>CM031240.1:504189422-505389422 GCA_018340775.1 Taxus wallichiana var. yunnanensis | reverse complement strand
GATCAGCATAACAACTGAACCATCAAAATACCATCACAATCAGCCAAAGAACTGCTGATATAAAATACTGTTATCCTTTCCACACCTTTCATTAATAATAAAAGCAAAGGTTAAAACTAACTGAAACGTAAACCCATTACTTTCCTTTCAGTTCATGCATCATATTAGATTCCAAGCAATCAAGCACAGACGAGAAAGTGAACAGCAATGCATATAGTTGCTCATATCTAAGCACTACAAAATTCGTTAATAACGATTACAAATTTTCAACTGTATGAAAGAAGAAAAGATCATTTTCCAAGTCATTCATCCACATTACTATCTCCTTCCTCATGACTGTCCTAAAAATGGAATCCAAACGAGACACAAATCAAGATAACAGTTCAGAGTGAAACTTACAAAATCCATTCGGAATTCACTTTCCGGCAGCAAGAATAATTTCATTCATAATCAGCTTTAAATGAAAACAAGGAAGAATTTATCGTCCTTATCAATACTTCATTTAAATCAGGCTCATATGCATATCCAAGACAGGTTAGTATATCATCGTATTTATCATAGATCAAATAGTACAAGGATGCATACTATATATTTACCGTACTAGAAGAGCCCATACTTTCTTCACTGTATTGTAAACCAGATAAACAGTTATACAGTCATGCAATCAATTATTCACATGATTTTCTATTTCCATGAATGCATACAGTTCAAGATGAAATTTATTCATGGCTGTTACCTACAACAAGACCAATCATAATGCTATTTCCATAATTCAAACAGCCCAAAGAGAAGAATTCGTTCCTTTAACTATTCAAATAAGAAACAATCATTTTCTTCAACTCTACAAGAATTACTCATGCCGATTTCATTTTTTTTTCTAAATGACCGTGCAAAGATCAGAAGACCACACGAATACATTCAAAATTTCCGTTTGTACAGAAAAATAACAGCACTCAGAAATCATCTAAATGTCACTGTAATCTTTGTCAAACTGAACTTACAAGTTCAATAAACCATCCAACTACTGATTTTACCAAATCAAAACAGCAGACAGAAGAAGAATTCCTTACCAATAAATGTTTCTACCCGAATCCATTCTTCTATTCACAATGATGTACAGAACCCAAAAATGTGATTTTCATACAATAATACCCTTATTATTAAAAACCCGCATAGGATATCAGATGCACAACAAAGTATAATCAAAACAGGTCCAATAGCAATACAACTTCCCAAGCATTTCCTCCTTGCACAGCAATCCAAATAAAAATGCGTTTTCGCAAAGACAGTCCGAACTAAAAGGTCGAACAACATCAATGAAACACAACAAATCATCTAACCCCTTCAGCAAGATTCAACATGATTTATTTAATGCACAGAATACAAGTCAAGCTCGTTTTCATGACTACTGTCCAAACTGTAAGATCAAACCGCCTCAAATAAGACATAACAAATCATCTTTCCTCCAAGGCAAGAAGAAGTACAGTACATAAATATTCATTCATTGCTCAGGAATGCAAAGCCAAGATTTTTAATCGTGTCTACAGTCCGAACGGTAGACCAAACAACATCAATAACCACAACTAATCATCCTACCTCCTCAGCAAGAAAAAAATATAATTCATTATAAGTTCAGAAGGAAAAACTATTTCTTTTCCAACTCCCACGAATACTCAACCATATTCGTCTATTTCTTTAAGCAAGAAAAAGAGACAGCAAAAACGTATTACCATTTCTTCCCTCAAATCAAATTCGTATGCTCATACAAAACCCAAATGCCGTATCCATCATTATCAAACACAACAGAAAGAGAAAGGATCCATTTCCTTTTTAAAAGAATTTCCAGTAAAGAATTCGACTTCATACAACTCGCACATCCAGTACAGTATTATCACAGAAGTTCATATATCAAAGAACAATTGCTCGACACTGAAAGACAACTCCTATTGTCTATTCAGACTTCATCATTCAAGTTCGTAAAACAAGAGAACGATTATACAGTGATGAGAACAACACATGCTGCCCTTTTTTTTTTTTGTAAATATAACCATTAACAGAGAAAAATACCCAAATCGTTATTCTCCAAACTGTCAAACAAACCAACACAGCATGGAGATATTCCATTCAAAAAAAATGCAAAGACAGTTTAAACACAACAACCAGAATGATTTTACCTATCATTTCCAAAAATGACAGCAAGAATCGACTAAATCTAAATCGTATCAACTCGACAACAATCACATAAACCCAAAACCCAAGAGCAGGGTTGTTTTAATGAGACGTTTAAACAAAGCAAGTATTTTTAAAGAGAAGGGCTTAACATGCCTGTGATTTCTTTTCCAAAACTCGAAGAAAACTGCGTTTGCCGAAGATATTTCCTTCCTCGGCGACAGCACGAGCTTTCCAACAATTCCTTTCCTCTTCAGGCTCAGCAACAACCTCCAAATCTCCCAAGAACAGTGATAAATCCAAAGAAACTGGTTCGACTGAACCAAACAAAAAAACCAAATGCAGAGCAACTTCACCAAATCCGAATCGACACAATGAACAATCAAATTTCCCTCATACACTTTCCAAGGCGAGTTGGTCGCGAGGACCAAGAACATTTAATGCATTAAAGGCTCTGCCTTTTTCCAAATTCCCACGCCACTGCCAACTTGAGTTGGCGATCTCTAAATTTCAAATTTCACATGCAAAACCAAATTTGGTTCCATCTCCAACTAGATACCTCCGCCACTTACCTGCCCCACCAAACTGGCGTTGTCCACGTATGGACTCCCATTTAATGCCATTGAATACCCCTTCATCCTTATCCTCTCCCTCCAAGGGTCTGCGCGTCCCCCTTTAGGTTAGGATTAGTTTAGGATGTTTATTAGTATTCAACCTAGGTCATAGTTTAGTTTTAGGTTATTAGGACTTAGGTTTATTTCCCTCTTTTTTTTTTTGTAATTTAAAAATCCACTTAGGATAGTAGTTTAGGATGCATGTTAGAACTTAGGATTAGCTTAGGATTTAATTCCTTCTAACCACTAACACTAACCAACCTTCACCCAGTCTTCCAACTGATACTCACGTTAATGCTGCGCAGGACGTTCCGTCCTTTGTTTCACATGCCAAGGCCACCCGTGTCCAGACATTTCCTGCCCCACGAGGTCTCAAGTTCGACAGTACAGGGTTCAAGAATCGAACCTTTGTCATTGGCATTTACGTGCCAGCTACTCATACCTGCAATCAGGCGCTGCACATTTATATCATCCTCAGGTTCGGTTAAAAGTAAATCGACACAGAAATCACAAGAAGACCACAACATACTTTGGATCAATGAAATTGATTCAAGGTGTGCTGTCAATCAGCAAAGAGAGTTTAGCAAGTATACGACAATTTTTCGTCACATCAGCAAACACACAAGCACAATAACTGCAGTCCTATGCAATAAATTACAGTATGCAAGAATCCAAGTTAGCAACACATTCCCTTAAGATCAGAATATATCTTAACATGTTTGCCTTCATTTCAGCAGTTATAATAGTATGAAAAATATTCACCAAGATAACTTACAAAATCAGAGTGTTACGAGTTTATCATAATAGCTTATAGAAATCAAGACGTTACAAAAATACTTCTTGGAGAACCCGGGCGTGTGCGCGTTTTGTACGAAGAACAATTCGGGACTTAGCCATTTTTGGCCTTTTGGGTAGGACACATGAAGAACATGTTCCATTTGGATAAGGTTCTAGCCTAGCGACAGGGTGTCCTGGAAGGAATATACCTTGCGATAGAAAGATCCAAAATTTAATCATGACATGGAGAGGCATGCACTTGGGGCAACCCACACCTTGACACTTGGGGCCAGATCTAAGGCTGCAGAGAAGTTTGTTAGAGCTCAGAGGCCTATTTATACGTGCACCCTTGGCAAAGAAAGGAGACAAGTGAGGTAGCGGAGCTCTGCAGAATTACTGTGAGAACTATGGGATGAAAATGGGTAAAGGATTCTAGTAAGGATGTAATGGGGAAATGGGGAATGCAATTTTTTTGTGAGAATACATGTATGGATCCACACATGGTGCATGACTACGGTCTACCTTCTATAATCTTTTATAAGTAATACTATGAATGAATGTGATAAGGTTGCCATGACAAATGTATTAAGACTCTTTCTCTATATTACCTGTATATTTCTATTGTACTTCTATTCTTGTATAATCATGAATCTTACTTGAATGCTATGTATAATGGTGGATTTACAACTTCCTAATTCTATTACTTTTGTTGTGCACTTTTCTTTTATTATGACTGAAAGGGTATAGAATCCGTTCTGAGCTCTATAGATTTTTCATGTCTTTTAAATCACTAAGTCAAGATCATGAGCATATATTGGGCACCTATTCCATTCTTTCAATGATGTCTAACGTTATGCACACTAACAAAACATATGACAAGAAATTACAGTCACATGCTTACCAAGAACCCTTGTATCTAGCTATCATAGCTTGCATGTCTGATTTTGTTACTTCATTCATATAAACAATATGCTAATGAATGTGTTTTTGATCACATACAAGAGGACACACACATTTCGATCATTTATCTTAGTTGAGGTCTCATCAAGTACATGTACAAATCACATAATACATGTCACGGTTGGGGGGTCATGGTTCTTCAACCTACATTGTTACACCATAGAGGTCCTCCTAACTTAAGTACATGTATTCCTTATGAATTGATTACTATCAACCATGATTCACAATCAACATTCATCATATGTTAAGAAAAGTGTTCCACACACAATTTTACAAACAATACCATACAAATACTTATAATTTTTCCTTCATGTATAGAAAAAGGAGATATCATGCTCCTTAGAAAAACCTTTCCAATGCAATATACATCTTAGCATAACACGAGAATGCATTCCTAACTATTTTTCCTATAAATACACACACAAAATAGGGGTATATTTATATTTCTTGTAAAATAACACAAAGAACATTACATTTTTCTTCCTTTCATGGTTTTTGTTCCTCCTCCATACGAGGAATGACTTCCATAACCACATCATCTTCAAATTTACTTCTTATTTCTCACACAAAATAAACATAATTTCTTTTCTTGATGACTCATAGTGCCCCATATCACACATTAGGAATCATTTTGTAACTTTTTCAACATTTATGGATTTTGACACAACTCAAGACCTATGACATCATTTCTAGTCTTTAACAAATATCCTAACACTCCTAACACTCCTAACATTACACTCATGTTAACATAACAACTAACACACTTGAATCACTCTTACAAGTCTATAGGTTTCCTTACAACCATTTAAATTTTCAAATATCCCTTTTGGAGGGAAAACATGGAAGAAGTGCAACTCAACTTTATTAGCTCCACTAAAATCTTGCAATGACTTATATGACCCTTCAAACCCTCTAGAAATCCTTCACAACACACTTGACTCCAAAAATCTTGAAATTTTTAAAATGAAGGTTTTGTTAAGGATAATCATGCATCACACTCTCCGGTAAGATAATTTGAGCTCCTTTTGAAAAGATGTGTTAATTTATTTTTCCTCTTCTTCCAATTACTTGTTATTTTATTCTTTCCTCTGAATTCTTCATTGTCTCCATGTTCATTGGTTTTAGTTTTCATTCTCCTCATATATTTTATTCTTCTTAGGTCTTTGTTACTTAATAAACTCCATGTTTCATTGTCTTGAGATCGAATTGTATTCATAACATCAAAGTAAATATCAGAAGAAAAATGAGGCCATTTGGTTCCTCTTTTGTCTCTTTTCCCAACTCTTTCATTCTCTTTTTCATGGGCATGCTTGGCTACTTCTCCATTCATCATCATATTTTGTTTTGCCTTATCACCCTGATTTTCATCCCTAACTATTGTATTTATTTCTCCTTTGATATTCTTCATCTTTTAAGACTCATTTGTCTCATTCCAAGTACACTCTTCTACACCAGTTTCCTTAGGACAATCCTTTTCCTCTTTGCAATAGATGGCCTTTTCTAGTGCATAGATATCAGCTACTAGTTGCTCCACATTTTCATTAAAAAAATCTTGGTTTTGTTGTTTATAATGCAACAATTCCCAATAAAACATATTGTCTTCTAAATCATCATGAACTGACTGAAAATATGCATTCTTTACCTATTTTTGCCTTTCATCATGCCAAACATTGACCTCATCATTTTGTAACTTCTCCTTACTACCTATTTCTTCCTCAAGTTTTGTTTTCTCTTCATCACCAAGATTATTTGGACTTGCAAAAGTATTTCTATGATTTTTAACTCATATTTTAAAACATTATAATCTAATTTTTCACTATAGTCATCAAATTTTGGATCTCCATTCAAACACTATTTTATATCATCATATACTTCTTTCTTCAAGAAGTTTCATGTCTCTATTAACTCCATTATATTTTATTCATATTCTTTATAAGAACATTTTCTTGGTTGTATGTTAGTCTACATCATCAAATCATTAATGAGTTCATCATCTCTTTCATTAATCATATGTTCAATGTCTTGGTCAAATTTTGGACCAACTTCTTCATGTAAGATTTGTTCCACATCAAATTTTACTTCTTTTTATTTATCTTTCAAATCCTTTACTCCTCATGTTTAGCTCTATAAGAGAACTCACCTTGATACATATTAGACTATATATTCATTTCATCACAAAAATTACTATCACTTTAATTGAACTTAATCAATGCATCATTCTCAAAAACATTAAAATCAATTTGTTTACCTTTATCTCATGTCATAGACTTTTGTCCTTCACTCACATTTTCATGGAGTGTCTTTTGAATTCTCATACCAGCATCATCATTATCTTCATAATCAAGAGGTACGTTTATCTTCTTAAGGATTACATCATCCTTGTGAACCTTGTCCTTATTTCAACTTGCTTCCACATTTTTCCAAATCTTCTTTGGGAAATTTACAAACTTCTTATCTTATTATTCCCCACATAAAATTCTTGGAGATGTCACTTCATGTTATTATAGACATAAAATCATGCAATTTGGGCATTATTTAGTCCCGGTCTCATACTACCATTCATACATTTTTTGAGTGAACAAAATACTAATTAACCCATGTCCTTTGTCCATTTTACTTTGCTTGTTAACATCACTTCTGACCTCTTGCATGGACTCACCCAATAATTTTTTCCATTTGGCATTGTTTTATCTCTAAATGGGGTGCAAAACCTAGTAATGGGGTACCACATGCACCTTGTTCCCATTTGGCATGCCCCGATCCTTTTAAACTTTCCCACCTCTTTTCTAGCACTTTCTAGCTGTTTGATATTTTTATATTTTTAGTGGTTAACATTTTTTTTAGGTTAATTATGAGATTAGAACAAGAGAAAACATTAATATAAATTTATAAGACCGTAATTAGGGACTAAGAAATAAGAACTACAATCATCACCTAAGGTTTCATCCATCAAAGGATCCATTTTCACCCATCTAGCTCCATCACAAGACAAAAGGTTGGTTCATTTGCATAACACTGCATAGGAGGGAAGTTTATTCTATTCCATCCACCTTTTAATTACATTTCTATATCTAGTTATTGCTCGCTACTTCACAAAGTGTGATTGGCATAAGAGCTCCTAAGAAATGATTGCACATACACACATAGAACTACATCAGGTATGAGATGTAGTGCAACGCTTAGTTAACAAGTCCATAATTGCGGCCTCTTAGAATAGTATGAACCCTTTATATGAATATTTATTTTTTAGGGGTTTGATGCTTGTCTTGGGGTTTTGCAGGTCTCTTATTCATTTATGATTTATAGGGACATCTAGTGTAGTCTAACAATAACAACACGACATGAAGAAAAGATAGAAAATCATTTAACGACATCTCAGAGGAAGGTTACATAGATTTTTCAAAGACTAGGCCACTTAGATCTTAGACCTTAGAGCCCTGGGTGCCCTAGTCCTTCTCCAAGTGCCCTATTCCATCAGGAAGCTCGATATATACTTTTATATATTATGTGTATTTATTCCTACATTTTGTTTATCTATCCATCTCAGTGACATAGTCTCAACATATTTGTGAATCAACTAAGTTGTTTCTATATCTCCTTACACATAGGGGTTTACATTTCTACTTTCTTAGTTGATTCAATCATTTATTTAATATATTTATTTGTTATTTACTATTTTTATTAATATTAGATTAACTTAGATACATCTTACATTTTTAGTTAATCATTTTGGTGAACCCGATCTTTACATCTCCTTTGTTCTAGGGATTTTCTCATATATTCTATTATGGATCCTAAAATCACTGAAATTTCTTTATCTAATTTACTCAAGATGCATCCCAATTGCCAAGATGTTCTACAAAACACCTTAGACACCACATATCATCCTAAAGATACAATTCCACATGAGATAATTCCTATATTTGATCGTTTATCTAACGACCCTAGTCCTCGTGATCCTCCATCTAATCAATCCATATTGAACTCAATTAAATATTTACATGCTTTATTTCAAGACAAATTTAAGGCTAATAAATTCACAATTACATCTCACAAATCTGAAATCCAACATCTTAAGGATGGTTCTCGGGCTCATGTTTTTCTCTCTCTTTATCTCACCTCATACTATGTCCACTAAATGTGCTCATGTTGGTGAGGCTCAATTCATACCATTACCGAACATCTCATCTTTAAGTGCAATATTAAGCAACATGACCTTCTTACGGATATCCTTAGTTGTTAATTGATCACTTTACCACCTACTCATTACTATTCCCTTATCGCTTAACCAAATATTTAGGTAATCCATATTACAATTATAATCTAATCAATGAACATAATGACAATGATTACTACACTTTACAATGGAGAATATACCATCTTGAGCATCGTTGGTTTATCTCTTTCACTACACAATGTCATGTTACATCATCCTCTCTAATTGTTACATCTTAAGGGCTCCTAAATCTTTCCCTTCTATGCCCAATGAGAATTCAGCCACCGCTTCTACTACACCTTCTTCGGTCAGTCAAAACATCACCTATTCAACCCATTCCATGAAATAAATCACCTCTCAAGGATCATATTCCCTCAATTCCTCCTACTAATCCATCTACAATGTTACCTAATCAAGCTAAGAAAAACTCTCTTAATATTGATCCCACTCCTCCTCCATCAAAGGTATCTATGACATCACACAATCATGTTCTACATGCACCTCCTATAGGTAAACTTGTAATTCATGCATATGATATAGACCATACCCATGTTGATGAATAAGAACCATATGAGGCTTACTATGATGATGAACCATTTGATGGTCACACACCTTTACCACCTTAGCATATCATAACTTTTCTTAAGGAAACTACTCCTTACATTGATCCTCTTATTGTATTTTTACTAGACCTTAATTGCACATGCACTTGGAGGGCACATAGATTATTTTCCCCTTAGCATAAAAAAATCTTCCACATTTGCGTTATCATATATAAACTTCCTAGCATACACATATTCATTTACTCCTTAGAATTTCCATTACCCGATGACACACTCTTGTGTTTCGGTTCACGATTATTGTTGAGGGCTACATACTACACATGAACCCCACACACTTTGTGAATAGGTATTACACATTGTGTTGCTTCACACATCTCATATCATATGTCCTACATCTACATCCTACATTTAGTATACATAATTTCAATAATTACGCATTTACACACCATACTAGTATTCATCACATATGTATCACAATCCTATTGTCTACGAGTCTAGCATTACTACTCATCATGCACATCACATAACACATAATTTTACACTATTAGTCTATCTACACATCTTTCATTACACACCATACATCACATATTATACATTTTACACATCATATGGTCATCTCTTATCATCACACATACTACATATTATTCTACATGTTGCACTCACTACCCTATGACACACTCTAGTTCCTCGATCCATACTCAACTACTAAGGGTTTACCAATCAAATGGACCTTATCATACACACACGTTCATCACTCGACCTTCTATCATGCGACATTACTAGGTTAGTGACATATGCTATAGGATAAATGGTCACCTATTCCTTCATCTTGTAGTGGTACATGCTTTAGGATACATCACCACTCCTTTTATTTGTCTCATCATGCTATACGATTTTGGATACATCATCACACATTCATCTCTAGGTCAAATATCATCAGCACACATACACACTCTTCACAACGCATGATACAATACACACTATTTGATCATTTCTCGATGAAAAAATATCATTCTTGGTTCATTCTTGACTAATGAGGGGGAATACTAAATGAAATTCACTACATACACTTCCATTCACTTGGGGGCATGTGGCTCCTATCATCCAACTTGCATTCCATTTCATCCATCCAAAATATATTGCATATCTTGGTTGATTGTACTTTTGCAAAAAATTACTTTTATATGTTAATTTTATTGCACATGCTAGCTAAATCCCTTGTATGTCATTATCTATAGCATACACACATGAACGTTCATTCCCTTTTCTAGTTTTGATCACAAAAACATGTCTCTCACGTGCAACATGGATGTTTTCCCCCTACCACTCCTACAACGGTCATCAGGGGAATCCTAATTCATCTCTTACATGTGCTATTATTTCATTTTATTTCATAACACACTACTTTCTTACTTATACATTCTTTTTAAATATGGATTATCTTAATAACATGCTAATAGGTGCTTCATGTGTAACATTTATTTACAGGATTATTTTCTTTCATGGCTATCTGTTTGTTTGTCTACTATTGTTTGTCTCTTGTTTTCTATTGTATGCGGGCATTGCCCTTTGTTTGGTGTGAAAACTTGTTTATTGTATGTGGCAATTGTGGCCTTGAGTGTCTTGCAAAATCGTGAGTGATGTCCCATGTTTGCAATGCACTTTGATAGTCTATGGTTTTCTTCTTACATGTTTACTTGTTATCTAGCTTATACATTATTGACATAGTTTACACTTATCTTCTACATGCATGCTTGTTCGTACTAAAACTTATTTATAGTCACTTGTTTGTGTGCACTTTGGTTTCTACCAAGCACATTCCCTTCCCACCGTAGGGCACAATTTATGAAGTCGGTCCTATTATTTTTTTACATCCTCATATCTATAGCTTCGCATGCGCCCCAAAAGAGGGGGGCATAATTTGGGGTTTTTATATTACACATCGATCTCTTCAAGTAAAATTTATTTCAGTTTTCCATCCTTGACATTGTGGGTTATACAACGAGTAGATTTATACTAGTCTACAAACCCCACACACAATGTATTTTACATGATAGTATATCCTTAGCATTCTATGGAGTAGTTATAAGTTAGAGGATACAACGGATTTCCTCCCTACACTACTTCATCCAATGATGTTGGATCACCCAAAAAACTTGGAAATATAGAGATCTCTTAACACTATTCTCAGGGAAGCAGTTACAGGTTGGAGAATAAGGCATCTTTTTCCCTACACTTCTTCAACCACAATGACATGAGATCACCCAAAAAAACTTACGGTTATAGGATATCCTTTTCTACACCCTTTCTCTTATCATGGATATCATTTTAATTTTTCATACTTCCATTTATAGTCTTTTTACTAGATACATGTGTATTTTACTATTTGATCATCTTCTCCTTTACTGGTCTATCTATAAGAGAAGCAAGCAGTCAACAACAACAACCAAGTGTCAACAGAAACAACATTCAGTGGTGGAAAACACCTCAAACTAACATGTAGGTACATTACACACATCGGAAACTACACACGCATTTCCTCCCTAGGTTCTCTCTCACTACTTTTTGCACTTTTACATCTTTATTCTCCACAATCCATATTTTTGTTGCTCCACACTTTGTCTAGTCCATCGACATGATTTCTACATCACTCTACATAGATATCATGTATGTATCTTTATCTACTTCATGTTACTTGAGCATTTCACTCACCAACATAAAGGGGTAGAAAATGAAGACAAATAATCATGCACTTTGGGAATTATTTAGTCCCGGTCTCATACTACTATTCATATGGTTTTTGAGTGAAGAAATTATTAATTAACCCATGTCATTTGGCTATTTTACTTTTCTTAATGTTGTCACTACCGATGTCCCGCATGTACTCACCCAGTTATTTTTTCCATTTTGCATTGTTTTATCTCTCGAATGAATGCCCAAGGAACCCTAGTCCCATTTGGGGCACCCTAGGACTTTTTACCCTTTCTCGCCCCTATTTGGGCACTTTCTAGCTATTTGATCTTTCTATCTTTTTAGCGTTCAACATTTTTGGGGTTAATTACGAAATTGGAACAAAGCTTTTTCAAAGACTAGGGTGCCAAGATATGAGACTAGAGCACCTTATGTGCCCTATTCCTTCTCCACACACCCCAATCTAGTCAAGGAGCTTAGATCTATGATTTTTGGAGCTTCGTGTGTTTTTTCCTACATTCTATTTTTCTATCCTTTTAAGCAACATATGCTTGATATATTTATGAATTAGGTAATCTCTTTCTAACTCTTCTTACACATTAAGGTTTTACATTTCTACTTTCTTAGTTGTTTGGGTCATTTATTTTATCTATTTAGCTATTATTTATTGTTGTTCTTAATATTATATTAACTTAGATACATTTTAAATTTTTAGTTAATCAGTTCTTTTCACTCTTAATCACCTTCATTTGAGTTCTTGTTAGAGGATTTTATTTCTTAGGCCATTCGAAGTTTATAGCCATATTTTCTTGTTATCTCCTCTCTACTAAACTTTTGGTCCTTCTGTATAATTGTATTTATCTTCTTAGAGGAATCAATACAATTAGAGCTTAGAGCTCAATCAACTTTAGATTTTTTTCTATATACATCCTCTTGTATGATCTGATTTTTCACAATATTATCTTCATATGCTTAGAAAAATCAGAATTTACATAAGTTTTTACCTCTTTATCCCTCTACTACATATTTATGTATTTTATCAACATTTCTTTATTTATATGTTCTCTTCTTGGCTACATCCTCATAGTCTCATCCTATTATGCATCATAGAATGCCTCCTTTTGGTATTCATTTAACAATCGCATCGTATTTCCACCATTTCCTCTAGTTGCTTCAAAGTGCATCTCTTCTTCATGAGTTATCGCAAGCTCCTCTATATCTTCACCTCTCTTCATGGGTTATATTCTTGATCTATTTATTATCTCTATGGCCTTTTCCTTGGCCTTCAAAATATTCCATTAATACCTGTATACAAAAATCTAAAAATAATATTAAATATGAAAATTAGAGAGCAAAATGTCCTCACAAAATTATCCTTCATGGCATCCATATTATTCTTCTCACTCTTCTCTCCACTTCCTTCTCTAAGTGCCTCACCAAGATTTTTTTTCCTTTTTCCACTATGAGAACCTCTTTCACAATTTCCTTCTCATTTTTATCTCTTGGCAAATTTACTTTTCTTTTTAACCCTCCACGGGTTTCATTCTCTTTTCTCAAGGAAATCACCCTTTGTTTCCTTATTTTATCCATAAGTAGCTTCACTGGACACTTTAGCTTCCTCTTCAAATTCCATCGATTTATCTCGACTTCTTCTCAATTGTAGAAAGCATTCCTCTAAAATATCTAACATATTAAAATAATTTCTCAAAAATATTATCTCGTTATCCACTTTTTTTTCCTCATCTGGTTCTTTTTCTTCAATATAATTATTTCTTTACAATAAGCTCCTGCTCTGATACCACATGATGTAGATAAATATAAAACTATCAAGTATATATTTATCTTCACATGGAGGTTTAAAACTTTCCCTAACCGTGCTCTAAAGAGGATCTAGAACAAGCGCAGAAAGCTAATAGTTACTTATCACTATCAAATAAGATCTTATAATGACATAAATCACTGTAAACACCTATCTACCATGCTCATCACCTTCATTTCTTACACAATAAATCACCAAACTCATCACATGCATTATAATTCCGAACACTTACCTTATACTATTGAAGTGCTCAAATTTTTACTTAACTAGTTCTTGTCCAAGAGGAACTCCTTACTCTTTTAACCTCCTCTTTTTTTTTCTATTATTCTCTCCCATGTTACCACACTCACAAAATAATTTTAGAATAATCACTAAATAATTTAAAAAAATCAAAATATTCCTCCCCATCTCTTTAGTCAAAACCCGCTACCATGCTTCTTAAGACTAGGTAGCTTGCTCCATCCATGCAAATAAATTTCTAGCACTGCCCACAAATATCTATCATCTTCTAAATTTGTCTCTCAACACCTATAATGTGACTGCAAAATCTCAAATCTTAACTCTTTGTGTAACTCATATGTCACCTTTTGTCATTTTACTCTCAAGCCTTCTAATATGTTTGGGACAAAGTTTTGATGCTTATATCTCTTCACACCCTCATGATTCAGCCTCAAATTAGATATTTTTGGTGAACCATTATGCCAAATTAGGTTTATATGAAGTTTCAAGGACTAAATTTAATTTTAAATGGTACTTTATTTGTAAAATGAACCCTACAATTAGTCCAAGATCTGTGTTTGCATTCCCCTCCCAGTTTGTCACAAAATAGAGAGCTTGAGAAATTAATTTCAAATAAAAATTTCACCATCCATTTATAGAGGTAATTAGCATTATATATTGAATTTTTAATGTTAGAAGGAGTTTATTTGATGCCTCTAAAACCAAACCCTATCTCATACTGTGTAAACCTTCGTAGAGAGAATGCGAGAAGTTATTTAATCACAACTTCTTCAAATATTAGATTCAAAACATGATATTTACACACAAGGTCTGTTAAGAGGTTTTCCACATATTAGGACTACCATTAGTCAAGGAGTTACGTATGAATGCTTCCTTTTCAATAGGTAATGTTTAGCAATTACATGGGAAACAGGGAATTAAACCCTCACTTTCAATCTTGAATATCCGAGCTTGTTCAAGGGGATGATTGAATTCCTTCCACATATTAGGCACCTATTCCATTATTTCAATGATTTCTAACCTCATGCACACTAAAAACACATATGAAAATCCAATACAACCATAGTCTTATAAAGAAGCCTTGTATCTAGCTATCATAGCTTACATGTATGAGTTTGTTACTTTCTTCATGTCACTAATATGCGAATGAATGTGTATTTTGATCACATACAAGAGGAAACACACATTTCAATATCATCTTAGTTGAGGTCACAAAAAGTTCATGCACATTCACATAATACATGTCACAGTTGGAGGGGTCATGGTTCTTCAATGTGCATTTTTACACCACATAGGTCCTCCTTCTAACTTAAGTATGCATCTTCCTTATGAATAGACTACTCTCAACCATGATTCACACGGTCCCATCACAATCAACATTCATCATATGTCAAAAAAGTGTTCCTCACACAAGTTTACAAACAATACCATACATATACTTGAATTTTTCCCTTCATGTACAAAAAATGAGACATCATGCTCCTTAGAAATACCTTTCCAATGTAACATATACCTTACCATAGCATAAGAATGCATTCCTAACTATTATACCCATAAATACACACACAAACACATGGGTATATATATTTGTTATAAAATAACACCCCAAACATTAAATTTTTCTTCCTTTCATGGTTTCCTTCCTCCTCCATACAAGTAATGACTTCCATAACCTATTCCTCTTTGAATTTACCTCTTCTTTCTCACACAAAATAACCCTAACTATTTTTCTTGATGACTCATAATGCCCCATATCACACATTAGGAAGAATTTTGTAACTTTTTCAACATTTATGGATTTTGACATAACCCAAGACCTATGACATCATGTCTAGTCTTTAACACATAACCTAACACTCCTAACATTATACTCATGTTAACGTAACACCTAAGGAACTTGAATCACTCTCACAAGTCTATAGGTTTCCTCACAACCATTTTAATTTTAAAATATCCCTTTTCGAGGAAAACATAGAAGAAGCACAAATTAACTTTATTAGCTCCACTTTGAAAGCTTGCAGATGACTTATATGACCCTTCAAAACCTTTAGAAATACTACACAAAAACTTGAATGCAAAAAGCTTGAAATTTTACAAATGAAGGTTTTATCAAGGATGCTCCCATCATAGGGTTGGGGGTATGTTATGATTGGGGGGTGTGTTATGGCATGGTGCCACTAGAATCAGTGTGCCAATGTATTTCATGGACATGACTATTACTTTAGCCTTATGACAAGAGGCCAAGAAGGAGGCTAGGTTAAACACTTAGCTATATTTATTCCCAATTCCCTAAATTCATCTCAAGGTGGGTGGTGCACTATGGATGGAGGATATGCTTTGAGGCATTATGCCACCATACTCACTACAACACTATTATTCATGGAAATGGCGATCACTTTAGCCTTGTGACATGAGGTCTAGAAAGAGGATGGGTCAAACAACTAGCGACATTTGTTCCCAATTCCCTAAATCCATCTCTTCCCCTACAATTTTCAACATCTTAAATATCAAAACCAAATATTTTAAATCAGCAAGAAGATGTGGGGGAGTGAGGGGATGGGACACTTGGTTCTGAAATATAGCTTATTTTTTTGTGTAGATCCCTTTGTGTGTTACTTCTAATGGAAAATCCATGCTTTCTTTGGTTGTGACTCACCCTTTCACCTACTTCCTACAGATGCAACGATGTTCGGTGTGTGACCAAAATAGAAAAAAATGAGAATGGTAAATGGGAACAAAATGCTTCCAACTCCGTAGACTACCTACACAAATTATAGCTTCTATTTTTGTTATTATATGTTTTAAGTAAGTCTTGACCAAACTCGTTGATAGTGACATCAAATATATCATCTTTCAATTTCTAATTTAGTCTTCCCCATCCCTTCATCAACTATTTATCATAAATTATATTGGTAGGAAAGGTAATTACTAGCCTAGTGGTCGCTAATCTCTGTCCCTTCTTCTCCTCAACACTCACCTAATTGGATGTAATCTTTTAGAATTTTTTGTGAAGGATCACATACAAGAGAGATACCCATAAGTCTTTAACAATGCAACTAATTGGGTCTTTCAATTCCATTTTAGTGTCAGATAAACATTTGATGTCATTTTCTATAAACTCCATTGTGGCATGGAATTGATCATATTAACACCACTAAACTCAGCATGCCAATGTTGTTCATGGCCATGTCTATCAATTTGACATGAGGACCATAAGGAGGATGGGTCAAACACCTAGCTATATTTGTTCCCAATTCCCTAAATTAGTCTCCTCCCTTGCAGTTTTGAACGTATTTTTCCCAACCAATAAGAAAATGTGGAGGATTAAAGGTATGAGGTCTTTGGGTTAAGAAATGTACTATATTTTGTGTGCAAACCCATTTTTTCACTACTACGGTAGTAGAAAATACATGCTTTCTTTGATCGTTACTAACCATTTCACCCACTTCTTTGGTCTGGTGTCTGACCCACATAGACAAATATGAGAATGGGAAATGGGAATGAGATGCTTCCAACTTCCATAGACTTCCCTTCCAAGTCAAATCGAATCCTGGGAACCATTCAAATTTCACATCACGTATTTATAACGTTACCCTCTCACTTTTATAATGCCTCATCTATTTTTCTCCTTACCATACACAATAAAATCAAATGCACATTCACTTAGACTCTTCATTAAATTTCTTCAACCATTTACTATAAAAACTTGTTAATACTCCACATTACATTACAACTATTTTTAAACACACCTTGTAATATTTTTCCTAATTCCCTAAATCTATCTTAGGCTTGGGGGTGCGTGTGGCCTATGTTTTGTATTGTGGTTGGGGTTGCATAGGAATACATTGTGGATAGGGGGTACGTTGTGGTTGGAGATGTGCTAGGGGTACACTCGGGATGGGGGTGCACTACGGCTAAGGGGTGCAATGTGGTCAGGGTGCGATGTGGCATGGAATCATTAAAATCAGCACACTAATGTTATTTGTGGAAATGGCTCACTTTGTCCTTGTGACAACATGACCAAAAGGAGGTTGGGTCAAACACCTACCTATATTTTTTCCCAATTCCCTAAATCCATCTCGGGCATGTGGGGTACGTTATTCTTTGAGGGTGCATCATTTCATAGAACCACCAAACATATCTCGCCAATGTTGTTCATGGTCATGGATATCACTTTGGCCTTATGACAAGAGGACTAGAAGGAGGTTGGGTTGAACACATACCTATATTTATTCCTAATTACACACCTAAATCCGTGTGAGGAATGTGGGTTATGTTGTAGTAGGGGTGAATTTTGGCATGAAACCACCACACTCAACATTTCAATGTTGTTTATGGCCATGAATATCACTTTTAAATGAGGATCAAACTAAAGTTGGGTCAAACATATATCTATTTTTGTTCCCAATTCCCTAAATTTGTCTTAGGCATGGCTAGAGCATTGTGGTAGGGGGTGTGTTGTGTCATGAAACTACCAAACTTAGCACACCAATTTTATTCATGGCCATGGATATCACTTTGTTCTAAGATGTTTTATTAAATGTTGAGAGACTAAAAATTTCTTGAAATAATATTAACAGAGAGATCCAAATAAGTCATTCTCCCACAATACTTCAAGCCACTGGGAATCCTCTTTCCACCATAATTCTAGGGAGCTTGATGCTCAACAATTTTTGTCATCATTGTGTCATTACTGAATTCCAAAAGAGTTACACATGAATTTTGTGATGCTATTCCCAAACCAACACGTGAATATGTAATCCTTAGGTTCCTTCAAACTAGTTTTAGTATCGACAAGAAATTTCTATATTATTCAATAAAATTAGTCATGGGTGGTGTGTTGTGCCATGAAATTGAGCATAATAGATCCTCTAGAATCAACAAGCCAATTTTATTCATGGCCATGACTATCACTTTGGCTTTGTGATAGGATGACCAAAAGGAGCATTGGTTGAACACCTAGCTTTAATTATTCACAATTACATCAATTTGTCATAGGAATGGGGGTGCGTTGTGGTGTGTCGCCACCAAAATCACCATTCCAATGTTGTTTTTGTCCATGGCTATCACTTTGGCATTGTGACAGAGGACCAAAAGGAAACTTTGTCAAAAACCTAGCGTTATGGTATGACACCAAAAAACTCAACAAGCCAATGTTATTTGTTCCCATGGATATCACTTTGGACAATGTTCTTCATGGCCATGGCTATTTCTAATTTCCAATTTCCACCCACTGCTAAATTAAAACAGAGGAGATAGCAATTGTTGAATAAAGGATAGGAGAGGAGAGATAAATATTAACCTTCTGATTTGGTTGAATTTGATGAGATAACAATTTCTGAATAGAGAAGAGGAGAGGAGAGGAAATTTAAACTATTTTCTCTTTTATGTCAATTGATTTGTTTCTCCCTTAATTATTTATATCGACTGCATCTATGATTCTTGATATTTGGTTGTATTTTCTTATGGTTTGATATTTTTCATGTCCTACATGTTAAGAGTTGTTTTCATCCTCCTATCATATCTATTTTAGGATAATTATTTGAATTAGGTGCATAAACAAATTATTTTACAAACATATTCTTCTTATATACCTCACAATATTCTTTATCTACTCTATTTTAGGTTAAAGTTTTAGTTTATATGCATAAGTAGATTTTTATATTACTATTTTTTTCTTATCAATATTTTTGATTAACTATTTCAACTTATCTTAGTGTATCTAAAACTTGGGAATATTAGATGAAATTTTAAGGGTTAAGATGGTATTAAGGAAACCTTCCATATGTTTCAGTGATATTTTGACATGAATATTGTTGTTTTCTAATCCAAGAGAACGTATTTTATTGGGAACTTTAGTATGTGAATAAAGATGACACCTAGTGACTACACCTTTTATATGATTGTAATTTTACACTACTTTTTGCAATGTTTTCCTATGCATGTGTGTGACACATTAGTTGTGTTATTGTGAGCTACATCTATCATCAAAGAACTCAAAGCATGATGAGATAGAATTTGAGTTCTTAGGCATGGGTAGTTATTTGTTCTCCAAACCAATGTGTTTAGTGGAGGGAAAATAGATAGGGAACAACATAATATATACCTTTGGTTTGACCCTACAAAAGATTTATATTTTTACTTTGTTCTCTAGAACATGCATCATTGATTTGGATTATGTAAGTATAGTTCATTGATTTGGATTTCAGATTCTTTGAAAATGATATTCCAATCAAAGTCTTCAAGAATAGCAAGGGCCTGATAGTTAGATATCAATTGAATCAAACCATGAATATCTATTCAACTTATACAAGGCTAATAGAATGGGATATAAGAGGGGGACTTGAGAAAATATATTTGAGAAAATCACTATTCCACAATGAGGGGTGTGATGCAAATGTGGCTCATTCATAGTGTCTAACACTGGGAAAAAGGTGGTGGCAATTCTTGACTCATAAAGAATAAAATTGTGGCACAATGTGTATTTTTATTGATGCAAAGTTAAACAATACAATATTAGTTTAATGTATATCTAAGGGAATTTGAATGTGTTTCTCACAAACATTTTTCTCGTATTGTGTTAAGGATTGTTTTTTTGTCTTCCTAATGGAAATAAGTGACTCGTTGTTTATATGGAGAATGGAACAATTTCCAAGCATAAATTATACTTTCTTTCATAGTAATTGAATTTTTGATATACATAGCTTCAAATGATGGTGTCACCCTTTAATGATAATTCTAAGATATAATTTAAAATAATAAAAAGTAGTAAACTTAAGGACGTGTAAAATATTAGTGAAGAATATTTGAGTTATTTAAATGTTATGAATAAGACAAGAAAACTTAAATGTATACCAAAACTAAAATTTAACTATTTTGCTTCAATAATTTCACTATTATAATATCACCAAAAAGGTCTTATTTTTATAAAATCATAACAAATATGAGCACTTAATTTTATTTTAAGTTTGACGAGAAATAAAAATAACACCCTTAGCATTCGAGGCCAATGTTATATACAAGAATGTGCATAATGACTCCAAAATTGGAAGTGCATGCCGTCATACTTTAAAGGTGTGTGCCTCACACCTTTAAAGTGGGAGACTCATACTTTGAAAGTGGGAGGCTCGTAATTTCCTTGCACTTTGAAAGAGTGAGGCTTGTACTTTGAAAGTGCGAGGCTAGAACTTTGAAAGTGTGAGGCTTGCACACCGAACTTGGTTTTGCAATAATTTATTGTTATTTTTTATTTTAGTGTTAATCCAATGGGATCATGCCTTATAATAGTTAGTGGCTGCTAACCTTACAATGAGGCTTGCACTTTCAAATTGCGAGGAAAGTGTAAGAATTGAATTTTTAAATTACGAGGCTTGCAATTTTAACTTGCTTTTGTAAGAATTTATTATTAGATGTTTATTTTTATTAATAGTATGGGATCATGACTTATTATAGTTAGTGACCACTAACCTTACATACTCACAACATGAAAATATAAAAATAGTGAAATTGGAATCCAGTTATAGTGATATTTGAATTCAATTATAGTGAAATTGGGATCCAATAATAGCAAAATTGTAACTCGAATAAGTCCAGAATGAAAATATTGGAATGATCCAATATTACTACTAATGGAATGTAATAATGGTAATAATGTAATCTAGTATAAACAAATATAGAATCTAATATACACAAAAATGGAGACAAATTTCTTCCAAAATTTGTAATATTGGAGTCCGATTCATTGGAATATGTCTATATTTACTTGAAATAAGCATTAAATAATGAAATATCAGGCACCAAGTAATAGGTTTGTGATAGTGTTGCAAAAGTATAATAAGAAGCTCATATTAAAAACATAGTCTCGCTCTATGATAATTAGAGGATGGGAATTAGTCCAAGTCTATTTTCTTAAGATACTCTAAAGTGATGAAAAGGAGGTAAAGTTTATCTTGAAATCACGTTTCATGTATATGGTGTTGGAAAAGACCTATTTCCATAGAATTTTCTTAAGGTCTGAGCACTCATTTTTCATTATCGCTTAAGGATGATGATGATATATATTTAGAGGGGGAACCTATTGTGTATTTCATGTGTTGTAGTTGGTTCTATCATTGCAATATGAATTTTTGAATTTTTGGATTGAAAGTGTGTTCTAGGACTCATGGCCATAAAAGTTACAAAAGTATTGTTGGAGGCAGAAATTTTAACACCCAATGTTATAATAACTCCAAATTAAGGGATTTAAAAAAAATAACAAACCCCTTAACCCCATCTCATGCCTTCAATGATTTTATATGGATCCAATAGTAATCTAGAAAGAAATATAACTACAATCCATCTAATAACTTCTTGCCCATGTGTAACTTTAAAGGTCAATTAGATCTACCCGATACCATGACTTGTATTTAATTGGTTAACCCATTCATCTAGGTTTGAGAACTGATATAATTCTAAGTGTCTACCTGCAAATTGGCTAACTCGGTTTCATCCAACATCTCACACCATTGTATTGGAACTCGGTGAACTGACAATGTATTCAGCTAGTACACTACTTAAGCCAAATTTTTCAAGCTATGTTTTGCATGTTTAGTTTTGTGACCACACACAAGTCAAGAAAAACTTGTCCCATCACCATACATTCATCTCTACATAGTTATTTGGATCACATATCAATAGTTAATGATTTTAGCTCACATATTAAGAAAGCCTAAATTATAGGTCTCACCTTTCGACTCGAGTGTACGCTAAAAGTTCCATCTTAGAACTACTATGTGAAATACAATGATTACTTAATGATGAAAAGAACCTTGAAATTCTACTTATACAACAACAAATGTATCAACAAACACAAACATAGAATGATCAACTAGCCAAAATGCACCCAAACCCACAAGACTCACAAATTTCTTATTTATATCAAAAAATTATGTTATGAATAACTTATTTTAATGTTTCTCATATTAGAATATGATTATAAACCCACTAATGCTTATTTCACTAAATTGGGGCTTATTCCAGTCCCAAAACTAAAAAAATCCTATCGAGAATCCAATATTGCTATTCTTTTATTCTAAAATGTCAAATATTGGAATTATCAACACTCCAAAATCGCACATATTGGATTCCAAAATTGCACATATTAGATTCAAATATCACATATATTGGAATCTAGAATCACATATATTGGAATCATTAGCATATGGATTTACACACATGTAAATGACATGCAACAGTGTGGGAACGAAGTCCCTCCTCAATGAAGGTGAGGTTGCCTTTATTGAAAACCAAAACTGTATTTACATCTGTACATTCAAAATTTTATGTGGGGGTGTTTTGGAACATCAATGGAAAGAAAATTGAATGAGGGAGATGGAATGAAATGAAGGAAAAGAGTGGAATGGAATGAGTTGAAAGAACATGCAAGAGTTAGGTAAAAACAGAGCCTAATATTACACAAAGAGGAAAGATGAATAACTAACACAAATAAAACAAAGTTTGAGTTAGTTAAACAAGAATATGTAAAAGGGAACACACATGAGAAAGTAAATAATAGAGCTTGATCACTGTGAACAAGAACAACAACTTAATAATGTTGACAATAAGATCAAAGACAATATTTGCATGCAAGATTCAAACATCTAACATCTAATGAACATAAGAACATCAAATGTTACAAGAGACAATGAATGAGACACAAATTTTGTATTTCATTTATTCCAAATTGTTTTCACAAAAGAACACAAAGTTTCTTCCCAAACAAAGCTTGCACACAAAAGTATTTTCTTCTCCTCTCTCAAAGTCACCCTTTACAAATGAGCCTCTCACTTCCTTTTATAACCCAAAAGTTGGTTACAAAGGAGTTAGGGTTTTACACGATCATTAAATAAGGCACTTAAGTGACCTTTGAATTTTTCTAACCAAATTTATCAAAAACAACTAAAATAGAAATCACTTAAGTTATCCATAGTTTCTCGAAAGCAAATAACAACATCCTTTTCTTAAAATCCACTTTTTAAAATATACAATAATAACCAGTGCCTTATCCATTGAAATGGGGTCTGCCTATCTCAAGCGTATGAGAAATGGACTCTCCCATTTCGTTAGATACCAAGAAAATAATCTCCACTGAACTCACGGTGAAATTAGGATCTGTCTTTTGCTTCACGGTTGAAAGGATCTAAACCTTCCCAAAGTTTCAAACATCTTTTCTTCTTTTGGAGGTTCATTTGGTCGAAGAATAGCCTCACAAAATACCTGCAATTCAAGAATCCTACTTGGCATATCATTTAAATTAATAATATTTGATTGAGTGTTCTCAAATAAGTTCTTTAATTTGATGCACCACTCCATTGAAATTGATGAGAAATTGTTGGCGGGAGTGTACATGTCCTTAAACAATTATGAAAATTGCTCTTCCACCTGCTCCGATGAACACCTTTGATTATGCTCATTTATGAGGTTGTAAAGGATCTTAGATATAAATTCTTGAATCAAGCTGAGTGAAGTGAAGGCTTCATTGCATATACTCTCATAATAGATCATAGAATCCTCAAGAAGCGTCTTCCTTGATTTGAGATGTAGACACCAAAGAAAATGTGTCCCTTGATGTTCAAATTCGAGAATTCCTTCAATGGCTAAAACTGAGGATTCCATACTTGTCATCCCCTACAAAATGGGTAATATCTCATCCAAATTGGATATATTAGAAACAAAATTTTCCTTGAAAGAAATAATTGGATCAAGATATGCACTGACATCTTCATGGAGCTTAACAATTTTTTTGATCATCCTTGGCCTAAAACGAGAATCTCTGAAAGCCAAGTTTTAGTGACATGGCCTAATGTGTTTCTTTCTTTTGAAAAATTGAGAGTTTCTTCATCGGGGAAACCACCGCATCGAGTTAATGGGAAAGTGGATGATATGGAATTTATTAAATGTTGAACATATTCCACCAATTGATTCTTTTTGGCCTTGAGCCGAGAGTTCGAGACTTATATTTCTAAAGTCTCTTTAGCATAATATCAATTAAATCTCAAGCCATCACCATGTCACTTTCCAATGTGGACCTCCCAAGTCCAATTCTAGAAACTTCATCATCAACAGGTCATGGAATCACGCTCCTTATAAACTTGTGGGATGGTGATATCTGTAAATCTATTTTTATCATTATCCACCATTATTCGAGAAAGCACCTTAGGCTTCTTAGGAATGAAATCATTCAAAATTTTGAAAAGGGCATCAAAATCAATGTCCATTGCCTTGATAACCCTCTTCCTTTTCTTAACTTCAGAATCAACCCAAGAAGGACTATCATGCACTATTTCTGCATAAAAATCCTAGAGCTCGAATCAATAATCCATTGTTCTCGACATCATGAGATCCTATAAGAATCTTATCCATGACCTTAATTTGAGGATAAATAACCTCACTATTGACCTCCCGATCATTTGGGAGATTTTGGGAAATTTCTTTATGAATTGAAGGTTCTCAGTGTTTGATATTTGGACTACCTGCACTGAGTGGACGCTTGTTCAAAGCATGGCTAAGGATCATTCATCACAAGCTTCTCGAGCACTATTAACAATGTGGGTAGAAGAATCTCTAGTTGAAGTAGAAAATCTTGATACACACTCTCTTCCTTCTTCACCGGGGCTAGGGTTTTGGATTTCTCTCCTCGTGGCACATTTCTTGGCGAAGTGGATTTTGGCAACCACTCCTTTCTTACTTGTTGTGTATGAGTGGATCATACAGAGATTGATCGAGAAGGGGCTTTGGTTGAATGAAAACCTCCTCGTGTTGGAAATTTTTGTGATCTGAAGTATGATCTTGAATTGATTATAACTTGGCAAGATCTCGTCATATACTAGGATATGCTTCTTTCAAGAATCGGTTGATTCTTGCTATCAAGAGAAAATTCATCTCTTTTGGTCCAATCAATTTGAGGCAATAGGGTAAAATCAACTGCATCATATGAGGGATTAATAACATCTTCATCATCATTTACGAATGAATTGGGAGGGTTCTTGATGTGAAATGCCTTGATCTGGGCAAGTGTTAGGTGGGAAAACTCTCGTCTTCTTACTTCATGTTCATTCGAACAGGCAGCCCAGAAATCTTCCATGGTAGGGTTATGTTGATACTTTAAACCAAGAATCTTCTACATATATCCATTGATATCAAACTAGGCTCTCTTCACATATGGATGAATTGTGATGAGGGTGAAATATTTTTCCATGAGTTGTGCACTGAAAAGATTTGGACATTGGTATTCCCCAATTTGGATTGGGAAATGAATTCTTGAACGGTGCTTGTCACTGAGAAGATAGTGAACTTGGAATAGTTGTCACACAAGCTCCATTAATGCCCATCTCATCAATCACCGACGTGCTTAGGAAACTTCCATGGAGTAAGCAACAAAACCACTCACGTGAATGTAGGAAAAGGATGAAAATTGAATAAACCAGGTTCCCCATTGGGAAATGACACTCATGGCTTCTTTAGAAAATCTTTCCTTTGTATTCTGATTCAGGTTCTGAATCACGTGGAAGGTGAATGCATCATTGACTCTTCTAAAATGGTGAGAGCTATTTTTGAAACTTAGCTGCGGGTAGTAATGCAAAACATTGTTTGATGGCCCCATGAATCCTATTGTTTCGAGTCTAGAAAATAGATTTCTTCTTGCTACTACATAAGTTAGATACGATGTCATGTAGAAGCATCCAATCATCTTAACTTCTATCAATTTTTTGTGAAGGGTATTACTAATGATGGTGGCCTAATCCATGTACTCTTTCTTGGCAAGGATGATATAGATAAACTTATACATCCATGGGTGGAAAATCCTAGCAGAGGTTAAACCGAAAACTTTAGGAGAGTAATTATGTCCCCTATTTCTTCCACGAACTCAACGCGATACAATTCTTTGGGAAGACGGTCGATTCAAGGCCTCTTGGTCACTAACTAGTTGTTATTAACCATCTTCCTCCATCTCGGGGTTCTTCATTCTAAATTCTTGTGTTGACTGGTGAGTGATATCCGCATTCTTAGGAAAGTCGGGTATGCCAAGAAATTCCTCAATGTGCTTTGGTGTGATTAAGAGAAAAGGCTCACGAATATCTTTAAAAATTCCTCGCCTCTCATGATAATAATGTTTCGCAAAGTGATAACTTGATTACACCTTTGCACCGAGACAAGAAATGCATTGTTGCTTGAGGTAGACCAATATGGTAAAGCCTATCCGAGAATATAGTTTTTCCTTTAGTTTTCACTGTTCACGAGAATTGTTGCACATTGATGTGACCCGTTTGTATCGCTGATATTGTCGTATCTTTGACTTAATGGGCCCAGGAGGGATGATTGTTAGGAAATTTATATTTAATGTTTACATTACGGTGTTAGGTTAGTTAATATTTGTAATATTGTTATAAACAATATTATGATATATATTAGAATGTATATTTGTTGTGATATATTGTTATAAAAATATATATCGTATTGTTTGGGTGAGTTATTTGAGGAGATATGATCTCCATAAATATAGGAATGTATTTCCTATATAATTGTATCTTGTTATGAAATCAAACAATGTAATATCTATCTATATTCTGTATTGCATTCTGAACCAAATTCAATATTTGGTATCAGAGCAGGTAGCTTTGATTTATGGTTCTGTGAAAGTTTTCAAGGGCAACTCCTCTTTATGTTGTCCCGTGTGATAAGAGCCACACTATTTTAGTATTGATGTTCTTTTATTATTTATTCTTTTTGTGATTTCTAGCTTCAAAATTTAGAACACGAGGAGCAAGGAAATTCAATTAAATATGCAGACAAAGGAAAGTATGTATCTGTAACGTGTGATCTGTGCATTTTTCAGCCTTCACATACATTCGATCCTCATTGTCTAGTTGCATGGAGGCATAAAGTGCAGTTTGGTGAGCCATGCATGCGCAAATATCCATCTAGTTCAGCATTATCGAGTTTTTAGTATTAAAATTCTACAAATTAGCTAGCTTCATTGTTTTGGCCTTTGGTTCGAGCACTTCTACACTTTTGGTAGCCGCGAGACGTCTGATATGGGAAATCTTTAACTGGCATTCACAATTTGCACGAAATTCTCCATAGCTGCGTTTACATTGAAGAATTGGTTCTGTTTGCTTTTGGATGATTACGAAAATATGAATTGGGATTGATTTTCATCAAAACCTCCAGGAAATTCCATTTCCACATTGTCTCGTTGATTTAGTAGATCACAGTGTTGTTTTGGTTCAGTTGTTCACATTGGATCCCAGTGATTAGATCTTATATTGAACTCGGCATTGATCCACTTGACATTCAAATTGGAATTATCTCCACATGGTCTGTACACAGTCAACATCGATACGTATAATTTTCAATAGGTATACAGAGGTTCATGCAATTTGGAATTCTTTTCTGCCACATCATCAAATCCTCAACCGTGTTTATTGTGGCATCGGATTTCCATCTCGAGTTGTAGTCATTGATTGGTCTACATTTTATTTTTCTGAGTTTGGGGATTGGATCAACATACATTTGACTTGGCCTGCTCATCAAAGGTATGATTTTAAATACAGAACCCACATTTCCAAGCTGGTTACACATTACCACGCTTTTATTCCTCCTTGCTTTGCACTCACGAGATGCATTCACGAGTCTCATAGTTATCACCATATGCTATGATCTAAAATTTCCACATAAGTTCTTTCATGCACAATAGTATGACCTTCTATCCTCCATGAGTTGTCAACTAGTTTTGGGCTATTTTATCATGTAAGGCTGGTAATATATTCACGTCGGAGTCATTTTTATGGTAGTTTTTACTTATGTTATAAGATTTATATGTTGGTCAAGTAATCCATATTTCTTTTTCATTAGTCTCGAGTGTAAAGTCTCATAATATTATGTAATTGAGTCAATTAAAATGTTTCAAAAGACCACGTTAAAGTGTCTTATGCATATTTCAAAGTATTAATGTAAGTGTCTTTTTGTTATTATTGTAGCGTCATTTGATTATAGTGTAATTGTAATAGTGTCATTCATAATTGTGTCATCAATGTATTGTCAAAATGTGTCTAGGTGAACAATAGGTTATGGAGTACATTAATGTCAAAAAGTTATATATTTTTGTCATCAAATTGGTGGTCATAGTCTATAGTGTCAAAGTGTCTTAAATTCATTATTTGTTATGTAGTCCTTGTTGTTTTTTCAAAGTCATGTCAAATAGGTGATTTTAGATGGTGTCAAGAGTCAATGACAAAATATTGAAAAAAATAAAAAATAAAAATGCCCCATGGATGCATTTTCGGTGTTACCCGACGTTCGGAAAAATAAAGTGTTTCACATTACGGGAGGGAAGAAAAGAATAAGATCAATGTGGAAAAAAATGCGCTTCATGTTCACATCTTGCTGAGTTAGCAGCATGACATTGGAGGATGGAGGCATCGGAGGCTGGAGGTCAGACAGTGACCTCTCGTTAGTCGCCAATGATGGGGCTGCTTCATTGCTTTGGTGGCACATGTGTGAGTGGTGTGCCTTCTTATAACATGTAATGTGTTTGATTTCAGTATTTCATTTTTGTGTGGTTTTTAGTGTGGTTTTTTGTAGTTCAGTTTTTTCAGTTTGAATAAGTGAAATATTCACATTGAGGGGGGAACATGATAAGCATGATCCAATGTTCCATTTTTATTTTTTTCAGTTGAGTATGTGGCTATTCCTATTTCCCAAAATGCAAAAACATAGTGCAGAAAAAATAACACAGTGAAATGCAACATCATGAGGCTTTATGAGGTAGAACAGTCAGATGTGTTCGTGTTCGAAACTAGGTTTGTGGTTAGCCTCCTAAAAACCATTGAAGGCATTCGATGTGTTCCCGCTTGAGTTCCCATCTTGGTAGATTAGATGTGTTCCCTGGAGTGATTGGTTGATAAACATATGATTCTGAGCGTGTTCCCATCCTCGTCGGTCGATGTGTTCTCGAAAGTGCTTAGTTGATAAGAAGTTGATGTGTTACTTCTTCTACCTTCAGTTCGAGTGTGTGCCAAGATCATGAGCACGCAAAGGAGGCATGTTGCAAAGGAAGTGTGAAAGTTATAATGTTACCATGTAAACATTAAGGGGGAATGTTAGGAAATTAATATTTAATGTTTACATTACAGGTGTTAGGTTAGTTAATATTTGTAATATTGTTATAAACAATATTATGATATATATTAGAATATATAGTTGTTGTGATATATTGTTATAACAATATATCTCGTATTGTTTGGGTGAGTTATTTGAGGAGATATGATCTCCATAAATATAGGAATGTATTTCCTATATAATTGTATCTTGGTTACGAAATCAAACAATGTAATATCTGTCTATATTCTGTATTGCATTCTGAACCAAATTCAATAATGGTTCCTTGGAATTCATACTTGAGTGCAAACTTATTCGATTTCTCCACTGGCTTCCTTGATCTACCTACGGATTTGTTAGATTTCTCGGCCATTATGAATTTCACAGAAGAATGACTCGGGCATGCAAAACAACGCAAGCGGGTCGTCTCGATCTCTAAAACCCTTGTCAATGCAAGGTAAATATAGCTCATTTTAATATTAATATTATTTTAAAAATAATAATAATAATAATCAATCTGAGTTACATTTTTAAAAAAATGTCAATACATCATACCGAGACTAGGCTCGAGTTTTGAATCTAGCGACAACAATGATATTTATTTATTAATTAAAATCTCCCGATTTTAATATTTCACGCGGATCAATTTAATTTATTTATTTTATTCACTTGGCTTGATTTTTTTTTATTAATGCGTGTTTTGCTGGTAGTGACCTTTCTTTCTCCTTTCCGTGGGAATCAAACTTTCTCAGGATGAAAGTTCTTTATTAATTTCCTTTTTCTTTCATGGTGTTTAGCATATTTATGGTGAATACTCCCTTGGGTTGCGTGGGTTCTTGTTCTTTGGTTGTCTTGGCTTTTTGTTGATACATGGAAAGTTGACTTTGTATTTTCTATATTTAAAAACTCGCACAACTTTTTGTTTAATGCTTTTGTGGACTGTCTCCCTTTGCTATTTCTTCCCACGTGGCATGTGCTTGCACCTTACTATTTTGTTTGCTCATGCATGGGACTTTCCCTTCTCTATGGCTGCATTTTAGAATGTTATTGGTCTGGAGAATGCGTGGAAATCTATTCTTACTATCCCCTTTGCTGTTTTGGACTGTCCTCCTCTCTAACCAATGCGTTGAACTTGTTCTTATTGTCTTTTGTTGTCTCCTTGCCTCTTTAGCACCCAACTTCCTTTACATTTGATTTAATTTTTGATTTCTTTCTTCATTAAAAACTAGCCTGATTTTGGGAAAACGTGGAGATTTTGGTGACCTGCATGCGTTGAAATCCTCTTTTCCTTTGTTATCCCCCTTTTGTTTTGAACTATCCTCCTTTTCTAATGTGTGGGATCTTACTTTCTCCTCCCTGGGTGGGTAGATGCTCAGGTAAATGCATGGAAAACTGATTTTGTATTTTCTTTACTTTAAAACCTATGTGGCTTTTGTCTTTTGTCTCACCTGCTGCCCTCCCTCCTATGCATGGAAAACTGATTTGGTGTCTCCTTGCTAATTTGGATTGTTGTCCTCCAATGCGTGGAAACTTGTTTTTACTATCTCCTTTGCCAATGGTAATGCGTTGGATTTCTATGACTGTCTTCTCCTTCACCAACGTGGAAAAATGATTTGGTTTGGACTGTCCTCTTTCACCAATGTGTGAAAAATGATTTTGCTTATCCTCCTTCTTGTATTTCTCCTTCACAATGGCGTTCACAGTTTGAGGAATGGGATAAAAATATTATTACGTTTCTTAGAAGAATTAATAAGAAATTTAGAAAGCTTCGTACGACTCTTTCCAACGAGTTTGATGGAGGAATTTATGAGGGTTAACCCGACTTCCCCTCTTCCCGGGTAGTGGAATTAATTGCCGGGGGAAATGGGGAAAGCAACGACCAATTGCCAATGGGAATGGCAAAGTGGGCTAGCAATCCCACACAATTTCCCCATGTGGGAAATTAGGAGATTTTTTTCCTGTTTTCCAATTCATTAATTTGGCAATTGGGGGAAGAAATCCCATGAGTGGGGATTTAAAGCAATTTTGCCAGGAAAGGGGAAATCCGGGCCCGGGAAGGCAATTTGGCATCCCCGACAAAAACTTGTCTAATGAATTTTAATTAATATTTATTTAATTAAATACTCCAAAGCTATTAAAAATTAATTTTATTAAACAAAGAGTAATTAATTAGTTAAATATTAATTAATTAATATTTAACGCGATTTGAGACTCTGGGGAGGAGTTCTTGCCCAAAATGGACAAAACGAAGACCGGAATGATCACAAAAATGAGACGGTTGTGATGAAAGTGATAAACCATGCAAAGTAACACTTTTGAAAAATTACAAAATTTCCATTTTTATTTTTTAAAATGTTTTTTGCACAATCAAAATTGGCTTATAACAACCGGGTCTAATTGGGGACAAGGACTTCATGGATGCATCAACAAACCTAGACCAAACTATTCATGAACATGTTATCAAAATGATGGGGCACAAAAATGGTGATACAAAAGAGGAAACCGAAAGACGGGGAAAATAAAAAATCAAAATCCTTAATGTACATACGGGAAACAAACCGTTTTCAATTTTTATAGTGCGTGAGATATTGCCCACTATAGGGAAAAGAAAATTGAGTTCCATCGAATACACCAAGTAATAGTTACTATCTCCACGAAATGTCTCGATTTTAAAAGGGCCTAGCCACAAAGAAATCAAACTTCCCATGATTTCCTTTAGGTTCACGTCTCTTGTCCCATAGAAGACCCAAGTCATTGATTTGGAATTGCCTCTCTTTAGTTTTCCTATCAAACAACCTCTTTACCTTAGATTGATGTTCCTTGATCTTTTTGCCACTTGACTTCTCTGTTCCTCAAGCTTGCTTAGGAACATGATACTTTGATCTAATGCGTTGGCGAAGCATTCATCATCAACTTCGTGGGCTAATTTTAATGCTGGTAACTCCAGTGTGATGGGAAATTGAGCATCAGTTCCATAAAAAATTTGAAATGGAGACATCCCGATTGCTCTTTTGGGAGTTATGCGGTCATCCCACAATGCATCATATAACTTTTTGTGCCAAGTTCTTTGATTTTCTTCGACTAACTTGCACACGATAGTAATGATGTTCTTGGTACTGGATTTTGCCTAATCATTTCCTTGAGGTTAGTAATTTGATGAATGAGACAAAGATATCCCATACCCATAACAAAAACCTATCATCTCTATAGAAGAAAAAATTGAGGAATTGTCCATCACGATGTTGTGTGGAATTCCATAACGAACTAATATATTTTCTTTAATGAAGTCACAGATTACACGCATAGATGTTCATTTCAATTGGTATAACTTCTACCCACTTTGTAAAGTAGTCGAGTTGTGGTGAGCACATGAGTTTGACCAGCACTATAATTAGGATTCAAAACTCCAATGAAATATAAACCCCATTGGTGAAAGGGTTCTTCAATGACTACTTGATTAAATGAAAAGCTTCTAATTTTGGTCTTCCAATAAATTGCTGACAAGCTTCACATTTTATCACCCGATTCCGAGCATTGGAAAACATAGTGTGCCAATAATAATGTGCTAATTTTTTTTATGAGCCATTATTAGGCCGAGAAATGACCACCGTAACCATGATTGTGAAAGGCTTCCAACAACCTAGGTTGTTTCTCTTTATCAACACATCTGAGGAACATGCCATTAACTCCTTTCTTGAACAAAGTGTTGTCCCAAATGATGTACATGGTATCTCTTAATTTGATATCTCATTTCTCCTTAGCTGTCAAATTCTCTGGACACTCGCCATATGTGATAAATTAGGCTATATCATAATACCATTAGTATGTGGTACTGACAAAAACTACCAGTGGTAAATTTTCTTCAATTGGTTCTCCTTCAAAGTCATCTCATGGTTCATTCTCTACGATGAATCGGCAGAGTCCTCTTCTTTGAACCAACTTGGTAGGCTTGATATCCAAATCATATTCTTAGATCTTAGAGACCCAATTACCTCTTTTAGAGCCTAGTTCATGTTGTGTCAGCATCGATTTAACTACGGTGTCTAGAACTAAGACTTTGGTATGTGAATTCAACACATAGTACCTGAAGTGTTTCAAGGCTCTCACCACCACGTACGCATGCCTCTCAAGGGGAGTGTAATTGAGTTCATGTTTCTTGAATCCATAACTCATGAATGCAATAGGAGATTTGATTCCCTCTTGATTATGTTGAGTCAAGATGGCAGAGATTATGTGTGGTGAAGCATAACAATATATTATGAAATCCTTTTTAAAATCGGGACACACTAATGTAGGAGCTTTTGCAATAGCACCCTTGATTTTATTGAATGCTTCTCTAACTTTCTTTGACCATTTGAAGGATTCTTATCCTTTCATCATTTTATAAATTTCTTTGGTTAGTTCGTAAAAATATGGCACAAACCTTCACAAAAAAATTACCTTCCCAAAGAATGAGTGGACCCTAGGCTTACTTGTAGGCAAGGAAAGATTCTTGATAGCTTGAACACACTCTCAGATTGATCTTAGTTCCTCCCTTAGAAACAATATGACCTAGGAGCTTCCCTTCCTTAACTCCGAACACGAGAATTTTTGGATTTAGAGAAATCTTATGAAGTTTGCACCTTTGCAATATTTTCTCTAAATATCTTAGGTGATCTTCTCGTTTCTTTGAGAACACTATCAAGTCATCTAGGTATATCACGATGATCTTGTCTTTATAATCCGTGAATGTCATATCCATATCCCTTTGAAAATTTATGCTTTGGCATTGATCAAACCAAAAGGCATTCTTCTAAACACGAACGTACCCGGGGTTCATGAACATGGTTTTTTGTTGGTATTCTCTAGCCACTTCAATCTGATTATAACCAGAGAAACCATCTAGCATAGATAGCATTTTTGATCCCGTTACTGCCTGTAGAGTATGATCCATGACTGGAAGTGGGTAGTTATCCTTTAAGGAAGCTTGATTAAGATTGTGGAAATCCATTCAAATCCTAATTTCTCCATTTTTCTTGTGAACCGGTATAATATTAGCTATCTAGGTTAAATATCGAATAAGAAACACTATCCATGCATCTAACATCTTTTGAACTTCGTGGAATATTTTTCCTTCTATCTTGGGATTATATTGTCTTTGGGTTTTCTGAAAGGAACTGTACCCGAGATTTAAGGGTATGCCATGCTCCATTTCTTTGGGTTGGAAAGACTTCAAGTCTTCATATGAGTAAGCCAAGATGTCGAGAATATTCAGTAAGGAGGCTTATGAATTTATTGTGCTCCTCATGTGAGAAACACTTACCAATGTTGACCAGAAGAGGTTTATCCTTGGTACCAATTTTAACTTGCTCATAGTCAAGCAGAGTTCATAGGTCCTGCTTGCTCTTTCTCTTTGATAAACCTATCATGTTTATCAAAAAGTTCTTCAAGTGAAACCGATCCTTTGGGAATTTTATTTCCTTTGATTTGAATGATGCCATCACTAGGATCTTCGTTCTCAACTTCTTCTTGAATGGGTGAGGTAGTTGATTCGTGAAATGAAGAATTTTTGCCTCAAAGTACAATTGTTCAAAATTATCCCTCTTTTCCAAGAAAGCAATAATTTTTGATCATCATTGAATACTTGCCAATTTTCTACATTGTCGGAACACTTGGCCTAAAACCATTTCAATGGTGTATTTGTCTTGATCAAACTCGAATGAGGAATCATTAATGAAGTGAGACTACTAGAGAATCTAATTTGTCATTATTTTCATGAGGAACATATTTTATGGAAAAATCATCAAAGACTTCTATTGTGTCCCACACTTTATATCTCGTAGTGTTTCAAACGATCATTCTTTACTTGGAACTTGATCAAATCCACATCTCCAAATACTTCCAATTTTTATCGCTTTCTCCTCTCTGCAACTTGGAGGCCAAGGATTAATGCCTCATATTATGCAAAGTGTTATTAGTATTTGAAAATTCAAGTTTGTAGGAAAAAGGAAATATTTTACCATTTGGAGACATGAGCACCACTCTGCACTAGAGCTCGTCGAGAAACAAATTCCATCAAACTCAAGAGTCTAGATCTCATTAGAATCTTGGAAAGTGATCTTATGTGTATGAATTTCTACAAATATCATATAATTACCCATACTTGAGCCTTGGAAAAGGATCTATGCATGAGGATCTTCAGTTTTAGTTACCGTGAACTTTGATTGAGCTTCTGGCATTAGCTTCTTCATTTCACCATTGATAGGGATCATGGTGTGAGACCAATCCATTTGAATCTCTCCACCTAGATCTCTGCAAAATTTCCTACTCAACAACATACCATACACAAATGGGAATGTCAAAGCACTAAAATAGTTACCTTAACTCACTTTTGAGGGAATTAGGTTAAAACCATTTGGGCATCTTTAATCTTCCCGATCAGAGGAACTTGCTTGGTTTCCATGGAGTAACACGATCCGAATGTTCTCATACAAGTAAAACCAAGAGCATGTGCTACTTTTACTGGCATCACATTATCCGAGGCTCCAGAGTCTATAATGTAATTACTTAATTTGCATCCGTTGATCAGAAAGGACACAAAGAAAGGTTCAATCTTTTCATTTGAAGGTGTAGTGGCCACCACAATATTTTGAGTTTTCCCATCTTTGGGAGTTTTGAATTCCTTTGGAGGAATGAACAGTAGAGTCGCCTTTGATAAACTAGACTAATTTCTCAAGTTGATCCTTATTGGACTGAAGTACTTTACCCATGACATGGAAATTTTTGTTTTATTCATATGATCAATGATATCAAATTTGGGCAAAGTAATCATACTTGATGTCTCGGATAATAGTTCTTTCGAACTTGATGATGGAAAATTTTTGACCTTTGCTTTAGGCTTGGTTGATCTTGATGTAGAATAAGAAACTTTCTTTGTAGCTGATTTATCTATGGATTGACTCGTGAAAGGTTATCCTTTCTTTAAGATAGTTTTGACCTTAGGAGTCTTAGCTATATTTTATTCTTTGGAAGCTTATTTAATTTTGGATTCTTTAGGAACTTCCTTGGAAACCTTTTTATCTCCCTCCTTAGTGATATTTTGTTCCTTTTCGTAGAGTGTGTGAAGACAATGAAAGACTGGCTATTCATATCTTCTATAATTTCTTCGTATTCATCTTCTTCTTCTGAATGGTACTCAAAGAAATGATTATTACTTTCTCACTCAAGATCTTCAACTTCAGGTTCAGATGTTCCAGACTCTGGCTCTTCCTCATCAATCTCGATGACTTTAACTTCATCATCGCTTTCTTCAATGACATCACATTTTGACTTAGTTACGGGAGCTGCTTCAATAGTAAGCCTCATTGGAGGACTTGCAATCTTGGATTTGTTGGGAACATAGCCTTTCCTTGGAATGTATTTGTAAGGAGAGGGTTTACTACTATGACCAACTTGATTTTTCAAAGCTAGCACATCATTAGATAACTTGGTAAGTATAGCTTGAGAAGCATTGGGAGTTTCTTGACCCTTTCCCTTAAGGGAAGTTTTCTTGAATTTTCCTGCCATGATTAAGTCATCCTCAATTTCTATGGCCAAGGATTGAGAAAGTTCAAAAGTAGGCACTCTAGCCCTTCTTAGCTGATAGAACACTTGTGGTTGTTGTGCGATGATAAAGAAAAAAATTTTCCGTCGGGATTTCGGTGAATCCCAGCAGGAATTGTATTCACCATTTTGTTGAATTTAGCCACGAAGTTCCTCATGGGTTCGGTTGGCTCTTTCTTTTCTTGAGATAGTTGGGAAAGAAGAGCATGTTCATCTTCTGCCATTTTGAATCGATCTTCAAACTTAGTTTTCATATCATTCCAATTCTTAATGCATCCATTGGGAAGATGATGAAACCAATCTGCAACAACATCATGCAATGTTTCAATGAAGAGGCGAATAACAACATCATCATATTCCACTAAAAATACTACACATGCAACAAAGAAAGTATAAATTTGGTCACTTGGTGATGTCTTCTCATCTCCCTCAAACTTGGGAAGAATCTTTCTCTATCCTCGTGGGAGTTCATGTCGAGCTGGTAAGGCCAATGGGCCTATGGAATTTCCCCATGGTACGTTGACTGTGATTTTGGGAAAGGTGGCATGTGAAGGTAAAACAACGTGAGCAAGGAAAAGTGATTGAATGGTAGTGATTCCTTCCTTGCTTACTCTTTCAAGACTTGATACAAGGCTTGCATATCTACGAGGTGTGTTATTCTTTGGAGGAGATAAATTGAAACCAAAATTTCCTTGAAATAAAAAAATGGGATCAGATCGACCTTTAGCTTTTTATCCTCACGTAAACCTCTTTCCTTCCAGTTTGAAATATTTATTATGAAGGGATCACTGGCATGTTCTGATCATATCTATCCTTTTCTCTTCACTCTCTTTCTTGAGCTATTTACACCTGAATAACTCTAACAATTCTCACAGATTTATCTTCTTCGTTATCTAATATTGATGTGGTGAGATGAAAATGATAGTTATTCATGTGCTTTTCCCAAATAGCTTGCCTCAAATCTAATGATATGTCTTCTTGAGTATCTGCAAAAAAAAGATTTGGTTGCAAGATAGGTGGGTTACCTGTAATAGTCATACAACTTGTTACCTTGGTGGAAGAGGACTGCGTCGGTGAACAATGATCAACACGCGTGCAGGAGGTCTTCTAGCCACAAGTGCGGGTGCTCTTCTTCTAAGGTCTTCAATGTAGATTTCTCTATCAATGGATTTATCAACAGCCAAAAATTGATGCAAAATTCCATGGTTTTCCCAGCTTTCTTGTTCGAAGGTTGGTAGCAATGCCTCCTTGAAAATCTTCATCCCGCAAAAGGTTCGATTGAATAACTAGAGCTTGTATAGAGGGGATAGTCATAAAGATTTAACAAAGCACTGGTTAACAATTTCGATTCCCCAATAAAGTTGCTAAAAATTGTTAGCATATGGATATGTATGCATGCAAATGACATGCAACAGTGTGGGAACAAAGTCCCTCCTCAATGAAGGTGAGGCTGGCTTTATTGAAAACCAAAATTGTATTTACATTTGTACATTCAAAATTATATGTGGGGGGTGTTTTGGAACATCAATGGAAATAAAATTGAATGAGGGAGATGGAATGAAATGAAGGAATAGAGTGGAACGGAATGAGTTGAAAGAACATGCAAGAGTTAGGTAAAAAAGAGCCTAATATTGCCTGAAAGAGGAAAGATGAATAACCAACACAAATAAAACCGAGTTTGAGTTAGTTAAACAAGAATATGTAAAAGGGAACAAACTGAGAAAGTAAATAATAGAGCTTGATCATTGTGAACAAGAACAACAACTTAATAATGTTGAAAATAAGATCGAAGACAATATTTGCATGCAAGATTAAAACATCTAACATCTAATGAACATAAGAACATCAATTATTTACAAGAGACAATGAATGAGAGACAAAGTTCATATTTCATTAACTACAAATTGTTTTCACAAAAGAACACAAAGTTTCTTCCGAAACAAAGCTTGCACAAAAAGTATTTTCTTCTCCTCTCTCAAAGTAACCCTTTACAAATGAGCCCCTCACTTACTTTTATAACCCGAAGTTGGTTACAAAGGAGTTAGGGTTTTACATGATCATTAAATAAGGAACTTAAGTGACCTTTAAATTTTTCTAACTAACTTTATTAAAAACAACTAAAAATAGAAATCGCTTAAGTTATCCATAGTTTCTCGAAAGAAAATAACAACATCCTTTTCTTAAAAATCCACTTTTTAAAATATACAATAATAACCAGTGCCTTATCCATTCAAATGGGGTCCGCCTATCTCAATCGTATGAGAAATGGAATCTCCCATTTTGTTAGATACCAAGAAAATTATCTCCCTGAACCGTTGGTGAAATTAGGATCTGTCGCTTTTTCCAGTTGAAAGGATCTAAACCTTCCCAAAATTTCAAACATCTTTTCTTCTTCTAGAGGTTCATTTGGTCAAAGAATAGCCTCACAAAATACCTATAATTCAAGAATCCTACTTGGAATATCATTTAAATTAATAATCTTTGATTGAACATTCTCAAATAAGTTCTTTAATTTGATGCACTGCTCCATTGAAATTGATGAGAAATTGTTGGCGGGAGTGTACATATCCTTAAACGATTATGAAAATTTCTCTTCCACCTGTTCCGATGAACACCTTTGATTATGCTCATTTATGAGGTTGCAAGGGATCTCAGATAGAAATTCTTGAATCAAGGTGAGTGAAGTGAAGGCTACATTGCATATACTCTCATAATGGATCATAAAATCCTCGAGAAGCGTCTTCCTTGATTTGAGATGTAGACACCAAAGAAAATGCGTCCCTCGATGTTCAAATTTGAGAATTCCTTCAATGGCTAAAACTAAGGATTCCATACTTGTCATCCCCTGCAAACTGGGTAATATCTCATCCAAATTTGATATATTAGAAACAAAAGTTTCCTTGAAAGAAAGAATTTGATCAAAATATGCACTGACTTTTTCATGGAGCTTAACCTCTTTTTTGATCGTCCCTTGGCCTAAACGAGTATCTATGAAAGCCAAGTTTTAGTGACATGGCCTAATGTGTTTATTTATTTTGAAAAATTGAGAGTTGCTTCATCAGGGGCAGCCACTGCATCAGGTACTAGGAAAGTGGATGATATGGAATTTATCAAATGTTAAACATATTCCACCAATTGATTCTTTTTGCCCTTGAGATGAGAGTTACGAGACTTATATTTCTCAAGTATCTTTAGCACGATATCAATTGAATCTCAACCCATCCCCATATCACTTTCCAATGTGGACCTCCCAAGTCTAATTCTGGAAACTTCATCATCAATAGGTGTCATGGAATCATGCTCCTTATAAACTTGTGGGATGGCGAGATCTATAAATCTATTTTTGTCATTATCCACCATTATTCGAGAAAGCACCTCGGGGCTTCTTAGGATTGATGTCATTTGAAATTTTGAAAAGGGCATCAAAATCAATGTCAATTACCTTGAAAACTCTCTTCCTTTTCTTAACTTTGTAATCAACCCAGAAATGAGTATCATGCACTATTTCCACATACAAAATCCTAGAGCTCGAATCAATATTCTCATTGTTCTTGACATCATGAGATCCTACAAGAATCTTATCCACGACCTCAATTTGAGGAGAAATAACCTCAATATCCACCTCCTGATCATTCGGAGATTTTGGGAAATTTCTTCATGAACTGTAGGTTCCGAAGTGTTTGATATTTGGACTACATGCACTTGAGTGGACGCTTGTTCAAAGCATGGTTGAGGATCATTCGTCACAAGCTTTTGAGCACTATTAACAATGTGGGTAGAAGAATCTCTAGTTGAAGTAGAAAATCCTGATACACGCTCTCTTCCTTCACCGGGGATAGGGTCTTTAGATTTCTCTCCTCGTGGCACATTACTTGGCGAAGTGGATTTTGGCAACCAATCCTTTCTTTCTTTTGTGTATGATTGGATGGTACGGAGGTTGATCGAGAAGGGAATTTGGTTGAATGAAGACCTCCTCGTGTTGGCAATTTTTTTGATCCTAAAGTATGATCTTGAATTGATTATAACTTGGAAATTTCTCTGTCGTACTAGGATATGCTTCTTTCAAGAATCAGTTGATTCTTGCTATCAAGAGAAAATTCATCTCTTTTGGTCTAGTCAATTTGAGGCAATGGGGTAAAAGAAAATGCATCATATGAGGTATTAATAACATCTTCATCATCATTTACAAAAGAATCGGGAGGGTTCTTGATGCAAAAGGCCTTGATCTGAGCAAGTGTTAGGTGAGAAAAATATTGTCTTCGTACTTCATGTTCGTCTGAATAGGAAACCCAGAAATATTCCATGGTAGGGTTATGTTGATACTTTTCTCTAAGAATATTCTACATATATACATTGTTATGAAACTAGGATCTCTTCACATATGGATGAATTGTAATGAGGGTGAACTCGATTTACTTGAGTTGTGCACTTTGAAAAGATTTGGACATTGGTATTCCCAAATTTGGATTGGGAAATGAATTCCTGAATGGTGCTTGTCACTGAGAAGATAATGAACTTGGAATAGTTGTCGTGCAAGCTCCATTAACACCCATCTGTCACTGATGTACTTAGGATGTTTCCATGGAGTACTAGCAAAACCACCCACGTGAATGTAGGAAGAGGATGAAATTTGAATAAACCAGGTTCCCCATTGGGAAATGACACTCATGGCTTCTTTAGAAAATATTTCCTCTGTATTCTGATTTAGGTTCTAAATCACACGGAAGGTGAATGCATCATTGACTCTTCTAAAATGGTGAGAGATATTTTTGAAACTGAGTTGTGGGTAATAATGAAAAACACTATTTGACAGCCCCATGACTCTTATTTCAAGTCTAGAAAATAGCTTTCTTCTTGCTACTACATAAGTCATATACGATGTCATGTAGAAGCGTCTAATAGTCTTAACTTCTATCAATTGTTTATGAAGGGTATTACCGATGATGGTGGCCCAATCAAAAAACTCTTTCTTGGCAAGGATGATACGAGATAAATTGATACATCCATGGGAGGAAAATCCTTGCAGATAGTAAATCGAAAACTCGGCTTAGGAGAGTAATCATGTCCTCGATTTCTTCCTCAAACTCAACACGATACATTTCTTTGGGAAGCCGGTCAATTCGAGGCCTCTTGGTCACTAACTAGTTATTGCTAACCATCTTGCTCCATCTCGGGGTTCTTCATCCAAAAATTCTTGTGTTGACTAGTGAGTGATATCCACATTCTCAGGAAAGTCAGGTATGTTGAGTAATTTCTCAATGTGCTCTGGTGTGATTAAGAGGAAAGGCTTACAATTATCTTTAAGAATTCCTCGCCTCTTAAGATCATAATGTTTCGCATAAACGATAACCAGTTATGGACACTAAACTGAGACAAGAAATGCTGCTACTTGAGGTAGACCAATATGGTAAATCCTATATGAGAATATTGTTTTGCCTTCAGTTTTCACCCGTTTAGAGAATTGTTGCACATTGATATGATCCAGATTTGTATCAGTGATATTGTCATATGCTGACTTAATGGAATTGGGAGGGATGATTCCTTGGAATTTGTACTTGAGTTTGGACTTATTTGATTTCTCCACTGGCTTCCTCAATCTACCTGCGGATTTGTTAGATTTCTTGGCCATTATGAATTTCACAGAAGAATAAATCAGGCACGTAAAACAACGTAAGTGGGGTCAGGTCTCAGTCTCCAAAACCCCTGTCAATGCAAGGGAAATATAGCTCATCTTATTATTATTATTATTATTATTATTTTAATGATAATAATAATAATAATCAATCCTAAAATACATCATATCGAGACTAGGACCAAGTTTTGAATCGACAACAACAATGATATTTATTTATTAATTAAAATCTCCGATTTTAATATTTAGTGTGGATCAATTTAATTTATTTATTTTATTCACCTTCTTGATTTTTTTATTATGATGTGTGTTTTCTTTGGTAGTGACCTTTCTTTCTCCTTTACGTGGGAATCAAACTTTCTCGGGATGAAAGTTCTTTATTAATTTCCTTTGTCTTTCTTGGTGTTTAGCATATTTATGGTGAATACTCCCTTGGGTTGCGTGGGTTCTTGTTCTTTGGTTGTCTTGGCTTTTTGTTGATACATGGAAAGTTGACTTTGTATTTTCTATATTTAAAAACTCACACAAATTTTTTGTTTAATGCTTTTGTGGATGTCTCCTTTGTTATTTCTTCCCACGTGGCTTCGTGCTCTCACCTTGCTATTTTGTTTGCTCATGTGTGGGACTTTCCCTTCTCTATGGCTGCATTTTGGAATGTTATTGGTATGGAGAATGCATGGAAATCTGTTCTTGCTATCCCCTTTGTTGTTTTGGACTATTCTCATCTCTAACCAATGCATTGAACTTGTTATTATTGTCTTTTCTTTGTCTCCTTACCTCTTAAGCACCCAACTTACTTTGCATTTGATTTAATTTTTGATTTCTTTCTTCATTGAAAACTGGCCTGATTTTGGGAATGCATGGAGATTTTGGTGACCTACATGCGTTGAAATCCTCTTTTCCTTGGTTGTCCCCCTTTTGTTTTGAACTTTCCTCCTTTTCCAATGTATGGGATCTTACTTTCTCCTCCTTGTGTGGGAAGATGCTCAGGTAAATGCATGGAAAAATGATTTTGTATTTTCTTTACTTTAAAACCTGCGTGGCTTTTATCTTTTCTCTCACCTACTACCCTCCCTCATATGCATGGAAAACTGATTTGGTGTCTCCTTTCTATTTTGGACTGTTGTCCTTCTCCAATGCGTGGAAACTTGTTTTTACTGTCTCCTTTACCAATGGTAATGCATTGGATTTCTATGTTTGTCTTCTCCTTCACTAGCATGGAAAAATGATTTGGTTTGGACTGTCCTCTTTCACCAATGCATGAAAAATGATTTTGCTGTCCTCCTTGTATTTCTCCTTCACAATGGCATTCACAGTTTGAGGAATGTGATAAAAATATTATTATGTTTCTTAGAAGAAGTAAGAAGCAATTTAGAAAGCTTTGTACGACTCTTTCCAATGAGTTCGACGGAGGAATTTATGAGGGTTAACTTGACTTCCCCTCTTCCCGGGTAGTGGAATTAATTGTTAGGGGAAATGGGGAAAGCAACATCCAATTGCCAATGGGAATGGCAAAGTGGGCTGGCAATCCCCACACAATTTCCCCATGTGGAAAATTGGGAGATTTTTACCCGTTTGCCAATTTATTAATTTGGCAATTGGGGGAAGAAATCCCACGAGCGGGGATTTAAAGCAATTTTTCCAGGAAAGGGGAAATCCGGGCTCGGGAAGCCAATTTGGCATCCCCACAATGGGAAGCGGAAGCTTATTTTTCCTTGGAAAAAACTTGTCAAATGAATTTTAATTAATATTTATTTAATTAAATACTCCAAAGTTATTAAAAATTAATTTTATTAAACAAAGAGTAATTAATTAATTAAATATTAATTAATTAATATTTAACGTGATTTGAGACTTGGCGGGAGGAGTTCTTACCCGAAATGGATGAAACAAAGACTGAAATGATCACAAAAATGAGATAGTCGTGATGAAAGTGATAAACCACACAAAGTAACACTTTTGAAAAATTACAAAATTTCTATTTTTAATTTTTTTAAAATTTATTTTGCGCAATCAAAATTGGCTGATAACAGAATCCAAATTCACCTATATTGGAATTATATGTACTCCAAAGTACCATATATCGAATCCAAAAATCAAATATTGGAATCCGAAAATCCATTATACGGGCTAACATCTGCTGGGCATTATTATTCTATGTTTTAAGGGCTAGCATCCATTGGGCATTATTTATGCTATTTTATAAGGGCTATTATCTCGCTAGGTATTATTTATGTTATGTTATAAGCCAGCGTTTGATGGGAATTATTTATGCTATGTTATAAGGGGTAACATCTATTGGGCATTATTTATGCTATGTTATAAGGGATAACGTCCACTGGGAATTATTTATGCTATGTTATAAGCGCTAGTGGTCATCAATCATTAATTATACTATATTATAAGTGTTAGTAGCTTCCATCCATTATTTATGCTATGTTATTTATGTTATGCTATATGGTCTAGCTGATGCTTAGGCATTATTTATGACATGTTATGTACAAAACATGTTTCTTATTTATACGGGATAACAAACATATTCTCTTTTCCTTCAATGGTTGTAAATAAAGGCCACAACATAGTGTTAAAATTTATGCTTGTTTTGACGTCTTTAATCAATTTTATGTAGGCTAACAACCACTAGGCTAATTAATTTCAAGAGATGTGAGACACTTCCAAGTTAATTTACTATGATGTGATTGAACCTCACTGTAACTAGAGAATGATTGAAGATATTCTAAATAAACTAGTAGAGGGCATCGATCTAGACTATGAGAATATAATTAAATGTATGTATCTGCTGCATATTTTGGTACAACTTAATTTTATAGTGCATCTATGTATCTATGTATCTGCTACATATTTCGGTATGACTTAATTTTAAAATCTAGTTTTTATTATGGCATCATTATTGTTGGGGAACCATAATATAACTCATATAATAGGTAAATATCTTTTCACATCATAGTCCTTTAAGAATCATATATCTAAAACTTGCATTGCTCACCATAGAGAGAAAATCAAATAATAATTGACTTTACAATACTTGCTGCTTTCACATGATTTGATAAGAAGTATGTTAGAGCCAAAGTGAGTTTGGTCTACATTGAAGAAATATTGAACTAAATGTGAGATAAAATCTTTATGTTAAGCGTAAATAAGTAAAATACTCCATCAAAAGAAGGAAAAATGCCTACTTCTAAGTCTTCTTTCTTCAATTTAATAAAAAAAATATATTTTCCTTTGAGTGGACCATTCCACTTAGAGAGTAAGATTATTATTTTTGACATTATGTAAAAGAGGGTTGAAGGGACCCTACCCCATACATAACAAAGCTCCTAAATAGAGCATATATTCAATACCAAACCATACAAAATATAGTCTTATCCAAAAAGAATCAAAACTAACAATAAATATAGTAAACTAAAAAAAATAAAAACATAGAACTAACAACGCTAAAAAACAACCTAACATCAACAAATAATTTTCATTTTCTCCAAGTTGGCCACCAGTGGCCCATTCCTTAGCTAGTGATTCAATGTTAGTGCCTAGAGTGGTTACATCAGCTTCAAATAGTTCCATTTTCCTCTTCTTCGATGTCCCATGCTCTTCACATTTTATGTAGGAATTAACCAGCTTGTCCGAGAGTTTGAAGGTGTTGTAAAGTGCACTTGATAGTGAGAATACTCCACTCAGTGAAGTTCTGAAGCATAGCCTTAAGCTGATCCACATCACTATTTAAATTCTTACACTTTTCTTACAGAACCTCCATACTGCCACCCTTTATGACTTGAGCCACATCCTCAAATTTCATCTTCATTGCATGCCAGTTATTGAGGATAAATTGGATAGTGCTTTTAGTAAGCCAAGTGTCACATTTCACGTTTTCAAGGTCTGCAACCAATTTAGCAAGATCAACTCCCTCTTCCACACCACCTTTTCCAAGCACTTCCATTTGGGTATTTTCCTGGGTGTCAAATAAAACTTGCCTCCTTTGTTGACTCGGTTCCCCTTTTTCATCCTTCTTAATAGCCACCACCTTCATGTCATCTTGTTTTAGGTCTTGGAGGCCATGTATTGCTTTAACTTCAACCACATTTGATCATCCCCTTCACTCAACTCAGGGTATTCACTAGACTCCTCATTCTCAGAATTAGTTTCATCTTCCACAACATAATCTTCAAGGGATTTTGATAGGACACTATCCCCATTAACCATTTTATCCATATCCAAGATTTATCTTTTCACAATGGCCATAATAAAACCTTGATGTAGGGAATACTAATTTTTCCTTTTTTATAGTGGTCTATGGTAGCACATAGAGAATGAAGTATATAATATGGAAAAAAACTATGCCCATGTATGAGGAAATTAAGCATGGGAAGATGGTAAGCATAGATACATTTGTGGCATCCCTCAAGAGTGAAAAACTAGATTAGGTTAAGGGACACTTCATTGAATGAGGGAGGTAAGGAATTCCTAAGAAATCCCATAAAATGAGGGGTGATTTTTTCCTTACCTCATAGAAATATCATCATTTCATCTGCGCAGGCTCCTTTTTGGGTTTATATACATCACGTCCTTCCATGCACATGCCTATAACATAAGCCAAAATGTTGATTCGTAGAATTCAATCTTTACTCCTTATAGCACCACATTGCCCCCCGTCCATTTCCTAGTTCATTTCCATGTTGATCCAAAATCCTTACTGAGCTGCTCATTGTACCCCTCAAAAATATTTAAGAAAGGGGAAAATCCCATTCAGTCAAACACCTCCATAGCCTCGATTTAACATCATTGAGATCCCAAGGCTCAGTGTGAACCAAATATTCCCCCATATTCCTATAACAACTAGAATATCATGAATAAAAACTCACTGTTCAATGCTACACATACCGACCACACAATTGCAATACCAATACACCAAGTAGAAACATAAATCCCAGATTCCTAGAGAGGATTAAATGCGCATTAACATCCCCTTGGCCTTAATAGAGGAATAAACCTAAATTCCAAGAGAGGAATAAACCTAGATTACAAGAACATTAACATCCCCTTAATAAACTATGCACACCACACACGTGCTTGTAAGGAATTTGAAGAGAAGATTAAACTGCTGACGAGCTCGTATTACAAGAAAATTACCTCCTGTAATAAATAAAAATTTGATAGTTCTCACATTAAAGTAATAATGTTTTCACAATATCTATGAACACACTGATTGTTGAAGTGCCTAACAATTTTTCAATTCTATATATACCTTAAACCGATGTGAACAATTTTTCAATGGATAATTTGAAGTCGAGAGGATAATATGACCTTAAAAAATCAAAGTAAGAGATTTTATACTTAATGCTTGCTAGGTAATGCTAGTGTAGCTTATTGAGGTAAATTAACATTAATCAAATAAGAATTCACCAGAAATAAAAATGTTATTTACACTTTTTATATATTAAGATATATTTTTCATTTAAATCCTTTACTTTATTATAAATTTCCTAAAGATAATCACACATATTATACATATAAAAATTATTAAGATAGTCGGGCACATTATAAAGAAACTTGTTAAATAAATTTAGGGAAAATTACATACAAGTATCCCATGTTTTCATCAATGAAAGAATACATACAAAAACTAAAACTGAGTACAAAAGATAATGAGGCCAATATGTAACATGAATAATCGGGCTTGCAAAACCATAGAGTCGTGCATACAAAAATGAGTGGGAATGATAGAGAAACCCGAGGGTTCCGCCCAACTAAACATTGCAATAATATTGAGAAAGGAAAAGGACATGCTAACAACATACTTCAAGTACTCCATGCGATTAGGAAATGGTGGGATAGGTTTTTCTAGCACGACAAGGTCTAGGGATGACACGCTAGAGGTAGACACCCCATTAGATAATTTTTTTTTTTTTGAATATAGTCGAAAAATTGAAGTAGTACTTGAATTTTAAATTCTATGGCATCACAAATCCTACTGTCAACCCAAAAAGTGATGGAAAAGGATTCATCTTTGTAAAGAGACAAGGAAGGCATACTTCTACCATAGCTTCGACCAAACCCACATAATGTTCTGGGTAAATAAAATGGGATGCGACCACTGTGACCATTAGTTTATCTACGCATAGAACCGGGTAATTCAACATGAAGATACCTACAGTCTTAGAGTTTACATGAGATATTCCGGTGCTCTATAGATAGTCCACACTAAGGAAATTTACAATTACGGTCATAACATATTTAGAGTATATGCAGAAGACATTGTGAAGATGATTATAAGACACAATAGAGATGAAATATATTTCCCTCGTTTTGTTGTATAAGAGGATGAAAGGAACATAGGTAGATGCCATGAGAGGGAAGGGGAAAACAATAAACAAAAATGTGAGAAAATGAGTCAGGACAGGAGAAAGCATAACCCAATTAAATAGTTTGTCAACTCGTGTGAGAAAGGCTGATGCAATAAAAATGGATGGTGTCATCAACATTTTCCCATTCATTGGCTAGATTATTTTATGAAAAGGATCTTATATTATATTAAATGCAACATGATACAATATTATCTCAAAACAATAAGTGGGATCTATGAGAGAAATCCCTAAATCCACAAGCACACTTGGCCAAGCCTAGTAAAACAACAAATCAACAACTATAAGGGGGTCTGAGGAAAACAAAAAAGGATAGATTATGAATAAAGGATACCGCTGATTGATAAACACACATTATAAAAATAACATTACTAGAGATATTCACACACATTATACAGAAAGGTGTTATTAATTAAATCTACTGCACCACCCTTGGAGCCACCAGGAGGGACAACACATTTCCACCAAATTTTGAATCATTGGCATTAGATCCCAAAGAGTGGGGAGCTCCAAAGTAGGATTACTTCTAAGGATATATGTCTAAATTTTACTAAGGGTTCTTGGTTTTTAGTAGCACTTGAACTTGCACCACTTGTGGCACTATAGAGCATAATTATTAAGGAACGATTTGGCCACTTTATGGATGTGTGTGGTACTGGTGTAAACCACCTTCTGGGCATGCTCGTTTAACTTGTATTCCATGATCTTCTTCACACTATTTTTGTCTAGACCAATGATATTCGGTGGTGGCTGATGAAAATAAAGGTCTTCATTATCCTCCTCTTTAATCTCCCCCTATCAAACTCCTTCACTATTTGAGTTTTATACTTGGCTGCTAGATTTATTTTTTTTTTTCTTTGGAATAATGTTTTTAAAAGTTTTAATATTGCATTAACAATGTTTTTAAAATGTATAACTCATTCCCGTAAGGAGTGCAATATGTAACACTTGTCTAACTCTCCTTAATCATAATATAGCATGTATGTGTATAATTATTCTCCTATTCAAGATCCCCGCATCTCACTCTCACCCCTAGATCGATAAAAGTGCAACCCAGGTGAAATCCTCATATATCCTGGGTAAAATTATCTCTTGTTTGCATACACTCAAATAATTGGTTATCGCAGTAAAAACCTACAAATAAAAATAAGAATACTTATGCTCGCGTAAACTCATTGTCAAGGGTGGACAACACATCTCCACTAGATTTAAGATTAAGGTTTTTTTCCAATAAAAAATAAATGTTTTTTAATTTGGTTTAATCCCCACAGATCTGCCAAATCATCAAGTATTGAACAACATAGAATAACACTTGATAGAAAAAGACACTCTCTTATGAGAACATGTTTCTTAGAAGAAAAAATAAACCCAATCAAATCATTTGTATCATCATTTACGTTAAATTCGGTGGAAGACATCAAACAATATAAAAATCAACATCTTGCATTGTCTTAAGGGGTAACAAAAGTAGAATACAAATCATCTAGAAAGTAAACATCCAAAGTAAACATAAACCGTAAATTACTATTACTACCATAAGGGTGGAATGGAAATGTCAATAAGGGAGGATATGAGGGAGGTGATACATAGCGGGAGGGAAAGTAAAGGAAGGGGAAATATGTAAAAGAAGAAATCAGGGTAATGCCGTGCTCATTGAACTTGTATTCCATGATCTTCTTCACGCCATTTTGTCTAGCCCAATGATATTCGGTGGGGGCTGATGAAAATCTAGGTCTTCATTATCCTCCTCTTTAAGCTCCCCCATCACACTCTACTAAACGACATCATTGTTTCTGTTTTATATTGGCTAGTGGTCGTTAGGCATGAAAAATAAATGTTGTTTTATTTGGTTTACTCCCCACATATCGATTTAATCATCAAATCTTGAACAACATATAATAACACTTGATAGTGTAAGACACTCTCTTATGAGAACATGTTTCTTAGAATAACAAAGAAACCAACTCAAATCCTTTATATCATCATTTACATTAAAGTTGGTGGAAGACATCAAACAGTACAAAACTTCAACATCTTGCATTGTCTTAAGGGGTAAAAAAAGTAGAATACAAATCATTTAGGAAAATACCATAGGAGTTTCCCATTCGACTCTGAGAATAATATTATCATAACCATAACAATTGAGCTTATTGATAACTCTCTGTGCATCCTCTCTATTGACCAAATTAAGAAAACCAAACCCCTACTAACCCCCATATTTTGATCCACGGCCACGTAGAAACACGTGATGTGTCCAAAATTTGTTAATATTAACATATGAATATATGGTAAAAAATCATTTTATGATTTGAGGGAAGCCTCCATGGAACTGCAATTCAATAAGCATAACATGTTTCTATTTTATATTGTCTAGCGGATGCTAGGAATATTTATTTCTTGTGAATAATTTTCCCGTGAATTTCAAAATGTCTTTAAGATAAAACCATGCATAACAAGGGAAAATATTGTTTTTTATTTAAGAGAAGCCAACATCGATGTGCGAAACAAAAATGTAAGAACCTTAAGGTAGTTACTTTATTCCATAAAACACAATACATTATTGTATTTGAAAGAACAAGATATAATTCAAACACCAATTGTGTGTTTGAAAATTTATAATGATCTACACATGTTTTTGTTCTCTCCTACAAGTTTCAACCATGGACATAATTCAATATAGATTTTCAAATCAGTCTTATAGTTCCTATAAAATCTCCATTATGTTGGGGTTTTGAAATTAATTTCTTTGTTGACCTCATGTAGTGCCCACTTCCCTTTGACACTTTTAGATACTGATCTTGATACTGTTGATCTTATTATGGACACTATTATGTTTTGTTTAGTATGATGGTTAGATGTTAGATCAAGGATTATTATTGATCTGGATTCAGTTATTATGCATGATGATTACTAGAGACATTTTTTATATGTGGATGATGATATATTGTTTGACATGGACATATTATAGATGTTGATTTGGACATGTGACATTGGATATTATGAGTAGACCTAGTATGGAATATTATTGACGATGATATAGTTGATTAATTAACTGAAAATGATAATGTTGATTTCTTGATGTTGTTGTGATTCACATGTTTAGATGATCTTGAGATGTTGTTTATATCATTTTGGATGTTCTGATATGGCCATGATGCCGAAGGAGGTATTTGTGTTTTGCAGGTTAAAATTATCACAATAATGTTAGGGAACTGGAGACCAACCGTATTAGAATTCTAGGTGAATTCAACAAGGTCACCATGGCAACATGTTGTGTGTGTGTGTGTGTGTGTGTGTGTGTGTGTGTGTGTGTGTGTGTGTGTGTGTGTGTGTGTGTGTGTGTGTGTGTGTGTTGTATTATGTTAGGGATTCCCATGGGGGGAATCACCTTTGAATGTGACCATGGGGGCCTTATGTTTTGTTAATGTGGTTTCTTTATTAAGGTTGCATGTGTTTATTTTGTGATGTGTTACCCTTTTCATTAGTTATTATATATTGTGTTAATGTTGTGAATAATCATGTGTTAAAATAAATAAATCAATGTGTTATAAAAATGTAATTAATGAAGTAGTTGCTCTTAAATGTAATGTTGTAAGAGTGTGTAAGAATGTGTAAGGGATATGTAAGAGAATGTAAGATAGATTTTGGAGTGTGAAACACTTCGTCCTCTTGGAAATTCGAATTTTTCCTTGGAGGCTATATTTGGAGGCTTGTGGGACAAGCTAAACTTGTCCCAAACCTTTTAAAATTATTCACCAACCATACCTATGGTTTGGAGGTTAAATTTAGACCTTTCTAATGAATTTTGAAATGGCTAATTGTAAGTTTTAATTGCACTTCTCTTACATGTTTTAAATTCAGTCCTTTTTGGGGTATGGTTTATTTTGGAGTTTGTAAGTTAATTTGTCATTTTATTTATTATGTTTACGTGAATGATGTTGACTTTGATCTTGGGGTTGAGGAAGAATGATGTGGCATCCCACATGGATCCACATCATCCTCTTCTCTTCCCTTACCTTTAAAATTCAAACTCCTTGCTTTTTTGATGGTTGTTGAAACTTTGCTTATTCCTCTTGGGGCAAAATTTTCTTGCTATTTTGGAGCCTTGCTTGTGAAAGGATTTTGGAGTCATTTGCATGCTGGTGTGTTGCTGATTTTGGACTGCATTTTGGCATTGGGAAGCTTTTTGATCTTGGGAAAAACTCCATTATGGAGAGGTAGGAACTTGAGCCTTTTGAAAATGTTTCTTCTCTTTCTATGCATGTTTAAAATGGTGAATGTTTTATGTGTGTGTTGGCTAGTTGAGTAGACTGCTTAGGACATGGTGTAGGAGAAGGCTATGGGGAATCCATGTGGGGGGCATAAGGAATGCCAATGGCATCAGTTTTATTGTGGAGGGAGTTTGGGATTGGGATCCACCATGGAAAAGAAATAGCTTGCATTTCTTACTTTGTGGGGGCATAAGGAAATATGTGGGGGCATAAGGAGGGATTTGTGGGGGGCATAAGGAAATGTGTGTGATGAATTATCGGCCGTTTATTTTTGATGGATGCCCAATTCCCGATTGAGAGGCATAAGTAGCTTCCCGCATAGATCATTGCTCTTGTTGGCTTACTTGATGAAGCCTCAATTTTGTTTGCACTTGTTTAATGTAGTTGTGAACTACATTCTTCTTGAAATGTGTTTTGAATGTGGTAATGCTGCATGTTTTTTGTGGAAGCCTTTGTTGCCATGTGTTATATTACATCTCTTATTTCAATATGGTTGGGGCTCGGGGGCCAATGAGGAAGGATGGCTTCTCCCTTCTCATTGGATGTCTTGGGTGGAGAGTGTTGCCTTTCCCCCTTCCTTGTTGTGATCAAGATGAAGAAACTAGCATGCTACTCTTTTGGAGCAAGAGGAATATATAGTTTGACAGTCCCTTCTTGTGAGCAAGTTTATTGTAATCCTTCTCACTTTGAAGTGGATGATTTTTATAATTATTTACAACGAAAAGATGCTTGCATTGGTGATGAAAGATTGAAATGTGAAATGTAAAGAGTTATATTCTATTCTCCGTTTTGAAAAGAAATGTGAAAGGATGTTACATGCATTGCATATTGTATTTTAGAAATCAAATGGAAAAGAGAAAATTGTAAAGTTTTTATTGGAAATAAATAAAGGAATGCTCTACCTTCTCATACTTGCATGATTGTGTTGGAATTGAATTGCTGTTGTGAATCAAATCTCTGTTGGAATGAAGAATGCGTATGAAGGAAAAGACAGTGTTTTATTCTCTTGAAATGAGTTGAATTTGGAAATCAGGCTTTGTATAATTGCTATTGAATGGTTGAATGAATCAATTGAATGCATTAGACTAGAAAGGAAATGAATTCTCACACTTGGAGGATGGAAAAATGTTTAAGAACCTTTAATTTTGATCTCTGTTTTAATTTCCAAACCTGGCAATCAAATTTATCAAAGAAATGAGAAGTTCAAACTTGCACCAAGAAATAAGATATGAAACATTGAAATTTAGATGTAACAAGTCCTAAGGAACTCAAATTGACCTTAACACTTAAGAAAGGACCCTCAGAACTTTATAAAAATCCAATTTGAACTTGCACAACCGTTTTGCTATCAAAAGATGGAAAATTATCAATTGTAACTCAATCAACTAAATTGAATCTTGAAACCTCTCTTAAATCCATCCAAGAATAAGTCTCCATGTTTGATTGACATGTTGAGAAAGTAAGAATTCAAAATTGAATGAAATTTTATAAGTTAAAGATTACCAGTTTGCTTTGCAAAACCCTGCAGATTGTTTTCATCAAATTGACCACTTAAACTTCATCAAATTTCAAAATTGATGACTCCTATGTAAAGAGGGCTTTGAGAGATTTCTAGAAAGTCCTCGTTTTCCCAAATCTGAGTTTCCTATCAAAAGTTATGGCCATTTGAAGTTTTACTTCAAATTGGCATTCAAAAATAAAATAAATCTAATTGTTAACTTTGGAAAAATTTCCACAAAAAGTCCACAGCCCCACCATCCCACAACCAATTAGGACCTACCATGTGGCACCTCGGAGTGGCTTTCTAATTTTAAAATTTTCTTTTTTGAAAATGTTACCTTGGGAAAATTTTCTCACTTTTCCCCGCATCTCCACCAACCCACAACCAACCATGTCTTTGACACATGGCATGGCGAGAGATGGATCCATTTCGAACTTAACCCTTTTAAGTTTTGGAACTAAGAAAAATTTCCAAATTTTTCCCACATCCCCGCTAACCCGCGACTAATTGCATGCCAACATGTGTGTAGGCAGAAGTGTAGGAGGTTTTGGACTTAGCGTTCTTTGTTCCCCTTTGGTAAAAATTTCATTTTGCCTCTCGTGGCCCCACACCAGCGCCATGCCTTGGAAATTCCTCCTTCGCACACACATGGGCCCACACAATTTTTTTTTGACTTATCTCTCTTTTGTCGTAATGCCTTAGGTTTTTCCTCCACCCCGTCTCTCGCACCAATCAACATGTGACACATGGAATTTCTAGCGTCGGCTTTAACATGGACCAATTCGGTCCCCTTGCAATTTTGGAAAAAGAGACTTAAAGTCTTAACCTACTCCATCGGCCTACTGTTTCTCCCAACCAATCGGGGAGTGACATGTGTCTCCTCACCAGGATCACGGGCACGTGAATACATTTTTTACTTTTGCATGCAATAAAGGAAAAATGTGCCAAGTTCCTCCCCCCTCCGTTGAGACTCACAAGGGTGGAAAATTTTCCTCCCTAGGCCCACGGATTATCCCTTGGGAAAATTTCTCCCCTAAAGTCCGCCGGCCCATAACTTGAAAAATATAAGGAGTTAGGAGGACTTATTTATATCACCGAAAAGGTGAGAAAATTTCCTATCCAATGGGAATGATTTAGGGAAATTTTGGAAGCGTTAAGTATGAGAAAAATCTAGTTGAAACTTAGAGCCTGATTAGAGAGTGGGTATGGGGGTAAATTTCTCCTTGAACCTAATTGAATCATCTAACCCTAAATTTTGAACCATGTAAACTTGATATTGCTAATGAAGGAAAAATTTGTCCTAGTGAAATTGAACTATTCTGAAACCTAATAGGGTCAACTGTTGCCTTGCAACTTGGTTGTGGATAATCCTAATAAAAAAATTATTCCATAATTTTTCTAACCAACCCTAGGTTGTTTCTTGGGTCTCAAGTGGGTTGTTGTAACCGCCACTACAGCTTTGGTATTATAACCGTGGTTCAAAGGCTTGGACCATTGGGCACACTAGAAAAACTTGAGACATGAAAACTTAGACCTAGCACACTTTAAATCCAGAAAACAACTTAGAAAGAATATGTATGTTTTAGTAAACATGGAAGTTGTATAAACTTAGAGAAATGAACTAACTCTCACTTTGGTCTATGTAGGAGGTGTTAGTGCAAAATCACAAAGACCCACTGGACACACATCAGGCTTCTAGGTTGATGTTCAGGCATCCAGTGTGATTGTACAACATGGAAACCTCTCTCCAAGCGTGGGACTTGTAAAACCGAGAGAGGAATCTCCAGAGAAGGCTGGTTCCTGCTCCTAAACTACCTGCCACAAGCTATTCCAAAGCGAGCTAGATAATCTAATCCTAATCTAACCATGCCAAGGAGACAGAGAGAGAGAGAGAGGGAAAAATAGCAAAAGCCTACACTAAAACGGTGATACACCAGAGAAGGAGAATGTTGGACATCTATCAAAACTGCCATGGGACAAGGAGAGGTGAGCAATGGGAAGGATGGACAGATGCATCACAGGCCCAAGGATAGATTTCACACAGAAAATGCCCCAAAACTCCATGAACACAGCTCCAGACCTGCAATGAACATTCAAACATGCACAAATACCTGCAATGAAGAGAGGCAAGAAGAAGACAAGCAAAAACAAGAAAGGATGGACAGATGCATCACAAAACACGTCTTGTTGCTTCAGAAGTCTGCACAGAACATCATTCCATTAATAAGAGGAAAAAACGCCATTACAGAGCAAGGGAGGAGGTTCTAACTCCATTTTTAACCCTAGAGAAGAAAAGAAGGGAGAGCAGAGCAGAAAGAATGAACAACCCCTTCTAAATGAGCCAAATCTGGCTTTTTACATTGCATGGGTCGAGCCCAGGGGACAGAAACGTGAAAAAACGTGCAAGCCCATCCCTCATTGACTGCAGATGTATTAAATCAGCATGGGGATCTTTGTCAACCCATACCCTGTCACTTTGAGCGATTTTGAGGAGAATGCGACCCATTTGCATTAACTGGGCCGCTAAAATGTCACTTCTGGCCGTGCAGAAGAAGAATGCGACCCATTAGCATTAAAACAGGTTGTTGAAAGGTCGCTTCTGGCCATTATCACACGTCAGCACCATTTCTCCATTTTCTCTCTTTAGACTACACCAAAACTCGAGATTGATCCCAGAATCATGTAGAGCATCTCACAAGCTTTCCGTTGATATAAAGAACGTGGAAATCCGAGCTCTGGATCAAAAGATATGGCGATCTGAAGATTTAGGGCACGGAACAGACCCAAACGGATTTTGAAATATTTCCCGCGCTCTGCCACTTGGATGACACGTGGCACGCTCTGATTGGTCGCGTGATTCTCTCTCCTCTCTACTTTTCGGCGGGCTGTCTCTTGAAATTTGACTTTTGGTGCTCTTGGAATATTTTCCACATTTTTCCCACGCCCCGCCACTAGGGATACGTGGCATGCATTGGTTGGTTCACGAACCTGTCGGGTCTTCCTTCCCTTTTACCCCTTTTGGCTTAGATTTGGCCAAACTTTCCAACTCCTCCCCGAGCTCCGCACTTCTATGCTCCATTGGACACGTGTCCAATTTCTATTGGCTCGGGCCAGCGCTTCAAACCTTGCCTTTTGACCTTTTGGCTTCTCCTTGATGACACGTGGCAATTTCTATATGGTTCTCGGGCCTGCCGGGTCTTCCGCGTACTTCGCGTCCATTCGTCCCAGACGTCCCATTTTGATTTTGGACCCTTTGGGACAATTTCGCCGATTCGGCCGGTTCGGGTATTTCTGGCCCGCTTGTCCCAATTGCTTTTGGGCTCCTTGTGCTGATTTCGCGCGAACCGGCCGGTTCGGGCATTTCGCGTCCATTTGTCCCACTCGTCCCGAACTGCCCCCTCAGCAGTTAGTCGATTTTCTCTCTCGGTCGAACCGGCATTTCGCGCCCGCCGCGTACTTTCGTCCCACTTGTCCCAAATGCTTAGTGGGCCGACTGGACTCATTTCGGCCGGTTCGGGCGGTTCGCGTACCTTTGTCCCATTTGTCCCACCTTGTGCTGGACTAGGACTTAGCCGATTTTCACAATTTTTCCTGGCCCAAACTACTTGCTTTCTGCAACCTTCTCCGCACTTTCTCAAAGCTTGTTCCTTTTTTCTTCGGCCAGGGGAGTTAGAAAATTACCTGAAGGGACCCTGCAAACCTGATTTTTGCTCTGAATCAATCAATTTTCTTGGGATTTGGATATTCTGATGCATGTTATCAAAATTACCCTGGGGGTGAATTTTGGATAACAGGAGGCTTAGACGGAGTGAGAGGAACCTTCATAGAGATTCAGACTCACCATGACCACCACCACTGGATCGGGTGTGGCAGCCATTCTACCTCAGATTCTATAGACCCTTCAGGATGTCAATGCCACTCTATGCAGAGGATTAGGTGGAGGATAGGTAGCTAGTCATGACAGAGCTCCTTCCATCGAGGGTCAGGTATCTCCTTGACTTAGCGAGGAGCATAAAGGAGAGAACTCCCATGCGGAGTCAGCCCGAGCAAAGTCACCACATAGAAGACAAGGTGACAGAGTTCCAGAGCATAGAGAGAGGTCTTGGAGCCCTAGGATTAGGGATGAGCATGCTGAGAGACCTAGAGGCCGACAGACCATAGCAACGGATCACATCAAGGAGATCCTAAAGCTTCATCCCTCACATTACTCGGTGACACAGGTTGGATTTTAGGAAGAGGCTTGGATAGTGAGCTTGAGCGGTTGCTTCAAGCTTTGTCCTTGTTCTAGCAACATGAAATCTCGTGTTGCAATCCACCTACTTAGGGATGGAGCTAGAGTATGGTGGAGGATAGAAGAGTAGAAGCTCAATGTAGATTTAAAGACAGTGATCTCAGAGCTATTTGAGGAGAGATTCAGGAGTAGATATTTATCATGGAGGTTCATACAACAAAGGATTGACGAGTTCCATGACCTCCGATAGGATTCTCTTTTAGTAGCATAGTATGAGAGTAGATTTCTAGATCTACTCTAGTATGTAGAGTATATGCAAGATGAGCAGGTGTGGATTCATAGGTTCATCCGAGGCCTGAATTTAGATATTAGATGTGTAGTGTGGATCCACTATCCGTAGACATTAACAGAGGCCATCGAGAAGGCCTATATTGCAGAGGAGACTTGGGGTAAGACCTAGTAGGCTAGAGACTTAGTCCGACCCGCATTTAGCAGATGTAAGATGGTAGGTTGAGGGGTTCGGTACCTCTTCCTTGTGGTGGCCAAGGTACAACACAACCATCCTTTAGGCCACAACAACAGCAAGAATGCAACAACAGTCCTACCCACCTCATAGACCTCCATAAAGAGCTGATGCATAGAGAGGTCGGAGTATGGGGCATCCTCCTAGGGGTCCCGTCAGGACATAGGGTGGACCTAGAGCTCAGTCAGTGGGAGCTCGCCAAAGCAGAGGCCAGAGTGCAGACCATAACTAGATTATTAGGATCCATGCCAAGGGCACCTACTAGAGGTGCTACTCCTTGGAGAGGATCAAGTGGCTACTTTGGATGTGGAGTTACAGGACATTTTTGGAGAGATTTCCCTCGAACCCTAACAAGGGTAAGGCACAGATGTTAGAGCCAACTGTAGGTGACAAGAGATGCAACCATAGGATTTATGCAGCAGTTGAGAACTGCGAGGAAGAGCATCAGAGCACAACCATTGAGACCATAGGTAGCATTGGTGGTATTCCTACCTCTGTATTGTTTGACTCTGGTTCTTCCAATTCTTTTATTACACCATCTTTAGTAGAGCGATGCAGGCTGGTGGCTATTAGGCAGGGTCATTGTTGGGATGTTGAGATGGCTTCAGAGCCAAGATCTTTGTAGACTCCTTGGTTAAGGAGTGTGTTGTAGATTTGGGACCTTTCACCACTACCTCAGATCTCTCGTATTCTTCCTTTGGGCTCGTATGGAGTCATTTTGGGTATGGATTGGTTATCTAGCACACAGGGCCAGGATGGATTGTTATCACAAGACTATAGCTTGTGCAAATGATTTGGGAGTTGAGTCGGTGATCTCGGGGTTAGGATACCCATTTCTATTCACACCATTTCTACTATGCAGCTTAAGTGGTGTGTGCGACGGGGTTGTTAGATTTATGTTGTTACAGTTAGTGAAATATTAGAGGATGGGTCTAGTGGGCCATTGCTAGATGATCATCCCATTTTGAGAGAGTTTTTAGATGTTTTTCTGAGGGAGATACCAGGGATGCCACCCCCATGTGAGATTGATTTTCATATAGATCTAGCTCCCGGAGTAGAGCCTATCCTACGGCACCTTATCGATGACCACCCCAGAGCTCTGTGAACTCAAGTTGCAGCTTGAGGGAATTTTGCATAAGGGCCTTATCCATCCTAGTGTATCCCCTTGGGGTGCACTGGTGATATTTGTGAAAAATAAGGATGGATCCTTGTAGTTGTGTATCGAATACCGCTAGTTGAACAAGGTAACAATCAAGAATCATTATCCTCTTCCTTGCATTGATGACTTGTTTGATCAGATGAAGGGAGCCACAGTTTTCTCTAAGATTGATCTCAAGTTAGGGTACCATCAGCTTGAGGATTTCGAGAGGTGGACATTCATAAGACCGCCTTTTGTATGAGATATGGGCACTATGAGTTCACAATGGTGCCTTTTGGTTTGACTAATGCCCCTACAGTGTTCATGAGTTTGATGAATGGGGTATTCAGGACCTTCTTAGATCACTTCATGCTCATCTTCCTTGATGACATCTTGATTTACTCACGTACACGTGAGGAGCATGAGGGGCACCTTCGCCAGGTTCTTTAGTGTCTTCGTGAGTAGTAGCTTTATGGGAACTTGGAGAAGTGTGCTTTCTTTCAGATAGAGGTGCAATATTTGGGCCATATCATTTTTGGGGAAGGTATCATAGTTGATCCTTCCAAGATTAGAGCCATTATGGATTAGCCAGCACCCACTACAATGACCGAGGTGTGCAACTTCATGGGATTAGCAGGATACTACCGGATATTTGTTTAGGACTTCTCTCAGATTGCGCACCCTATCACTTCCCTTTAGAGGAAAGGGAAGAAGTTTTTTTGGTTAGATAGATGTGAGTAGGCCTTCAGGACACTAAAGGAGTGCCTCACTACAACATCCTATCTACATGGTGAATTATTTGTTTGCACATATGCTTCGTTAATAGGGCTTGGAGGTGTGTTGATGTAGGATGGAAGAGTAATAGATTTTGAGTCTCGCAAAATCAAAGATCACGAGCTTAATTATCTGACCCATGATCTTGAGCTTGTAGAAGTTGTGCATGCTTTGGATAGATGAAGACATTTTCTTCTTGGATGGAGATTCACACTCAGGAATAATCATTTGAGTCTTTTCCACCTCTTCACGCAACCCAATTTCACATCTCATCAGTAGCGTTGGATGGATTTTCTTTATGAGTATGACATTGAGATAGAGCATGTGAAGGGGAAGGATAATGTGGTAGTAGATTCTCTTAGCATATGGAGACATGTGAGTATGGCCACTTCAAGAGGCATAGATTTACTGGAGTAGGATTCTTTAGCAGATTCCTCTTGATAGCTTCTACATTGCAATTTGAGCAGAGATCGAGTCCCGAGACCTCTTAAAGGGAAGTTTGATGGTTTTTCCTTATAGGCATATGGTCTTCTCAGGCATAGAGGCTGGATATATGTTCCCAGAGATGGAGGCTTGAGGCAGGACATCCTAGTAGAGGAACATCGTGCACCCTATTCAGCCCATCCCGGGGTGAAGAATATGCATGCCACTTTAGGAAAGTTATACCATTAGAGAGGACTTCGTAGAGATGTGGCCCAGTTTTTGTCATGGTGTTTAGAGTGTCAGAGAGTTAAGGCCAAGCATCAGCATCCAATAGGCCTTGTTTATCCTCATGCCATACCGGAATGGAAGTGGGACACCATTTCCATGGATTTCATTGTTGGGCTACCGATGTCGAGATATCACCACGATGCCATCATGGTCATGGTTGATAAATTTACAAAAGTGGCTCACTTTTCTCTGGTGAAGACAAATTATACAGCTAGAGCAGTGGCACGAGTATATTTGGATGATATTGTCAGGTTACATGGGATTCCATGGAAGTTTGTGACTGCGATCCTTTGTACACTTCACACTTTTGGACTAACATGCAATGTGTCCTTGGGATGAGGATCAACTTCAGCACAACATATCACCTTGAGATAGATGGACAAAATGAGTGAGTGAATCAGATTTTAGAGGATATGCTCAGGATGTATGTGATGGATCAACAATCCAAGTGGGAGGAGTACCTGTACTTAGTGGAGTTTGCCTACAATAATAGTTTTCGAGTTATATAGGCATGGCTCCTTTTCAGGATTTTTTTGGTAGAGTGTATGACACCTCTTAGTGGGACAGTTAGAGGATAGAGTATATCTTGGACCAGCTCTTTTGCAGGACATGAAGCAACAAGTAGTGTTGATTAGGAAAAGATTACAGGAGATGCAGGACATGCGGAAGAAGTATGTGGATCATCATAAGATTTACCATAGCTTTGATGTGGGCATGAAGGTGTTTCTTCGTGTCGGACCATAGAAGAACCCTATCCATTATGGAAAAGGTTTGAAGTTATCTCCTAGATTCGTTGGTCCTTTTGAGATCTTGGAGCGTATAGGCCCTTTTGCCTACCATCTAGCATTGCCACCTAGCTTGTCTCATGTACATGATGTGTTTCATGTTTTGGTTCTTAGGAGATATATTGTAGATCCTTCTCATGTGTTGGATTAGACATCATTGAAAGTGCAGGATCAAGGGAAGGTGATGGTGGAGCCCGTATGTATCATAGATTACAGGACCCTGGGCCTTTGAGGCAGAGATATTGATTAGGTTTAGGTGCAAGTGGGACGAGATACGACGAGACTACACCACTTGAGAAGATGCCACATTATTACTAATGTAGTTTCCACATTTGTTCCAGTGACTTCCAAGAGGAAGTTGAGTCTAAGGGGAGGGGGATGTAGTGCCCACTTGCCTTTGACACTTTTAGATACTGATCTTGATACTATTGATCTTATTATGGACACTATTATGTTTTTTTAGTATGATGGTTAAATTTTAGATCGGGGACTACTATTGATTTGGATTCAATTATTATGCATGATGCTTACTAGAGACATTTTTAGATGTGGATGATGATATACTATTTGACATGGACATATTATAGATGTTGATTTGGACATGTGACATTAGATATTGTGAGTAGACCTAGTATGGAAGATTATTGATGATGATATAGTTGATTAATTAATTGAAAATGATAATGTTAATTTCTTGATGTTGTTGTTGTGATTCAAATGTTTAGATGATCTTGAGATGTTGTTTATATCATTTTCAATGTTCGATATGGCCATGAGGCTGAAGGAGGTATTTGTGTTTTGCAGTTAAAATTATCACAAGAATTTTGGGGGATTAGAGACCAACCGTATTAGAATTCTAGGTGAATTTAACAAGGTCACCATGGAAACACGTTCTCTCTCTGTGTGTGTGTGTGTGTGTGTGTGTGTGTGTGTGTGTGTGTGTGTGTGTGTGTGTTGTATTATGTTAGGTATTCCCATGGGGGGAATCACCTTTGAATGTGACCGTGGGGGCTTTATGTTTTTTTAATGTGGTTTCTTTATTAATGTTGCATGTGTTTATTTTGTGATGTGTTACCCTTTTCATTAGTTATTATATGTTGTGTTAATGTTGTGAATAATCATGTGTTAAAATAAATAAATCAATATGTCATAAGAATGTAATTAATGAAGTTTTTGCTCTTAAATGTAATGTTGTAAGAGTTTGTAAGAATGTGTAAGGGATATGTAAGAGAATGTAAGATAGATTTTGGAGTGTGAAACACTTCATCCTCTTAGGAATTCGAATTTGTCCTTGGAAGCTATATTTGGAGGCTTGTGGGACAAGTTAAACTTGTCCCAAACCTCTTAAAATTATTCACCAACCATACCTATGGTTTGGAGGTTAAATTTAGACCTTTTTAATGAATTTTGAAATGACTAATTGTAATTTTTAATTCCACTTCTCTTACATGTTTTAAATTCAGCCCTTTTGGGGTATGGGTTATTTTGGAGTGTGTAAGTTAATTTGTCATTTTATTTATTATGTTTACGTGAATGATGTTGACTTTGATCTTGGGGTTGAGAAAGAATGATGTGGCATCCCACATGGATCCACATCATCCTCTTATGTTCCCTCTCCTTTAAAATTCAAACTCCTTGCTTGTTTGATGGTTGTTGAAACTTTGCTTATTCCTCTTGGGGTGAAATTTTCTTGCTTTGTTTTGGAGCCTTGTTTGTGAAAGGAGTTTGGACTCATTTGCATGCTGGTGTGTTGCTAATTTTGGACTGAATTTTGGCATTGGGAAGCTTGTTGATCTTGGGACAAACTCCATTATGGAGAGGTAGGAACTTGAGCCTTTTGAAAATGTTTCTTCTCTTTCTATGCATGTTTAAAATGGTGAATGTTTTATGTGTGTGTTGTCTGGTTGGGTAGACTGCTTAGGACATGGTGTAGGAGAAGGCTATGGGCAATCCATGTGGGGGCATAAGGAATGGCAATGACATCAGTTTTATTGTTGAGGGATTTTGGGATTGGGATCCACCATGGAAAAGAAATAGCTTGCATTTCTTACTTTTTGGGGGCATAAGGAAATCTGTGGGGGGCATAAGGAGGAATTTGTGGGGGGCATAAGGAAATGTGTGTGATGAATTATTGGCGGTTTGTTTTTGGTGGATGCCCAATTCCCAATTGGGAGGCATAAGCAGCTTCCCCCATAGATCCTTGCTCTTGTTGGCTTGCTTGATGAAGCCTCAATTTTGTTTGCACTTGTTTAATGTAGTTGTGAACTACATTCTTCTTGAAATGTGTTTTGAATGTGGAAATGTTGCATGTTTGTTGTGGAAGCCTTTATTGCCATGTGTTGTATTGCATCTCTTATTTCAATATGGTTGGGGCTCGGGGCCAATGAGGAAGGATGGATTCTCCCTTCTCATTGGATGTCTTGGTTGGGTGGAGAGTGTTTCATTTCCTCCTTCCTTGTTGTGATCAAGATGAAGAAACTAGCATGTTACCTTGTTTTGGAGCAAGAGGAATATACAGCTTCGATAGTCCCTTCTTGTGAGAAAGTTTATTGTAATCCTTTCCACTTTGAAGTGGATGATTTGTATAATTATTTACAATGAAAATATGCTTGCATTGGTGATTGAAGATTGAAATGTGAAATATAAATACTTATATTCTACTCTCTATTTTGAAAAGAAATGTGAAAGGATGTTACATGCATTACATATTGTATTTTAGAAATCAAATGGAAAAGAGAAAATTATAAAGTTGTTATTGGAAATAAATAAAGGAATACTCTACCTTCTCATACTTGCATGATTGTATTGGAATTGAATTTTTGTTGTGAATCAAATCTCTTTTGGAATTAAGAACGCGTATGAAGGAAAAGATAGTATTTTATTCTCTTGAAATGAGTTGAATTTTGAAATCATGCTTTGTATAATTGCTATTGAATGGTTGAATAAATCAATTAAATGAATTAGAATAGAAAGGAAATGAATTCTCACACTTAGAGGATGGAAAAATGTTTAAGAACCTTTAATGTTGATCTCTGTTTTAATTTCCAAACATGGCAATCAAATTTATCAAAGAAATGAGTAGTTCAAACTTGCACCAAGCAATAAGATATGAAACATTGAAATTTAGATGTAACAAGTCCTAAGGAACTCAAATTGACCTTAACACTTAAGAAAGGACCCTCGAACTTTATAAAAATCCAATTTGAACTTGCACAACCATTTTGCTATCAAAAGATGGAAAATTATCAATTGCAACTCAATCAACTAAATTGAATCTTGAAACCTCTCTTAAATCCATCCAAGAATAAGTCTCCATGTCTTATTGACATGTTGAGAAAGTAAGAATTCAAAATTGAATGAAAATTTATAAGTTAAAGATTACCAGTTTGCTTTGCAAAACCCTGTAGATTGTTTTCATAAAATTGACCACTTAAACTTCATCAAATTTAAAAATTGATGACTCTTGTGTAAAGAGGACTTTGAGAGCTTTCCGAAAGTCCTTGTGTTTCCAAATCTGAGCTTCCCATCAAACCTTATGGCCATTTGAAGTTTTACTTCAAATTGACATTCAAAAATAAAATAAATCTAACTGTTAACTTTAATTTTTGACTTTGGAAAAATTTCCACAAAAAGTCTGTGGCCCCGCCATCCCACAACCAATCGGGACTTGCCACGTGGCACCTCAGAGGGGCGGACCAGTTTTAAACTTGTCTTTTTAAAAATTTTACCTTGGGAAAATTTTTCCACTTTTCCTCCGCATCCTGCCAACAAACGCACAACCAATCACGTGTCTTTGACGCATGGCACAACGGAGAGACACCCCTTTTGAACTTAACCCTTTTAAGTTTTGGACCTTAGAAAAATTTCCAATTTTTTCCCGCATCCCTGCTAACCCGTGACCAATCACATGCTGACACATGTTTAGGTGGGAGGTTTTGGACTTAGCGTTCTTTGTTCCCCTTTGGAAAAAAATTCATTTTGCCTCCGCGGCCCCGCACTAGTGCCCTACCTTGGAAATTCCTCCTTGCGCACGCGCGGGTTTGCGCAAGTTTTTTTATACTTATCTCCCTTTTGGCGTAATGCCTTAGGTTTTTCCATCACCCCATCTCTTACGCCAATCAACACGTGACATGTGGTGTTTTTGGTGTCAGAGTAAGTGCGACCAATTCGGTCCCCTTGCAATTTTGGTGAAAGAGACTTAAATTCTTTACCCGCTCGTTTCTCCCAACCAACCAGGGAGTGACATGTGTCTCCCTCACCGGGTCTATGGGTGTACAAATGCATTTTGCACTTTTGCACCCAGAAAAGGAAAAATGCATCAAGTTCCTCCCCACTCCGCTGACCCAGGCAAGGGGGGAAATTTTTTCTCCCTAGGCCCACGGATTATCCCTTGGGAAAATTTCTCTCCTAAAGTTCGCTAGCCCATAACTTGAAAAATATAAGGAGTTAGGAGGACTTCTTTAAATCAACGGAAAGGTGAGAAAGTTTACTATCTAATGGGAATGATTTAGATAAATTTTGGATGTGTTGAGTATGAGAAAAATTCAGTTGAAACTCAGAGCCTGTTAGAGAGTGGGTATGGGGGTAAATTTCTCCCTAAACCTAACTGAATCATCTAACCCTAAATTTTGAACCATGTAAAATTGATATTGCTAAAGAAGGAAAAAAATTTCCTAGTGAAATTTAATTGTTCGGAACCTAATAGGATCAACCTTTGCCTTACAACTTGGTTGTGGATAATCCTAATAAGAAAAATTATTCAATAATTTTTCTAACCAACCCTAGGTTGTTTCTTGGGTCTCAAGTGGGTTGTTTTAACCGGGAACTATACCTTGTGTGAGAAGAATCCCATGTCATTGATCAAATGTATATTGTTTTCACCATAGACATTACCATAAATGTCTAGTATTTGCTAGATTGTTTTTTATTTGAGCTTACATTATTGGAATCCCCAAATGAACCTAAAGTTTGTTTCTCACAACCAACTAATTTTTTCCATGAACATGTATTTCACCATTGTTGAATCCATAAATGAAGACCATAAGGAAATGTCAAAATATTTTGATGCAGTACTTATCAAGTCAACACTAAATTCTTGTTCAAAGTATTCAGTATTCCCGGATCTAAAATCTAGAACCATATTATGAGGTATTTTTCACGAATACCAAAAATTACAAACAAAAACCTTCAACTTCCCAAAATAGTAATTTCTGAGGATTCCCAATAGAATCTATAAAAACAACTTAGAATCAATGTAAGCTTCCAAAAGTGATTAAAAAAATAGGCATCAAAGTATTTAATCACAACTCAAAACAACTTATAAAACAATAATATCATCTCAATCAAAGTGAAGATATAAATACCTCCTACTTGTAATTTTGTAATCTTAACATGTAATATAAAGAGTGACCATATGAATATATGAATGAATATCATTGTAAATTTTTTTCAAATAAATAATACTTATGTATTTTATGTTTGCTCCTAATTTTGAGTGCCCTCCACAACAATCAAACCTTGACACAAAGATATGTGATATGTTTATGTACAAATTGGTCATCAACCACATATCTTTGAAACAAATTTCTTCATTAGATTTCTTACCCATCATAAAATTTTCTAGAGGGTTTCCCTTTGGTCCCATTGTAATACACAATGTGTTTCTAAGGCCAAAAATAATACCATCTCTACTCCAAATATTTTCAAGATATTTTTATGCAATTTCATCTTCTACACAAAAATGTTCTTTACCCAAAATAATAAATGGTTTGAATTCAAATGCTAAATTGTTTATTAAATCCTTAATCAACTTTTCAACTTCAGGGTAAGAGAGATTGCTAGACCAAATTCCCACTTCACATTTTGTTAGTATTATCTTTAAAAATTCCTTGATCCCACCTCACAAGTTGAGAGTCTCCTTACCGAACTTGATTGTAAAGTCTTTGTAGGATTGGTTTTTCTCATAGAGAAAACCATCCAAATGTAAAATAATTAAATAATCCATTTGTCCAATTGCACGGAATTAATTTCTTCTCAATTGTCCACAATTTTATATTAACCAATTTAAATAATCAAAATTTCAAAATGTTAACACTTACTTGATTGAGACTCTGTCTTGGATTCCCTCGCACTCCCCCTCTACAGGTTCTTGTGATGCTCATTCTATTTAAAAAAATTAATCAATTCAAAATAAATTTTAAGTCGATGTAAAAAATACGTGAAACAACTCACTTTTATACAATATTGCATAGATGTAGTTGTATATTAATGACTAGTAGGCATAAGCCAACTATACAAAAGTAAGTTTTTTTTGATTTTCAGAAAATAAATATCAACCAATAAACCAAAAATTTACTCAATTCAAAATAAATCTAATTAAAAGATGCATGTTAGTGACCGCTAGGGTAATACATATTACAAATAAACTACTTTGTTATAGGTTCCTTTAATTATGAGGGTCTTATAAATGGTTTTCTTTATAATTGTATATGACTATCATACCATTTTTTGTCTTTGAGTTCATGTGTGATGTGATAACAACCTTCTCATTTGACATCAAATCCAAAATAAAAATGAAGTTTTAATTAGAAATATGTAAACAATGAAAATCGAAAACATATTGTAGTGATAAATTTATAAAACGAGTATTTCCCACTCACCTTTTATAGATTCGTTAGATGGATGGTTAGCGACATCTGGGGAAACAAGTTCAATTGGTTTTGACACACTAATATTGACATCATCTCCTTTGTTTGTATGTGGAGAGGAAGAGACGATGTCTTCCTCTATTGTTTGGTTGTCTGCATAAATATTTTATGTATTAGTTCAAATGCATTAAACAAATAGAATTGTTTAAGTGATCTTAATCAACATACCTTTTTTCAAATGAAAATAGTAATGTTGTAAAAACATTTCTTGATCATGCGATTCAATGATAAAAACCGAGATAGACTGAGTCAACCAAAGGTTGCCCGTAACACTACCTCCTTACAACACTATAACCAGAGAATTATCAGAAGTGAGTTGAGAAAACATATGAGACCAAAACCCATACGATATCTTGTAAATAAAAGGATGTGTCTTTCCTCATAGGCCAATTTTTCTTGTAGTCACAATTTGATGTAGAAGATGATCTATCAAATCCATTGTGATTTATTTTATATCCCCATCATGAACATCAAAACTTTGCACATCAGTTATTGTGTACATAAGACACAAGCTCTTAAATTTTCCACCGCTGTCATAAAATATTTAATAGCCTTCCACTACTGATTCCCCCTTGTTTTTTATTTTTGCATGTATTTTTTTAATGTCTCTCTTAAAATTTTTGAAGAAGCAACATGTATGAGGACAATAATTACACAATTTAGCATACTAGATCTCGATAACCGTAAAGCGTGCCCATTATTACATCAAAAGTGAGTACACTAGAAAAATTACAAAAATATGTGATCACACATTTTACATTGAATAGATTAGTTGATTTAAATAGATCATATTCTTAACTAGAGCTAGAAGGGATATGCACATTGACAGGTAAGTCTTTGGTGTCTTTCATCTTTTACGGAATATTTTCTTCCATTACACTCACATAGTAGTCTATAATTGTTTGAGCTACCGCTGGGAGAACCTCTACCACTTCTTCATCAAATTTTATTTTTTCTAATTTTTCACTTCCTTCGGAATGACATTTTCTATTTCCTTTAGGCTCTTCTCCAAAAAGTACACACAACTAGTGGTAGTGAGAAATTTATACACCATATTTTTCAACAATAATTTTTTTCAGTGCAATCTACCAATACACGATTACCTAGATATTTACCTTTAACATATTTTAGAAATATTTCTCTCATCTTTCTATCATCTTTTACTCTTTTGCAAGTAAGTATCTAAAGTATCTCTATGACACCTTCTTCAATAGAAAAAATTATCCATACTATCCCTTCTTGTACTTCATCTAGTATAATTGATATCTCTTCATCGTTCATTCTTCTTGCAAGCCTCAAAGTAATCCATCGTGAACCTTGCCGCTGAATTTGGTTGAAAGTTAGGTTGGTTATCCTTAAAAGGAGAACAAGCCATCCCACCGGATTTAAATAACTCAATGGTTGTCAATTTTTTCCATATGTCCTTAGGTAAATATAGAAATGTCATTTTTTCATGAAGGGTCTCTGTCTTAGACACTTTTAAAATAGCAATACATTACATCTCGAAACACTGCATTGAAAGAGGAAATAGTATATTTACTTTTTGCATATTACAAAATTAAATTTTAAGAACAAATGCATTAAAATTAAGTTTCGTTACCTTCAAATCATCTAACTTTGAGTTTCCCACTCTGGGCCTCCGAGGACATCCTAGGGATCTCCAAATTATTCGATCCTTATAGAGTACATCAATAAAATTGGTATCAATCCAATTTTTGTTTACATCATTTTTTTCTTAGTCAAATTTTAAGAATGACTTTGCAAGGAGCATGTGAAGACATAATGTGAGCCTTTATAAACTGCATCTTAGTATGTAATGACTTGTATTTTCTTTCAGCTAAAAACAAAATTCGAAATAAATGGTATGTTGAATGTCAAGAATGTAGAACTGCACATCATCCCTTTTCAAGTCATCTGGATCCTCAAGTTACACAAGTTCCTTTGTAGAAGATAAAAATGGAAAAAGAAGTGCATCCCTCGGTGTATAAATACCATTAATCAACATTGAAAAGATAAGAAGGTCAACATTCTCATCATGCACAACATGTAATCGTTATTCAAGGTGTCAATTGACACATAGAAACATTAATTGGAAAAGTATCACCATTGAACACATTTTTTTAATTATTCAACATTTAAAGTTTCTTTTTTCTCAAATATACTAGTCACTTTCTTCAACATAAAAGCTGATTTTTTATTATTTTTAAGCCCTTGCAAATTTGACTTAGATAGATCTATCTCTAATTTCTAAAAATAAGATCTCCTCAAATGAGGTAAATAAATTTTCATGTTTCGGTGGAGAAATAAAATATTTTCTATTTAAATAATGACAAACAGAAGAAGAGGTATCCTTAGTTGTATATAATATTTTGAATACCAAATCCATGTTGTTATGAAATTCAAGGGCATTTCCACAACCCGTTTTGTTTATTGCATGAAATTCCTCAAATTCCAAGTATATTTAAGACAAGAGAACACCTTACTTTCCCTAGAAGCCTTAATTTCTAGTTTCTTGAACAATGAAAGTTCCAACTCCATGTCAAGAATTAGACACTTATTTATTTCTACATCAATGTGTTCAACCTAAATACACAATGTTTTCTGATCAATAACTTTTGAATTTAGTATCATACCAACTTCACGATAACGTCCTCATCAACAAAAAATAACCACAGATCACCATGGTAATTTTTTGGGGAATGAATTTCTACAAATCAATCATTGTCTCTCTTTTTCATATCCTCTTCTCCTTCAATCAAAGGAATTTACATGAAAAGAGTGCATCTAATGAAATACATATTACCTAAAAGGTAATTAAACAAATTAATATTTCATAAGTAATTAGCAAGGAAAAATAGTGTTTTTCAACAAGGTCAATAACAATGAGATGCCATATATTGATGTCATTATTTTCATAGAGTAAAAGTAAATAGAAATAAATATTTATAGCATAGCGGTCGCAAGGCATACTTCAACCCTCCTTTAATTACATAAAACACTAAAGAATTAATTAATTTTTTTATGCGTTGAACTAAGAAATTTAAAAAAATAGTCAAATATGTTTTTACATGATGGGAATCCATTTTAACGATGCAAAAAACAATCTCAATAGATTTGTTGTCATTGTTTATAATTATTTTATATTAACTGGACTATCCTTGGTAGAGCCAAGTCCTTGAATACATACCTTCAAGAAGGCTGATGCCTTATGTAGTTCTCATTTGATATTTTGTGTATAAAATGTAATCCATATATTTTCATATAAGAAAAAATTCTTTACAACCGGTAAGCACATTTGTTTAATGAAAGGTAAGCGTCGTTAGTTAAGGCTGGTAATAAAGATAGAAACATAGTTAGGAAATTTTAGATCATAGTAGAGGAAATGAGCCAATTATTGTGAATCCTAATGTAAGATGTTGCGAGAGCCACTTAATAATCATAATTTTTTTAAAAAAAAGTATCCTGTAGGGGAGAGGGGCTAATAGTGGTACACCCTAAGTTAAGAGGTCCAAAAAATCGATTATTTATCATATAGGATTGTGATTGTTTCACTAAAATGTACTTCAAATTTGTGTTAGCTTATATTTTTCTTTGGAATGTTCAATTGGAGGGAAAGCCATATTTTGAATTTATTTAAAATAATAAATTTGAGTTACACTATAACCATGGTGGAAACCAATACTTGAATATGGGTGAAAATGCTTGAACATTGAATTTTTATACTTGTACGGGGTGAGAGGTCTTACATGTCATGATGTAATTGAATAATCTACATAATTAATATGTCAAAAATAAACAACTCCTACATAGTACTATGACAACTATTAGGTATTGTGTAATCAATAGTCATGTCAACTATTGAGCCATGTTCACCTATTGGCCCCTCTCCCCTAATAGTTCATGATTTTTCTAATATGTAGATTTTCTTTTACACATTTAAATTATGTGGAGAACATATTTTTAAGGGATTTAAAATAAGTACTTTTGAATACAAAGGAATTTAAGGCAACCCATTACTTGAGAATAAAATCACCTTTTATTGGTTGTCTATGTGTCACCATTTCATTAGATAATTTATTGATGAGACTTGATGTGACTTACTTTATTGGCTAGCTTTTATTTAATTTTTGACTTGAATTCAAGCAACTAATGGTACTTTATTTCACATACCCATTAACGGCCATTGACTCCTTTTCCCTAGCAAAAGTGGATAGAATAAGTTATTTTCACTGCTAATGACTTGAATACTAATGAATTAATAATTAGAGGAGAATCCCATATTATTGCTAACGACCGTCATTTAAAAGAATACCTTGTCATGTATAATCAATCTTATGTGATTAAAATTCCCTTTGTATGCTCTCATTAACTCCATATTTGACCTTAAATCTTATCTATTAAGATAACTACTAAGTAGGCAGGTTTTTGTGAAAAAGCGAGGACTCACCAACCATTTTGTGATAAGATTTGCAATAAATATGTTGATTGGCGGACTCATCAACTTTTCCAATAAAGGTTGATATCAAATCCGATGCAAATATTGTCTTAATTTCAAGCATGCAATGTTATAATCACCCCATATATTTATGTACACGCTCCCCTTATTTCCACACCTTTTGGGTTTTTTCATGAGATTTCATTTATTCGTCATGGCAGGACCAATATTGCCTTTCATGAAATTTTCTGCTGCTGTGGGTGAAATAGGATTTTATACAAAAATATTACATCATCGTTTGAAATCCATTTTTTTAGTTTGAATCTGAACAAGACCTATTTTCAATTGAGGGAGATCTTGGAGATGATTATCTTCTCTAGAGGGATGTTCGAGGGTAAATGTGGAAGTTTCTTCGACATTCATTTTTCATCTTCTTATCATTTATCGATGAAGGATTCGGATTAGGAGATGGGTCGTCACTTGATCGGACCAGCATACATGGTTGACATAGAAGTAGAAATGGAAGAAACCTTGAGTGCATCATGGTCCCTTATTTCTCATGCTCTCTATAAATAGGAAGGTTTGGTGCATGCAAATGTTTTCATAGAGTTGTTCAACCGGTTTGACATCCTAAATCATTTCTTGTTTGAAGTGGAAAAATTTGGTGAGAAATCATCGATGGGAAGTAGGTATCTCCACTTTCCTAACTTGGATGTTATGTTTGCTCCGCTATGGTAGGAATCAACACATTGGGATGTTATTTGCAAGCAAGTTCGTGAGGCATACAATTGGTTAAAGAGTTGGGTTGTTGCTGGAAAAGAGAATATTTCTCTGGAACTACCAATGGAAACCATTTTCATTCCCATTAAGTTTGAGGTTGCGGAGATGTCATTTGATTCAAATAAATAAGTATTTATAAAATCTGTCTCTTTGTATCTTTGTTTAGGTTGTTATATATTGTCTCCGAGTTGCATTGTTATCTATTCATACTATCTAACTTACGTGCTGGGGATTTTTGTATTCCTAACCACTTATGTTTTTGGAATTTTCTTTGCATTTTCTACCAAGTTATTGCATCTCATTGTATATTTAATGTAAAGGAAAGGAACCCTTAAACCCTCCTTTAACTATAAAATACAAGAAATAATTAGTAGCGATTTATGTTGTGCATTCTAGTAAGCAATTTAAACAATTACTCGATATTAAATTTGGTTTTTTCAAATTTCCAATTTGTTGGTAGAAGTGAAGACTAGCGGCCACTAGCATCTATATATTCTAGGATATCTTTCTGTTAATGTCAAAAAAATATTTATAGCTTAAGTTTGAGGGGCCTTAATGCAAGTGACGAATTATCCTAGCAGCCACTGATATCAAGATTGTGTTATGTTACACTAACAACACAATATAATCTATGAGCTTATCTTCAACATCTTGGTGTTGGAGCTTAATTCGATTTTAATTTTTTAGTCAATTCATTAATTAATATCTCAAATGTAAGATAATAGTTATCTCAGCATCTGCTAATTTTAATTCTTTATTATGTTACACCAACATAGTGGAATAATTTATGACCTTATCAATTGCTAGGCTTCAAATATCATGTGAAAAACTTCTAATAACATATTAAACTCAACGGTCATAATGCAGAAAATTTAATTTTGGAATATGTCTATTCTAGAAAATTATTTAAATTAGTTTTGTATTGGAATATTTTGTCTTGGAACATCAAACAAAGAAAGTAAATGTCTACCCTAGCGGTCTCTAGTCTTAGAAGGTAGTATTGTAACATCCAAATATAATAAAGAATCTTAATTAATTTTTTAGTTGGGTCATTATAAATTGTCCTTTATGCAATGCAAAAAATATCCTAGCGACCACTAATCTCAAGAATTTTTTTATGTTATACCAATGCTATTTTATAATCTTCAAAATTAGTGGCTGCTAGGCTTTGAATACCATGGTAGGATTTCGATAAATTAATATAGAAATCTAAATATAATGACAAGAGAAATTTCTCTAAGTGATACATGGAGGTGGATGTTGGTCCTTAATGTCTACCAAGAGATCTACATTCGAAGTGCCCCGATATGTTCCACTTGGTCCATATGAATAAGTTTGACCCCTAACTCAAGGTGTCCCCATGGCCACTTATTGAAAGCATCCAATGAACTTAGTGGGAATAGAACTTGGATTGATGATTACAAACTACTTTGGATGGTAAATTTTTTTATTATACAATATCTATGAGTGGAGTGGTGGAGGAGCACTTTCTCTAAGCGAAACATGGAGGCGGGCTTGGGTCCTTAAATATCTACCAAGTGATCCACATTCGAAGCACCCCGCTATGTTCCACATGGTCCATATGGAGAAGTTAGACCCCTACCTCAAGGTATCCCCATGGCCACTTATTGAAAGAATCCAATGAACTCAATGGGAATGGAACTTGGGTTGATGATTACAAACTAATTATAACTCACCAATAGCCCAAGACCTTAAGTTCATCTTGTCTTCAAATATTTGTTGTATAGTCATGTATTTGAGTAACATGTTGAACCCAATGGCTGCTAGGATTAAATTTCTGTTTAGAATCACCAGTATTCAGGAAATAAATGTAGTGAGCAACCACCCTAGCGGTTACCATTCGTTGAAAATAGTCTTTTAAAATTTAAATATAATAATGGGGAGCATAGTTAGATTTTCAATCGAGTGGTTACAAATTTTCCTAAATGCAAGCAATAAGTATCGTAATGACTGCTAACCTAAAGTCTTTGTGGTTTTCTTGGAGTGCTATGTAATTATCTTCAACCGTAGCAGATGCTAGGAATATCATGAAATAAACTTTAAATAAAATTTTGTACTTAGAGGCCGCTTGGATAAACTATTGGTGTTGGAGTTTAGTTTAGTATTGTATTTTTAGTTGGCTTGTTAATCAAAGTCTTGAATGAAAGAAGAAAATTATCCTAGAGGCCACTAATCTTAAGTCTTTATTATGTTACACCAACACAATGGAATAATATACGACCTTAGCAGCCACTAGGCTTTGAATATCATGTGATAGAATTTGGATAACATATTGAACTTAGTGGCCACAATGTAAAAGATTTTTTTTGGAATATGTGTATTCGGAAAATCATTTAAATTAATCTTGTCTTTGAATATTTGTTGTCTTGAAACATCAAAGAAATAAAGTAAACATCCACCCTAATGGTTGTTAGTCCGAGAAGGTAGTAGTGTAACATCCAAATATAATAAACGAGCTTAGTTAGTTTTTAGTTGGGTTGTTACTAATTGTCTAGTATGCAAGGAAAAAAAAAAAAAAAAATCATAGTAGGCACAAATATCAAGTCTTTGTTATGTTGCACCAATGCTATTTAATAATCTTCAACATTAGCAGTTGCTAAGCTTCGAATATCATGGTAGGATCATGATAAATTAATACGTAAATCTAAATATAATAATGGTTGTAAGTTCATTTTTTAGGCGAGGCATCCTAGTTGTATCGTATGTGAGTCAACAAGAATCTTAGTGACCGCTAGTCTCTCTTCTTATTTCAAAAATGTATTCGAAACTACTATCCAAATAACTCTCCTAGTTATCTGGATAACTAATATTTTCATCATGGCTCTGGTGTTTCACATTTTAGGTTGCGCGAACTCAAGATTGTTCTTTTGACACCTTGCACAGCACGATTGCGAGCCTCCCTACACGCCCTTATGCGCCTTCATGCTCCCTTTACATTCCTCAATATCCTTCCATTTTTCCTTATGTGCCTTCCTCTGGCACTCCTACTTCTCTCCTATCTTATCATGCATTTCTTGTGCACACCTTTGTAGACTTACCTTCCAATCAGCTAAGTCCCTAGCATTCCTCTTGTGTGCTTACCCAGACTCAGTTCTTTCGCGTGTCCTCTTTTCTTTCTTCCTCTATGTGCCTTCCTTTAGTTGAATGTATGCATCTTGTTTCATACTTTCCTTAAAGTATGTATTCCTTCCTCCCTTATGCACACCTTCTCTCTCCTACACCTTGCGCCTTCCTTTGTGCCCTTCTATGCCAAGTCATCTTCTTTAGAATTGAGTGTGCCATGCGTAACCAATCAAAGCACGCCAATAGGGCACCAAATCTGGACAACTAACTAGTGCATGACACATGGTAGAAAAGACAAAACAAATGAATAGTTAGCCATCATTCAGTCCAACATGTGCGTGCCACATGTTTGGCGTCGCGCTGCGACTCGACATCTTCTGACAACCATATCTTCTGCTACAGAGCTCATATCAGCATGCACCTAGACTTGTTAGAGAACTGCTGACACAAGCTACACATTGGAATTTTCAAATTCAAATATAGGTGGGATTTGTTAGGTAAAAAATAGGAAACATATCTTAGCTCATCAATGCACACATCCAATTGACCTCAACTACTAGATTTCATCAGATCTTTCCTTCTTCCTTCTTCCACACACCAAACAAACATGGGGAAGTGCATCGACATCCTTGTAGGTAGATTTGTAGGCATTTATCACTTGCTATTGGTGGTTGAAGATTTGAATATGAGTTTCCCTCTCTTTCTCCTTCTCTTCTCTCCTTCTTCTATAAATAGCAGAGTTCTACTTTGTAAAAACATCTCTCCTTGTTGTAATAACACCATGCCAAAATGGTGGCCAACTTCCCATGGGTCTCAAACCTTGGCATGGTCTCTGTAATGTATTATCACCTCCTGTCATGAATGTAAATGACTGTGCATCCTTTAAGAAATAAAATCATTTTTTGTGGAACTCTTATTTTCCCTCTCTCATTTTCATTGCATCTCACCTCTCTGTTTGCATTTTATGGCATGCTGTGTGTATTCCTCTACTTACAGTCCCCACATTCATGTGTTGTGCTGCCAAAATGTTGAACTCGTTTGTTGATATATGGCGTGTGCCATCCGCCCATTTCTCCTGCGCTTTGCTCTATTTCTGTCACCACTCATGGAGAGAGATCGACCCTTTCCTTCTGGCACTATCACCTTCCTTAGCTTAGGATTTCCCCTTTTTGTACATCCTTCTATCCTGGTCCCTTGGCATGTTTAGTTTAGGATTTTCTTTCAACATTAGGAGTAGCAGAGTGTTAGAGGTAGGTAGAGGAACTGGCCTTCTCCGGAGATCTCGTCCCAAGCTTGCAATGTCCCACAACGTGGGGAGGTTCCATTGCGGTCTCAGACACCTTGGCCCTTTTCAGAGATCTGAGATGCGGGTGCACATTTGAGAAACCAACAGAAACTCTTTAATATTTGTCTTGTCTTGGAATATTTTTTACCTTGTGTTATTTTGAAATATCTAGGAAATGTCATAAACATCGAGCTTAACAACCTCTAGTCTTGGAATATTTTATTTAAAAATTTAAAAATTGGTACTTTAGATTGGATCATTTATCAAGTAAGTCGTTATTAATCAAATTGAATATATGTTCGTAAATAGAATGATTAAAATTTATATTTAATAATATTTACTATTACATATAATGTGCTTACCTTTTACTAAACATAAAAAAATTGTATAGACAAAAAATATAATTATTTCTATGTGGGGAAAAAAATATAAAAACTATTTATAGAAACGCCGCAATCAAGTGAGAATCAAATATTGAATAATTAGTCACGACTATTTCTTTCATATTAAAAAATCAAGTAAAGGAAGTCAAAATTATTAGTTATACTATATAAAAGAAAACCATTATGATTTATAAAAAAGAATATGCAACTCATTTTTTTAGAATTTTAGAGATACATGCTACCACTTACTTGGAAAAAAATTGACAAAGAAGAACAAAGAATAAAAAATAAAATCATAGAAACGAATAGACCGGATGAAAAGGGAACTTGTTTAATGATGACATGAATACTTGAGTGACCGCTGAACATAAAAAATTAGTTTTGGAATGAGTAAATATTTTAAAAGGGATTACAAAATATTTGGTCATGAGTGGACAAAAATCTTTGTTCATGGGTGAAAAAATCTTCTTGAGTCATGAGTGGACAAAAATGTGGTTTTGATAAGAAGATGGAACGAAACTGCAAATGTGCTAAAGGGAAAGGCAGGGACGGATTACAAAGTAGAAAACACAAGAACTGGGTGAATACAAAGTGGTTGCAAGTGCCCACCATTAACTATGGTACACATACAATAACATAGATGCTTTTGATAAATACTTTTTTAGTTGTATATGATATTTTGATGTGCTTGATAATGTCTATTTAAGCTTTGTATTCTCTCTAAAACACAATATCAACGAGATTCTATTTACAACCTTTTTACTCATCTCTTTTGATTGCATCCTTTGTGCACCTCCTAATCTACACTCTGACTTGTGATCTATCTACAATCACTTTTTTCTGTCTTGTTTGTGCACCCCCAAACACGATTACGATCACTGCCACAACTTACCATTTAAAAAAACCTCTAGGAATCGAGCACTTGGACCAGTAAATTAGTGCCTACGCGTGTTGTATTCTAATTTAAAGAGCTCCTTTTATATGCTTACAAAATAAAAATAAACCCTAATATATATTTCTCTGGTTTATTTAGTTTTTTCCAAATGCATTCAATGAAAGAAATTAAGAAAATTGAAAAAAGTGGGAATAGGAAATCTCAAAATTTGAATTTCCACTTCTTAAAGCGAAAGTGTGGGATTTTGATATTTCAAATATTGGCATTTAATGTGGGGTATTTTGCATACCATAATTTTAATCAACCTTTCATTAATTTTTGCATTTAATTCGAGGCATATCGTGGGATATGAGAGAATAAACTTGATTACTTTTACCTACTTTAGAAACAAACGCGGGACAACGAAATTTTTTTATTTGTGAACACTTGAGAAAACCACAAATATTAATTTTAGCATAATAAGAAACCATTTAAAAAAAAGAAGTGAACATTAGGAAACAAAAAAATTAACTTTTAATAGAGCAATATACGCCTACTTAATTATTAATTTTTATCGAGTGCAACTTCGATATTTTAAAAATATATTGCACTTTAATTTGGGGGATAGCATGGGATTTAGGGAAATTAAATTTATTAATACTAGCCTACTTTAGAAACAAATGGGACAACGACAAAATTTTCTTTGTGGATTCACAGAAAAATGACAATTGTTAATTTCGACATAATTAAAAACCATTTTGAAAGAAGAATTGAACATTAGGAAACAAAAAATTTAAATTTTTAAGGAGCTACATGCCTCGTTAATTATTAATTTGTATCTAGTGCGAAGTCGGTATTTTATAAAAATAATTCACGTTAATTCGGGAATAGCGTGAGATATAGGGAATTAAAATTTATTAATACTACCTACTTTAGAAACTGGTGGGACGATGTCAAAAGTTTCTTTGTGAACTTGTGGGAAAATGACAAATATTAATTTAAGCATAATAAAAAACCATTTAGAAAATAGAAGTGAATGTTACAAAACAAAAAAAAAAAAATTTTAAGAGAGTGATATATGCCTCGTTTATTATTAATTTTTATTGAGTGTAAATTCAATATTTTTTAGCTATCGTCTGCATTAATTCAAAAAAATCCAATAAAATGTGGCATCTTGAAAGTTTGAACTAGTTAATTACACAATTATATAATTGACACATTTATTAAGAAATTTTTAATTAGCAATAGAATTAAAAATATTTTTAACCTATAAAAATCTGCATTATTAAGGTGTAACTGTAATCCATTAAAATGTTGTCACGTGGCATTAAATTTCTAATATATCTCTTGATCGCCAATATTTTAGAGTTATTTACGTATTACTCTATAAAAATAAAAACATAATTTTACTCTACACTCAAATTTGAGAGTACCTTATAGATAGGAAAGAAAATAACAAACGTTATGCTCCATTAGGATATTTTTTTTGCAACACCGAATTCAAAATAATAAATACTTAGATTTTATAGGGATCAACGTATTCTCTTTAAGACGTGTTAATTAAAATTTTTCATGTCGTATGGTGTCTTTATATTTGATGAGAAGAAGCCTAGTAGTTGCTAGCCTCTACAACTCCTAGGTTTCATTTCTAGTAATGTAAATAAATATCTTTATAGTTTTCGATCACTAGTATTTTCATCAAATGTAATCTTATCTTATTTACTATACATTCCTTCCACAACCAAGTGTGGCACTACATACCATATAAATATTTCTCAACTTCTATATTACTCATAAGTTATTTTGTGTCTAACACATAATTTATATCAGTTTGTATCAAGTAAAATACTTATCGACCGCTAAGCTCCATTACTTGAAAAGATCAATCAAACAACGGTTGTGAAAGAAAATTCTTGGTGACCACTAAGCTTAAAAATCACCAGAAGGAATGATTATGTGGCAAATAGGCTAAATTTTTTCTTGATAACATAGATGATTCATGAAAAAATCATAGTAATAGATATTAGCGGTTCTTAGCCATTTTCAATAATATATTTTGATGGCAGATAAGTGAGATATGAATTATTTTTTATTCTTTAAAGCTATGGAGGTATTTGCATAGTTGAGAAGAAAGATGATTAATAAAAATGTTTTTAGGGTGCTCATGTAACACTATAGGGACTGCTAGGCACACATCTTTGCATATTTTCCTTTTTTACACATTGGTGTGCATAAATGAAAATGATTAACGATTTCTAAGCTTCATTACTTGTCACAAGGAGTAGATTAACGGCCACTAGGCTCAACTCGACTTTTATTTCGAATATAAAGATCAAACAAAAGTTCGTATTAAATTACATGCTTAGCAATGAATAAGCTCGATTACTTACGTAGAAAGGAATGATTTTTGGCAAATAGACTAAACAATATATTATTTTGAACATAGCGCTCTAATAACGAGATCATAGTCATAGATATTATTGGGTGCTAGGCATTTTTCGTGAATTTTTTAGATGCAAAATTTGTGAGATAAAAATTGTTTACTTGTCAAAATCTAGGGGACATTTTTTGAAAGTAATAGATTAGCGGCCTCAAGGCTAAACTATCTATTAATTTCAAAATTAGAGATAAAAACAGCTTCATATAAAAGAAATGCCTAGAAACCACTAAGCTTGAATGCTTACGAACATAGCGCTCTACAGCTTATTATTTATTGATAAATGAGAAAGGAATAGACTAGAAGCCTCTAGGATAAACTGTTTCTTAATTAAGAAAATAGAAATAAAAAAGTTTGTATTATAAAAAATGTTTAGCGGCCACTAAACTACGATACGTATGTAACATAGCACTCAGATAACCGATCATATGAATGGATGAAATGATGTCACAAGGAATTTTTTATGTCGGTTCATATCAAATAAAATGCATAGCGACTGCTAAGCTACATTACTTACTGAAAGGAGTGGTTGGGTGCTCACTTAGCTATATTGTTTCTGTTTTACAAAAATATTGACCTAATAAAAATCAATGTCTATATTTGTGAAAAAGATAAGAGTTAGAGCATAATAATATAAGTACATATTTTAAATGTGAAGACATATCCTAATCATCTTGGCCCTACATATTTCCATAAAATAACCCGTTAAAAAAATAGTCCTAAATGTTTTACTAAAAATGGAGGGAAAAGATGAACATGGGTCTTGCTCAAGAATGAATGATCTGAGACTATGAAGAACAAAGCACATTTTATGATTTCCAATTATTTCTTGATGAAAAGGCTATCAACTACTATCATCTATATTGTCGATGAATCTATTTTAAAAATGCAAAAAAACAATCTCTACAGGTTTTAAGTCATTAGTTGAAATCATATTATATTCGATGAACTATCCTTGTCAGAGCCAAGTCCTTGAATACAAACATTCGAGAAGGATGACTAACGACTAGAATTTTTACAGCCGATAAGTACCATTAGTTAGTGTGGTTATGCAGATATTTAGTAAATCTTGAGAAGTTGATTCACAAATGTAGATGGTGTTATTACAGAGAATGCTTTGAAGAGGGTGTTGAGAAAAGAATGTTAGTGGAAAGCATGTTGTGTATAATTTGTGTAGAAGGAATTGTCTTTAACCAACCCTATCAATACAATATTGTATCTATCATTTTTTCCCAATATGGGGATTCATATTTCCTAGCTACATGATGTGTATCATGAAACAAGATGAAGTATGGACGTTTTAGAATATTTGAACATTAAGTTTTAAGTAATGAGTTTTTTTTTTTTTGTTTAAGACTGCACCAATATTTTTTATTTCAAAGGAAAGAAACAAAAGGGAATTGTCTATCCTCAAGACTTGTCTTGCTTTGGATGGAATTATCAAGATCTACACACTGTTGGTCAGTAATTCATAGTTGAGGCTTAAATTTTTTGCTTTTCTGTCTTGTGATGTTTTGTAATCGGATGTACTCTTAAGATTTTTGTCTTCCGAGTTTGAACTCGTGGCTTTAAGACTGCTTCCATATCACCAATTTTTTTGGTGAATATTCTTATATCATTTTACTTGTTAATAGAATATAAGATGTTATTCATATATAAAACACACCATCAATCCCAAATTAGTAATTTAAAAGTATATGTAAAAATTATTGAGATTACTCAAAGGACCAAATATTGAATTTTTATATTTTAATGATTATTAATAGTTTAAAGATTAAATTGTGTAATATCTTGATATTGATTACAAGGGTTATCATCGATCGTAGAATATGGACCCTGATCCCACCCAATGTAAATTAATAAATGTATGAATCAATAAATTAAAGTGTTGGAATATTGTTGGTCCATTGCTATTGAATTTAATAGTAATGAATTAATTATTGGAGGCAAATCTCATATTATTGCTAACGCCACCATCAAAAACTTGTGTGAATAAAAATCCTTTTGTACTCTTTCATTAATTATAGATTGGACCTTACATGTTATATATGGGGAGGCTACTAAAAAGGCATATTTTATAGAAAATCATGTGATAAGATTGGAAATAAATATGTTGATCACCCAAACTCATCACCTTTTCTAATAAAGGTCAATATTAAAGCCCCTAACAAGCTTGTATTAATTACAAGCATGCAATGGCATAATCACTCCACATATTTACCAATCCTCTCCTCCTTATTTTCACACCTTTTGTCTTTATTTCATTGGATTTATTTTCATCTATCATGGCCTTTCCAATGTTTCCTTTCATGTAATTTTCTGTGTTGGTGCATGAAATGAAATTTTATACCAAAATTTTGCATCATTGTTTGAAATCCATTTTTTGAATTGAAATAGAGCAAGACCTGGTTGTTATTGAGGGAGTTATTGGAGATGATTATATTTCTCTAGAGGGATGTCCAAGGGTAAATACGGAAGTTTCTTTGATGTTAATTTGTCATCTTCTTATCATACTCCCGGTGAAGGATTGGGATTTGAGGATGGGCCGTCACTGTCACACCAATGTATAGGGTTGGCATGGAAGAGGAAATGAACAAAACAAAAATTATGTCATAGCCCTTGCTAGATGAGGCTCATTATAAATAAGAATTTTTTTGGACATGGTCATTTTTTTAGAGTTGTAAAAATGGTTTGACGTCCTAATGTGATTCATGTCTAGTGTGTCCAAATGGGGTGAGACACCAAGGGTGGGAGATAGTTCACTCCCCTTTCCTAAAATGGATGATATGTTTTCTTTGCTGCAAGAGGAATCAAAATGTTGGGATATTATTTTCTAAGAAGGTTGTGAGGCATACGATTGGTTAAAGAGTTGGGCTGCTACTAGAAAAGAGCATCTTTTTGGAACCACCTACGAAACCATTTTCATCCCCATTAAAGTGGAGGTTACGGAGGTGTCATCTAATTCAAATAAATAAGTTCTTCTAAAATACATTAGGCTATAAATTTTTTTGGTTTTTATATATCCTTTCCAGTTGCATTGTTACCAAATCATCCTATCTGTCTTACCGGTCTGGTTTTTTTTTGTATTCCCAATCACTTGTTTTTTTGGCATAGGCCCTTAAGCATTTTTCACCAAAGTATTGTTGGATCATTTGAGTTTTTAGACTGATAATCTCTTTGTATTTGTGATGTAAAATGAAAGGGGACCTTCAACCTCCTTCAATTATAAAAATCAAGAAATCATTAATAAAAGTTTTTGTTGTGCGTTGCACTATGTAATTTCAACAATTAATCACTATTAAATTTGGTTTGTTTGAAGATGTCAATTTGTTTCTAGAAGTGAAGACTAGCAGCCACTAACATCAATATATTATAGAATATCTTTCTGTCAATGTAAAAAATAATTTGTACAACTTTAGGATAGAGGAGCTAATAGTGGATTGATGGCTATCTTCCCATCACTTTAAAACAAAATTTAGTTACACTACATCATTATGGAAACTTGGAGGTATTCACTTTCAAAATATATGGAGGTCTTTGAGAAAGGAATAAATTTATCTCGGGGAAAGGAATAATAGAAGATAATTTAAGTGGCTCTATTTATTTTACAAAAACCTATCCTACAACAATCTATCTGGGGAAATTCATGTCATTAAAAACTTTTATGTTTTCCTACATACAATTGTAGATATAAAAAAAAATTCTTTGCGTATCAATTCAGTTTTGTTTCTTATGGTTTTTAGATACACCAATTAAACGATGTAAGAAATAGTAGTTGTCTTTTAAATATCTCGGGTTCTAAAGACATTATTCTACTCAAGTTATCAAAAATTTGGCAAAGTTGGATATGTATGATGTTGTCTAAGAAAATTATGGCCGAATACAATGAACAACATCCCTCTCAAAACTAGAAATTGTTTGCATCTGTTAGGTTTTAGTACTATTATTGTGCATAGTTATAGCTCTGTACCATTCAAATCATCCAAAGGTATTTACAAAAGTCTATACAAATAAAATGGAGCTATGTGTTAAAAATAACATGGCAAGGAATGATTTCATATTGTATAGATTATCAAATGACAAATCAAAAAGCAATATCATATTTAAATTTCATTATTGACACATATATTTGTTTCATTTAGGTTCTCCAAGGTTGGTCATACTACACATGAACGACAACATAATGAAAAACATAAAAATATTAAAGAGAAATATATAATTGGCTATGGTGCTAAAAGTAATCTTTATAAATGTGATCTAAAGAATTCTAAGATAATTGTTATAAAGAGATTGTGTAGTCTGCTACCACTAAGTTTGATTTCATTGGAAAATGATGTGGTAACAATTGGAAGCATCAAGCATCAAAATCTTGAGAGTCTGCATGGATGTTTGCTTTCTCCACTTGGAAACCTGATGTTTTATGATTACATGGTAAACATAAGTCTGTGAGACATCCTACATAGTGAGTAAAATGATTATTTTATGAATAAAAATGAATATGTACATTATAGATTCAAGTTTTTAAATAAAGGTGTGCAATCAACCTCTAGCCTTCATAGTAAAATGGATATTTGGAAAATCTAACAAGTGTTTTATTAATTTTTATTTTTGTATAGGATCATCAAAGAATATTAAGCTAGACTGGAACAATCGGCTAAAGATTTCTCGTGGTGTTGAAGAAGGATAGCCATATCTTCATTATGACTATAACCATTAAACTTCTAACATTCTTTTGGATTATACTTTTGACGAAAATTTGTCGAATTTGGCATTTCCAATTGCATTTCCTTGGCAAAACACCACACCTCTACCTATGTTATGGGTACCATTTGTTACATTGACCCAAAATATGCAAGAACATCAAGGTGGATAAGAAATCTATAAACGCACTCATCTACTATTGTCTTCTCATAAATACTAGTCTCTACTTTGATAACACCTCCACTTTGTTACTTTACTCAACACTACTTGTATCCAAACTGGAAGTCCCATTCTAGAGGAAACAAATGTATTCATGTTTTGTGCAAATAAAATTTTCCACAAAAGGTGATGACTCCTCATATAAGATTTACAATTGTATATGTATGAATTTGTAACAAATTTAAAATGTACAGATAGAACCTTTCAATGTAAAGATGATGACAAATTAGTTTTGTTATTTCTTGACTCAAGAAAAATACAATTATGGCACAATGAGTGTTTTAATTGATGTAAAATATAAAATAATGGTTCAATGTATCTTTGAGGGTGTAAGACAATGTTTATCACAAGTAATTTTCTTGTATTATGGCAAGGATATTTCATTTTATTTCTCACAGAACTAACTCATTGTTTATACAAAAAATAGAACAATTTACAAGCATAAATTCTATTATCTTTTAGAGTAATAGAATTTTTGATATACATAAACTCCCAACTTTTTTATTAATTTTAATGATTACTCGTAGGTATAGTTTATAATAATAAACACTAGTGAACTTGTATAATCTAAAAAAACAATACTTGAGTTATTACAAGGTATATTTCGGGGTGAGAGTGTAATTATATTGGGAGTTCTACTAGAAGTCAAAATAAAACCACTAACATTTAAAGAAAGTGTAAAATTTAAGGATATGTGCATACTAAACATTGAAAGTGCATGCCTCGCACTTTCAAATTTTGAGATTCACACTCTGAAAGTGTGAGTGCAAGACTTCGCATCTTGTCATGGTGTGAATCAATTTTTGAAAGTGTGGGGCTCACACTTTCAAAGGGTGAGGCTTGCACTTTCAGAGTGTGAGGATTGGATTCTTCAGAGTGTGGGGATATCACTTCAAAAGTGTGAGGCTCAGACTTTTTATAGTGCAAGGATCGCACTTTGAAACTACGAGGCTCTCAAAATTTAAAAGTGTGAGCCCCACTTTCAGTGTGAGCCCCACACTTTGAGAGTGCAAGGCTCACACTTTTAGAGTATGGGGCTCACACTTTTAGAGTATGGGGATCGCACTTAAATACAATGGATCATGACTTATAATAGTTACTGGAAGCTAACCTTACATCAAGGATTTTTCACTTTCATTTAATACAATGGGATCATGACTTATAAGATTTAGTGGTCACTCACCTTAGATCAATTCTCATTAATTATAATAGTTAGTGACCGCTCACCTTACATCAAGGCTCATGACTTATAAGAGTTAGCAACCACTCACCTTACATCGAGGCTCATGACTTATAAGAGTTAGCGACCGCTCACCTTAGATCGATGCTCATGACTTATAAGAGTTAGCGACCACTCACCTTACATCAAGGCTCATGACTTATAAGAGTTAATGACCACTCACCTTAATACAACGGGCTCAACAAATAATAGTTAGCAGTTTCTAGCCTTACATACTCTCAACATTGCAAATCTAAAAAATGACGAAATTGGAATCCAATAATAGCCAAATTGGAATCCAATAATAGTGATATTGGAATCTAATAATACTGAAATTGGAACTAGAATAATTCCAATAATGACAATATTGGAATCCACTATTGCTACTAATGGATAATGATAATAGTAATAATGGAATCCAATATATGCAAAAATGGAGATGGATTTCTTCCAATACTTAAAATACTAGAGTCTCACAATTCAACTGGATTATGTCGTAATTTAGTGAAATAAGCATTCACTCGTAAAGTTTCCCAATTCTTATACCCAAAAAAATTTAGAATCCAAATCTTCATAAAACGTAAGCTATGATAATTTTACCAGGTATGAGCATGATTTTTGTATTCTCATAACAGGGCCTGTCTGATTTTTCATCACAACTCCGGATACGCATATAATGCGAATAATCGTTGAAGACCCATTTGAAAAATGTCATCATCCTTCTACAATCCAAATTTCATATCATTTGGAGGTGGAAATAAAAATTTATCATGACTACCAAATCAATGTGTAAAGACATACACTTGTTTATGACTATCCTTTCTTCAACATCTCTTCTTCTTGCTTCAATCCAAGCCCTCATAATGGTTGTACCTTCATTTTGTACCTATATACAACCTTCCAAAACCCTAGACATCATAAATAATTCAAATATTCACAAACAAGAATGTGATCCACACACACAAGTACTCAAATATGCATTCAAACACAATTTTACACAAAAATGAAGCTTTTATTAGATACAATCATGAAATTTTCATAGCTTCAAGAGCCATTTGGCTCAATTACAGAGTTCTTCTCCCTCTCTACTTCCTCCACCAAATTCAACAAATTCTCATTCCTCTTTTTCATTCTAATATATTTGTCTTTTGTGAGAAGATAAGGTAGTTATATTAAGAAACCAACTAACCTAACCACATTTACCCCAACCAAGTAAGGTATAGGGTCTAGTTAAGACATGGATTAGGTGTACACACATTTTATGCCTCTCATGCATAATTTATTCCCCTTACACTAAAAAATAAACCTACTAACATGACTTAAATACCATTTAAATATTCAAATGAACCATTTTGTAGGAAAACTCCATTTGAGCATTTATTACAAATTCTTAGTCCAAATCGACTAATTTACCTTATAAACATCCTAAGACACCCCACTAAGCCTATTCAAGAAAAAAATTGAATATATACAAGATGCTTCTACATCACTTAATGAATCTCATCATGAAGTAATTATTATCCTTCCCGTAGCTGTCCTAAGATGGTATGGTTAGAGTATAATCAATCCAAATTATAGAACTTAGAGGCCAAACTTACTTAATACACAAGACAATTAAGATAGTTTTCATTGTTTAGAGATTAAGTCAAGTTATACGTTATCTACAAGTTATTAGTAACTTACTAGTTACTATTATTGAAGTTTCCAAACTCAAAGTGTTACTTTACGACTCTCATTGTTAGGACTAGGTGTAGTTTAACCAATTTGTAAATTTTAGACAATAAATCCCATCCTAATTGGATAATATCGTAAATCCACCTAAACAATATTTTCATTAAGTTCCTCCTTAGAAAGGGATATATTATTTTAAACATTTGAATAAGTTTTAATATCAACGATAACCAAAATGCTTCATTCATCTTTCATATTAATAACTTATTAAAGGTATTGTATTTTTGTACTCTGACATAATTATGTCATTAAAAAATTTGTAGAAAGGTATAACTTATTAAGTTGTACTAAATAATAAATTAATTATTTATGTAACATCCACTTTCTATGAATTAGAAATAAGGGAAAAAATCCATCTCATAATAGAAAACCATATGCGCTATGTAATGACTCGTTAAAACACTTATCTAATTCCATGACTTGGTATTAAACCGATCTCTCATGTTAAACTTGTTCAAGTGTATACTATGTATACTTGGTTCTTTTACCCTTTAAGGGTCACTCAAGTGTTCTGTCTAAGAAGCCTATCTGAATATCTATTACCGATATTCATCTGAAATCCTTAAACTTAGACTAGGTGACATAAGACAACACAACTAACATCTTGCAATACTTTGGCCAAAGTTTTAAACATGTTACCATGTTTACATTCCAAGATGACATACTCATCAAAAGGAATATGTCTTTCACCACACTTGTATTGTTATCTAGATTGGTCATCCTTGACTACTGTCAACCAAACTTGAGTCAAAGTTTCACACTAAACAAGGGGAAACTTACATGCACTAGTGTGGAAGACTACTCATGGTGACTAAGGATACATAGACATACTCAATCAAAATTTCATCGATTAGGTGTGTTTAGTTACCCTAAGTCAACATGAGTTGACCACTACACTAGTCCATGTTTCTATCTCTGTTTAGAGTAGAACTATGAACCAATTTCTACTTATGTCAATCGAGTTAATTGAACTAAGTGGGGTGTTGAAGCATAGATGGTTACATCACAATATCCTCGTAATGACTCCCATCATTATGAGGGTACTCTGTTGTAGTCCCTATATTACAACAACCAACTGAGTTCCTTCAACTAAACTAACATACTTAAGAACATTAGATCATTAACCCAACAATTTATTATCTTGTTTAATTTATCATTAAACAATGCACCTAAGGGTTCACTATGCATGATTGACCCAAAGAAGGGTACAAAATGTAATTTTACACTAGTTGAAGGTATGTAGATAAAATTTGCATTCATGCATATGATCATTTTAATCTTAAACCATTATTTTCATTTATCGATATATCTGAATTCGATATTAAGTGAGTAAGATCATTAAGTTTTCTTACTATAGTTTATCATTGAAAAAAACTTGATTGAAAGATTATACATTAGACTTAGAGATATCATAAAGTCTAAATCTTTCTATTAACTCTTTTAAGCTTTCTTATTTCCATTTATTGTTTACATATAAGGAGCATACATAACCAATCATCCTTTATGATTTAAACATAATCTCTTAACAAGATAACATACATAGTTCTTATTTAATGATAAAAGGAAACATCCTTTTCTTTCTTATTAAGGACTATTGTCCTATTAATGAAATCAAAAAACATATGGTATAGTTTCATAATAAGAAAGCCACATTATTCTATATAAAACTATACTTATTCCCTTTTCCAAATAAGGATTTATCAATCATAATCAACTTAGTTATACACTTTCCCAAAATGAAATGAAATGAAACTATAAGTATAGATCCTTATTCCTAGTATCATTTTATTCCTTAGAATCCATTAAGCCATGCATGATAATATTTAAGAATATTAATCAAATCTAAGTCATATATGACCTAGAATAAATCATAATCAACAACTTTCACACAACAATTCATTTATCAAAAAGAGAGTTCACTACACTCCAAACTCAATAAGTATTCCATAAGTTTATAAAAAAATTCTTTCATCATTACAAAACCAATTTAATACATCCTCATAATTTCTCCAAAAAGTTCATTTCAGAGAAATTTCAATACATAAAGCATCTAAATGAAGAAAATGACTTTCATTAATAAAACAAATGTAACTTTTATAAGTCTTTCTCCTTTCACTTTTCATGAAGTCCATCTATAAAATTGTTAGCATGAGTCAGTTCACAAGAACTTGAGCATGATAAATGCTATAACATTAAAACAATATGCTTTTATCTAACTATTTCATAAAAGGAACCTGTTATTTAAGAAAATGTTCCAAGTACTCAAAATAAGGAACATAAAATACTTTCCCAAAAGTCACAAAATCAGAATAGAAAAGAGTCACTAAATCTATTTAAGAATCAATTGTTCATAAATAAGTTAAATAAACCATCATAAATTTAATTCCATCTATGTCACAATATGATAATCATTTCAACATGATAATAATTTCAAACTATAACCAATTAAGAAAAGAATTAATTAAAAATTCATATTTGTCCTCATTCTTTTCAATTTAATTCACCAAACCAAAAGTTCTAAAAATCATACAACCATTTCCTTATCATTCAATCTAAAAGGTATTTAGGAAAAATTATGAATTGACATGAATAGGATGCTTACCACCATAGTATGTTCATCTAACCAAATCCCCATACCATCCATAAAAGGAAGCCATAAAAATAAGAGATCACTTTACTTTAAAAAACTCATTGTACATTCCTATAGATGATATACTCTAATCAAGAAAAGAAGAACCAACAAGTTAAGAATTCAAAAAAGTTATGACTTAAAAAAGATGAATAGGTATTTCAAAACCCATTTGTTCGTATCATAACAAATGAACCAAGAAGGGAAAAAAGTCAAACATAACCATGCATTTCAAATGATCAAGCTACATCGAATGCACAAGTAACCCTTGCCAAAAACTTAAGGATAATGAAAACCAATAGTTCCAAGGAACAAAATCATAGTGCATGGTTTTTACTTGAAAATATCAATATTCAAGTTTAAAGAATAAAAATTTCCTTTAACAATGATCATAGTAACATCACATCAAATCCAAATAAAAAAATAAAAAATAAAACATTAACTACTTAATAAACGTTTTTCAATGCCATTAAAGCTACAAAAGATTCAGTCTCAATGAGACATTGTAAATTAAACATTCAATTAAAACATGATCAACATTCACCATGTAAAAGATCTTATAAAATACACTAATACCCAATCACACTCTCAAATCATTCAAATTCAACATGATCAATAAGATATATTAAAAGTATAACAAGATATATTCTCAAAGATCAAGTCCTCAAACACCTTCAAGAGTAATTTCTTCAAGAGAAATGTTTAACAAAAGAAAAAAAAGAAGACCATTTCAAAGTAATATGATATTAATGACCTAGAGTGACCAATTCTCAATGTTGAGTCCAAATCTCAAGCCAACCCAAAAAGGGTATTCAAAAAAGTAAACACAACCAACAAGAGAGAGAGATTTTTACCAGTCCATATTTCAAAACAAGTCCACCTATGAAGGGTGATAAAAAAAAACATAACATAAAATGATGGAGGTAAAAAACTCCATCAGATACCTTCATATTATGCACTTACAATGCTCAAAATATCACTATTGAGAGAACCCAGTATGGGTCGAGACCAAGATCTTAAATAAACCAAAAAAATATCAAAAATCAAATTATTATTATTAAGACAAACAAGTGACCAACAAACCTTCAAAAGAAATCAACATGCTTAAAAAATTGAACAAAATAATACAAGTCTCTTAACATAAGTTTAACAAAAAAAACCTAAAGTCATTACACAATCCTAAAAAAAATTTCCATAAACCTAGCATTCATTTCACACCAACAAGTTACAAATACAAGGAGATTTACCTATCGAGATAAAACCTACAAAATTTAAACACAATTCTTCTCACCCTATCAATCATAATATATATATTATATATATATATATATTAAAACACAATTTTTTCCAAAAAGAAAACACACATTTGATTTTCCAAAATTCAAAACAATTTCATTAAAAACCTCATACCACTATATCACTTATATCCACAAGAAACCATAACCATAAAAACATCACAAAAGCAAGAAGAAGAAAACAACACACAAGAACTATTCTCAGAGGCATTTTCATAAAGAGTAGAGTTCTTTTATGAAAACATTTAAATAAAAGCAAGATATTTTAAAGAGATAGGGCCTATCATGCCTGGTAGTGCTCTGGTTTCTCTTTTTTTCTTCCAATCCTTCAAGAAAAACTTCTACTAAAATATTTCCAACAAAAATGCCAAAACAAAGCCTCTGTAAACTTCCCCATTTTCTTCTTATAGCTTCCATGCTCATATTTTTCTATTATTTCCACCATGCAAGGGAAAAAGATTATGCATGCAACTAATTCAAACTAGAGGTTCAAAGAATGGTAAACAACATGCAGAGCTCCAAAGCTCCAAAAATCAAATGAAACAATAAAACCAAAAACCATTTATTTTTTCCTCCAACCTTCTACTATTCCCCAGTGGTTTTCACTCTAGTCGAGGATAATAAATGCCAACAGACTTTAGTGTCCCATCCTAAAATTCCCACCATTCTTAACTCATGTTAGTTATAACTATCAATTAAAACTTCATTCAAATGAAATTAGTAGAGTTGACAACTCAACAATTCCCTCTATTTTCATGCATTGGCCAAAATTTGGTGAAACAAACTATTATTAAATGCCACATTTAAACCTTCTAAATTCCTTTGGAATGGTGCCACTACCACCAAAATCAACTTTCCATCCATGCCATCCTAATTTCCCCTTAGGCTAGCTTGATGCCCTTAGGTTAGGTTTATATAGTATTAGCTTATAAACCAAGCTTAGGACCTTAGGAGTAATTCAATTTAGCTTAGTATAAATTAGTGTCAATGACTTAGGATTACCCCTTCCAAGAATTAATCATCACCATTAATAAAATCACCTTAACTTAGGCTTAAGATAAGATAAAAATCATAGGAACTTAGATTAAATTAGGTCCCAATAAACTAATCAACATACATTACCTTTTACAATGAATAAAAATGACATTATTAGATCACTTAAAAGGGTGCATGCTAAAGATGCCACATGATGCCCCTGTGATCCCACAACAGCTTGAGTTCAAAAATCAAACATTCTTACCGGCTTGGTCAAATGATCAAAACATCATAAAATCAAAGACATGCCTTGGATCACTGAAATTGATCCAAGGTATGGCTATTCCTACATTTTGAAATCAAATAGACTGAAGCACAAGTTCAATATTGCAAAAATAGGCAATGAATGAATTAGACTGAATTTATTTCCTCCATCCACATGTAGAACACATTAAAAATTTTTAGCATAAAGAATATATGAAATACTTCATTATAAATTCAAAATTTCATGGCATGATTGTATCCATTTTTAGAAGATAAACATATCATCTACAACAAACATGATTACTTAGTTCAAAAGAGTACATCATCTTCAAACAAGAATCACCTATCAACATTTACACTTCAATTACAGAAGTGATCAAGGATATCAACCATGGAAGAGGAATTACATACCTCCCCTCTAAAAATCATCATCATCCGATGATTAACTTAGTCCACATTCTTTAAACAAGAAAATAATCATAATTATAGTTCTTCTATCCACAAAATTTTCAAACAAAACCAGATTTGTAGAATTCAAGTTTTTCATAACTTATTACAACATCAAATAGTTGTCCTTGTACTAAAAAAATATAGTACCTTCCCAAAAATTGTAGAAATTAAAGATAGATTTCAAAAAAAGTCTTTAATTATCTCAAAAATCAAAATTAATTATGTTCAAATAGATGAGGAAAAGTAATTTTCATGTCCTCAAGGTTTTCCCATGTTGCACTTTCTTCATTAAACTAGTCCCACTAGACCTTGCATTGATTGATTTCATGATTTCACAAGTGCAACTGGAATGATTTCCAACACTCTTATGGGTTCAACCATGATTATTCTGGGTCTTGGACCTACAAGGAATCCCAATTTAATACATGTGATAAATCTGAAATGTATTTCTTAAGAAAATAAATATGGAAAACATCATGCATTCGTGACAAAGTGGGAGGTAATGCTAAGTGATAAGCTACATGGATAATCACTTCAACAATCTCAAAGGTCCCACAAAATGAGGTGATAATTTGGCTTTCCTTGCCAAAGGTAATAGAGCTCTTTTTAGGCTTAACACGTAAAAATACCTTTTCACCAAGTTCAAATTTCTTATCGATCCTTTTCAGATCTGCATAACTTTTTTTACCTATCCACAACTTCTTTTAATCATTCACTGAATTATTTTCACTTGTTGTTCCATTTCAGTAAGCATTTCAGGTCCAATTACCTCTCTATCTTCAATGTTATCCCAACTAACTAGAGTTCTACATTTCCTTCCATATAATGCTTCAAAGGTGCCATTTTTAAAGAGGAATGATAAGTATTATTGTAAGAAAATTCAACTAAAGGAAGATATTCTTCCCATTTGTACTTGTTGATCCATATAGTACATTCTTAACATATCCTCCAAAACCTAATTTACTCTTTCTATTTGACCATCTGTTTCCGGATGGTATGCGGAACTAAAATTTAGTTTTTTTCCTAAGGCTACATTTAGTGTTTTCCAAAACAAGATGTCATTCTAGGGTCTCTATCAGATATAATCAATTCAGGTACTCCATGTAATCTAAAAATTTCATGCACAAATATTTTTTCTAAAATAGGTGAATCATCTTTAAGATTACCAACAATAAAATGTGCTACTTTTGTTAATTTTCAACCACAACTAAAATAACATCATGTTTATTTCTAGACATAGGTAGCCCTAAAAAAATCCATACTTATTACTTTCCACTTATATTGTGGTATGCTTATGGGGATATAATAAACTAGCTGGGTGCATATGCTCAACCTTAACACGTTGACATTCCAGCAATGTGAAAAAAAAAATCAGTTATGTCTCTCTTCATCCCTTTCCAAAAATATTGTTGTTTTACATCAATAAGCATTTTTGTAACACCGGATGTCTTGAGTAAGGTGAATTATGAAATTCCATCATTAAATTTTTCCTTAACTCATTTCCCAAGGTACATACACTCACTTTTCATATCTTAAAATTCCTTCATTATCAAAGTTAAAACCTTTGTATCTTGCATCATTAGGATCTACAAAAAGTGTTGTTTTTACTTGTTGAAAATATAAAATCAAATCCATGATACTCTTTACCTCATCCTTAAACTGAGTTCTCAAAGTTATAAGTGCAAAAATATGTTTCCTATGACTTAGTGCATCTTACCACTCTTTTTTTTACCTTTAATGTAACTTATGTCAAAATCATATTGTGACAAAAACTCTAACCATCTTCATTGTCTTGCATTCATATTTGGCTGAGTGAAAATATACTTCAGCCCAAGGTGGTCAATTTTTAACTCAAAAGGTCTTCCTAAGAGATAATGTCTCCATACTTGAAGTGCATGAACTATGGTAAAAAAGCTCTAGGTCATGGGGAGCATAATTCAACTCATGTAACTTGAGTTTCCTACTCTCTCATAAGCTATAACATGATCATCTTGCAACATAATACCTCCTAGTCCTTCACCGAAGCATCTGTAACTACCGTAAAGCTCCCATTTGGATCTGGTATAACCAAAATAGGTGCAGAAGTTAGTTGTTCCTTTAGAGTTTTAAATGTTTGATTCACATTTATCACTCCACACAAAATTTTTATCTTTCTTTTGTAATGAAGTAATCGGGGCAACAAATTTTGAAAAGTCCTTAACAAAATTTCTATAATAACCAAAAAGCCCCATGAAGCTTCTAACTTCATGTACATTTTTAGGTGCAGGCCATTCAATTATGGAAAATATTTGATGGATCAACTATTATTCCATCTTTTCTTATGACATGTCCTAAATAGTGCACTTTGTTTCATAAAAAGAACATTTGGACAACTTACCATACAATTTTCTCTTTCTCAAAATTTCAAGTACAATTTTCAAATGCTCATGGTGTTCATCAATGCTTTTAGAATAGATAAGAATATCATCCAAGAATACAAGTACAAACTTGTCCAAGTATTCTTGAAATATATTATTCATTAAATTCATAAAATTTGTAGGTGCATTTGTCAAACCAAAAGGTAAAACCATGAATTCATAATGTCCATACCTTGTTCTAAAAGTTGTTTTATGAATATCTTCATCCTTAATTCTTAATTGATGATATCCAAAATGAAGATCTATCTTTGAATATACTGATGCACCATGCATATGATCAAATAGATCATCAATTCTAGGAAGTGGATATCTATTTTTGATTGTTGCTTTGTTTAACATCTCTATAATCAATACAAAGTCTAAGTGTTCCATCTTTCTTTTTCACAAAAATTATGGTGCTCCCCAAGGTGAGACACTCGGTCTTATCAAACCTTTAGAAAATAGTTCTTGTAATTATGCCTTAAGTTCTACTAGTTCAATGGTAGTCATTTGATAAGGTGCCTTGGAAATAGGTTCAGTTCTAGGTTTGATTTCTATTGAAAATCAAATTCTCATTTAGGTGGAAGACTAGGTAGTTCTTTTGAAAACACATCACTAAAATCTCTTAACAATGGATAATTTTCCAAGAAATCACTATCCTTTTCTATTGTTTCAAAATTTTTACTACATATAATGTGTAACCTTTGTTTTTGGCCTTCTTAAGTTGCATAGCTAATAATTTTCTAACTGAAATTTCTCATTTTACCCCTTGAATGTCTATTGTTTTTTTGCATAATCATCAAGGCATCTAATGTGTTTTTCAAAACAATCAACTTTTTCTTTATGATCAAAAATCCAGTTAACACCAATTATGACATCATATGACCCCAAAGGAGCAACATAAAGATCTACTTCAGTGGAAAAACTTGGTAACTCTAAGACTTGCTCCAAAAAGACATTTACTAATAGTATGGACAACATTATTACCATAATGTATAGATCCAAGATTTTTCCATTATTCCTTCTTTTCTTTTTAATTTTGTAGCTAATTTACTAGAAATAAAACATTTTGTAGCTCTAGTATCAAAAATTATAGTAACATGTGTACCAAATAATTTACTTGCACTTCTATGGGCATAACTTGCTTTTCAACTTGCTTATCAACTACTACAACATGTATCTTATGTTGTTGGTTGTTGTCATCTTTCTTTAGAGGGAACTGATTTGCATAGTGATCCTTACCACAATTAAAACAACCCCTACAGGTCCTCTTTTTGGTTCAAACTTATTTCCAATCTTGAAATTACTATTTTGACCTCCATAAGATTTCTGCCCATTATTGTTATTCTTCACAAAATTGTTTCTAATTCATGAGTAGGTTTATTTTTGTTTTTTTTTCTTATTGTTATCAGTCAAAAACTTGTTTTTGGCTCCAAAATTTTTCCATGCCACCTTTTAGGTGCAAGTGATGAAGAAGAATTAGAAATTTTCTTTCGATTCTCTTCTTTATGAGTAAAAATTACCTTCAATTTTGTTCTTTCTTATGGATTTTTCTACAACCCCTTCCATAGTGGTTGGGTTGTGCACATCTACTTCTCCCCTATGACAAGATTCAATCCCATAATAAAATTTGTATCCTAAACTTCTCATCAGTTTGATACTTGAGGAACGTACTTAAGAAGTTTGGTAAACCTCTCCCAGTACTCAGTTACAGTTAACTTTCCTTGAATTAAATTCTGAAATTCTATCATTTTTTTATCATAATAGAGTTGTGGCAGCCAGTGTTTCCTAAATTAGCTCTTAAATTGATCCCATGTAATGCTTGATTCATCAATGTTTAGTTCAGCCTTATGGTTGTCCCACCAGGAGGATGCCTCATGGGAAAGTGATAAGCTCCCCATACTACTTTTGTTTCTTCCGAGAAGTTCCTTATTGCAAAGTACTTCTCCATTTCATTGAGCCAATTCTCAGCCCCATCCCCCAGTGTAGTGCCATCAAAATTTGGTGGACTTATCCTCTTTATGTCATTAGTAAGTTCAACTGCTAATCTTGCCTTTTATTTTCAAGTGGATTAGGTACATTTGCATTTGCATTTGCATTTATTTATTATTGACATTCACAACATTATTATTTATTTGCTGCATTATTATTATTATCAATGCCCAAATTTCCAACATTGGCATTGTTTCCTGGAGGTGGTTGATTGTTATTATCAACATCATCTTCCTCCTCCTCATTACCCATTACTTGTTGTTCAAGTACAACAAGACAATCTCTTGTGTCCAATAAGGCAAGCAAGAATCTCATCAAGTTTTTTGTGTGGTAGTTACCTCTCCACCTGGAGGTGGATTATTTTAGCACCTCCCCTTGTTCTAACCATTTTTGTTAACAAGAAATTAAGTTTTATCATATATGGACTCAATAGGTCCAAGAGATGCAACCTTCAACTCTGATACCAAAATGTAACATCCACTTTTTATGACTTAGAAATAAGGGAAAAAATTTACATAATGTTCTCTATTCTAAATTAATATAATTTAGAACACACATTCCATTTCCAATCCATCTCATAATAAAAAACCATATGCAGCTTGTAATGACTCGGTGAAACACCGATCTCTCATTCCATGACTCGGTATTAAACCGATCTCTCATGTTAACTTGTTCAAGTGTATACTATGTATACTTGGTTCTTTTACCCTTTAAGGGTCACTCAAGTGTTCTATCTAAGAATCCTATCTGAATATTTGTTACCGATATTCATCTAAAATCCCACAACTTAGACTAGGTGACATAAGACAACACAACCAAGAAACTTGCGATACTTTGGCCAAAGTTTTAAACATGTTTACCATGTTTACATTCCAAGACATGACATACTCATCGAAAGGAATATGTCTTTCACCACACTCATACTTATTATCTAGATTGGTCATCCTTGACTACTATCAACCAAACCCGAGTCAAAGTTTCACACTAAACAAGGGCAACTTACATGCACTAGTGTGGAAGACTACTCATGGTGACTAAGGATACATAGACATACTCAATCAAATTTCATTGATTGGGTGTGTTTAGTTACCCTAAGTCAACATGAGTTGACCACTACACTAGTCCATGTTTCTATCTCTGTTTAGAGTAGAACTATGAACTAAATTTCTACTTATGTCAATCAAGTTAATTGAACTAAGTGGGGTGTTGAAGCATAGATGGCTACATCACAATATCCTCATAATGACTCCCATCATTATGAGGGTACTTTGCTGCAGTAGTCCCTATATTACAACAACCAATTGAGTTCCTTCAACTAAACTAACATACTTAAGAACATTAGATCATTAACCCAACAATTTATTATCTTGTTTAATTTATCATTAAACAATGCACCTAAGGGTTCACTATGTATGATTGACCCAAAGAAGGGTACAAAGTGTACTTTTACACTAGTTTGAAGGTATGTAGATAAAATTGCATGTTCATGCATATGATCATTTTAATCTTAAACCATTATTTTCATTTATCGATATATCTAAATTCATATTAAGTGAGTAAGATCATTAAGTTTTCTTACTATAGTTTATCATTGTAAAAAAAACTTGATTGAAAGCTTATACATTAGACTTAGAGATATCATAAAGTCTAAATCTTTCTATTAACTCTTTTAAGCTTTCTTGTTTCCATTTATTGTTTATAGATAAGGAGCATACAACCAATCATCCTTTATGATTTAAACATAATCTCTAACAAGATAACATACATAGTTCTTTATTTAATGATAAAAGGAAACATCCTTTTCTTTCTTATTAAGGACTATTGTCCTATTAATGAAATTAGAAAACATATGGTATAGTTTTGTAATAAGAAATCCACATTCTTCTATATAAAACTATACTTATTCCTTTTCCAATAAGGATTTATCAATCATAATCAACTTAGTTATACACTTTCCCAAAAAGAAATGAAATGAAATAGATAAGTATAGATCCTTATTCCTAGTATCATTTTATTCCTTAGAATCCATTAAGCCATGCATGATAATATTTAAGAATATTAATCAAATCTAAGTCATATATGACCCTAGAATAAATCAAAAATCAACCTTTCACACAACAATTCATTTATCAAAAAGAGAGTTCACTACACTCCAAACTCAATAAGTATTCCATAAGTTTATAAAAAACTTCTTTCCATCATTACAAAACCAATTTAATACATCCTCATAATTTCTTTTCCAACAAGTTCATTTCAAGAGAATTTCAATACATAAAGCATCTAAATGAAGAAAATGACTTCATTAATAAAATAAATGTAACTTTTTATAAGTCTTTCTCCTTTCACTTTTCACGAAGTCCATCTGCAAAATTGTTAGCATGAGTCAGTTCACAAGAATTGAGCATGATAAGCACTATAACATTAAAACAATATGCTTTTTATCTAATTTTTTTAAAAGGAACCTGTATTTAAGAAAATGTTCCAAGTACTCAAAATAAGAACAATAAAATTAACCACCCAAAAATCCACTATGTCAGAAATAGAGAAAACATCACTAAATCTATTTAAGAATAATTTCATAAAGAAAGTTAAATAATCCAAAAAAATTTAATTCCATCTATGTCACAATATGATAATCATTTCAACATGATAATAATCCAAACATAACCAATTAAGAAAAGAAATTAATTAAAATTCATATTCTATCCTCATTCTTTTCAATTTAATTCACCAAGCCAAAGTTCTACAAAATCACAATCAGTTCCTTATCATTCAATCTAAAAGGTATCTAGGAACAATTATGAATTTGACATGAACAAGATGTTACCACCATAGTACATCTAACCAAATCCCTAATAACCATCCATAAAAGGAAGCCAACAAAACAAAGATCACTTTACAAACCAGGTGTACTCATTCTACATTCCTACAGGAGGATACTCTAATCAAAAAAAAAAGAACCAACACAAGTTAAGAATTCAAAAAAGTATGACTTAACAAAACAAATTGGTTTCCAAAACCCATTTTTTCAGTATCATATTAACTGAACCAAGAAAGGAAAAAGAGTCAAAACATAACCATGCATTTCAAATGATCAAGAATGGAGAAATGCAAAGTAACCCTTTTACAAAAACTTAAGGATAATGAAAACCAAATAGTTCTAAGGAAAAAATCACAAAACATGGTATTTACAAAAAATCAAGATTCAAGATTAAAGAAAGAATAAAAAATTTCCTTTAACAATGATCACAGTAACTCACATAGTCTAATTCACATTCAAAAAAATTCACAATAAGAGCATTAGTTACCACATAAACGTTTCAGCCCAACCAAAGCTACAAACTCAATCTCAATGAGACGTTGCAAAGATTAAACATTCAATTAAAACATGCAACATTCACCATGTAAAATGTCTTATATAAACACTAATAACCTAGATCACAAAAATCTTCAAGATTGAACATGAGCAGATATATCCCAAGATATCCCACTCACGTCACTTTGAAGAGTAATAATTCTTCGAGAGAATGTTTAACAAAAGGAACAAAAGAAGACCATTTCAAAGTAATAAACTATATGACTGGAGCGACCAATACTCAATGGAGTCCAAATCTCAAGCCAACCCAAAAAGGGTATTCATACAAAGTAAACACAACCAACAAGAGAGAGATTACCAGTCCATATTTCCAAAATAGGTCCACCCGTGAAGGGTGATAAACAAAAAATGTAACATAAAATGACGGAGGTAGATAAAAAATCCATCGAAACCTTCATATTATGCACTTATAATTTCTCAAAAATCACTTATCGAGAAACCTAGTATGGGTCGAGACCAGACTTACATAAATCAACAAAAAGATCAAAATGATCGTTATGATTATAAGCCAAAAAGTGACCAAAAAACCAATGAAATCACACATAGGCTTAACAAAAATTGACCAAAATAATGTTGGTCCATAACCATTTTAACAACAAAATAACCTGGGTCATTACCACAATCCTTAAATACTTTATCCATAACCCTGAGCATTCATTTCACACCAACAAGTTACTAAATACAAAGAGAGGTTTACCTATCGAAGATATAATATAACACATTCTTCCCTTATCAATCATTCATAGTTTGATATATATATAAATATAAAATATTTTTCCAATACCCAAAGAAAACATTTGATTTCAAGAAAAAAAATTATTAAAACCTCATACCACACAATCACTTATATCATCAAGAAACCATATCCATAAAAACACACATAAAGTAAGAAGAAATAAACAACACACAAAAAAATAATCTCTCAGAGATGTTTTCATAAAGAGCAGAGTTCTTTTTATGAAAACATTTAAATAAAAGCAAGAGATCTTAAAGAGATAGAGCCTATCATGCCTAGTAGTGCTCTTGGATTCTCCTTTCTTTGCTTCCAAGCCTTCAAAAAAAGCTTCCACTGAAATATTTCCAACAAAAATGCCAAAACAAAGCCTCTGCAACTTCCCCATTTTCTTCTTATAGTTTTCCATGCTCAGATTTTTGCCTATTATTTCTTTCCATGCAAGGGAAATTATGCATGCAACAACTGATTCAAACTGAGGTTTGAAAGAATGGTAAACAACATGCAAGAGCTCCAAAGCTCCAAAAAACCAAATGAAACAATAAAACCAAAAACCGTTTATTTTTCCTCCAACCTTCTTACTATTCCCCATGTGGTTTTTCTTTAGTCGAGAATAATATGCCAAGGAATGAAAGATGTCCTTTTAAAACTTCCCTCCATCAAATTATATTCTATTAGTTATAATTTGTGAGAACAACTCACGTAGCCTAAAGTTGTGTGAGAGAATAAAGGCTTGTAACTATCAAATTAAAACTTCATTCAAATGAATTTAGTAGAGTTTGACAACTCAACAATTCCCTCTTCATCCAATGCATTGGCCAAAATTGGTGAAATCAAGTATTAAATGACACATTTAAACCTTCAAATTCCTTTGAATGGTGCCACCACCACCAATCAACTTGCCATCCATGATGTCAACCTAATTTCCCCTTAGGCTAGTTTCAATGCCCTTAGGTTAGGTTTATATAATATTAGCTTATAAACCAAGCTTAGGACCTTAGGAGTAATTAAATTTAGCTTAGTATAAATTAGTGTCAATGACTTAGGATTACCCCTTCCAAGAATTAATCATCACCATTAATAAAATCACCTTAACTTAAGCTTAAGATAAGATAAAAATCATAGGAACTTAGATTAAATTAGGTCCCAATAAACTAATCAACATACATTACCTTTTATGATGTAATCAAAATGACGTTATTAGATCACTTAAAAGGGGTGCATGCTAAATATGCCACTGGATGCCCCTATGATCCCAAAGCAGCCCGAGTTTAGAAATCAAACATTCTGACCATCTTGGTCAAATGATCAAAACATCATAAAATCAAATACATGCATTGGATCACTTTAATTTATCCAAGGTATGGTTATTCCAACATTTTGAAATCAAATAGACTGAAACACAAGTTCAATATTGCAAAATAGGAAATGAACAAATTAGACTAAATTTATTTCCTCCATCCACATGTGAACATTAAAAAGTTCACATACAGAAAAATTTCAAAAATCTATTTCATAAGTTTAATATATTCTTTAATGAACATTCTATGAAATACTTATATGAAATTTATAAATTCAGAATTTTCATGGCATGATTGTATCCATTTTTAGAAGATAAACATATCATCTACAACAAACATGATTACTTAGTTCAATACAATTTAATCGCTCTTTAAATGTAATTATTTCACAACTATTTATCGTATTCCAAAATAACATTATTCGTTTAAATTATTTAATTAAACATGTAAATGATAATGTGAATGATATAATTGTAATAATTGACATTTAATAATTTAGATTAATTACTAACATAATGTACAATTATTTGATCAAGTACAATTTTCATAAACAATTTCAAATTACAATCCGATGTGGAAAACAACATAATCATTATTACAACTCATAAGAGATAGTCAACATTAAATGTATTTAACCAACTCATTAAAGATAACCCTTATTGCATATAGTATTAGAATAATTTCATATTAACACAATAGGCCAACTATCATGTGAAAACTCGTGAAATTATAGTTTTCTTTACTATCAATACATATACAATTATGAATGTACTTTTAATCAATGATTATAATCAATAAACAAATTATTGCATGAGAGTATGCATTTAATTATTTTAATCAAATCCTCATAATAACTAATCCATCCTGTTATCTGTAAGATAAAAATAATAATGTACGTGGTCAGTTTATAGAATCGACATGGATTACACAACTTGCTACCTAGTTGTTTCACTATGAAATAATATAATTCCTACTATCTGATTAATGATAATAAATCAAATATCATTTACAAAAATTTAATTATTCAAATGAAGTGGTCTAATGATATAAATCAATTTCCTATTATCCACACTTTACATTCTCACATTCATCATAACTCAATATAGTTAAATGTATTAAGCTTAAGACACGTCCAAGTCGAAACCAATTTCTATTCATGAAGTAACTAAATAACACTAATGTTCCTTATTCATAATAGCTATTAGACGACTTTCTTGATATATCCAAATAGAAGGAATAAGACATGATTTTCCTTTATAACTCAATCTTCTAAGTTTTAAATTTAAGCTATCAAATAAATATCACAATATTCTCTTCAAAGTCTAGATTTTCTTTCCGATCTAATTAATTTAATAGATACGGTAATACATTTTGACATATATCTTCCATTTATCTAAGCACATAGTCAAATGTTTGCCACAAAAAGAATCAATAAACAATTTTTCTTCTATGCATCCAACCCGCATCACCCTTAAAAAAATAGTTTATTTTAATAAACCACTATATTTGTATTCTCGCCTTATCTTTTAGCAAATCAAAGCTTAACAAAAGAGAAATGAGAAAAAATGACATCCGTGCAATAACCATCCACCAAGAATATTGTAAAAATAATACTTGTAGTAATTATCTGTTTGTTTTTGTTTTTTTATTAGAGGTAAAAGTTAGGGTTGAGGGAGTAATTATCTATTTGTTATTCTAATCTCAAGGTTGAATAAAACCCTTCGCCCATACTCATTTGATATCAATTAGAAAAAGTAGAGTACTAACTCTTTCAAATAACATTCTTAACAAAATTTTGACATATTTTTGTTTAAGAGAAACTCATTTCCGAGTTTATAAATCACATAAAATGATTACAAAAAGAGAATCAATTCTCAACGTCAAATGGAAGAGAAACTAGTATAAGAAAACCGTAATTGATAATATGAAACTTAACAACAAGGATCATGTTGAACACAAACCGTTCAAATAAGAGCACTTGCATATTAACAAAGATAAACACGATTCCCCCAAACCCAATTTTTCAATGAAACACAATGTGTCTTATTCCCTAAATATACACGATTATAATCAAACCTATTTTCCATCCAAGTATGGTGACTCTAATGTCAAAAACAATTGCAGAGAGAAAACAATATATCATTAAAACATACCTCAAGGTGAATAAGGTGTAGTATGCATCCAAGGATAATACCCGGATGTAAAGGCTCAACGTTAAGTCACAAACCTATAAAAAATACAATACCCATTTCATATTTTTATGGCTCGGAATCTTAACCGAAATTGCATACATGAAAACAAAACTCGACAGCCATTGTTCCTTAACAACTTCTCAATACCAACCAAATTCTAATAATCCAAGAAAGGAAGATAACCCAAATTTAAAAGAGTAAATATTTACTATACTTACAACAAATAACTTCAAACAATCAATGTAACAATCACCCACGAAGTAATTCTATTTTTAGAAATGCAATAACAAGACAAGGAGAAGAATATCAATGCTTGGGGTGAGTATAGCTTCTTCAAAATTCTTCGCACTTCCCTTTGAAAACTCCAAATTAGTCAAGACAAAATATTCCACAATACTTCTCTAAAAATACCAAAGAAAAATGTCCCATATTTTAAAAACAACCGCCCCATAAGCCATGAAAATAATATTTAAATAATGTAAAGTATACCATTATTACCTCAAAACAAATCTCATAAGAATGGATCAATAGTACCCCATGCAAAGTTCTTACAGAAACTAATCTTGAGAGGAGGAAGAAATAGCTTGAAACTTCAACATGTAAGAATAAAAGTATGCATGATAGATTCTAGAGGAAGTTTTGGGCTTCCTATATAATTAATGTCGTTCGTTTAGTAAGTTCCATGTAGTGGCCAAACAATAAATTAACACCGCCATTTCTAGTTCCCTCCAAAACTTATTGGAGATATTAAATCGAAGATTTAATTAAACACAACCTTAGCAACTTGTATCGGTCAAAAGTGACCAGATTTACTTATTTAATCAATATATGCATATCGAATATGGTCTAAGGCCATTTCATCCATAACCAATCGAAAACCAAGAAGTATGTTTAATTACCATAATAATAATCCATAATAATTACAAAGTAATTTTAAACCTACAAATTTTAAATTATTCATACCAAAACAAGTAAGATCTTTGAACACAACAATCAAATGTCAAATACCGAGGTTAGTTAAAATAACTTACTTTATTTTAGGTCTAAGACCAATATTACAACATAATCAATGATCACTTAGCTTGGCATTGCTTTATCGGTCCAAGGCAAGAATCAAACCAAAAAGTTTGTATCCACCGCATAATGAAATCAACCAATCAACTAATAGAACATTTTATGTGCTATGATCAAGCTATAAAACAATAAAATAAGTAATCAAAGATCATATAAACTGATTCCATATTTTATTATATTATAAAGAATTGCATTTGCCTTATTGATAAAAATACCATTATGACAACCTTTACTTTTACCTTGTCGATCCCAAGCTTCACCTATTACAATTGAATACCAAATTTGTCATTGTAGGATCAATGACCATTATAGTGTAAAAATAAGGTTAGTATTTTTCAAACTATCATCATTATTACATATTTTTGAAATAATACGTTACAACTAAGTATTTTTTTAACATACTTTGTAATTAATTATTTACAACAACATGATGAACCAACATATCAATAATAGATACCACAAAAAAATAGTATACCCAAGTATCGAAATCATCACATATACACATCAAGGTAAAGTAACTCAAACAACCAAGCAATAAAAATAAGTCATTAATGTAAAGTATTTCTTGAGTACTTGGTGATAAGATTAATTATGTGGTTGGGTTTACAATGATCCGTAAGTATGTAGATCATTTCTAGGCTATATGAATGTACACTTAGATATGATGCAAGATGGGTAATGTTTCCTATCCCCAATCCCTCATGAGACACTTCACCTAAAATAAATAATTATTTTGACAAAACAAAATGAAAATATGGGATGTGACATACTTCCCCCCTTAATGAATCATCTTCCTAATGATTTTACTCATTAACAGAAAACAAATGGAATAAACCACACATAGATTTATATCATATGGCTAAGGAAACAATAATTTTTTTTCATATTTTTCCAAATTCTTAGTTTATCTGCAATTAATTTATTGGTTGCAAAATCCTTTAAAACATCCAATTTTGTCATAAATTTTGAAATATGACAAAAATTTTGTCAATTCAACATCAAGAATTATAAAATAATATCAAGTATAACTTAATAAATTAACAAAATTATGTTTTTTATGACTGAAATAGATAAGGAAACACTATTTTAATTTCCTCTAAATTCTCTTAGGTTGCACTTTCTTCATATTATTTGATGCAGGAACATCAACAAGAAGACATCAAAATGCCAATTTCTAGTTATGTTTTCATGGAAGTACTCTAGGGTGTATGGAATCATGCAAAAGAGAGAGTTAAGAGTGACAAAATTTGAATTTCAAATGGGATCTTTTCCTCCAAAAATGTAACTCAATTATAAAGGCATCTCAAAGAGTGTTAGATATCTATTAATGTATTTTAAGTGTACTAGGGAATTAATTAAGGTCTTGTAAGTGTTTTGATAGGTTGTAGTATGTGTGTTGAGTCTTTAGGTGGAAGTGAATCATTAATATGCTTGTAATAATGTAAAAAGAGTAGTTATGAGTTTTCATGGCAATGGAAGTTCAAGAGTCACAATGAAATGTCATTTACATTGCTAGTGGTAGGTACATGTAAGGAAAATTCAAGTATATGAGAGGAGTTAGTGAGTTTAGAGGTCATTACTCACATGGAGGAGAGAAGGAGATAGTAATGGAGAAGAGAAGATGAAGTATTTTGTATGAAGACTTGCATTTTGAATAGACATATGCTTCTAGTTTCTATATACATAGTGTATCTCAGTGACATTTATGATTTTTCACTAAGACACCATGATTTCTCCTTCTCAATGCATAGAAGTATAGTTGTATATATCTTAAGAATGTTGTTTTTCAATCTTGAGTTTTCATATGCTCTATTTCAACATACTTAGAGGCATAAAATATGTGTGCAAGGTTATACCATGTTAGTTTGATACTTGTTGCATTGAAATATATTTGATATCTTCATGATAAGTAAATAATATTGGTCATGTGATTGGGAGGTAGATTCTTGTGGGGACTTTGTTGCAAGTTCAAATACCTTGGGAGAACTACAAACCGTGTGCAAATTGTGAAATGCAAGGCTATATTGTGCATATGCACAAATACCTGTAAAGAGTTCTTTGTGGGATTCATGAGTATGAGTTAGATAACCTTAAATGCATTAAGGATGTTTTTCCATATGAAGATATTGTATTTCAACTATTAGAAGGATACATTTTGGCCTTATGAAAAATTGTGTGCATCTACAATAAGATGGTAGAGATGATGAAAAAGGAAGGTTTTCACATTCATTCAAGACCCACTAGTAATAATATATTTTAGATGATGTTTAAATAAACATGTGTGTCAAAATTCAATTCTTCAATCGACGATTTAAGAAATTTATAGTCAAATGATCTCTACTTGGTGTGTTAGGAGGGTTTCGGTATGAGTCGCTAAGGGTCACCCTTTAGAGAAACAAATCAACTCCTTTTGATTTGAAATTATTGAGATATTATCTCAAGGTGTCATTAAAAGGGAATTTTATTTTATTTTTAAAAACCAAGTGCTAAATATTTATATTTTTGTGACATTTTGGAAGAAGGTAGTTAAACACAACCCAAGGGCTAGTTTAGAGGGGTGGTTTGCAAAGGAAGTGTTATTCCCATTTTGAGAAGAAACTTGATTTTTTCCATGCATTAAAAATTCCATAATGGGTGACTAAAAATATTTATGTTTGGTCTTGTTCATTCCTGAAATGAAATTTATAAGGGATTCATGAATGCCTTGGGATAATAAAGGTGTTTAAGAGAAAAAATACAAAAAGTGAGATAACATGAGTTGTGCAAGGAGTTAATTCTTAAGATTTTACATGCATATTAGGGGTAGTGAGAGGAACATAAGGGAGGTGATAATTATTTTTGGTTAGTTTTAGAAGTTCATAACCTTGGTGTGAGTGAGACATGTGTTATTAAGAGCATTAAAGGGAAGGTTAAAGAATATGGTAAGAGATAGAGTTTGGAGTCTCTTTTGATGCATTTTATTGATGGTTCTAATAGTGTTTTGAGTGAAATATAGGTTACTAGGTAGTGGAGAGGTTTTAAGAAGATAAAAGGGAAAGATTGGATAGTTGAGATAAGAGCTAGAGAAGGTAAGAGAGGAAGAAAATCAAGAAAGGTAAATGTAAGTTAGTTTACTTGAATTAGGGTGAGTTTATGAATACATTGGAAGTGAATAAAGGTAATAGATAGAAGGAGGTGATGATAAGACCTTTATAAGTGTTAAAGGGTCAATTTTGTAAGTTTATAGCCATTTTAGGCTTGTTGTGGATCCTAATATGAAGAATAGGGTTGAAAATGTTGTTTGAACTTGCTTTTGGAATGAATGTATGAAGGATATTATTTTTCTCCGCATCAATATTGGTCCTAAGGGACCTTGCATTGTGAAATTTCTCTATTTTTAATGTGTAATATGTGATTTTCATGAAATTTGATAGGTTATACTACCAAAATACCTAGATCATATACCTGTAAAGAGTTCCAATTAAGTACATGCGTTAAATCTAAAACATATTTCTTAAGAAAGGAAACATGAAAAACATCATGCATTTTAGACAATGTAGGAGGAATTGTCAAATGATATTCTACAATAATTATAATTTCTATAATTTCATAATGTCCAACATATCTTGGTGATGGCTTAACATCCTTGCCAAATGTTGTTGAAATCTTTTTTGGGTTTAACACTTAAGAATACCTTGTCTCCAAGTTCAAATTTTCTTTTTATGTGTTTCGATATATGCATAACTCTTTTACCTATCAACAATTTCTTTCAATCATTCATGATTAAGCTTCACTTGCCTTTCTAATTTTGCTAACATCTTAAGGCCCACTAAAACTCTATCTTCCGAACTATCCCTACCGATGATGAGAGTTCTACACATTCTCCCATGAAATGCTTCGAGAGGAGCCATTTTCAATGAAGCATGATATGTTTTATTGTACAGAAACTTAACCAATGGAAGGCATTGTTTCCACTTTTTGTTGATCCATGTAGTACATCCTAAGAATATCCTCCATAACTTGGTTGACTCATTCAGTTTGTGCATCAATTTCTAGATGGTATGCTTTGAATCGAAATTCAGTTTGAATCCCAAATCTGAATTCAAAATTTTCCAAATTATAGATGTCATCCTTGAATCCATATTTAAAATTATTAACTCGGAACTCTGTATAATCTAAATATTTTATACATGAAATGTTTTACAAGCACAAGAGAATTATATTTCAAATTTCTGAGTATAAAATGATCTACTTTGGTTAAATTGTCAACAATAACAGAATTGTGTCATGTTTTTTTCCACATAGGAAGACCCTGCACAAAATCCATGCTAATAACTTTCCATTTAAATTATGAAATGTTGTGTGGATACAACAGACCAAAGCGGTAGAAGTGCTCTACTTTTATGCGCTGGTATTCTAAACACCAAGAGACATAGTTTATCATGTCCTTTTTCATTCCCTTCTAGAAATATTTTTGTTTTACATCAACAAGAATTTTAGTCACTCCAAGATTCCTATAGTATGGTGAATCATGAAATTATTTCATAACTTTGATCCTTAAGTCATTTTCCGAAGGTACATAGACTCTACCTTTATATTCAAGATTCCCTCATTGTAAAATTTGAATCCTTCATACATTATACCATTAAGATCTACTACTAATGCAACCTAAACATGTTGATAGTATTAATTTGTTAGCATTTGTTCCCGCCTACATACTTATCTCCTATATGTATGTTCCTGTTCTTCCTACACACATTACTTTTGTGTGCCTTGTATATGCATTTTTCTTCTGTACTTCTTCCTTTCACGCCCATTTGTGCCTTATTTTGCACCATTTACTGTGTCATGTGGTATCCTCTCAAAAAGATTATATCACAAGAAACCCAATAAAGCATGCGAACAGGTGTCGATCCTTGCAACTAAACAAGGCATGAAAATTGGAAAAAAAGGACAAAATATATGAACATTCAGCGAATTCCTCTAGCCAATATGCATGTGCCACATGTCAATTTAACTGAAAACTTTAGATCATGATAAAAATTGTTACATGGATCGGATTTGGGTTATTTTTATCTTCTCGAGATAGCTGTTGATGTGGGTTACATTCTAGAGCACTCAAATTCAAATTTCAAAGTGGGACTAGGTAGGTGAGAAATATGGAAACAAAATTCCAGCCATTGATGTAGAATATGATCAACCAAACAACCAGATTTCATTGAAATCTCACCTCCTTCCTTCTCCTACATGCCAAGCAGACATGGGGAACCACATCTGATAGATTTATAGGAGGATTTATAGGCCTTCATTGATGGTTACTGGTGGTTGAAGATTTAAATATAATTTTCCCTCCTTTCTCCTCCTCTTCTCTCCTTCATTCTTCTATAAATGTAAGAGCATTGCTCATTGTAAATGGTTGGACACATTGGATCCTCTATTATTGTTAAATATTCTAGTTCTTTTAAATTTTGAGTTACAGGCCTTTGGATATGGTCTTTACATGTGGATATCAACCTCATACCATTATAATAGATTGTGAATTTTGAGAAGTGATAGAATAATTGTTTTGTAGCTATCCTCTTCATTAACCTATTTAATTCTTCCTTCTTTCCTTTCCTTTACATTGTGTGCTTACAATGATTTCTCACATCCCTTGCATCTCAATTTTCTCGATTGTTCCTCATGAAATTGATTATGTGATTGAATTCTAGTATATTCTATGCATGTTTATCCTTCATCTACGCATCTTCCTTCATTTTTCCTCAAAACATATTGTGTTCATTCCCTTTATTTTTGGTGTTATCGATTCCCTTAGTCTAGTTTTCCATTTTCACATATCCTTCTATTCCTGGTCCCTTGGCATGTTTAGCTTAGGTTTCCATTTCAGCATTAGGAGTAGAAGTAGCAGTAGAAGTAGGTAGAGGAACCAACCTTCTTTGGAGGTCTGTCTCAAGCATGTAAGGTCCCACAACTTGGAGATAGTCCCATTGTTGCCTCAATAACCCAATTTAACTTGATCTAGGATGGGTGCAAGTTTAAGCTCCACTATTTCTCGCACACCGGTGGGACCAACATTGAAAGATTAAATTTTACCATTCCTAATTTATAGTGTGTGAATTGCCTATTTCCATCCTTTAGAGGATCATTTTAACACATTTGGTGACTCCCAACTCTTAGATATACTATTTTCATTAGTCCACACACATTTCTTATGAGAAGAGTGCATACCAGGCACAATGCAATAGTTGAAGAGTATTTTGAGTGCTTCTAGATCTATCCAAGAATAAAACGCATTAGAACTACCACACATGAATCTCTATCTCCAATGCATCATGCACTTTAAACTCTACCTATCAAGTAGGCATCCTATGTAACCTATCATAGTAGCTCATCCACCACCTTTGAGAAACTTTTCCAACTTCATTGATTGAAGTCATCTTTTTCTAAATGTGCAATATGATATAAAAGTAGCCATGCTCAAAAGTATTCCATACTTCACCGGTGAGAATCATGTCATTGTTGTTGAGCACATCCAAGATGTAGCTAATATGTGAACTATCTATGTGGTCACACATGATGATGTAGTAGTTAGGCTCCTTGTGGCTTCGATAAAGGGAAAAGCACTTCAATGGTACAAAATCCTGAGACCTACATCTATTTCTAGTTGGGACAAACTTGGGACAAATATTTGTAATTATTTTGAAGATAATTCAGATCACCTGTCTTTGGTGTAGCAATTGAAATCAACAAAAAGAGTGCCCAATGAGTAGATGACTGATTTTAATATCAACTTTCAGAAGACGTAGGACAAAATCCCTCAAGTGGTAAGGCCTACCATGATTTATTATATTACCTAAAGGCTTTGAATAGTTATATCTCAGTAATAATTCAATCTATAAGGTGTAGAACCTTACCTGTTTCTTACAATATTTCAATAAGGGCAGAAAATAGACTCATTCAAGCATGAATGTTAGCTCCCGTGCCTCTCACACCCTTTATCGTATAAATACCTCATGCGCCCCCAACCTTTTATTTCTCATGTTCTCAAGTAGAGCACTTGAACCCACTGCATCCACATCATATTATCCCTCACAAAAAAAGGAGGATGAAGAAATGAAATCCCTTATTAGGAACTTATCCAATAAATTCACATAATTAGATAAACAACAGAGGCACAAGCCTTCGAAATAATTATAATTAAGGCCATCAACCCTTAAGAAACCAATATATAAATCAAATGTATGGGTAGAGCTATAAAAATGATAGATGACATTCTAATGCATACCTTCCCTTGCAAGTGGGTCCTCATGCGAAGCCTCTTCTAGCATCAAGCGTAAGCTACACACTAGTTCTAGTGCGAGAATAATATGGCTCAAGAGCTAGAATGGCATTTTCCTTGCAATATGCCTCACATTTAGAACCATTGTGTCAATGTTACAAGCATGTAGGATTACATGATCCAAGATAATTCAAATTGTGAGCCTTCCATAATGTTAATCAAATTAGAAAACTAAGAAATGCCAGAAGTTCTTAAAAATAACCTTATGTTCTTTAGCACCAAAAACTTATGTGCAATAAATCAAGCTTATAGGTGACACAAATAGATTGCGCACCAAGGTAGTTGATAAAACAAGTAAAATTAAAAGAATGCTTGAATATGGTGCAAAACCTTTAACCCCTATCAAAAATATGACCCTCAAAAGCACAAAGATGTAGCTCATCAACTCAACAGAAATGACACACAAGTTCCTATGCATGAGGCTCCACATAATGCTTCATCATAAGTAGCGCACATCCCTCTTTTGGTAATTCAAGCCTCTACACTAGCTAAGGCACCTACCTATGCACCTAAACAATCAATAAAATATGTTGTTATTCCTTAAATGCATAAGTCAATGGGCCTTCCATTCAACATTGTGGACTAGATGAAGAAAACAAATATAAATGTCACAATGTGGGATGCCCTAGCCATTCCATCTTAGCGCAACTTGTTGCATGAAGCTCTGGAGTAACTTCCACGTGTAGACCCAATTGTTCAAAAACATCATGTTATTTTCAATATATGTCAAAAGAGGATAAACAAGTGATTCAAGTTGTCAAAATCCCACCCTTTTATATGTCCTTAATCATATGTAAACACCTTGTCCACAATTATATGATTGACCCAAGTACTAGCACTTCGTTATTCAAAATAACACTGTTGATGTCTTAGGTCTTAAGTATATCCCTTTTCCCAAATAAGCCTTGCAATGTGATGGCTCAACTTTCACCACTCTAGGGGTCATCAAGGATCTTGAGTTAACCCTCCATGCATGTCTAAGCCTCACCATATTTCAGTATGTGTCAATCATTGACCTATCTCCTTGTTTGCCTTGTGTCTATCAAGAGATTTCAATGCTAAAGTGGGTTGTTACTTGTCTTCTGAATTGTCCCATATGTTATTGAGAACAAGGTATGGTACCCAATTTACTATACAATATGACCCATCCCCTCTCTAAAATAATTTCCTAATCCAAGAAGGCCAAGATCAAGTTTTAGTTTATGAAGAGTTCCTCCTCCTCTACTTGATTTATTACTAGATGAGTGGGAAGAACGACATCATAAATTTGATCCATATGCTGAAGAGCTTGAAGCTCTTAAAACTAGACTTGGAGCTTATTGCATCCTTGAAGAAGAATTTGTGTTTCCACACGTGCTCAAGAAAAAATAAAAAATTTATGGTCTATGGGAGTTGTATTTTGATGGTTCCACAAGTAGAAATGGCACGACGCAGAAATTTTTCTCATTTCTCCCATGGATGAGAATTTATTCTTCACACATAGATTACATTTTTCATGCTCTAACAACATAAAAAAATATAAAGTGATGTTGCATGGTATTCTTAGTGTTTAGAAGAGACATATTAAGGTATTGCAGACTCGGGGACATAGAACTCATCATCCACAAGGTTAAAAATAAGTGTGCGACAAAGAATAAGATCTTGAAAGCTTATAAGCCTAGAGTTTGGGACCTCCTTAAGATATTTTATGCTCAATATACAGGTGGTGTAAAGAAAGATGACTAAAGAAGGAGATTAAATGGCTGCATTTGGTTCACAATTTTCTCCTACTAAGGACTTTATCAAAGGAAAAACATAGCATGTAAAAATGTTGATTACGCCATCTATCCCGAGAAAATGATACTAGCTAGAAAGTATTTGACAATGACACACAAATTGTCTAGTTCATTTAGAATGACGCTAAGTTCTCTTCAAATATGTAAGCTGAATTGCATGACAAATGCTATGGTGACCATGTGGTTTAAATCAAGATGAATAGTTTTCCTAAAGGATTGGTAACCTTAAAGATAATGTTTAACCTTGATGATGAATTCAAAGATGAATAAATGTATATGCACGTGACATAGGAAAACTTCTCCCTAGTCAATTTTGTGGTAAGGCATTACTACCGAGTAAAGATTACGGGCATGATGAAAAGTAGGACTTCATTTCTCTGTGTCGAAATATACTTGATATATTCTCATGAGAGTATGAGGACCTCAAAGGATTTGATCCAAGTGTTACTAACACTCCATTGACCTTAATCCTAATATCAAGCCCATTAGAAAAAGAAGATGTCATCAATCAAAGGATAGAGACCCTCATGAGGAAAGATTTTCTAAACTCATCAAGGTGAAGATAATATTCCCCATCAAGTACTCTACTTGGGTCACAATTTTTTTGTTAATATCCTCATGTGTGGATTTCACTAATGCCTTGAGGTTTTGGTGTAATGGTTCATTAAATTTGGTATCGAACGACTACCCGTGTTCGAGTCTCGACACGGGTAGCTATGCCAACATTGCAGTGTTCACTCGGGGCTCGTATAGGGCAGGGTGGGGTCCTACTATATGGGAAAAAATCTAGCCCGGGTCCAAGCTATGGAAGCATGGTGGGATGTTAAGATCCCCATGTGTAGATTTCACTAACGCCTTGAGGTTTTGTTGTAACGTTCGTTACATTTTTCTAGTGTGTAAAAAGAATGGTGAAATCAGATTCTACATCAATTTTAGATATTTTAATAAGGAATCCATGAAGGATCATTATCCTATGCCTTGTATGGAGCAGATTTTGCAAAATGTAGCCAATGAGCAAAAATTCTCCATCTTTGGATGGTGTTATGGCTTCAATCGATCATGGCTAAGGAAGGGGATCAATTCAAAATAGCATTTAAAACCAAATGGGAATATACACATATCGAAGACTCCCTTTATTTTTCTAATGTGGACATTTCCTTCAAAGGATATATCAATGAGTTTATCCTAGTCTACTTGGATGATATAACTATGTTCTCAAAGCAGAGCACATATCATATGAAACACACCGGAAAAATTCTTAGAGAGATGCAGAGAATTTGGGGTATCTCTTAACTAGTAGAAGTGCAATGTTTTATGGCATAAGGAAAAATTTTGGGTCATGTGGTCTTAAAGGATGGTATTGCCATTGTTCATGAACACATTTTTTCCATCCTTGCTCTCTCCTTACCGGTGCAAAATAATGCCTTGCAGTCATTTCTAGGAAAACTTAATTTTTTAAGAGTTTTATTCCCAACTTTGTAGGACTAGTAAGGCCCATCACCCTCATGCTAAAGAACAATTTTTTTGAATGGACAACAGAAGGAAAAGAAAGCTTCAATAAAATCAAGAAATAAATTGTTTGCATGCCAACACTCATTAATCTAGATTACTCAAAGGATTTCATCCTTTATTAGTATAGAACTGATGTGATTTTTGTTGTTGTCTTGACACATGATAATGAACAAGGAATAGAACAACTAGTGGCTTTCTTTGGTCAAAAACTGAAGGATTATGAATTGAAATACAGTCACATGGAAAAGGAGGTATTTTCCATCATGTGTGTGTTTAAAAAAATCATAAGTATGCTTGTCACAAATAATGTTAAGATGCTAGTTTCACTCTCAAGTGTGAGATTATTCATCATGAGAGAAAAAATTAGTGAGAAAAAACAAGATGGGTGACAAAAATCATGGAGTATGATGTGAGTATAAAATTCACAAAGATGGTTAAAGGCAATGTGCTCTGTAAATAGATTGTTGAGGATGCACAGTCGAGCTTGAGAATTTGTTATTTATTGATAAAGAACTATCACACACTCGAAGTTGAAAAAATGCAAATCCTAGCGCAAATGGATAGATAGATAGAAGAGATGGTGACAGAGTCATTTTTTCTAGCTCATACCCTCTTGGTTTAAACACAAAAAAGAGGAGACATCTTAGGTTGTAGTCTATTCTATATGTGTTGGTTGATGGCACCCTCTTCAAATGAAATCCTAATGGTGTGGTGCTGAGGTGTTTTGATGGCGTTCAAATTAACAAAGTGTTATTTGCCAAGGAAACATCAATGAATGTCATCTAGGTAGGATAATTTTGGCCTACCCTATTCGTAAATGCTTACAAGTGGGTCATGAAATGAAAATAATGTTCTTTCTTTGCGGGAAAGAAGAAATTGGTAGTGCTTCCCCTTCGAACAATCTAATTTTATCAGCATTTTACGTAATGGGGTATTGACTTCATAGGAATGATCAATCCTCCTTCAAGTGCTAGAAATAAGTTGGTGCTCACAGATACAAACTACTTTACCGATGGACAGAAGTTTTCATGCTCAAGGAATAAAATGAGTTATTCATCCTTGACTTTCTCGAGGGTATTGTAACTAGGTTTGGCATTCCTTAGACCATTATCTTTGATAATGAAAAATCCTTCCTTGGTACCAAAATTTATGATTGGGCACTAAGCCTTGGAATCTACTTGAAGACCTCTTCCAAATACCACCCTCGAGAGAAATATCTTGGAAGAGTCACTAAATAAAAACATGATTAGAATCATAAAGTAAACAATGAATATCAACCGAGACAATGGCATAAAAATATCTCACACACATTGTGGGAAGACAAAATCATGATGAAGAAGGTAATAGGTACTTCACCATATAAACTTGTTTATGGAAAGGAAGCTAGACTTCCTTTATCTCTTGAGTTTCCTTCATTAGAGCTTACCCAACAACTGGAGTTTGAGGGCATGGATCAAAGAGAAATCAAAATGACAGAGCTGATTGAAATTGAATAATTAATAAACTATGCCATAATCAAACTAGAACCGCATCATAAATCAACAAATAAGTGGTTTGATAGGAAGGCTAGGCCTCAAGATTTCAAAGTTGGTGACTTAGTGCTAAAGTGGGATGCTGATAGACCTAAACCATGGAGTCATTAAAAGTTTGATGCACTTTGGAGTGGCCCATACATCATCAGTTCATGTAAGGATGCTAACTCTTTCAAGTTGTCTAACCTTAATGAAGGTGCGCTATTAATCCCAGTCAATGGGATTTACCTCAAACCCTTCCATTGAGTCTTACGCATCATTTAATATATTAGATTATTTTGAATTCCTCTATGTACACAATGCACACATTGTATTGTTTATACATAGTTATTTCTCTCACATGCTCCTCATGTGCACTCTTATTTTACTTCCGGATGCTAGTTATCTTCTAGAAGTTTTCAAATAGTTTTACAGATTCAAAAAAAAGTTCGGATAGTTTCCTCAAGTGACTTCAAGAGCATTTATTCAATTTATAGATGATAAATTCATGTTCACACTCTAAATCCATGCCCAATGGATGCTCAAGGATACTCATCTCCTTCATCTAGTTGAAATATGGCTCCAAAATTTGCTAAAACTATTGTCTAAAATAACTTCCCTCGTTATTTTGACAACTTACATCCACATTCTGACTTTAAGATTCAACAATGTAGGTTGTACACATTTTGGTTGTTTTCTTGGCATAATTTCATTAGCCGTAGTTCCTCATGCACCCTACCACACTCTTATTTTTCTTCTCACCTTGCACTTTCCTTATTCCCATTTCTCTATCTTATTCCATTCCTCTTATGCGTAACCCGTACGCACTCACCTTTCTCCATGAAGTTCATACACCCTTCACGCGTGCCTTGGACTTGCTTCCCAAATTAAGTTAAGTCCTTGAGATTCTCACACGTCCCCTTCCTCTCTACCACACATCACCTTCTAGATGCTCACACCCAACCTACATACTTATCTCCTATAAGTGTGTTCCCATTCTTCATATGTGTATTACTTTTGTGTGCCTTCTCTTTACTTTTTTCTTCTTACGCACTTCTCCCTTTCACGTACATTCCTTCCTTCTTTTGTGCCAATTCTTTCATGCCACATGGCTTCTTGATAGAAAGATTGTATCACACATAACCCATCAAAGTGTGCCAATAGGGCACCAAATCCTTGTAACCAATCAAAGCATGACACATGGTAGAAAATGAAAAAATATATGAATAGTCAGCCGATTCCTCTAGCCAATATGCATGTGCCACGTGTCAATTCGACATGTAAAATTGAGATCTCCTTAACTCTTATTACAAGGATCAAATTTGGGAACTTTTTGTCTTTTTGGATAGCTGTTGATGTGAGCTACACTCTAGATCACTCAAGTTTAAATTTCAGCAGGACTACGTAGGTGATAATTAGGGAAACAAACTTCCACCATTAATATAGAATCGATCGACCCAAAAACCAAATTTCATTGAAATCTTTCCTCCTTCCTTCTCCTACACTCCAAATGGACATGGGGAAGTACATATAATAGATTTGTAAGCATTCATTGATGGTTGTTGGTGGTTGAATATTCAAATATGATTTTCCTCCTTTCTCCTACTCTTCTCTCCTTCATTTTGTAGGTACCCAAACTTAATCTCCTTCACAACTCAAACAACATCATGAATTTTCACAAGACACTCGAGAGGAAGATAAATGATTTGTATGTCATTTGTAGGTGAGGAGACATCTATCTAACTTGTTATCACTTAAGATTTGAAGGAGTGGGTAGCACCTCGGAAGGATTTTAATCGATCCTCACTATTTTAGGTTGTACCTATCAACAAAGGCAAGAGAACCTATATTGCGGCTTTTGTTTGGAGAAGGAGGTGGAGATATCCTTGTATTTTACATATTGTATGGAAGGGATCCTTGGGAAAACACAATCAATTCTCCATTATTCAAACTCAAAAGAGTTGTCACTACTAATGAAGGAAATGTTTTCAAAACAAGGAGGTTCTTAGAGACAAGATTATCCCGATTTTCTTTGTGCACTTTTGTAAATGGATTGTATTCTCTTGCTAACACACAATGCAATGCAGGGGTGGTATAGGGTAGGGTTAGTTATTTTGAATGAAATTTTGTTGGGAGATGTTAGAAAAGACCAACCAAAAATTACCAAACTCTTTGAGGACCTTTGCAAGAAATTTGTAACACTTAAACAATAGGAATGCTTCAACAGGTTTACAATATCCCTTCAACTAGGATATGTGCACAAATGGATGCCCATATCTGCACTCTTCCACACAATATTTGATGACCTACCACAAAATCTTGAAGCAAATATACCAAAAAAGTATCCAAAAATCCCTATTTGATCATGACCTAAGGTACCCCCAAAGGTTTACAAATAATCTCAAGATTCAAGGACAGTAAAATGATTTTAAATCTATTTATCTTCTATTAGATGAAGGCTCTTTTGGATATAAGATTGTAGATGTCATAAAACCATCAACAAGAAATGAGACCATGTATGATCAAAGAGATCCTAAACACAAGATTGCAACATGAGCAAGAAACACAAATTGAAAACATTCTGAAACATAAGTATATGCAAACTTTGCCAAGAGAATAAACCAAATAATCCAGAAAATGATCAAATATATTAGTAGGGGAATGTCATGAGAACAATCTCAGAGATTTTTGATGGCTTTACAACTTGAAACCAACTCAACATGATAAAACATGATGCAAAATATAATTGAAAAATGCTCTCAGGTGGTTTCCTCGGAGAAATGGGCTTCTTCCGGTTTTTCTGTGAAATTCTAAATTATGTCACTTTAAAATTCTCCAAAAATATGATATATACTCTATGTCAGCTTGGAGTCTTGCTTCCCAAGAAAATAATATGCTTATGGGATCAAATTTGTTACAAAAACTTCATGATTTCATGAAAATGACATCAAACTGGAAAATAACTCGCAGGTTGCTAGGGATGCATAAAATTTTTAAATTATTACACAAATTCGGATCCTTATCCATCCCAGGGTCATGTTTTTATCATTTAGGCATGCCAACATGTTTTATCAATCATTTTTCACCTTTTCACCTCATCATTTCACCTCTGTAATTTTTTATTTTCATCTTTCACATTTTTTAACGGGCCTGAGTAGAAATTTCATCAAAAACACCATAGATCAAGGAATTAGGTCATAAAAATGTCGCTAATGTTCTCAAAAGGCCAAGATGACCCAAAATCATATAAAATTTGATGCGATTTGATGGAAAAATGACGATTCCAAGCTTCCTAGAGCTCCAATGGTGGCAATAAGGAAGAATGCACAGTTGCCGTTGATTTTGGATAACTTTAAATACCAGCCCTCCACGTGGCAGATGAGATCCACAAATAAGTTCAAAGATACCATTTTTGACTCGCGGTGGTGGGACATGTGTCAAAACATTATTGGATTGGGCTCCTATCTTTAAAAATGTGTTTGCGACCCCTTTTAATTTTGGAAAATTTTGAAAAATTTCCCCACTTCTCCCCTGGACCAGCCACGTGTCCATATGTGGGCCCCTTTGAAATTGCGGGCCAATTCTATCCATTTTGCTCCTTTTTTGAAAAAAGGAAATTTTGCTCAAAATTCTCCGCGGGCCCGAACATCCACTCTCTTCCTCGCCACGTGGCACTCTCCCATTTGTTGTGGGTCCAGGCCTCTAATTCTTCCTTTAAACCTCCCTGCCAAAATTGCAAAGTTTCAAAATTCTCTCCGAGGCCCGAACCTCCACCCCTCATACAAATTTTCCCATGTAGCAAGGCGGACCAAACTTTACTTTTGAGATTTTGCCTCCAAAGGAAAAAAATCTCAAATTCTCCCCAAGCCCCGCTTCTCCATTTTGCCCTTTTGGGACACGTGTTGGCCCTAGATTGGAGCGACAAAAAATTCACAAAATTTTCCTTCAGCCCCCTTGCTTGATTTTTACATTTCTGGACACATGTCCACTTCTCATTGGTCGGGGACCTTCAGCCCAAAACTTGACTTTATACCATTTGAAGTTAAAACTTCAAAACCATCACAAAACCCACCGACCCCTCATATTGACTTCTTCTGGCCACGTGTCCACCTGCTATTGGATGAGGGCCTTCGGGTCAAAAATTTCCCTTGACACTTTGAGCCAAAAACACAAAAATTCACCAACTCCTCCCACCACCCGCATGTCCCCCGAGCCACGTGTCCTCTTCCCATTTGCTACGGGCCTTCGGGCCAAAATGTGACTTTGAAATTTTTTACAAAATGAAGGCAAAATTTCATAAGGACAACCCATCGATCCTCTGACCAATCACAATGTGCCACATAGGCACCCTAATGTAAAAGGCGGAGCCCCAGATCAATTTTTTTCCTTTTGCCAAAATTTTGAAAACAACAAGTTAGAAACATTTCCGCATATCTCCACCAATAAGCAACCGCCACGTTGCCAATGCATTGCGATGATGAATTTGATGGGAAAATGACACCCGTATGCCGTCAAAACGTCAAAAATTCACAGGATGCCCTAGAAATCAAAATTTTTGACAAGGAAGGTTATTTTTATAATTTTAAATCAACTGAATCATTTTTGACATTATTTTCGACCCTGGGATTGGAGAAACACTTGCACATAATCGGGATTCAATCAATTTCAAGTTTTTGTAGGATTTGACAAAGAAAAAATGACACAACCCGACCACTTGAAAAAGCTAGGGCACAAAAAGGGGGAAACTTAGATAGTTGCTTCAAATTAGGGCAAAACAATAAGATCTTGGGAATTTTTGAAGCATTCAATTGGGGAAGACGAACTGTAGACCACCAAATCAAAAAATAAAATGTTTGTGAGCATATTTTGGCATGGAACATTAGGGCACATTATGTAAACTGAGAATTAGTACCAACACATTCTTCTATAAATGTAAGAACATTTCTCATTGGAAAGGGTTATACATGTTGGATCCTCTAGTATTGCTAGGGATTCTAGTTCTTTTCATTTTGATTTATGGGCCTTGGGATCTTGTATTTTCATGTGGCTATCACCTCATTGACCATTGTAATAGATTGTACATTTAGGAAAGTGATAAAAGCATTGTTTTATGGCTATCCTCTACCTTAACCTATTTTATTCTTCTTTCTTTCCTTTCCTTTACATTGTGTGCTTTTTGTGCTTTCTCACATCCCTTACATATCATTTTTGATTGTACCTCATGAAAGCAATTGTGTGACTACGTTCTAGTATGTTCTACACATTTTTATTCTTCTTCTATGCATCTTAACTAATTTTTCTCAAAATAGATCATGTTCACCCCTTTTTATTCTTGTGTTATCACCTCCCTTAGATTATTTTTCCATTTACGCATATCCTTTTATCCCTGGTCCCTTGACATGTTTAGCTTAGGATTTCCATTTCAACATTAGGAGTAGCAGTAGTAGTAGAAGTAGGTAGAGGAACCATCCTTCTCTGGAGGCCTGTCTCAAGTGCATAAGGTATCACAACTTGGATACAATCTCATTGTTTCCTTGAATACCCAATTCAACCTTATTTGGGACGGGTGCAAGTTTGAGCTCCAACAGATTACTTCTCTTAAGAGTAGTAAATGTGAATTCACCACTCCTCTTTCTTCTACTTATAAGGTCATTTCTAATATTATTCATGATTATTATCCTCTATCCATTAATACACCTCTTATTCTAACTCTTGATTCTACATCTAGCATTCCTATAGATCCTCCATGTTCTTCACCTCCTCCCCCCCTCCTCCTCTCCTCCCTTCCATGCACTCTTCCTTCTCAATTCCCAATGATCACTCATAATGGCAAGGTCCAACCTCTCAATATGGAACTCACTTCTTTTACCATCCAATCACATGGTATTCTATCCCTCATACATGTTTTTGGTAATTTGCACACTCAAGTTCATTCTCTCACTCTTGAAAGAAAACCATATTATGCTTCCATTAACGATAAATATCTTCCAGGAAATCCAATCCCTAAAATAATTCACAATTGATATTCTCCTAAGGATTTCATCATGCCTACATTTACATGTTTTGATGGTACTAGAAACCCTTATTTACATCTCAAGAATTGTTGTTTAACAATGGATTCTTAATCTAATGATTGATTTCTTCTCAAATATTTTCATCATATTTTTATTTATCATGATTTTCAATGTAATACTCATTTTCTTATGGATCTATTATTACTTAATATGATATTAAGGATGTTTTTCTTAGGCATTTTATGGTTAACAATGGCCCTAGACTTACATATGATTGCTTTCTTTCTTGGCATCAAGGAAAGAAAGAGACAATTTAGATTACATTTTACGTTTCAATTCTTGCATGCATAAGTTATTATTTCATCCCATTGATTTAGAAAATAAATTTATCTTTTATCATGGTTTAATTCTTGGATTAAAATAAAATATTCTATATGATACATGTGAATCTTTTGCACTATAAAGTAATTTATCTAGAACATGATTTAATTGAAAAACATGTTGTTCCATATCCTTCTACTTTTTATACTCCATTACCCACTACTTCTTCTCCTCTTCCATCTATTGAGCATCCTCCATAGTCCCCATTTCCTCCTTTACATAAGCATGTTCCTTCTCCTCGATCACGCGGTCTACATGTAAGTCTTCTCCACCTACTCCTCGTGAACCTTTTCACTTTCCATATGATGTTAAGCCTCATGATGTCTTTTGTATTTCTTGATAAGGGATTAATCCGCTTGCCTTCCAATCAACATCTTCTTCGTCACTTACATCGCCATCATGATAATCCTTTATGTAATTTTCTACCATCAATGGCCACCATGATAATGTTTGTGATATAAATGATAAATTACATAAATTAGAGGACAACGATGTCATTTATTTCAATTCTCACTCTCATGAGTTATCTCTTTCTCCCATTCCATAAAAGTAGGCTTCCATTAGTGTCAATTTATATCATTCACCAACTTAAAAGGTTATCATTCGTCCAACTCATAAGGATATCATAAATCCACATCCTATAGCTATCTCACCTATTACTACATCATCTAAATCTCCCTACATTGCTACTCGCATTCCATTGATTCCTAAGTTGTTGACATCAACACTTTCTACCATTACACCTCCCATAATTGGCACCATTTCACCCGACATATAATTTGGCTCTTACACTCATGTTTTTACCGCTTCACATGCTTCCATTACCCCTCGTAGGCCTCTTCATCTTTGGTAGGTGATCTCCATATGATCACCTTTACCGATGATGCACTCATGTTATTAAGGTTATTACATGAATTTTGAGGGATCTATTAAAAAAATGAACCTCATTCTCACATTTGGGGGCATCACTCTTTCCCCCTCTTTTTATTATTCATCATACACTATTATAAACATGGTCTTACATCTCATTATACAACTATCACAATATAATTATTCTAATATATTCTACCATTTCTAATACTCTATCACATTACATTATATACATACATTCTTATCGTCATATCACTATACTACTCATTCACATACAAATCATCTTCAATTTAATAATTATTTATTATTTCCACATCATGAAACATTGTAAATATTAAACAATCAAGATAATAATTTCAACAATGCATATGAAATCTAGTAGATCAAACTGAAAAATAAAACCATCACATCAAATACGAGTGCAAGGTAAACAACACATATGATATCAATACATGTTCATATATATATATATATATATATATATATATATATATATATATTTTTAAAAAAACATAGCTACAAAAATACAATCATCATTGAGGTAATCCTTCATACATCAATACAATCATATACATCATAAATCATCCTTGTTATCATTATATACAATCATAGGATCTCAATAAATATATGCTTCACCACCCAGTCTATGCTACTTGTCATGACCTCTATATATATTTAGTTGTCTCTATAGTATATATGTTTCACCAAATAGTTAGTGTAAAAAGTTAGGCGAGGGTTAGGAAGAATACCTATAAAATCGAAGGTTGAAGGTAGAATGTGTGTGTTATTAACTTGTGATCCGAGTTAATCGTGGAGAGATTCCCTTTAGCTAGGAGGAACGACATGTAAGAAACACAACAAGACCACAAAATAACATTAATAATATAGGTTAGTGGAATTCCTAGCGAGTGCTAGATATGGGAAGTGAGGTGCTTCCTAAAAAGATATCAATCAACTTTTAAATAAAATTTAATGCAAAAATACCAAAAAAGGAAATCTTACTCGTAGTTGTATGATTTAGGTATCTCTTGTTAATACAATAAGTAAATCTAATCTAACAGAAAAGTTATGATTAGATTTGGAGGTTTAGTAGGTTGTTCTAGGTTTTGCAGGTCTGATAAATGGTATAGGACTAATCAAGTGAGATATGGGTTGGTTTTGGTTGAATTGAAGGCTTTCTAGTCATAGGGTATAAAATGACATAGAGAATGATATCGGTCAGGTGACCGACATCGGTTTAGGGGTGAAACTGATGGCGGTAGGGTAAAAGAACATCGGTAGGGCGGTGGGTAATAACTTAATAAAAAGGATTTTGGGCCTCTCTATGATTGCACAGTGAGGAAGGTGTGGTTAGGCTCATAATATAACTGAGAAGAATTAGGAATGCAGAGGAAGAGGTTAGGAAAGGTAGAAAGACTTGAAATGATTGGGTAGGTAGATTGGTGGGAAGATGGAGATATCCGGTAATAGCGAAATGGAAATAAATCTTGTGATAAAAGATATATAGTAAAGTAAACACAAATGATGAAAACCACGTTAGTTACTTGTTGTTATGAAGATATCATGAATGAAGGTTAATAGTGGTTGATAGTTGAGGTGATGGCTAGTTTAGTGCATGCGGCGGTAGTGCAACATGTGTATAGATGTTGTTTAAATGAAGGAATGGATTTGAGATTCATGCTTGATTGCAATTAGAACTCCCAAAACTGAATGAACAACCCGTGTAAAGAGTTTTAAAATTATATATAAAGGAACAAATGGTGGTTTAGGTGACTAACATTGATCGAGGATAAACCAACATCGGTTAGGGTGAATTAGTACAAGTTACCAAAAATAGCCCGATCTTTACTATTTTTGGCGTGATTTGATTGCTAATCTCGATCTCAAGTGAGGTTGGCCTGCTTATATAAGTGGGAGTGTTGTTGGATAAGGAATAGGACTTTAATTTTAGGGTTAGACTAAGTCCCACTTGGTTGGGATAAGTAAGGACCTAGTCTTAATTAATTAATAGGCTAGGCATAAATCCATAGTGAGTATCTAGGTGATGTGTAAAATAACTTAATTAAAGTAATTAAATTAATTAATAATGTTAGGTCGACAATTAATTCAATTTAAAGTAATTAAATTAATATGAATTCGGGTAGTGGGTAATGGTTAGATGAATACATTACGTTAATTAATTAAAGGAGACCAAGGGAGTGTGACCCAAATTTGGTGTCTACATTTGGCCATTTTTATCATTTACCTTGTATTGATAAGCGACGTTGAAAAAAACAAGAATTCGTTGTCTTAGGTATGAGTGAATATTTCGATGCCCCAAGTATGGGTGGAGGTGATCCCCCTCAAACCAAGAACTGATGAGGTGTTAAACTGAGTCAGTGATTGGTTTCGTAAATAGGTAAATGATGAAAAAAGGATAGGTGGGTTATAGGTAAGGGTAATGTCAGGTCAGGTAATAGGTAATGACAGTCTAACACACACACATGTATAGTTTGCGATAAGGTACCAGGTTAAAGAGCTTGTAAACTCTACTTCATCAAATGTTGATAGGTTTATCCAAAAAAAATTGAAGTGGTTCGTATCAAAGGTATAGGATACGGTCTATAAAAAAAACTAGGAAAGGTGGAGGAACGAGTAATAAGTTTTGTTCCAAGGCACCAAAGGTATGGTCAGGATAAAAAACATGGAATTAGGAAAGGTAAGGTCATTTGTTTGAATAACAAGAGTAGCATCATCATGAGGTATATTGAGTACACAAATTCAAGTGTTATAATGGGTGAGGTTGGGTTGGGTGACTTAGGAAAGGTTGTAGGTAAGGCCATGTTAGGGGAAAAATGTGCCCCAATTGATTGTGAGGTTGGGTGGTAGGTAATAAGGTCAGTAGGTGGAGTGGTAAGGATGGGTTCAAACTTAGGTTAGGCGTTAAGGGTTTTGGGAAATCAGATGTGGTGAGAAATGGTGCAATGGGGTCAATTAGGATAACCGATATCAATTTTGGAGAACCGATGTTGTCAAGGGAAACCAACCATGGTACACTAGGGCACATGACTGATGTTGGTCATGGTAAACCGACATTGGTCAAGTCAGGGGTAGGGTAAAAAGTAAAAATCCATATATTACGGATTCATTTTAACCTTTAGAATTTGTGAAAATTACATAATGAAGCAGGTGTGTTTGTGTTTTGTGTGAAGAAAATGACGAGGTGTCTTTGTACCCAAATGACTTAGTAAGAAATTATCAATTGATTAGATTCAAGTGTGTTGGGCCCAAAATATTTATACAAGTGAGGTGATTAGCCAATAGCAGAGAGCCATGGTAGTGGTGGGAGGAGGAGACATGTAAGAATGAAGAGGAGGGTCTTAGGTGGGGTTGATTTATCATGACAATTGATCTTTGTATGATGATTTTGATTTTGGTATATATAATGGCTCCGTCTGAAGATTTTGTAAGATTGTATATGAGAGTTTTTGAGACAATTTGATTATTTATCCCTGTGTACATATGTATTGATACACATACATTGCCTTTTATATAGTTGATGATGATTATTGGACTGATGGTGTACTCGTTTTAATTTCCATTGTTATTTTTTATTATGGAAACTAGATGAGTTAGGTATGATTGAGTCGAGGTCATGTAGGCATGATGGATTCATGTAAAGGAATTATGGAGTCATGTGTGTGCATGATGGAGTCAGGTATAGGCATGATTGAGTTAGGAATAGGTATGATGGAGTCATGTATAGGCATGGTTGAATTAGGTGTAGGCATGGTTGAGTCAGGTATAGGCATGATTGAGTTAGGTATAGGCTTGGTTGAGTCAAAAAATTTCCAAGTTACTAATTTTATGGAAATAATGTGTTGTATGTATGTTGTGTTTAAATTTCCAAGTAATTGATATCATGGAAATGTTAAATGATTCAGGTAGAATATGGTTGAGGTTATAAAATAGTAGGTATGATGAAACAATGCATGTTTTTATGATACATTAATTTTTAAGTTATTGTGTAAATGGAAACTAACTAAGTTTGGATGTAAATGTAAAGGGGTAAAATTAGTTAGGGTTAAAAATGGCTGAACTAATCTCTAAGGGGTCCATGCCCTCGGTGTGCTACCTACATAGCCTTGGTAAAAGGGGCTTTAGGCCAATGTAGTTCTCCCATAAGCTAGGGAATAATATGATTAGGTTTATGAATGATTCGGTAGGTTTTAGACGTGATTGAGTCTAGGTCTCTGAGGCATGGTTGAGTGTAGGTTTCTTTAGGCATGGTTGAGTTTAGGTTAAATAGGCATCATTGAATAAGAAGAAATCCCATAATGTAGGTGTCAAAGGTCTAGTCTTGCATAGCAATATCAATAAGTAAGAAAAGAGACAAATGGTAAAAGAGGTGGAATGCTCCAGAAGTGGCAAGGGCCATAATGAGCATACCGAGGATGGGTTGATGAACTTAGAACCTTAAAGGCAGTGCATGGTTGGCTGTTCTAAGGGTCAAGGAAGTTATATGATCACGAAATGTCACATTTATGGCATGTTCCTTGAGTAGATAGAAAATAAGAAAGAAAGGAAGATGAGGTGAAATGGGTTGTTTAGCATAACCTTTTTGTGAGACAGCATGCCTCTTCTACAAGATACCCAAAACCAAAATAGGAAAGTCCATGATGAAAAAGTTGTACTTCTCTTGATTTTTTTTTCCTTTTTCTTTTGTTTGATAGGATGATTGATGTATGAATTTTATGTGGGATAAATAGAATGAATCCTTGAGGTCTTCATGAAGTTGATCGATATGGGAAGCTTTAGAATATTTTATTTTTATTTTGCAGAAATAGTCTTCTTTTGGATAGACTACATAAAACTTTCCTTCAAGGGAGCAATCTATTTAGAGCAGTAATATAGAAAGATAGATGTCCTTTTTGAAGGAGTCATCTATTTGCCAAAAGTTTGACTCAAGGAGTTGAATTTGAAAATTCTGTATATTACTTTTAAACTCTTTTTAAGACTTTTAGGTCATTAAAAAGACTATAAAGGAGTATAAGATTATTTTATGAAGGAAAACCATAACACACAGAGGTTAGCTATAAAATAAAGGTTTTAAGTGATGAATGACCATGGGATTCCATCCTGAAAAGACAAAAAGTATCCATGAGAATCATGCCATGAGTAGAGTCATAGTACTCATATTGAAGATAAGGTTGAAAGGTGATGGATAATCACATGATTCTTGTCTAATCATTGATCCTTAAAATAGGTAAGTGGAAGGTGAAGGTTTCTCAAGGGACAAAAATTTAATAGATAGAAGGTGATATAGGACTTGATTCAACAATAGAATGGTTGAATATGCAAGGCATTGAGGGGCTTAGGTTTGGGTTTACCTTTAAGGGAAGATAAATGATAAGCACCCGATCCATAGACATGAGTAACGATATAGGGTCCAATCTAGTTAGGAGAAAATGTTCCCGTTTACTTTTCTCAGCTTTTGTTACATGTTGATTTTCCATTAGGATGAGATCACGAGACCTTGAAGGTTTTTTCTATGAAACGTTTATTGTAGGAACCTTTGATACATTTTTGGTAGATTTGAAGGTGATCAAGAGCATTTAGAAGGAGTTCATCTAAGAACTCATGTCAGCGCCAAATGGTCTCGGAAAAAATCATCATCGTTGAGCATATCTTTGATTGAGATATCAATAGATGGAATTTGGACTTTGAGAGGCAAGAAAACCTCTGTACGATAGACCAAAGAGAAAGGTGTTGAAATAGTTAAGGAACAAATACTAGTGTGATAATCCCATAAGGCAAAAGGAATATGAGTGTGCCAATCCTTACTGGTATCGTCAACCACTTTCATAAGAATTTTGTTTAAGGTTTTTTTAGTTGATTTAACTTGGACATTCATTTGAGGATAATAAGGTGAAGAAAAACTTATCTAAATGCCAAAGGTGTCACAAAGTTTCTGTAGGGTTTTGTTTTTGAATTGTTTTCCGTTATCACTGATGAGGCGGTGAGAAAAACCAAATCGACAAATGATGTGATGGTTGATGAATTCACATATTTTCTCAGATTTTGTATAAATGAGAGGTATGGCTTCCACCCATTTAGTGTAATATTCAGTAGCAGTAATAATCCATTGATGACATTGGGAAGAATGAGGGTTAATCTCTCCGACAAGATCCAAACCCAATTGAGAGAAAGGCCAAAGGTCTCGTGTGACCTGTAAGGCATGACTAGGGGTGTGATGAAGATTAGCATGTTGCTGAAATTTCATACAAAGTTTGAGATAGTCATAACAATATTGGTTTATAGTTTTCCAATAATAGTCGAGGATAAGGATGCACTTAGTGACAATGAAGCCACTGAAATGACCTCCACAAATCCCACAATGAACTTCCTTGATGGTGTATGGGATTTTAGAATTTGTAATTCATCGTAAGAGGATACCATCAAAGCCATGTTTATAGAGAAGAAATCCCATGATGACATAGTGAGAGATACTTTTGAGGAAGGCCCATTTTCTATTGTGAGTAAGATTTGGAGGCGAATCGAAAGGAAAGGTAGTCAACAAAATACTTATACCAAAGTTCACGTGCATCGGTTCAATGTTTCCTAAAAATTTAAAATCTCAAAAGATATAAAAAGTGATTGAAACATTTGTATTGTGAAAAATATTTTCAATTCGAGGGTGAAGTGGGTATTTGAGAAGTGAGATAGGCCATGGTGTCTGTGAATTTATTAGTGGAAGGCGGGGTGGTTTGAATTTCATAATGGTCAAAGGTAGTAAAAAGTATGTCAATATGATGCTTTTACTTTTGAAGTATCTCATTGTGACACTGTTATATACCATTGAATTGGTTCACAAATAGTTGAGAGTCGCTAAATATATTAATTGATTTAACATCTAAGGCTATGGAAGTTTGAAGACCTAACATGAGTGCTTCATATTCGACAATGTTTTTAGTACAATCAAAATCTAGTTTTAAAGATAATGGAATAGGATTAGTGTCAATAGGAATGAGGATAAATCTTTCACCACCCCCATGCGACATTTGGAACCATCGAAGAAAAAGGTCTTTTGGTAAACAATATTGTACACACACAAATTTGCATGTGCTAAATTATCAGGAAAATGGTTATAAAGGTCCCCAATGATGATTCAAAATCCTTTCAAGAAGGTGTTCGAGCTCTAAAACCCATTCACAGTATATATTTGTATCCTAGATAGCCTTACTTAGCTTTTCCATGCATTTTTCCATCTCCCCGTTTCTTTCTATGCTTGTTTTGGCCTTTAGTGCTAGGACCGCTGCCTCGCCAGGGCGGTCTGGCTCTCAAACCACCGCCCGTGTAGGGCGGCGGTCTTTCCATTTTTCCAGAATCTTCATGCATAAAATTACATGCGAAGATTCACGTAAGTTTTCTTTTTTGAACGCATCCATGAGCTGAATTTTCTAAAAATAGGTTCGTTTGCTTAGTTCTCCTTGCTCCTATTTTTAAATATATTTAATGAGTGGAACTACCTCTTCATTTCCTTGTACATGAAGCAACCTCCTATCTTCCATTCCTATATATTCCATGCTTGTATTGAAGTAAAAGGCCCCGAGAATTTTGTGTATCTTGCATTGTTGTGTTGCCATAATGTTTCTAGGAATTGTATAGCCAAGCTCACATCTCTTCTCGCTATCTCTCTTCTACTTGCATTACATCCAAATTGATTCCAAGATTCCATCACTCAAGTGCCATCCTCTTGCTATTTTTATTTGCATTCCCGATATAATTTTTCCATCTCAAGTGCCAAGCTCGGGCGAGGGGACAAATACGATACTACTGGATTTTCCAAAGCTCTTGCTCTTCCAGGTTGGAGTTGTGTATTTGTTTTCTTTGTTTTTCAAATTGTCAATTACATATCAAATAGAGTAGAGAAATAGTTCATTTCAATTAGCTAGATAATTACAAGTAGATCAAATCAATAGGAAGTTTTCTCTTCAACATTTCCAGGAAGTTATGGGGGAACAATAGCTTTGTTAGAGCCATGATTTGTTCTTCACTTCTGAGGTAGGGTTGGAAAGATTTTGCTTGAATTAGAATAGATCTTAGGTTTAGATTCACACATCTACATAGATAGTTAGCTACATCTAACTAATTGTTTGTTTTAAATTAGTTTATTAGATTAGATGCATTGTCTGAAAAGTTAGAAAAGAACAAAAACATTTATTTTCCATAGATTAGCTTGTTTTATTGCTTTGTTCTAATATATTGAGAAAATACCAAAAACATAGTGTTATCCAATTTTGCACACATGGCAAGATTGGAGAACGGGAATCCTATCATGTTCAAAATGAATTAATAGTCCCAGAACCCACCTCTGGTCATTATCGAGATAACATAATTAAAATTAATTCTTAAATTGCATATGAGATATCACCTAGCATCGAAAGGCACCTAGTTGATCTCAACTCAGTGAAGAGTTCGAGGTCGAGTTGATAGAGAACCCAGTGTCAAATTGATAGTCATCTTGGAAATCATCTCGGTAGAGACTCTCGATTCAAGAGCTCGATGAGGTCTTGTTAATGTAAAATATAGCTCATTGAAAATTGATGAATGAAGGGAACTCTATAAGGATCTCGGTAGAGATTGATGTAAAAAGATTTGAATGCCGAGTCGGGAGAGTCATATTTCATGCTATGGCATCAAAAAAGTCTAAACAAATTGGAAAGGTTTGAGCCATAGGTGGAAGTGAAGGCGAGAGATAAGGAATTTGACTCATCTTAAGAACTTGTTCATTTTTTAGATCATGTGGTGAGATTCTTGTAGGACATGTTTTGCAGATCCAGGGTGATTCAAACACAAGCCAAGGCATCAAGAGTTCCATAAAATGAATGGATATTGTTACATAAATAGAGATACGTGATGGAGCCCTATCAATGGGACTCATTGAGAATGATGGATAATTCAAGGCAACTCATTTCATGTGGATGCATTAAAGATGGTTTCTAGGAAAAGTCAACTCACTCAAAGTTGGCATGTAACAAGCTATCAAGGAATTCAATGAGTTTAGTGTAATTTCTCAAGCTAAACCATGTCATGGAGCCTTGGGATCTCTCAGGAATATTTTTGTTTCTTACTGGTCAAATTGGCCAAATGATGTCTAGGTTCTCCTGGTCTAGTCTTCAATGTGGGATATTCAAATGAGTTTTCTAAGGTAAATGTTGAAATGAAAAACCAAGAGCAGGTTTTCATGATAAGAGGGAGTTTCAGGCCTTTGAAGCCATGATGGAGATAATGTCGTGGAAAACCAATATGATATTTCCATGCATGCGAATAGTTCATGATGATTTCTATGTGGGTTTCAGTTGATGGAAAACCAACACAAGGTCTCCACGCAAAGGGGGGCCCCGAGTTTCATCTTACCAAGGATGTGGAAATTTGAGAAAACATCACCAAACATGATAAAATTGTGGAGAATCGTAATCGGATTTCCAGGAGTTGGAAGATCGATTGCCAGGTGGAAGTGCTATGGTGGAGTGCCAACATGAAAGTTCTGCTCATGGGATATTTTCAGCTCTTTTCCTAGTCAGGTGGAAAAAATCATGCCTCAACCCCGCACTAAAGTATTCATGAGTTATTTTCTTAAAATGGGAATCCGGGAAGCCTAATGCTAAGTGGGTTTTCATGGATGGCAAGCCAAAGAAGGAATTCCATGCGTGGGAGATTTGGGGTGGTATGACCAAGTCAAGAAGCGAAATTGGGAACCGACTTGCCAAGGCAATGTATGGCAAAATGGATTCATAAGTCTGAGATCCCCACTCATATCCTGCGGACTTCCTTGATACAAACGCCATGCCAATTTGACTTGGCAAAAGGAGGATTTGGCATGGAATGGGGATATTCAAGTCATTTGAACCAAGGAAATTCAAACTACTTTTTCCACACAGAACCTATCAACTCGGCTACGTGGCGGTCCCGAGTCACTCAGAAGGTAAGTCGGGAATGTGGGAATGAGATGGTTGAAGTGTTTAATAGGATTTGACGTGGTGGTCATGACCTGGCCAAAAGTGAGTATGACATGGAGATAGGTGAGGGGCTCATTTGAATTAAATGGTAGAGTGATAAAAACATGTCGCAAAGTTTTGGGTGAAGGCCGAGGATCTCAAAATCTATGTACCCACCATCTTAGAAGTTGATACAATTCCAGGGCTCATTGATTAATGCAAAACTGGGAGGCCTGCTCAAAATAATTTTACAATGGTAAGATCGCAAAGGCAATAAGAATTCCAGGCCAGTGTATTAGTGAATACATTATATATATTTTTGTTGGCATTATTCAAACCTTCCTCGGCCGAGCATTCAGTGCACAGGTGACAAGAATTTTTCTAGACTCAACGAGATATAAGGCAGGCTGAGGTAGCATTACGAGACCACACACTGAGTTCACGGATGAAGCCGAGCTAAAATGGCAGAGTTTGATCAATTTTGGGGTCGATGCAAAACCAAGAATCTCATTTTTCCTAGGAAACACGAGTTTGGGTTGCTCGGAGTGGTGGCATATGCATCTAAGGAGCTTAGACATCTTGCCAAGTCCACGTTAAAACTCAGTGAGTTGGCTTGTTTCATTGAGATGTGAAGTGAATGAGTCTATGTACATTTGGGCTCTGATGGTTCGGTGGTTGTGAGAGAAGCTCCCACGCACCAGGCAACAGGTATGTTGTAGTATAGTAGAAGTTATTTTTGATCTCTTCCAACAAGCAGGTTGTCCAACTATGTTGTTATCTCATTCATCGATGTCGAATGCATCCTCAAATTTGAGATTTTCCTTCAAGATATTTTTATAAAAATCGATTAAGTGACAGTGAGAGTGTTACCAGGAGATATGATGAAATTTATTACAAAGATTCTCTATTGAGACCTTACTTGTTTAACGATGTAACTCATGGAATTAAATCTCATAGAGGTGGATATGTTTCATATCAGAATATTCATGAAGCACAATTTGCTTTGCAATTATATGAGAATCTTCAACGAGTCACTAAGTTGGCAAGCATAAAGGTTTCTATTGGAATTATCACACCTTACAAGCTACAGCTGAAATGTTTGCACCCGCAGTTTTATGTTGTTCTCAAATCTGATGAAGGAAAAGGTTTATATATCAATATGGTAGATGAGTTTCAGGGCCAGGAGCATGATGTAATCATTATGTCTTGTGTTTGAGATTCAAATCATGGGGTTGGCTTTGTAGCTGATGTTCACCGCATGAATGTGGCACTAACATGAGCTCATAGAGTGCTTTGGGTTATGGGCAACGTAACTGCATTGAAGCAATCTAGTGACTGAGTTCAATCAAGGGAGTCGTATCATTTAGTAATATGTCTTAGCAAGGTGAATGTATATGGTTTCATGTGTATATACGAGTTCATAAAATTGAAAGATAGTGATCAAAATGGTCATATGGTGAGTCGATATGTTGGAAATAGCTCAGTTATAAGCCACAGGAGTTCAACTTAAGCTCAAGATACTATTTTGAGGAAATAAAGGATGAAGGTGTTAATTGGGGTGTCTGGGCCAAATTCAGTGTTCGCGGAGGTGCATACGGAAAAACACTATCACCTCAAAATGGTGTTCTACCCACCATGTACATAAGGAAATCACCTGGGTTGAGCTGAGCTAACGCTCACATAGGTAAAGTAAGAGTTACAAAGTTGGTTCTTGAGCATGTTGAATGGGATCCAAGGTGGCTCACTGAACTGATTAAGTAAGGTCTTGATCAAGCTTCCCCAGCTCGCGGAATGTCTTGTGCACTCGGTGAAGAATACGAGGGTGGCTTGGTGGTGAATCTATGTGTCAAACATGGAGTTCGAGTTTTCAATACTAGTGAGAGCACTCAATAGCTCGAGGTAAAGGAGCTTATACTTAGAAATGAAATCAAGATTGAGCGAGATGGTGTTTTGGTTGGGCATGAATTAGAGCTCAGAGAAGTATGACATGAGTAGTAAAGGGGAGACTCTACCAAGATAGGGTGGAGTAATATCAAGTGGCTCGATCAAAGTGTGACGAGAGAAAAATGGTGAACATGGTGGCAAGATCATGGCTTAGTCAAGTTTCAGGATCAAACAAGGACTCAGCTCGGAGGTGAGTTTGAGCCTAGGAAAGGTAAGATCGTTTGTTGGATGAAGAGCTCGGTGACTTCATGGGTAAGCTAACATATGTTTCACGAAAGCCAATGCAGAATGCATAAATGGCCTCGAGTTAGCCAAGGGAAATGATAAGAATCAAATTTGATAGCTCACCATTCAAAGGACTCAATGAAAAAGAGTTTGATTGCTAAGGTAAGGAAAGAGTTGGTGTGGGGTTCAAAATCGAGTGCAACACTGAGTTAGAGGATTCGAAACTCACCAAGTTGGGCTATGTGCAGACTCTATCCACATGGACCCTCCTCCTCTTCAAGTCAAACGGGTCAACGGGGTCCCGACATTATGTTAATTAATTTAATATTTTTATTTAAATATTTTAATAATAATATTTATTATTATTATTTAAATATTTTATTTTAATATTCTTTTAATTAATTGAGAAGACTAGGTCATCAGGCAATTAATGACCCATGATGGAACCTTATCAGGTGGTTCAACTAATTGTAATAAATACATCATGGGCCTTCAATCTTGGAATGCAATTATGACCTTTCCTCTTCTTTCTCACATATTCTTCTATAAACGTAAGTTGGAAGTTCATTTCAAAGGGTTCCAACAGCAGTTCGTACATAAGTTGGACAGTTAGATATCTCAAGCGAGTGTATGCTTTTCAAGAGTCCTCTCTCTTATGCAAGTTGTTCTTGTGTGTTGAGAGAACTTTCAAGCTTCCTCTTCAAGACTGTAATGGGAACTATTGCCTCTTCTAAATGTATGATGCATTGTGCATGTTATTGAAGCAATAAAAGTGAGTGTTTTGTGACTAATCTTGGTTCTTTCATTGTTATGTGCTTCTTTGTGCCTTTCTTGTACTTGCAGGTACACTGTGCAAGTTTAAGTTTCTATTATAGGTTCTTAGAGTTCTGTGCTTATCGAGTGGTGGAGTATTGCTTGGAGTTGAGTTATGGTGTCTTTTCACCCTTCTTGAGTTCATCCTTCTTCACTGGGAAATTGGTATATTTCTCGGTTTGATAAGGTTTAAAAAAGGGAACGCATGTATCTTAGTTTGTGGTATCCTGTACCCTCTCTAAGTTGTAGTAGGTGAAGTTGACTCCGTGGTGCACACACCCTCTAGAATTTAGGGTAGGATTAGGAATATAAACCTCTGCAACTTATAAGTGATAAATCGACCCGAGGAGTTGAGGAACCAACCTATAATCTAGAGATTCCTCTCCCATTTTTATGAGTCCCACACTTGGGGGAGGATTCAATGTTGTGCAATCACACTGGATACTTAGGATGATCAAACTAGAAATCGATCAATATCCGAAGTGCCGCTGATTTACAACAATAGTGACATTGGCTAAACCACTAACAACCATGCTGAACAAAAATGTGCCATTCTCATGGACAAAGGAAGGATGAGAAATCTTTGAAGCAATCAAAACAACCATTTATCAAGCTCCCACGCTGGTGAATCCTAGGTTTAACAAATATTTTATCCTTTATGCTTTTGTAGGTCAAGAGAGCATTTCAAGGATCCTTTCCCAAAAAAACAACTTGATGGAGAAACCAATTGATTTCTTCACCAATCCACAAATAATACGAGTTCAAATACTCATTCATTGAAAAGCAAGTCTTTGCAGTTATTCAAGCTTTGAAGAAATTCAAGCACATGTTGTCCAACAACAAGATTCATCTGATGGTGTCTCATCTAGGTGTCAAGGAGTTTTTGCTGAACAAAGAAATGAACGAAAAGCATGCTGGATGGATCATGAAGGTAATGGAGTATGACGTGCACATCAAAGTCACTAAACTTGTCAGAGGTAAGGGTTTGTGTTAGCAACTTGCTGCAGACATGGAATCAAAAGGTAATGAAGATGTGACACTCCTAAATACTGATGAGGATGTTGATCAAGTTGACTAGTTATCCAAACTGAAGAATTTCCTCTTCTCAGAAGCATATCTAGAAAACATAGATAAAAACCAAAGACAAACTTTCCATCTTCAATCTATCCCATATGTTTTGGTAGATAGCATTCTCTTTCGAAAAGATTTGAACGGCGTTCTCCTTCGGTACGTAGGACTGGAATAGGTAAGTAAGATACTAGAAGAATTTCATAATGGCCTTTCTGGAGGACATTAATCTACACGAAAAACCGCTACCAAGATCATGCGAGCTGACTACTATTGGCCGATTTGTTCAAGCATGCCCATCTCTGGGTAAGGAAATGTAAGGAATGTGCCTTTTTCACAAGTAAGCAGAAGTTGGCAGCTCTTCCACTGCATCAAATTTAAGTGGATCAACCCTTTGTTCAATGGGGGTTGGACTTCATCGGAATGATTAATCCTCCATCCAAAGGATGAGACATAAATGGGTCCTTACCGCAATGCATATTTTACTTGATGGTCGAGGCGTAGCATTAAAAGAGAGCAATGAAAAGGTAGTTTTGGATTTTTGGAGGGTATAATGATGAGGTTCATGTTCCATTCACAGTCATTTCAGACAACACACTCGATTTTCTTGGTATTAAATTGAGTGAATGGGCTATGAAAAATGGGGTTACCTTAAAACTTCATCCAATTACTATCCGCAAGGAAACGGATTGGCTGAGTCTAGCAATAAAAACCTCATAAGGATTATTAAGCACACAATGGAGACTAACAAGAGGACTTGGCATACAAAACTTAAGAACGCCTTATGGGTAGATCGATCACACCTAAAAGGGCCATCAGAAATTCTCCTTTTTTTCTTGTATATGGAAGAGAGGAAAAACTCCCACTCTCATTAGAGTTACCTTCTTTGGAGTTAGCTCATCAACTTGAAGTTATAGAGAGTGATCCTTTGACAGTATGGTTTTTTGAACTCATGGAGTTAGAGGAAGTATGAGACAAGGATATGAAAACTTTGGAGTAGCATCGCTCAAGTTAGAAATCTTTTGACAAGAAGGCATCGACATGTGTTTTTAAGAGGGAGATTTAGTTCTCAAATGGGATGAAGACAATGCCAAACTAGGTAGGCATGCGAAATTTGACGCTCTCTGGAGTGGGCCATACATCATCACAAGTTGCAAAGAGGTAAATTCATTTCGTCTATCTAGGCTCAATGGAGAAGAACTACCCAGTCATGTGAATGGGATACCTATCAAATCCTATTTTTGAGAAGCGTTCCACCCCCTGTATAGTTAAATTAGGTGTTTTCCTCAAAGTGCTTATGCACATTTTTGTGTGTTGTTCTACACATTGTTTCATCATTGGAAGGTGTCAGGGAGAAGGAAGGTTCAAATATTCTATAAGAATTTCAAAAATCTACTTCATTCGAAATTCTGTAGTATTCCATGGATGTCAAACATTCAACAGTTTCAGTATACTTCATTCTTAGCATTCCAGGGAGGTCCAGGATATCTCAAAGTGCTCAAGGAAATTCTAGGATGTGTCAAAGAAAATCATACTACTTTAAGGATTCCAACACAGATTCCATGCCCAATGGATGACTTAAGGCTACTGGAATCAGGATTAGTAGGCAATCATCCACAAGAGGTCACCAAAAATGTTATCCAATTTTGCACACATGGCAAGATTGGAAAACGGGGTCCTATCATGTTCAAAATGAAATAATAGTCCTAAAAACCCACCTCCAGGTCATTATCGAGATACAATAATTAAAAATAATTCTTAAATTACATATGAGAGATCACCTAACATCGAAAGGCACCTAGTTGATCTCAACTCAGTGAAGAGGTCGGGGTCAAGTTGATAGAGAACCCGGTGTCAAATTGATAGTCATCTCGGTAGAGACTCTCGATTGCAAGAGCTTGACGATGTCTTGTTAATGCAAAATATAGCTTGTTGAGAATTGAAGAATGAAGGGAACTCTATAAGGATCTTGGTAGAGATCAATGTAAAAAGATCTGAAGGCCGAGTCAGGGAGAGTCAAATTTTGAGCTATGGCATCAATAAAGTCTCAATGAATTAGAAAGGTTTGAGCCATAGGCGGAAGCGAACGTAGAGATAAGGAATTTGACTCATCTTAGTGACTCGCTCATTTTGGAGATCATGTGGTGAGCTTCTCGTAGGACACATTCTCGCAGAGCTGTGGTGATTCAAACAAAATCCAAGGCATCAAGAGTGCCATAAAATGAATGGAGATCATTGTGTAAATAGAGATACGTGATGGAGCCCTATTGATGGGACTCATTGAGCATGATGGATAATTCAAGGCAACTCATTTCATGTGGATGCATTAAAGATGGTTTCTAGGCAAAGTCAACTCACTCAAAGTTGGCATGTAATAAGCTATTAAGGAAGTTAGTGAGTTTAGTGCACCTACTCAAGCTAAACCATGTTGTGGAGCCTTGGGATCTCTCAGGAATATTTTTGTTTCTTATTGGTTGAATTGGCCAAATGATGTCTAGGTTCCGCGGGTTAGTCTTCAACGTGGGATATTCAAATGAGTTTTCCAAGGTAAATGTTGAAATGAAAACCAAGACAAGGTTTCCGTGATAAGAGGGAGTTTCATGCCTTTGAATCCGTGATGGAGATAATGTTGTGGCAAACCAATATGATATTTCCACACATGGGAAAAGTTCATGATGATTTCCAAGTGGGTTTCAGTTGATGGAAAACCAACACAAGGTCTCCGCGTAAAGGGGGCCCCGAGTTTCATCTTGCCAAGGACGTGGAAATTTGAGAAAACAAAACCATGGCAAACCATAATCGGATTTCCGCGAGTTGGAAGACCGATTGCTAGGTGGAAGTGCTATGGTGGAGTGCCAACATGAAAGTTCTTCTCATGGGATATTTTCAGCTCTTTTCCTAGTCGGGTGGAAAAATCATGCCTCAACCCCGCACTAAAGTATTCATGAGTTATTTGCTTAAAATGGGAATCTAGGAAGCCTAATGCCAAGTGGGTTTTCATGGATGGCAAGCCAAAGAAGGAATTCCACGCATGGGAGATTTGGGGCGGTATGACCAAGTCAAGAAGTGGAAATTAGGAACTGACTTGCCAAGGTAATGTATGGCAAAATGGATTCATAAGTTTGAGATCCCCACTCATATCCTACGGACTTCCTTGATACAAACACCATGCCAATTTGACTTGGAAAAAGGAGGATTTGGCATGGAACGTGGATATTCAAGTCATTTGAACCAAGGCAATTCAAACTACTTTTTCCACACATAACCTGTCAACTCGGCTATGTGGCAGTCCCGAGTCACTCGGAAGGTAAGTCAGGGAACATGGGAATGAGATGGTTGAAGTGTTTAATAGGATTTGACGTGGTGGTCATGACCTGGCCAAAAGCGAGTATGACACGGAGATAGGTGAGGGGCTCATTCAATTAAATGGTAGAGTGATCAAAAACATGTTGGCTAAGTGTCGGGTGAAGGCCGAGGATCTCAAAATCTACGTACCCACGTGCCTGGAAGTTGATACAATTCTAGGGCTCATTGATTAATGCAAAACTGGGAGGCCTAGCTCGAAATAATTTTATAATGGTAAGCTCACAGAGGTAGCAAGAATGTCGGGCTAGGGTATTATTGAATACAGTATATATATTTTCACTGGCATTGTTCGCACCTTTCTACCGAGCATTCGATGCATAGGAGACGAGACTTTTTCTAGACTCAACGAGATATAAGGTAGGCTGAGGTAGCATTATGAGACCACACACTGAGTTCATGAATGAATCCAAGCTAAAATGGCAGAGTTCGATCAATTTTGGGGTTGATGCAAAACAAAGAATCTCATTTTTCCCAGGAAACATGAGTTTGGGTTGCTCGAGTGGTGGCATATGCATCTAAAGAGCTTGGACATCTTGCCAAGTCCACGTTAAAACTCAATGAGTTGGCTTGTTTCATTGAGTTGTGAAGAAAATGATTCTATATACATTTGGGCTCTGATGGTTCGGTGGTCGCGAGAGAAGCTCCCACACACCATGTAGCAGACATGTTGTAGTATAGTAGAAGTTATTTTTTGAGCGCTTCCAACAAGCAGGTTGTCCAACTATGTTGTTATCTATTCAGTATTGAATGCATCCTCAAATTTAGGATTTTCCTTCAAGATATTTTTATCAAAATTGATTAAGTGACAGTGAGAGTGTTACCAGGAGACCTAATGAAATTTATTACAAAGATTCTCTATCGAGACCTTACTTGTTTTATGATGTAACTCATGGAAGTGAATCTCATAGAGGTGGATCTGTTTCATATCAGAATATTCATGAAGCACAATTTTCTTTGCAATTATATGATCATATTTAATGAGTCAAGAGTTGGCAAGCATAAAGGTTTCATTTGGAATTATCACACCTTACAAGCTATAGCTGAAATGTTTGCACCAAGAGTTTGATGTTGTCCTCAAATATGATGAAGGAAAACGTTTATATATCAATACGGTAGATGCCTTTTAGGTCCAGGATCATGATGTAATCATTATGTCTTAGTGTCTGAGCTTCAAATCATGGGGTTGGATTTGTAGCTGATGTTCAACATATGAATGTGGCACTAACATGAGCTCGTAGAGCACTTTGGGATATGGGAAACGTAGTTGCATTAAAGAAATCTAGTGACTGAGTTCAGTTGAGGGAGTCGTCTCATTTAGTAATATGTCTTAGCAAGGCGAATGTATATGGTTTCATGTGTATATATGAGTTTAGAAAATGGAAAGATAGTGAGAAAAATGGTCATATGGTGAGTCGATATGTGGAAATAGCTCAGCTATAAGCCATAGGAGTTCGACTTAAGCTCAAGATACTATTTTGAGGAAATAAAGGATGAAGGTGTTAATTGGGGTGTTTGGGAAAATTTAGTGTTCAAGGAGGTGCATACAAAGAAAACACTATCACCTCAAAATGGTGTTCTACCCACCATGTACATAAGGAAATCACACAGGTTGAGTTGAGCTAACACTTACACAGTAAATTAAGAGTTACGAGTTTGTTCTTGAGCATGTCGAATGGGATCTAAGGTGGCTCACTGAACTAATTAAGTAAGGTCTTGATCAAGCTTCCCCATCTCGCGTAATGTCTTGTGCACTCGATGAAGAATACGAGAGGGTGGCTTGGTGGTAAATCTATGTGTTAAACATGGATTTCGGTTCTCAATACTAGTGAGAGTGCTCAATAGCTCGAGGTAAAGGAGATCATACTTAGAAATGAAATCAACATTGAGTGAGATAGTGTTTCAGCTTTGGCATGAATTAGAACTCGGAGAAGTATGACATGAGTAGTAAATCGGAGACTCTACTTGAGCTAGGGTGGGGGTAATATCGAGTGGCTCGATCAAAGCATGATGAGAGAAAAATGGTGAACATGGTGGCAAGATCATGGCTCAAGAAAGTTTCAGTGCTCAAACAAGGACTCGTCTTGGAGGTGAGTTTGAGCCTAGGAAAGGTAAGATCGTTTGTTGGATGAAGAGCTCAGTGACTTCATGGGTAAGCTAACATATGTTTCACGAAAGCCAATGCAGAATGCATAAATGGCCTCGAGTTAGCCAAGGGAAATGATAAGAATCGAGTTTGATAGCTCACCATTCAAAGGACTCAATGAAAAAGAGTTCGATTGCTAAGGTAAGGAAAGAGTGGTTGTGGGGTTCAAAATCGAGTGCAACACGAGTTAGAAACTCACCGAGTTGGGCTATGAGACTCTAGCCACATGGAAAGTAAACGAATCAAGTTATGTTAATTATTTATTTTTTATTTAATATATTTTATTATTTTAAATATTCTTTTTAATTAATTGAGAAGACTAGGTCATTAGGCAATTAATGACCCATGATGGAACCTTATCAGTGGTTCAACTAATTGTAATAAATACATCATGGGCCTTCAATCTTGGAATGTAATTATGACCTTTCCTCTTCTTTCTCACATATTCTTCTATAAACGTAAGTTGAAGTTCATTTCAAAGGGTTCCAAATAGTTTAGACAAGTTGACAGCTTAGATATCTCAAAGTAGTGTATGATTTTCTAGAGTCCTCTCTCTTATGCAAGTTGGTCTTGTGTGTTGAGAGAACTTTCAAGTTTCCTCTTCAATACTCGTAATGGAAACTATTGCCTCTTCCGAATGTATGATGAATTGTGCATGTTATCAAGCAATAAAAGTGTGTTTTTTTGTGACTAATCTTGGTCCTTTCATCCTTATGTGCTTCTTTGTGCCTTTCTCGCACTTGTAGATTCACCGTGCAAGTTTAAGTTTCTATTATAGGTTCTTGGAGTTCTGTGCTTATCGAGTGGTGGAGTATTGCATGCAGTTGAGTTGTGGTGTATTTTCACCTTTCTTGAGTTCATCCTTCTTCATCGGGAAACTAGTGTATTTCTCGGTTTGATAAGATTTAACAAATGGAAGGCATGTCTATTAGTTTGTGGTATCTTGTACCCTCTCTAAGTTGTTGTAGGTGAGGTTGACTTGTGGTGCACACACCCTCTTCAAATTAACCCTTCCTGAATATGGAAACACCCTTTATTTGGTGCATCACCATCCCTAATATAGTTTCATTTTTGTAAATCTCTTTTCCTAGAACCCCATGAAAATGTTAGCATAGGATTAGATAATCATTTTTATTACACTAGAGTAGTACAACACTTAGTTTAGGAAGAGGAATCTGGCCTTCTCCAGAGGTTCACTTTGAGCCCAAGTCCCATAGCTTGAGAGGTGATCCCATTTGTCCCAATCACACCAAACGTCCTATTCACATCCTGGCCATTCGGAAGGTGTAGTGATTTGGTGCCAACACATAGGTTAGATTTACTTTGATAAATAGTTTATTTATTGAAACAAATCAATTCATCTTGCATGACCATTAATGGTCTGCAACTGGAAAAATATTATAGTTGTGATCCCTTGGTCCCACAACCCAATGGGCCAGAGCTAATAACTTACTTTGACAAAATTTTGTACTTAACAGTCTTATGTACACCTACCACATACATTGAGAAAAAAGACAAGCTAGAGACATTGAACATAGCTGCTAATTAAGCCTATGACTTTTGGACTACTCTTGGAAATAGGATTTGATTGCATACATGACCATAGAAGGGCCTCAACCTCAACGAGTCTTTGGTTGTGACCCACAGTTCCCACAACCCAACGGGCATGCTAGTCAGTTAGATATCGACACTAGCTTACAAACATTAGTATTCATATCTTCATTGATTCCACCCAATATTATTTACACAACTTTCATTGTTAAATATAGCAACCAATCAAGCTAAGAATTTTTAGATGAGACCAAAAATTGCCCTTAATTCCTGTAGCTCCACTACACCTCTTGTCTCAATTTCCATGACCTTGTCTAGAACCCATACGAGGCACCTGCAGGTTACTTTCCACATATTCCGCAACCAATCAATAGAATCTCAGCAGAACTAGACATCAATTGGAGTCTCCGAGTAGCTATCATATCGGACCATACCATTACACCCCTTCAGTTTAGGAGAGCATTCTTTGCCTTAGATTCACAAATCTTGTTATTACATGTCGAAGACATAAGGTTTACCAATTAGTTTGATCATCACCATCACTTTCCCCCATTTCAATTCCACACCGTCTATCTCGCACAACCTTGGGAAGTTAGGTGTGAAGAAGGACGTGTGTTTATTTTCTATCGTATAAATTGGTGAACCCGATGTGAAGAGATAGTCTCTAAGCATTTCCACTTTCGTCCATCCTTTATTTTGTGGGTATTCTTATACCCTTCGAATATGTCAGATATGAAAAGTATGGTCAACCCATCCGGGTTTCGACATGTACCATTACCAATCAAACATACCACAACAATCACCTTCACTTTCAACATGGGTAGAAAACCACTCATCCACTCAAAACCCTTTGCTTCAGGAACCAATGTTGGTTCTTCTATACGCATCAAAGAATTGGACCAGGTCACTCAGTTTATCCCCTTGAATAATCAAGTTCAAATAACATGACATTCACTAGTGAAGTGAGTTCATCTCCTCATGTATTGTTTTGACAACCCATTATATGCAATCCGATCAACTCCCCCATCTTGATGAGGAGTATTTAGCACGATATGCTAGGAGTGAGTAGAAATTCCAATAAATGAACCAATATTTTGATAGGTTGCAAGGACAAGGTGATGTCCTACTTCAAAATAATAGCACTATCACACCACCAATTGACGATACAATCAATGAGGGGTGGCAACATCATGAAAAATTCATAGCGGGATACCATACTCCTCAACAATCTCCAAGGGTTCAACCAAAGGTATCTAAGTAAGGTACCACCCCATCAATGGGTGATGTCATTTCAAATTTGGTTGATAAATTCAAGGAGTTATAGCTTTCCCAAAATACACAGAATTCATATGCAAGGAAAGCATGGGATCCTTCCTACCCACAGAACTATGGGAAAGTACTGACCACACAGAATCTGCCAGTCTACATGAATACTCCAAACCATGGGGACTTTTTAACTGGGAAAAGTACCTTGGGTATGCCTCCTTAAGCCACGTATGGATATCTACAACATGCGCGAGCCAGAAGTGTGTTCTCAAATGCTATACCATCCGTAAATATGACGTTCTCTGGCTTCATGCCTTCAACTCCATATCAAGGTAATCAACCCCCTTATATACACATGTATTCTAAATCTTCACAGGGGGATATGTACACCTACCTAGGTCCATATGGAAAACCGTAGCATATGTCATGCACCCCGCCAAATGTCTATGCTATCCCAATGTAGCCCCCACCTCCCCAACAAGGGTCTTCAATGGTGGAAACATATGCAATGGGGACTTATTCTGAATATCTCAAAGAACCCCTAGATTTCTCCATTTTGGCAGTCATGCTCCCGAGACCCTTGCCTGATCTCTTGAAGTTCAAAGGGGAGGGAAATCTAAATACTTATATCCGTGCTTTTACAACGGTCATTTGAGAGTTACTCCCATGGGATGTAGTCGTTGCAAAGATTTTCCCTAAGAAACTTGAAGGTATTTCTCTCAACTATTATTATAGGATACCGGAGGATTCAATACACCCATTCAAACAACTCGAAATAGATTTTATCAAATCTTTTGATATGAACAAGATTTTATGAATAGGAATCAGGGAATTCCTTCATATTAAACAAGAACATAACGAATCTGCATCTCACTTCATTCAGAGGTGGCAACATGTTCTCTACTCTTCCGTAAGTGCTCTAAACATGGATCAAATAGAACTTTTTGATTTTTTCCTTCACTCCCTCAACAGAGACGAAGGAAGAGGTTAAAAATTCCCGTGAAGGAGCTATGAAAAGGTGCTAGAGGGTGCTCTTTGATTGACCAAGTGGCCATTGGCAAAGGTCATGAGACCTATGGAACGAATGGGAAGTTAGTCACTCCTACTTAAAGCACTCCCAGTTACTCCAAAAACACAAATAACAATCAAGGGACAAAGATCCTTAATAATAATTGTGGATTCACGAATGAAGGTGTAACTGACTAGCCCAAAAAGCCTAATGTTATTAATCCCACTGGTATAGGTGCTGCAAATAACAACAACAATGAAAAAAATAATGGAAACAAAAATGGAAATAATTAGAGAAACAAAAATTTCTCACCATCGGTAAATGTTGTGGATTTTAATTGTCCCCAACAACAAGAACAAAGACAAATGATGACCCCATCCACTAGTCAATACCCCAACTAGTTCCGAGAATAAGGGGAAAGGGTTTTGAAGTGTTAATTATAACCATCGACAACTAAAAATAACCGTGATTTTGGACGACAACAAGGAATAAACTAGAGGCCTCTTAATTTTGATCTTGACTTGTATTATGGTTTCCATAGGGTCCGTAAGCATGACACAAGAACTTGTCGTGATTGTAATAAGAATTTGCAGCGTTTTCTAGAAGACCAAAGATAATTATTTATCGACATGTTTCTGGCCAACCCAACTGCACCAAGTCAAAACACCTATATGGGACTGATGTCTCCATAAAACACACCATTGGGAATCTTTAACAATCCTCTCCCCACGCGTCCAAAGGATGGTAGAATGGATCTTAACGGTTCGAATAAAAGTATTGTAATAGGAATCATAATCATGAAGCCTCAACTTTTTCAAACCCACAGGTGGCACCTCCTTTATATGGTCGTCACAAGAAACGAAGATTGTAGGTTTGGTCGAGTTAGAAACTCGAACCCCAAATTAATGCTGCAACAAGAGCCAGAGACTATTCTTCGAAGCCAATCCCAATTTATCTGGTTGTGTCGGATAGTGTTCATGACATGCTAAGCAAGCTAGTAGGAGCTTATGATTTGATCAGTGATCTAACCAAGACCTTTTCACACATTTCATTTTTGGATCTACTGAAGAATTCCCCTACTCATTAAGCCACTCTCTTGGAAGTGCTTGGTCTTGGCCATTTGGCCAATGTTACCCCTCTACCAGAGGCATAGATAAACCATATAGACTTTGAAATTTTCCCTCCAGGGCAACCTAAAAGGGATATTGGGTTTGTATTTGACATAAGCAAGATGCCTATGGATGTTGAAATAGCTTGTAGAGGTGATCCGGCCTTTTTTTTCAGGTTTGGATCTAGAACAACTACATGAAACATGCAATGATCGATGATAGGAAGCGGTTAATATAGTACCCTTCTCTTTTCTTTAGAAGTTAGGATATGGGGAGACTAATTTCTCCTCGATGTGAAACATTCGAGGGGCTATGATAGTCTCAAGGAAACCTCAATTAGAACCATAGTATTATTGGTCACTCTTGGGCCCAAGATGGTGCTTACTAAGTTTTATATTATAGATCAGGAAACCAACTATAATATGATCCTTGGTCACCCTTAGATCCACCACATGAAAGCAATCCCCTCCACCCTATTCCAAGAAGTAAGATTATTACATTTAGGGAAAGTCTTTGTCACTCAAGGTGATCCAAATCCCTTTGATATACATTTGGCCAACTTGAGGAAAAAGCCAGGGGTCCACTCTGAATTTGAGCTTCCCATGAACCAGTTAAACAAACTGGTAAGCACAGTAAGAAAAGTTGGTTCCCACAACAGAATTAGAAGTTATGGGTTTGATTGAGGGTATTTTGGTAGTCAAGGATGAAAATGTTGTTGTAGAGATGGTATCGTTAGGAACTACAACAAATATTGTTGAGCTATTAGAAAAGGATTTTCCTATCCTTCTCCCCTTTGATTCTATGGGTATGGGACATGCCTTGGGACTTGGTTCCCTTCCAGCAGATGAGGTTTGTATGGTGGATGTAACCAAGGTAAAAGGAGAACTTACAAAGGATGACTCAAGTATCCATCTTTTTGAGTAGTTGTTAGACCCTCCATTTTGATGGAGCCAAGTGTCGCTTCGGCGCCGAGGCAGGTGCAATCCTTACTTCACCCAAAGGAAGGGTTTTACCTTTTGCTTTCAAATTGAATTTTGAATGCACAAATAATGGGGCTGAGTATGAGGCTCTCCTATTAGGTCTCATTGTAGCTAAGAGAATGGGAATCCTCAATATTAGGGTGTTGGGTGATTCACAGCTAGTTGTAAATTAGATATCCGAGGTATACGAGACTAGGGATGAACACTTACAACTCTATAAAACCGCCATGTTGGGCCTAACTAAGGGGTTTGATTTTATATCAATCGAGGCAGTTCCACATGAACAAAACCTTTTGGAAGACTCTATAGAAACTTCCATATCATGCTTCATCCCAAGTAGTAATTTAGAGGACACCAACTTCACGTTTTCACTCTACGCCGAATCCTTGATTCGCAAAGCACCAGGAACGCCAATGATGACATATGTGGAAGTTGAGGACCAACTTGACTCTTCGACTCGTTGATGGGAATGATTCAACCTTAAGTTATTTAAATGCTTTGGTGGAGCTGCATCTTACCTGTCACAAGGTATACCTTTCCCTAATTCCACGTTCCTCTTCTTATTTTGGGAATCCAATGATTGAGTCCTCTCTCGGGAAAAGATCTTGAGATTTACGAAGTAGAAGAAGAAGGGGATTTGGAGTTGCCTCCAGCCCCACCTAAGTTTGAGGAGGGTAACACCTCCTTAATCGAGGGAATGATTGATATAATTATCAGAATATAGAGGAACAAAAAATTTAAAAACTAGGGTCCTCTTTAACTCCAGAGGAAGTAGAAATTCATACCCAAATCCTCAAGGAACATAAAAAGAATTTTCATTTAGTTACAAGGAAATGATGGGAATTACACCACACATCATAGTTCACAATCTCATCACTAAGCCGGATGCCAAACCAATTAAGTAGAAATCAAGACCTATGAAGCCAAAGGTGGCCCTTATGGTAAAAGAAGAAGTAATGAAGCTTCTCCAGGTAGGATTTATCAAGCCAGTCGATTATTCACAATGGGTATCTAACATTGTCCCCATTCTAAAAAAGAATGGAAAGATCCATATTTGCATAGACTTCCGGACATTAACAAGGCTTGTCCCAAGGATGATTTCTTGCTACCATCCATTGATGTTATTATTGATGCAACAACTGGATTTGAGTTTTTGTCTCTCATGGATGGGTTTTTGGGATATAATCAAATCAAAATATCTACCGAGGATCAAGCTAAAACTACATTTATAACTCCTTGGGAAATTATTGTTATGTCATCATGCCATTTGGTCTTAAGAATGCTAGTGCTACATACCAACGAGTAATGACCTACATATTCCATGATCTTATTCATAAAATTATGGAATCCTATGTAGATGACATATTGGCCAAGGCTAGGAAGTGTTGCGATCACCCAGAGGTGCTTCGTATCATTATCTCATGCTTGATTGAGTATGGTGTCAAGTTGAATTTGGAAAAATGTGTGTTCAAGTGACAGGGTAAGCTTCAAGGCTACATTATATCTTCATGAGGGATTGATATTGACCTAGCCAAAATCCGGGTTGTGTTAGAAATGGTTCTGCCATTAGATGAGTTTGGTATTAAATATTTTCTTAGGAACTAAGTGCAATCGAAGGTTCATCCCCGACTTGACCTTTTTCATTCATCCAATCAACAACTTGTTAAAAAATATTATAGCATTGATTGGATGGAAGAATGCAATGATGCCTTCAAGCAGTTAAACGGTTATTGTTATCCCCTCCCATGCTAATGTCACCTATATTAGACTACCCTTTGATCTTGTATTCATGGGCTAAAATTGTTTCGCTAGCCTACATGTTGGCTCAAGAGTATGACGATAAGTGTGAATGGGTAGTTTACTTTATATATATCGGATGTTACTTGATTATGACACACACTACATGTAGGAAGAAAAATAATTCCTTGCCATAAGTTTTGCAACCAAGCGTTTAAGACATTACATGCTCAATCAAGAAACAAGGGTCATTGTCAAGTCAGACCACTTACAAACATTCTTCATGTAGGGATCCTTGTCTAAAAAGGTTAGGTGTTTCATTACATTAATGGGTGAGTTCGAGTTAACATTTGTAAATAAAAATCCTAAGGGTCAAATCATTGTAGACTGGTTGGCTGATAATCCATTAGATGGGGGTGATTTGGTAGACCTAGACTTTCCGATGAGTGTGTATATTTCATCCCTATCTCCATATGCCCTTGGTATAATGACATTATTAATTTCATCATGGACCACACATACCTAGAAGGGGCAATGTCACAATAAAGAAGGTGGTTACACATCATTGCCGCTAAGTACATTATTTTGGAATAGGTGCTTTATCATAGATCCTTTGACAGAATGCTACTGAGATGTGTTGACACCGCAGAATTTGAAAAGATTCTTTATGAGTCACATAGTGGGGTATGTGGAGGTCACTTCGGTGGCCATGCCACTACCTAGAAAATACATCGAATGGATTATTTCTGGCCCACCCTCGGACATGATACGATAGAGTTTGTGTGAAAATGTCACAATTGTTAAGATTTTTCCCACGAGATCCACATACCGGCACAATCTTTACAACCAATTGCAACTCCATGGCCCTTGTCCAAGTGGGGCCTAGATCTGATAGAGAAATTCTCTCCCTCATTAATAAATGGCCATAATTTCATAATCACGACCACATAATACTTTACCAAGTGGGTAGAGGCCATGCCCCTTACTACCATTCCTTGATCTGTAATCACTAAGTTCATCTTGAACCAGATAATTTGTAGGTACAGGGTGCCACAGGTCATTATTTCTGATAATGGCATGTCTTTCAAAAATGATGAGGTACATGAGTTATTTACAAAGTTTAAAATAAGTCATCACTCGGCTTCTCTCTACTACCCTTAGGCTAATGGACAAGCTGAGGCTACCAATAAGACTTTAAAAGTCCATTCTCCTAAAAACGTTAAGGAGAATAAATGAGATTGAAACCTAAAGCTTTTTCCGGCCTTGTGGGCCTACCGAACATCGGTTAGAACACCAATGAGGGCAACCCTCTTTTCCTTAGTATTCGGTGCTGAGGTAGTTCTACCACTTGAAGTTGAAATACCCAGCCTCCGCATTTTGCTACATGGGATCCTAGGAGAGGAGGGTTATCGAGAAGCTCGAATCTCCCAATTAGAAAGTCTTGATGAAGATAGATTGAACATTAAGCAATGACACAGTGTGTACATTGGCAGTATGGCTCGGAAATAAAATAAGAAGGTGTATGAATGTGAGATCTATAAAGGATTTTTGGCATTAAGACTTGATAGATGAATAGACAAGAAGACCGGTGAGGGAAGAAAGTTCAGACCTAGGTTGTTAGGTCCATATCGAGTGGTGGAAGACTATAAAAATGACTTATTCCACTTGTGTACACTACAAGGTGAGGAATTTAGTGAATCCATTAATTATCTTTACCTAAAGAGGTATTACACATGACCCATCAACATTCTCATATGTACATTATCAAGCGTCTGCATTGCATTTTTATCTGTTAATTCATTTTGCAAAAAGTGTGATCAAGGAGCTTATACTTATAGAAATTTCTAAAATATTGGCAAAAAAATTGAATCATGTCTCTTCAAACCTTCATAGTATCATCAACTATTCCGTAATCATTTATCAATCCAAACAAGATAAGACAAAATTTTGACAGTAACCATACCAAGGCCTGTATATTGGTTCTACTTTTGGTCTCTTCTCAGGATAGGTGTCTTTTCCTATGGTCTGTTCTAGAAGCTTCATGGTGTCACATCTATCCCATATACATCTCTTCAGAAATAAGAACATTCTAAACATTTTTCCCAAGTAAGTAAGTCAAATGTAAATCAACAGAAATTTTTTATTTTAAACATTTCTTTGCCCCGCCAATCTTTGGTGTTGAGCTTGTATCTCTTACTAGTGATGTAGGGTTGGGAAGGAGGGAGATGAGCTTACGTGCCTACACCTTGTCCATGGTGGTAAGCCCATGCTTCTTACTGGTAGCATGGGGCAAGGTGTAGGGGGTCTCTTTGAAAAATCTGAAATTCATAAACAATTAAATCAAATACTGTAAAATCTTAAGTCAAAACAAAGTGAATTAGATGTTCAAAATTCTAAGAAGATTTTAAAACCCCGAATCAGATTTTTCAACCAAGTGGCTATCCATGGGTCAAAGTCTAGATAATATGTAAATCAATTCACATTCTAAACTATGAAGTAGCTTGAGTAGGGTAAGGTTGTAGCATCCCAATTTGGTTTTGTCAAACCTTTGTCTTTCTCTCATCATTATCATTCAACAAATTTCATAGCTTGTGCCCTTTCTAACTCTTGGTGTTGAGCCCTCACATCTTACTAGTTGCATGGGGTTAGGAGTGGGGCAACCGCATCCATTTATCGTATTATTATATCATCACATTTTTTCAAGACAATATGAAGTCTTGAAGATTGCAAAAGGAATTAAGTTTAAGATCACACCATGTTTGCATCATCATATATCAACATTATGAAATACAAAAAGAAATCATTCTCTTATCATCTCACATCCATTGAATACATTCTGAAAAGCATTGAAAAGTGGAAATTCTAAACATCTACAAAGTACACATGAGAGATAAGCCAAGGAGATTCAACTCGAGATACAATGGAATACTTGAACCAAAAATAGAGTATGTAAATGTCATAATGGATCAATTTTGTGCAAAATGTCATCATGAGCTAGGCATGGTCAAAACACTCGCAATGAGCCCGAAATATACAACAACAACACAAAATCGTATAGTATCAAAAAGGGGTTTCAAAGCAATAAAGGCTCAATGGCCTATCAATCCCTATGGGATCCCTCAGATGGAATGCAACCGCATCTAGGGATCTTGCTACGGTTATGATGGTGGTGAGAATGGAATAAATTGTGTGAGTGCTCATGGTGGTGCCCACTACCTGTAGTCTCACCATGAGAATGGCTCTACCTCATCAGGCACTCAACAGTATCGTATCCACCTACCTAGGTATGAAGGGAGGTCACTATCTCCATAACCTTCCATATAGGAGAAAACACGTTAGTATGTTTGTCGATGACTAAGGGCTGCCCTGAATCAGCAATCAACTCGACCCGAGTCTTCCCAAGGGTATCACCAAGGTATCCACACATACCGAATGAATGAACTCTCGCCACTAATGTGTAGATGCTACAAAAATAAAAAGAAGAGATAGTGGGATAGAAAATCACAGAACACAAATCAAAAGAGAATGCTAAGCTAAACATGTGGGAATCAATAGATAAAATTGAGAAAGGAGTATTGAACATACTCGGGTCTCTAGCATCCATGTGGGATTAGTGGCTACTACAAAAAGGGTTTCGGTGGTTGTGGATCCTGCGCAAATCTGGAGGTGTGGTGTTGTCCAATCACGGACTCATCATCCCCTCCAAGTGCCTCCTCCAGAATAGGTTCTCTCTCTCTCTGTGTTCACCTTCTTATGCACTACTATAAGCATCTTATGAGTATCATGCCACTTAGGTTTGTTGTCAACTCCTCCGAAGGTCCTACCCCCTCATCCTCCTCTCTAACCAAATCCCCCTCTATATCGTCTCCCACATCCTCCTCGAGTTGGAATTAAAATTGATCAACTCATCCTCCTCCCCACTATGAGAAAGAGCCACCGCAATCTTATGTAAGGGTGATTGAGGAGAACCACTACCCACTAAGCTTGGAATACATGTCTAATCTGTAATAGGCACACCAGGAGTAACAACTATCCAACTAGGATTCCCTGGGACCTCTCTCGTGCCTCTAGAATAGTCCTGTAAATAGGTTCCACTGGAGAAAGCATGACAGGGTATGGAAGAGCAAACTAATGGGGTACCCAATCAAAGGGGTGAATCTCTAGTCTCTCTGATCTGTCAACTAGCTAGCTCGTGGAAGAGAAATCTACCATGTAAAAGTCATGGTATGTGGTCCCTTGAATATCTGCTCCCCTGGCATACTTATAGACATGAGCCTTGATTTGTGTAATGATGGGGACTATACGTACCGAAATTGTAGGGTACTGCCTTTGTCGAAACAACGTAACATGTGCCCCAAAAGCTCTCCAAGTATGCATTATCATCCCACATGCCCCGCTTAGTCCCCACATGCTTAGATTTTCTCTTTTCCCTCTTTTCTTTACATTTTTCTCTTCAATTAAAAATGCCACCTTGCCTAGGCGGCGATCTTATGACCGCCGCCCTAATCAGGGCGGCGGTCCTATAACCGCCGCCCTACTCAGGGTGGTGGTCCTTTATGCATTTTCCAGAATGCTCTTTTAACACGACTCACGTAAATTTCAACGTTTACCATCTTTTTTTCACTACCTTGGGCTTGCATTAATGATTCTGGTTCCCTGGAATAGTGTTTTGCCATTGTTTATAGTTTAAGAGTTCAATTTGGTTTTTACCTTGGGTAAATGCAAATGCTATAAATAGTTGGCTTGTGCTCAAGAAAATGGCCCTCAAAATTTACCTCTAAATTTCTCATTGCAATAGATTAGTCTTTCATTTTTCTTAGAATTCTTAGTTTCATTCATTGCATGCTTAGTTAGTGTTGTTTTTCTGTTAGGAAGCCACATATCCATCTTGTGCAAGTGTTGTTGATATTTCATCCAATCCATTGGAGTAAGATAGTCTATTTTTCATTAGGAAGCCATTAAAGTTGCAGGTTTTGTTCTTCAAATAGGATAGTTTCAGGTTCTGGATGTTTTATGTTGCATGACTTGTAATAAATCCCGCTAGGAATTACATAAGCCAAGCTCTGTACTCTTGCGCTATCTCTCTCCTACTCGCATTGTATTCAGTCTATATCCTAAGCTGCCTTTGTCCCAATATCTACTTCTATTGATGCTAGCATTACACACTTTTCTAGATCCACGTGAACACAAAGGAGCGAGGAGGTCACACTAAGGGGAAAAGATCACACACATCATCGATTCACCACTATTCTGTAGAATCTAGGTTCTAGCTTTCAAAGTTCTAAATTAAAAGCATATCAAATAGAGTAGCCAATCACTTTATTTCAGTCAATTTTACTTTCGATATTGCTAGGGAAGCTGTGAGGATTGATAGTTTCTGAGAGACTATGATTCTTTCCTCACTTCTGAGGTAGGATCGAGAGTCTTTCAAATAGATTAGATCAGTTATTTCATTGTTTAGAATAGATTTACAACTGCACAGGCAAGTAGCTATACTCGGTTACTTTGTTTGTTTTAAAATTCGTCACTAGATTAATTATCAATTTCTAGATATATTAAAATAGCTGCTCCTTCAAATTCATTTATAAAATTCATCAGAAAAATACAAAAATATAGAAGTTATATATGTTATAGATATACTTCACATAGTTAATTTTACTTTGCTACATTTAGTTTACATTGTGGCTTTTGTATGACAATCACGGGACCTAGAGAGCCCAGGGAATACGTATTCGAGCCAATCGTGCCCCAACCCAATCTCGTCACAGCCATAACTGATATAGATCAGAATCTTAGGATCCAAGTCTTCCGAACAATGGTAAACTTACAACAAATCAGTTTCCAACTGCACGGGTTAAACATAGAAGATGACCAAGCACACACATTTTGGTCAAATCAACCAAACTATAGATTACTCTAGATACATATCTGCATGACTGTGGAAGGGTTTGAAAGAGAGCAGACATTCGGTTGTGATCCTTTGGTCCCACAACTAGACACAGGAGACACTCTCACAGATATAGATACCAGCTTAAGAATTCAGTTGCACAAACACCTGTGAGATACTCTGAAAAGATCACAAAATTAATAATTCTAAATATAGAGGCTGAAAAATCATATGACTATTGGATACTAGGGATTAGGGACTGATTCCACACATGACCATAGCAGGTCTACAACAACCACGAATCTACGTTTGTGACCCACAAATCCCACAGCCCAATGAGTCCATAGGTGAATCAGACATAGATGCTGGCCTACGTACATTAGTATTCAGATCTACTCCACTTCCACCTATCATCATCGAATAGTTATCCTTGTTAGACATAGCAGCTAACAAAGCTAAGGAGTTCTAGACTAGGCCAGAGAATCACCCATAGAGTCAATTATATTTACCATCCGCCCTATGACCTTATCTAGAGACATACACAAAACTATCCTAGGTCATTTTCCACGTATTCCACAACCCATAGACCGAATCATGCCAGAGCTCAATATTGATTGGAGCCTTTGAGCAATCATCCTTGCTGATCGATCTATCACACTAGTTCAGGTTAGAAGGGCCTTCTTTGCCTTAGATTCACAATTTCCACTAGTGCGCGTCGAAGACATCAGATTTCCTAACTAGTTTGTCTTCATCCCACACATATTCAATCCCCATTGGCTGTCTCGGCACGACCTCGGAGGTCGGGTGTGCAGGAAAAGTTACTTGTAGATTCCCATGCTTGCTTGTCACTTTTCCATCGTACAAAATTGGTGAACCCGACGTGAACCTTTCTACTTTCTGATTTGGAGTCAGATTTCTACTAGTTCTTTTAAATTAAATGACCTTTTTCATCTTTACTACCTCATCAGCTTTCACCATCACCTTCGCTCCTTCCCATTATTCTGCGGGTATTCATATACCCCCCGAATATGTCGGGATTCGATGCATATGGTAGGCCTCTCTTAGGTCTTGAGGCATACTACGCTCAACTGAATAGACAATCATCACCCTCGCTCTCAGTATGGGGTGACAACTACTCAACTAACCAGTTGTCAACACAAACTCCAAGGGTCAGATATAGCTCATCTTTCCAAACAGAGGAGTTGGATCAATTTGCTCAAACACAACAAATAGAGCCTTTAGGCTCAAACAATATGACGACTCACAGGAGAGTCTAGTTCATCTCCTCAGGTACTACTTAGACCACAAATTAGTAGACAAGCTGACCCATACCTAGTTTTAGATAATGAACATTCGATACGTTATGCCAGGAATGAACAACGTTCCCAAGGTATGTACCCACCTATAGGGAGTTTACAAACACAACCCAAGGTCTCTTTTCAAGGAAATACCTCCATGCCATTACATATAGGAAATGCCCTCAGGGAAACTTGGCATGGGCAAATGATCAGTTCATAGTAGGATATCACATGCCTATACAACACCATGATATACAACAAACACCGCTAAGGCAAAATACCGTGACTTCACCAAATGAAGTCATTTCAACGTTAGTAGAAAAAGTGAGGGGGTTAGAACTTGCTCAGGAAAATCACCATTCTCAACTCATGCAGGCAGGAAATTCTAATCCTAGCCAAATAGACCTCCTCACAAGAATAGGTACATTAGGCGTGACCCCTCAGTATTCACAACAAACACCGACTAGAACCATCATTTCTAACACCATTCTGACACCTCCCGGTCTAGTACAAAATAATCCATTCTTGGACAATACCCCTTCATACTTAAACATGTACTCCAAATCACCACAAGGGGATATGTTCTCCTCTCCTGGCATGATTCCTCAAACACAGGGGTTTCCTTACGCCCCCGCCAACACGTACGCTATGCCATATCAACAACCCATTCCACCTCCACTCCCTCAACAGCACCATCAATGGTCGAAACCTATGTGATAGGGACATATTCAGAATACTTGAAAGAGCCCTTAGATTTCACCATACGAAGCATCATGCTTCCAAGACCTCTTCCCGATTTTCCCAAGTACAAAGGTGAGGGAGATCCAAATGCACATATCAAAGCTTACGCCACAGCCATCCGAGAACTACTCCCATGGGATGGGGTTGTTGCTAAAATATTTCCCAAAACCTTGGAAGGTATCGCTCTCGATTGGTATTATAGAATACCTGAGGCTTCCATCCATTCATTCAAGCAACTCGTTTCAGAGTTCATCAAGGCATTTGACATGAACAAACTATTAAGAACAGGAATCAGGGAATTCTTACACATCAAGCAAGAACACAATGAATCTGTCACCCATTTCATCCAGAGGTGGCGTACAGTTCTTTATTCTTTGGCAAGTGCTCCAAATATGGACCAAATGGAACTATGTGATTTATTCCTTCATTCTCTCAGCAGAGAAGTGAAGGAAGAAGTCCAGAAGTTCCCACTAAGAACTTACGATGAAGTACTTGAGAGTGCTCTCCGAATAGATCAAGCGGCAATTGATAGTGGTCACAAAACATATGGAGCAAATGGGAGGTTAATCACTTCCAACCAGAACACTACAACTTATCCTACTACCACGAATGTCAATCAAGGACCTAAAATCCTTAATAAAAATCATGGAGTGACAACAGATGGAGTAACTGATCAGGCTAGAAAGGTAAATGTTGTGAATACTCCACCACAAATAAACAACCAATGAAACAACAACTTTACTCCAACAATCAATACAGTGGATTTTAATCATCCACAACAACAACAACAACAACAATGGTGAAGCCCTACACGGGATCCAAACCAAAATTCAACTGGGTATCAAAACCAGAATTCAAACCAAAGACAACAAACGTAAAACTTTAATAGGAAATGGTTTGATCAAAGTTTTAGGCCACAATATACACCGAGCCAACAAACTAGGAATTACAATCCTAACTCGTATTGTGGTTTTCACAAAATCCGAGGCCATGACACTAGAACGTGCCATGACTACAATAAATTTATGCAACATTTTCCAGAGGAACAAAGACAACTTTTTATAGATATGTTCTTGGCAGATCCTACGTCACCAACACCAAATACTTTTACAGGGGCAGTTTCCCCTCAAAATGCACCCCTCCAGATCTTCAATGATCCGCTCCCAAATCACAACAATAACAAGATAAATCCAAATGGGACAAACAAGGGTGTAATTACAGGAAACAATGATCATGAAGCCTCAACTTCACTGAATCCATTAGTTGCGCCACAATTAGGAAGTCAGCCACGACCTAAGATAGTCGGTTTAGTGGAGTTAGATGCCGAACTACCCATAGAAGCTGTAACAAGGACACGAGAGTATTCCTCTCAGCTAAGTCCAAGCTACCCGCTAGAAACAGACAATATCCAACAAGTATTAATAAAACCCGTGGGTGCTTATGACTTAATTAATGATCTAATGAAAACCTTCTCGCACATCTCCTTTTTGGATTTATTGAAGAACTCCCCTACTCACAGGGCTGCTCTTTTAGAAGCATTGGGTTTAGGTCATCTAATTAGCATCACTCCACCTCCCGAAACACATAGGTAAACCATATAGACTTTGATATCCACCCTCCGGGCAGCCGGATAGGGACACCGAATTCATATTCAAAATAAATAAAATGCCAACAGATGCTGAGATTACACACCGAGGTGATCCGGCCTTACACTTGCAAGTGTGGGTTTATAACAATTATGTGAAACATGTGATGGTTGATGATGGGGCAGCAGTTAACATAGTCCCTTTTTCTTTCCTTCAAAAGCTAGGGTATGGAGAAACGAATTGTTCCACAACTCGAAATACACTAAGAGGCTATGACAGCCTTAAAGCCACTTCAATTGGAACTATAATACTACCGGTCACCTTAGGACCCAAAAAACCTTGACTGAGTTTTTATATTATAGATCGGGAAACTAACTATAATATGATCCTCGGCCGACCATGGATACACCGTATGAAGGCAATCCCTTCTACGCTATTTCAAGAAGTAAGATTCTTGCATTTAGGAAAGGTGTTCATAGCCAAAGGTGATCCAAAACCATTTAATGTACACCTGGCTGACCTAAAGAAAAGACCAGGCATGCACTCGGAGTTTGAACTCCCAACGAACCAACTTAATAAACCTACCGACATGAAACTAGAAGAAAATTTGGTACCTATGACAGATCTTGAAACTATGAGCCTAGCCAAGACAATCCTAGCCCTCAAAGATGAGGCTAACATTATAGAAATAGTATCATTAGGAACTACTACAAAAATTGTTGAATTACTAGAACAAGATCTACCAATGTTCCTACCATTTGATTCTGTAGGCATGGGGTACACCCTAGGTGTCGGTTCTCTCCCAGTAGTAGATCTCTACATGGTAGAGGTAGAAGATGTTAACACAACAAATATCCCAATGCCCATATTCCCAGCTAAGTATTGGACTCTCCATTTCGATGGAGCTAAATGTCATTACGGAGCTAGGGCAGGAGTAATCCTTACTTCTCCCGAAGGAAAATTCCTACCATTTTCCTTTAAACTAAATTTCAATGCACAAACAACGGCGCTGAGTACGAAGCCCTCCTCCTTGGCCTCATCTTAGCTAAGAGAATCGGTGTTGATAACATCAGAGTGTTAGGAGACTCATAATTGGTAGCAAATCAAGTTGCTGAGATGTATGAAACCAAAGCCGAGCACTTACAACTCTACAAAACAACTATACTGAATTTAAGCAAGGAGTTTGACTTCATATCAATCGAAGCAATCCCACAAGAACAAAATCTTCTCGCCGATTCAATAGCAACCTCAGCATCGCGCTTTACTCCAAATAGTAAGTTAGAGGACACCTATTTCATGGTATCCCTTCGTACTGAACCACTGATAAAAACAATGTCAAATCCTCTTTTAAATGGAAATGAAAACAAATCTACTATCCTAGACCACATCGATAGTGATACAACCACTCTTGATTTCTTGAACACCTATGTGGCGTTACATCTCACCCATCACGTGGTAGATTTATCCCTAATCCCGCATTCATCCTCCTACTTCAGAAATCCCATGACAGAGCTTCCCCCACAAAAGGAACTCAGCATATACACAGTTAAGAACGGAGATGATCTAGAACTACCTCCAGCCCCACCTGAGTTTGAAGAAGGTAACGCTTCTTTAATCGAAGAAACAATTGATATTAACATCGAATGGAAGATGAACCAAGATATTGAAGTTAGGATCCTCGTTAACTCCATTAGAAGTAGAAATACACACTCGGATCCTCAAGGAACATCAGAAGGATTTTGCATTTAATTATAAAGAAATGATAGGGGTTGCACCACACATTGCGGTGCACAACCTCATCACTAAATCTAGATGCAAAACCAATTAAACAAAAATCAAGACCAATGAAACCCAAGGTAGCTCTCATGGTGAAAGAGGAGGTAATGAAACTCCTCCAAGTAGGATTCATCAAACCAGTCGATTACTCTCAGTGGGTATCTAATATCGTTCCCATTCTCAAAAAGAATGGGAAGATACGCATCTGTGTAGACTTCCGAGACATTAACAAGGCATGTCCTAAAGATGACTTCCCATTACCATCTATAGATGTCATTGTTGATGCAATAGCTAGATTTGAGCTTTTATCTCTCATGGATGGATTCTCGGGATACAATCAAATCAGAATATCCGAACAAGATCAAGCTAAAACCACGTTTATAACTCCTTGGGGAACCTATTGCTATGTTGTTATGCCATTTGGTCTCAAGAACGCTGGTGCTACATACCAGCGGGCTATGACATATATATTTCATGATCTTATTCATAAAATTGTGGAATCCTATGTAGATGACTTGTTGGCCAAGGCCAAGAAGCGTTGTGACCATCCGGAAGTGCTTCGCGTCATTCTTTCACGTCTGATAGAATACGAGTCACGCTAAATCTAGAAAAATGTGTCTTTGGTGTGACAGGAGGGAAGCTCCTAGGTTACATTATATCATCACGTGGGATCGATGTTGACCCAACCAAAATTAAAGTTGTTCTTGAAATGGTCCCACCTTCGGATGAATCTGGAATCAGGTCATTTCTCGGAAAACTTGGCGCAATCCGAGATTCATCCCGACTTAAGTTTCACCATTCATCCAATCAACAATCTACTCAAGAAAGATTATAGCATTGATTGGACCAAAGAATGCAATGAAGCTTTCAACGCAGTTAAGCGTTTCTTGTTATCACCACCCACGCTAATGCCACCTAAGCCGGATCACCCATTAATTTTATATTCACGAGCCACCAATGTCTCACTAGCCTGTATGCTGGCTCAAGAAGATGATGACAAGAGAGAACATGTGATCTATTTCATTAGCCGACATTGCTTGACTATGAAACACACTATACGTAAGCAGAATGAGAATGCCTCGCCATAGTCTTTGCAACCAAACGCTTAAGACATTACATGTTAAATCAAGAAACAAAGGTCATTGTAAAGACAAAACATTTACGAACTTTCCTCACGCAAGGGTCCTTGTCTAAAAAGGCTGGACACTTTATAACCTTAATGGGTGAATTTGAATTAACATTCATAAATCAGAAGTCGGTTAAAGGAAAATCATCACGGATTGGTTAGCTGATAATCCATTAGATGGAGGCGATCTAGTAGATCTGGACTTTCCCGATGAGTGCATATACTACATCAAAACCCAACCTTCTATCTCTGAGTGTCCTTGGTACACTGATATTATTAATTATATCATGGACCATACATATCTAGAAGGTGCTACACCATGCAATGGAAAAGGCGTTTACGCATTATCGTAGCTAAATACGTCATCATAGAGCAAGTGCTCTATCGAAAAGCATTCGATGGAATGCTTTTAAGATGTGTCGACATACAAAGAATCCAAGAGGATTCTCCACGAATCTCATAGTGGAATGTGTGGAGGCCACTTCGGTGGCCATGCCACCACTCGAAAAATACATCGAATGGGCTATTTCTGGCCTACTCTAGAACACGACGCAGTAGAGTTTGTACGAAGGTGTCATAAGTGCCAAGAATTCTCTCATGAGATTCACATGCCGGCACAAGCTCTACAACCAATCACTACTCCATGGCCCTTTTCTACGTGGGGCCTAGATTTAATAGGGAAATTCTCTCCCTCATCTACAGATGGCCATAATTTCATAATCACGGCCACCGAATATTTTACCAAGTGGGTAGAGGCTATGCCTCTTACTACTGTGCGGGTTCTGTAATCACCAAGTTCATTTTGAACCAAATCATTTATAGGTACGGTATCCCGCAAGTCATTATCTCAGATAATGGGACTTCTTTTAAGAATGACGAAGTTCGTGAATTATGCAATAAATTTAAAATAAGCCATCATACAGCCTCCTTGTATTACCCTCAAGCCAATGGATAGGCTGAGGTGACAAACAAAACATTAAAAGCCATTCTCCTTAAAACGGTGAAAGAAAACAAGCGAGATTGGCATTTGAAGTTATATCCGGCCTTATGGGCCCACCGAACCTCAATAAGAACACCAACAGAGCCACTCCTTTTTCGTTGGTATTCGGGGCAGAAGCAGTTCTCCCACTTGAGGTTGAAATACCCAGTCTCTGTATCTCATTACAAGGGATTCTAGACAAAGACACTTACAGAGAAGCACATCTCTCCCAACTAGAAATCCTAGATGAAGCTAGGATAGATGTTGAACAGTGGCACAGAGTCTATGCTGACCGAATGTGCCGGCAGTATAACAAGAAAGTCTATGAACATGACATATATGAAGGTGATCTAGTTCTAAGGCTAGATAGCCGGATCGACAAAAAGACCGGTGAAGGAAGGAAGTTCCGGCCCAAATGGTTGGGCCCATACCGAGTCATGAAGGACTATGGAAATGGTGCATATCTCCTATGTACATTAGAAGGTGAGGAATTTGGTGAAACAGTCAATTCCCTACACCTCAAATGATTCTACGCATAAGCAACTAGTACTACTTGTATAATTATATCTACATTGCATCTTCATATAGTTAGGATCATTTTGTCCACTTGTTTCGTACAAATTTGTGATCAAGGAATTTATTCTCAAAGAAATTCATTACAAACTCATGATGTTGTTGGCATAAACACTCTAATCATACTTCTCTATTTCCATGATATCATCAAACTATTTCGAATCACTTCATCAAATAAAGCTAGATATGACAAGGTCTTAACGGTAACCATACCAAGATCTGCATGGGTTTATTCTCACTTTTGGTTTCTTCTTAGGATAGGTGTCTTGCCTATGGTCTGTTCTAGAAGCTTCATGGTGTCACATCTATCCCGTATGTATATCTCTTTGGAAATAAGAACACACTGACATTTTTCTCAAATAAACAAGTCAAATATAGATCAAATTTTTTTAAATTTACACATTTCCTTGCCCCACCAACCTTCGGTGATGAGCTTGCCTAGTGACGTAGGGTTGGGAAAGGATGGAAATGCCCTTACTCACCTATGCCTTGCCTATGGTGATAAACCCATGCTTCTTACTAGTAGCATGGGGCAAGGTGTGGGGGGTCCTCTTGACAAACAAACGTAAAAGGTCATAAACAAACAATTCAAATCTTGAAGTCTTGAGTCAAAAACAAATGAATCGGATGTCCAAAATTCCAAGAGAATTAAAAATCCTAAAACCCAGATTTTGTCTACCATGTGGCCATCTATGGATCTAAGTCTAGATAAACCACAAAGCAAGTTGCATCCCAAAACTATGAAGTCACTCGAGTGGAGTAGGCTTGTAGCATCCTAATTTGGTTCCGCCAAAGCTTTGTCTATCTTTCATCAATATCATTTCAACACATTTCATAACTTGTGCCCTTTTCAGCTCTCGGTGATGAGCCCTCGCATCTTACTAGTTACGTGGGGTTAGGAGAGGGGCAGGTTTATCTGCTCATCATACCAGCTTATCTTCACCACTTTGCCAAAGAAAATATGAAGTACCCAAAATTGCTTACAGAAACTAAGATTCAAAATCACATTGTATCTACATTATCATATATCAGCATCATGAAATACAAAAGAAAGTAAACATTTGTATCATTTGTTCTCCATTGCATACATTCTAAAAAGCATATAAGCATAATATCATAGTTCACATAAGGGAATGGAAACAAAGCCATAAATGCCAAAAGTCTGATCCAAAAGGAATATATATATATATATATATATATATATATATATATATATAAATGATCAAAATTCATACAATGCCATCATGCGCTAAGCATGGTCAAAACGCTCAAAGAGCCCGAGATATACAAAAATATCATACAAAAATCTAGGAGAGCCAAGTGGCTTCTCAATCCCTATGAGACCCTCTCAAGATGTACGCCCATGCCTCGACTCCGGCTACGCCGGCGCTCTAGTGCATGAGGGCTCAGATCCCGAGGGGCAGCCGCAGCCTTGCCCACGAGAATGACTCCTCATCAGCGCTCGGCTGTCCTATACCCCGCTAACTCCATATAGAGAGTCGATACCATCCTGGCCACATGCTAGATAGGGGCAAAGATGTCAGTATGTCTGCCAGCTATTGAGGGCTCCCCGGCATCCACAGATAGCTCCACACGGGTCCTCTCCATGGGAATCATCAGGGTATCGGTGCATACCCTGTGAATCAAGTCTCGCCACTCATCGGTAGTCTCTGCAAAAAAAGGAGAAAACAAATTAGAAATAAAACAAGAGATAAAACACAAGTGTAAACAAAAGGAGAGATAGCAACTAAGGCAATCCTAATTAAAAACAAACATTAAAAGGAAGGGTGGTAACTTACTCGGATCACTAGGCCTCCAGGATGGATCTCTAGGGTCAAGACTCCACCACATGCCACCACCACTGACTGAGGTGCTCCCCCATGGCTGGAGTGACATAGCATCCTACAACGGACTCATCCTCCCCACCATGGCCTTGGGAGAGTGGCTCCTCTAAAACCAGAGTCACTCTCTCTACACTCTGCTCTACCCTCTCTGCGCATGATATCCTGAGTGTCATGCCACTCAGGATCACTATCCTCCTTAGTCTCCTCCTCTGTCTCTCCCCCTATGAACTCCTCGGACTCGGAGTCTATGTTGATGGGGTCATCGTTGCTATGGGTAAGACCCGTGGAAATCTGAAGTAGGGGTGCCTGAGGAGCACCGGCTCTCCCTCGGGCACATACTACCCTCCTGGATGCAATAGGAACGCCAGGTGTAACAACTATCCAACCCCGCCTCTAGGACCCCCTCTGGCCTCTCGAACTGACCTATATACTGGCACTACCGGGGGAAGCATGCCCATGTAAGGTAGGCCAAACTGCTGAGGAACTCAGCCAAAGGGGTGTATCTCCACTCACCCCACTCTGTCAATAAGCTACCCTGTGGTGGAGCAGAGATCAAAGTAAGAGCCTCCTCGCCCCATATACCTGCCATGGTCTGATATGGTGTGGCCTCCATGTCATCGGTGGTCAGAGAAGCAACTGGCTGATGAGGTTCTCTGAGCACCGACATATCTGTCCATCTGGCTGCCCTCATAGCTCGGGATCTGTCACCTCTACACCTCTGCCATAGGGGATGAAGTGCTCATAGACCCAACTCATGACTAGGGTCGGTGGCTCAAAGACTGCCCCTGTAAATGGACTACCTTGTATAAGTCATGGTAGGTAGTCCCAAGTATATATGCTCCCCAGGCATAAATCCGGCCATGACCCTTGATCTGTGCAATGATGGGGGACCAGCAATATAGCAGTGTGTCTCCTCCCTTGTCCCCAATCAATCTCGAGGCAAGGATCCCCATAATAGCCTGGCGAAGCAAGGGGATGGGCAAACTAGGAATAGACCGAACTCTGACCCCCTTCTTCAACCCGTGGAGATGACTGCATCTCCCATGTAAGAAGCCCATTGTGCTATCTAGGCCCATGAACCTGTTATCTCGAGGGTGAGTCACCTCCCAATGATCGACCCCGTGATACGGTAAACATCCTCCAGTGTGATGGTCCACTCACCTTAGACCCCTGGTAATTGGAAGGTGTTCCAATCAGCATCCTAGTAGGAAAATAAGTCACAGAGTATGTGACTGGATGGTGCAACATGTGGTACCCGCGATATACGTAGTATACCAGCCCTCTGAAGAGTATCCTGCTCATCCTGTGAAAGGGCGTCTAGCACTGCTAGGAGCCAGTCACACTCCCTCTCTCGGCTCCACCGAATGTACTCCTCTCTCGCGCATACACCCAAAAACACACAAAACAAAGTAAGTTAGCATCCGAATGACATTAGAAAAATCATGAAAACACATAGAAATGCTAAAAATGCAAAAAAATCTCAAACTAGTGTTCTTTTGACATTCTCAGAAAGAACTATTTCCTTGAGAGGCGGTGGTTTCATAACCGCCGCCTTAAAGGTGGTAGTCTTGTAACCACCACTCTCTAAACAAGGTGGTGGTCGTGTAACCACCGCCCTGGGCAGGGCGGTAGTCATGTCCCAAAAACCCACGCGGGTTTTATATCCTAAAAAGGCCAAAAACACCAAAAAAGGACCATTTTAACTAAAACAAAGCCTACCCAGTAGGCACCCCCTAGATGGACCTTTTGAACCTAACATTTTCAAAAATAACCCCCCCATGACAAATATTTTAGCATTTTAAAAGTTTGGAGGTAAAAACAATAAATTGAGGAGAACTAACCTGTGATCTCGCGGTTGATGATTTGCACACGGAGGCATGATCGCTATCTCGCCACAAACGTTTTGACTCTACTCTCGTAAGAAACCATCACCATGGGTCCCAGAGCTTAGAATCAATCAAATCAACACGCAAAATGAATAGGAAAATGGGCCCACTTTCATATATATAGCAACCTGACTTGTTTTGAATGTTTTTTTCATAGGTTTGGAGCGCCGACGGAGGTAAGTTCTTACCCCGCACAAATGGTACGTCCTCATTTCCCATTATTTTAGCATTTATTTTCCGATCTATCTTGTCTATCTGCACTTGAGTTCTCTTTTCGTTTTGCAGGAGCGGGAATTTTGGATGGCGTCATTTCAACACATGGACGTATCAGGTATAACTCCCAACTTCCCATTTCGAGACCACCATACTTGGACCCACATTTTTACGCCTCTTTATGGCTAAAATGTTTCTCCAAGGGGGAAATATGTACGTACCCAAAATTGTAGGGTACTGCATCATCGGAACAACGTAACACGTGCCCCAATGATGATACAGGTCTCCTCGCAAGGTGTTCGGGATCTAGAAAAGCTCTCCAAGTATGCATTATCATCCCGCATGCCCCGCTTAGCCCCCGCGTGCTTTTCTTTTCTCTTTTCCCCTCTTTTCTTTGCCTTTTTCTTCTTGATTCTGCTGCATTGCCACCGCCGCCCTACGGGGGCGGTCTCAGTAACCGCCACCCTGCTCAGGGCGGTGTCCTTTACGCATTTTCCAGAATGCTCTTTTAACATGACTCACGTAAATTTCAATGTTTACCAGCTTTTTTTCACCACCTTGGGCTTGCATTAATGATTCTGGTTCCCTAGAATAGTGTTTTGCCATTGTTTATAGTTTAAGAGTTCAATTTGGTTTTTACCTTGGGTAAATGCAAATGCTATAAATAGTTGGCTTGTGCTCAAGCAAATGGCCCCTCAAAATTTGCCTCTGAATTTCTCATTGCAATAGATTAGTCTTTCATTTTTCTTAGAATTCTTAGTTTCATTCATTGCATGCTTAGTTAGTGTTGTTTTTCTGTTAGGAAGCCACATATCCATCTTGTGCAAGTGTTGTTGATATTTCATCCAATCCATTGGAGTAAAATAGTTTGTTTTTCATTAGGAAGCCATTAAAGTTGCAGGTTTTGTTCTTCAAACAGGATAGTTTCAGGTTCTGGATGTTTTATGTTGCATGACTCATAATAGATCCCACTAGGAATTACATAAGCCAAGCTCTGTACTCTTGCGCTATCTCTCTCCTACTCGCATTGTATTCATTCTGTATCTTAAGCTGCCTTTGTCCCAATATCTACTTCTGTTGATGCTAGCATTACACACTTTTCTGGATCCATGTGAACACGAAGGAGCGAGGAGGTCACACTGAGGGGAAAATATCACACACATCATTGGATTTGCCACTGTTATGTAGAATCCAGGTTCTAGCTTTCAAAGTTCTAAATTAAAAGCATATCAAATAGAGTAGCCAATCACTTTATTTCAGTCAATTTTACTTTCAATATTGCCAGGGAAGTTGTGAGGATTGATAGTTTCTGAGAGACTATGATTCTTTCCTCACTTCTGAGGTAGGATCGAGAGTCTTTCAAATATATTAGATCAGTTATTTCATTGTTTAGAATAGATTTACAACTGCACAGGCAAGTAGCTATACTCGGTTACTTTGTTTGTTTTAAAATTCGTCACTAGATTAATTGTCAATTTCTAGATATATTAAAATAGTTTCTCCTTCAAATTCATTTATAAAATTCATCAGAAAAATACAAAAATATAGAAGTTATATATGTTATAGATATACTTCACATAGTTAATTTTATTTTTCTACATTTAGTTTACATTGTGGCTTTTGTATGACAATCACGGGCCATAGAGAGCCTAGGGAATATGTATTCGAGACAATCATGCCCCAACCCAATCTTGTCACAGCCATAACTGATATAGATCAGAATCTTAGGATCCAAGTCTTCCGAACAACGGTAAACTTATAACAAATCAGTTTCCAACTGCACGGGTTAAACATAGAAGACGACCAAGCACACACGTTTTGGTCAAATCAACCAAACTATAGATTATTCTAGATACATATCCGCATGACTATGGAAGGGTTTGAAAGAGAGAGAGACATTCGGTTGTGATCCTTTGGTCCCATAGCCAGACGCAAGAGACACTCTCATATATAGATACCAGCTTAAGAATTCAGGTTGCAACACCTGTGAGATACTCTGAAAAGATCACACAATTAATAATTCTAAATATAGAGGCTGAAAAAGCATATGACTATTGGATACTAGGGATTAGGGACTGATTCCGCACATGACCATAGCAGGTCCATAGCAACCACGAATCTACGGTTGTGACCCACAAATCCCACAGCCCAACGAGTCCATAGGTGAATCAGACATAGATGCTTGGCCTACGTACATTAGTATTCAGATCTACTCCACTTCCACCTATCATCATCGAACAGTTATCCTTGTTAGACATAGTAGCTAACAAAGCTAAGGAGTTCTGGACTAGGCTAGAGAATCACCCATAGAGTCAATTATATTTACCATCCACCCTATGACCTTATCTGGAGATATACACGAAACTATCCCAGGTCATTTTCCACGTATTCCACAACCCATAGACCGAATCACACTAGAGCTTGATATTGATTGGAGCCTTCGAGTAGTCATCCTTGCTGATCGATCTATCACACCAGTTCAAGTTAGGAGGGCCTTCTTTGCCTTAGATTCGCAATTTCCACTAGTGCGCGTCAAAGACATCAGATTTCCTAACTAGTTTGTCTACATCCCACACATATTCAATCCCCACCAGCTGTCTTGGCATGGCCTCGGGAGGTCAGGTGCGAGGAAAAGTTACTTGTAGATTTCCATGCTCGCTTGTCACTTTTCCATCATACAGGGACCCAACATTATAAAAGTGTATCTCCTCCGTTGTCCCCAATTAGTCTTGAAGACAAGATACCTATGATGGCTCTCCAAAGGATAAGAATAAGACTAGTAGCAATAGACCGAATCTTCATTCCCTTCTTTGAGCTAGATGAGACAATAGTGTCTCCCATGTACATGGCCCACTATGTCATCATGGCCCTATACTCTGCTGTCACCAATGTCAATCTCCTACCAAGTACCGGAGTCCAAGGATGCGGTATACATCCTCCATATAGTTCACTCCCCACGACTCTTGGAAACGGAAGATGTTCGGTTTACATCCTAGTAAGAGAATAAGTCACACAAAATGTGACTGGAAGGAGCAACATGGGGCACCCGTGCTATCCACCGAGATGCATGCCTTCCGTAAAGATGCATCTCAGCCTAGGTCAGCTGATCTAGAACCCCAGGGATCCAATCACACTCTCTCTCTTTACTCCAACATATGTACTCCTTCGCATCCACCAAAACATGAGAAAAGAGCAAGTTAGTAAAGTACATCACATGATAAGCTCATAAAAACATAGTAAACTATCAAAAATCCAAAAAAAGTCAAGTTTCGAGCATGTTTTGACATTCTTTCTAGAACCTCTACCTAGTGCAGGGCGGCGGTTCTAGGACCGCCACTTTGCCTTGGGCGGCGATTACGAACTAATTTAAAAACATGCCCTTAACCCTAGAAATGACCAAAAATGTTGAAATTGACCATTTTCAACAAAATAAAAGCATGCCCTATGGGCACCCCCTAAAGACCCATTCAAGACAAGAAATTTTGAAAATATCCCCCTAGGTGAACTTTTCAACATTTTAACTTTTAGGGTACAAAAAGAAAAAGGAGGAAATAACTAACTTGAGAGCACATTGGTTGATCTTCTAATTTTCGAGGCATGATCACAATCTGGCATGAACATATCAACTATACTCTCGTTAGGAATGGTCACCGTAAATCTAGAGCTCCAAATCAATCAAAATAACCAAATCAACAATGCACAAATGAATTGAGAAATGAGTTTGTTTTGATATATATATGTTATTTCTAACTTCATTTTGAGTGTGTTTGTTTACAGGGCTGGAGCATTGGCATAGGTATATTTCTACATCCTCACGCAAATGGTATGTCTTCTTGTCATTTTGATTTAGTGTTTATTTTTCGATTTTATCTATCTGCACTTGAGTCTTTTCCCTCTTTTGTAGGTAAGGGAATTTGGACGGTGACTCTTCGACACATGGGCATGTCAGGTATAGCTTCTAACTCCCCATTTTGGGAACGTCATACTCGGACTCTATGTTTTATGCCTCTTTCATGGCTAGGATGCTTCTCTGAGGGGGAAATATATATGCACCCAAAATTACATGTGCTACATTGTCGGGAAAACAGTTATAAAGGTCCCTAGTGATGATTCAAAATCCTTTCAAGAAGGTGTTCGAGCTCCAAAAACCCATTTGTAGTATATATTTATAGCCTAGATAGCCTTAACTTTTTCATGCATTTTTCCATCTCCCTATTTCTTTCTATGCTTATTTTGGCCTTCGATGCCGGGATCACCGGCTTTGGGACAACGATCCTTCCTACTTTTTCTAGAATCTTCAGTGATGATTCACTTAAGTTTGATTTTTGAATGAATTTGTGAGATGAATTTGCTAAAAATAGTTTCATTTGCTTGGTTCTCCTTGCTCCTACTTTTAAATAGATTTAATGAGTGGAACTACCTCTTCATTTTCTTGTGCATGAAACAACCTCCTATCTTCCATTCCTATATATTCCATACTTGTATTAAAGCAAAAGGGCCGAGAGAATTTTGTGTATCTTGCATGATTGTGTTACCATAATCTTGCTAGGAATTACATAGCCGTGCTCATATCTCTTGTGGTATCTCTCTTCTACTTGAATTTCATCTAGAGTGCCTCCAAGCTAACATCGCTCAAGTGCAATCCTCTTGCTGCTATTCTTTTCATCCCCAATCCTTTGGAATCACATGAACACTCAAAGAAAGAAAGGAAAGAACGAGGGGACATATATTGATACTACTATTGGATTTTCCAAAGATCTTGCTCTTCCAGGTTGGAGTTGTGTATTTGTTTTCTTTGTTTTTTCAAATTGTCAATTGCATATCAAATAGAGTAGAGAAACAATTCATTTCAATTAGCTAGATAATTGCAAGTAGATCAAATCAATAGGAAGTTTTCTCTTCAACATTGTCGGGAAGTTGTGGGGGAAAAATAGCTCTTTTAGAGCCATGATTTTTTCTTCACTTTTGAGGTAGGGTTGGAAAGATTTTGCTTAAATTAGAATAGATCTTAGGTTTAGATTCACACATCTACACAGATAGTTAGCTACATCGGCTAATTTTTTATTTTAAATTAGTTTATTAGACTACATGCCTTTATCTAAAAGTTAGAAAAGAACAAAAACATTTATTTTCCATAGATTAGCTTGTTTACTACTTTGTTCTGATATATTGAGAAAACACCAAAAGCATAGGTTAGATTTCCTTTGATAGATAGTTTATTTATTGAGAAAAATCAATTCATCTTGCATGACCATCAATGGTCTACAACAGAAAAGTCTTACGGTTGTGATCCCTGGTCCCATAACCCAATAGGCGAGCTAATAACTAACATTGACACAAGTTTGCACTTAATAGTCTTACGTACACCCTGCACATACACTAAGAAAATAAGATAGTTAGAGACATTGAACATAACTACTAATCAAGCCTACAACTTTTGGACTACTCCTGGAAATAGGATTTGATTGCATGCATGACCATACAAGGGCATCAACCTCAATGAGTGTTTGGTTGTGACCCACAGTCCCACAACCCAACGGGCATACTATTCAATTAGATATATACACTAACTTACGCACATTAGTATTCACATCTGCACCACTTCCACCCAATATTATTACACAACTTTCATTGTTAAATATAACATCTGATTAGGCTAAGAATTTCTGGACAAGACCAAAAAATCACCCTTAGTTCCTGTAGCTCCACTACACCTCTTGTCTCAATTTCCATGACCTTGTCTGGAAACCCATATGAGGCACCTAGGTTACTTTCCACATATTCCATAACCAATCAATAGAATCTTGACATAACTAGACATTGATTGGAGTCTCCGAGTAGCTATCATATCGGACCGTACCATTACACCCCTTCAGGTTAGGAGAGCATTCTTTTCCTTAGATTCACAGATTCCATTATTACATGTTGAATACATAAGGTTGCCCAATTAGTTTAATTGTTACCATCAATTTCCTCCCCATTTAAATTCCACATCGTCTATCTTGGAATGACCTCGAGAAGTCGGTGTGAAGAAGGTCACGTGTTGATTTTCTATCATATAGGTATCATCCAAGGATATGGTAGCGATGGATTCATCGGGGAAGTCAAAGTTAGAAGATTTGTTTTGAGAGAGAGGTGCGTTTGCACGTTGGTTAGAAATGGTTTTTCCTTTGAAAAGATTTTGATGGATGAATTTGAGATCTAGGTCTACAAGAACCATGAGCCAATGTGCAACATGTTGATTTTGTTAAGGCTTAGCATACATATAATGTAAGGGGTCGATTGCTAACAACGAAGGTTTTGTGATTGAGTATGTAATGGAAAAGTTTAGTGGCGACAAAAACTAAGGATAGGAAAAGTTTTTCGACATGTGTATATCTAGTCTTGTAGTCTAAAATCTTATGAATTATATAATAAACCACTTATTCCCTATGTTGCTTGTCACAATGAGTGAGTATGGCACCCGGGGAATGATCGGTGGTAGAAATGTAAACGTAAAATGGTTTTTCACCCTTAGGTGGAATAAGCACAAGGTGGTTAGAGGATGTATTGTTTTAAGGTGTTGAAATATTTGTGGCATTCATCATCCAATTTTAATGAGACATCCTTTTTGAGAAGATGATGAAATGGAAGACAATAGTAAGAAAGATGAGAAATAAAGTGACGAATAGATAGTAACTTTCTTTGCAAACTATGTTGTTGAAAAAGGTTAGTAAGTGGAGGCATCTCGAGAATAGCCTTGATTTTAGTGGGATCAACTTCAATGCCACACAAAGAAATGATAAAACCAAGGAGTTTCTGAGAGAATAGTAAAAACACACTTCTTAGGTTGAAGGAGAATGCAATATTTGATGAGATGGTCAAAGAAAACCTTAAGGAATGCAAGGTGTTTAGCTTGATGTTTGGATTTGGAAAGAAGATCATCAATGTAATCTTCCAAAATGATATGCATGAAGTTGTGAAAGATATAATTCATATCCCCATGATATATAACACCATCATTTTTAAGGCAAAAGGGCATGACACGATAGTAGAAGGTCCCCCAAGGAGTGATGAAGGTGGGTTTTTGTTGATCTTATGGGGTGAGTAATATTTGGTTATAACCCGAGAAACCTTCCATGAGTGATAGAATCTCATGGCTGGTGGTGAGATCAACTTTTTGCAATAATAGGTAGAGGAAAATCATCTTTGGGGAAAGCCAGGTTAAGGTCCTATAAATCCATCCAAATGTGGAGTCCCCCTGTCACTTTGGTGATAAGAATGATGTTAGAAATCCATTGGAGATAATCAACGGGTAGAATAAAAGAAACATAAAGGAGGAGTTGGTGTTATTCTTTTACAAGAAGGGAAATGCGTGGATGCATTTTTTGTAGCTTCTATTTCACAGGTTTGGTGTTAGGAATAGTTACAATACTATGGACCACAATATTTGGGTCAATACCAGGCATTTCAACGTAAGACCAAGGAACAACATTGTTACAATACTATGGACCACAATATTTGTGTCAATACCAAGCATTTCAACATAAGACCAAGGAACAACGCTGTTATAATATCAAAGGAAATAAGTGAAAGCTTCATGTTCAAAGTGGAATATAAATATTTACATATCTTTAGAATGTGAGAGTCATCCCGAGTGTGAATGTTGATCAATCTGGTTTATTCATTCAACATGGTTTACATCTCAAAAGTTAACAACCAGTGGATATAAGAATCCACGAGTGTAAATGTTAGATAAGATGTTGGTGTAAGACCCTACCAATGTATTATAATGTTAAGTAAGTGTGGGTGAATTTGGTGGGAGAGGTGTCACTTTGAAGGTGGAATTAGAAGTAGAGTACTTTTGACTACTTGTTTGGTAGATAGTATGGTTTTGGGTTTGGGTTGCACCTTCTTGGGTAAAGGTGTAGCAAGTGAACTAGTTATTAGAGGCATTGTAGGTTTAACTACCTCTTTGGAAGGTAGTGGGGTTTTGGTATTGGGTTTCACCTTCTTGGGTAAAGGTGAAGAAGGAGTGTGTTATGTAGAAGAGAAGACATATGTCGAAGGGGACATATTAGCTAAGGTGATAATGGAGGTGCGGTGAAGGTGGTTGTAAGAGGATATGTGGAAGGGAACAATTGAGGAAAATGACATGCCATGGGTAATGATGAGGATATAAGAAGTGGTGTAGGTATAAGAGGTAGATAAGATGTAGGTAACAGAGAAGGTATATGTTGTGTAGGTAATTTGGGTGGAATAGAAGATCATGATGAGGAGCTGAGCTGATTTATTTTTGTTTACCTTGGGTAGTAGGTTGAATGACGAAGGTTGATGCGTGGGGACCTAGGATAGATGGAAGTGGTGAAGATGACAGAGGCATAGTGGGTGAAGCCGGTGTATGTGGCCTAAGAGGTTGGGTCTTCTGTTAGTTGGGGGAATAGTATTTACAACGGCTTGTGAGGATGTGGCTAAATCTAGTTTGACAGGCTTGATGTTAGTATGACTCCCAATGTGGTAATGGGTGCGGATGCGGAGGAAGATATAGGTTCGTATGTTTTTAGGCATAGGGAAAATTTTGTTTGATGGTAATGTTTTAGGTATGGGTAAGGGTGATGAAGAAGGCATAGCTACAATCGGCATGAGATGGTTGTTTTGGTTATGCAAAACACCTTTGGATAGATCATGGAAGTGTCAGCCAGAAAACATCGCATTTGAGTTGAGACAGAGACAGTCAAAGGCATCCCTAAATCATGGAATTGTCAACATAATCTAAACAGTAGGGAAAACGTGAGAATGGAACTAATGTAGAGGAGGAGGATGTTGATTTGGTATAATCCATGTAAATAATGTTTGTGAGATAGGTAAATGGTTGTATTCGACTATGTGGGTAGAAGAGATGAGAGTAGATCAATAGGATCCTTGAAAGCCATTAGAGAATTGTCACCAACACGAAGGGGCGCTAATAATGGATCCTCTTTGGGTAGCGGAGAAGTTAAGGGGGATAAGGTGGGTTCTTCTTTTGGTGAAGAAGAAGGTAAACATGACTCTCTCGTGGGTATGAGAGTAAGTATGCGTGGGTTGTTCAACAAGTTTATATGTGAGTGGGGAAAATACATCAAAAATATGGTGGACACCTCTGTGGGTGGAGGAGAAGATAAGGGGAATCCTCCATGGGAAGATGAGTAGATGAAACTATTATCAATAAAACTTATCTTAATTCATCATTAGTTGATATTTGAACAAAATTAATAATTTAAAGTATTTAATTAAAATACTTTAAACTTATGTCAATAGGTATTAGTTTTCCTTAGTTGTTAGTTAACTAAGTGATAGTGTTCTCATCCCTATGTTTGTGGGATCATGTTCTATCTTGCATATTTTTTCCTAGATGATTTCCATGAGGGGCAATAGGGGTAGTTAGGGAAATATGTTATTTCTACATATTTTCTCATATTAGGTGATTTGCTTCCATATATTGTGGATGAGATAGAAGTTGTCCAATATCTATAAATATTGCATCTCTCTCATTTGTTTGTAATTCTTGATTTCATATTAATAAAATTATGCAAGCACCGTCTTGTTTTCTATAGTTAAATATGGTTTGTAGATAAGATTTGGTATCAGAGCAATATTCTAATCTAGAGAGGAGTGTAGGAAGTTTTAGGGAAGTTTAGGGAGATCTGGAGAAATTATAGAGCTAGGAGGAGCCATAGATGCCCCCAGCCATTTCACAGCCCCTACCCGAATCCACACCCTAATTCATGGATTGATTTGTAATTGGAGAACACCTGGAGTGCAATCATAGACCCTTGCAAACCTGGATGCAACTTTGTTACAAAAGGTGATATTGTTTCTCTATTTTTTCTTTTTAAAATTTACTTGTAATTGCAAATATATATTTTTAAATTGGAAGAATTTTAATATATATATACATATATATACATATATATATATATATATATATATACATATATATATATATATATACATATATATATATATATATATATATATATATAATATTTTTGTATTGTGGGGACCCAATATTTTCAAGCTCCCACATAACTTCTACTTCCTCTTCTCTGTGCTCTGTCTTTTCATATATCTGGCAAGAAAATTCTATGTGCCTGTGAGAAGATATTTGTCCAAAGCGACATCTCGAAGTCTCCAATCAATTAGGAGATTGAATTCATAGTTTTAGATCATTCAAGAGAAGAAAAATACATTCCTATAAAGAAAAATAAAATAAATCCAACGCAAAGGAAGCAATAAATTCAACATTGCATGCAAAAGATTCAACATCCAAAACTGTGTTCCAGTAATATACCTGCATGAAGCCAAAGCAAGGAGGAAATCAATAATTAAAAATGTGGCCAAGGGTTATTATAACGCTTAGGCAAAGTGGTTGAACTGCATTTGTGCCCTAAAACGCACTATGCATGCATGTAAGCCCTTATCTGTGTTTGGTTTAAAAAATTGCTTCTAAAAATTTTAATTTTTGGATGTTGTGAAAAAAATTAGAAAAAATAAAAATCCATTTTTGAAAGGGGCTTGGAAAGATATTGAAATCAAAAGTTAAAAAGGTCATAAATTTCAACTGGTACCTCGTATTGAGGTGCCATTTTTTTAAGTGTGTGTTTTTGCGAGCTCTACATCTTGGTCCAAATTTTAATAAGATTTATTTTGTAAAAATTACACAAATTAGAGATTGTTTGTATTTGAAAAGAGGCAAAAGATCCCATATATATATATATATATATATATATATATATTGAATTGGATAAGAGAGCCAAATTGGCCACAAAGCCAAATTTGTAACAGGGCCAATAGTGTTGAAAATTCATTGTAAATGGCCGAAAAAGCATGCCCAAAATAAATAAAATACTTTTTTTTTTGGGGTGTATGCTTTAAGGGGGAAATTGTTCAATTCTTCTTCTTTCATTATTCAATTTTCACAATGGCCGCAATTACAACACCAAATTTTTTTGCCATATTCTCAACTTTTGCGTTCTAATAATTATCCAACATGGAAAACAAAAATTCATGCACAACTTGATTTTGAAAATCTATGGTCCATTATTTCTGGTACATTAACAAGATCTGTAATAGATGTTACACAACAAGCTACATTTGATTGTGCAAATCAAAAGAAAAGTTAATAATCTTGTTTAGTGTTTTAGATGAGGTACAACCTCATATTCGTGAGACCACAACAACAAAAGAATCTTGGGACAAGTTGAAAATAGTATATGAGTCCAAAAATAAGAACACAATACTTCATCTCTAGAGTCAACTATTGAACTTGAAAATGCAACCAACTGAGAAAGTTGAAATGTTTTTGAGAAGAGTAGTAACTTTGTGTGCATCACTTCAAGATTTAGAAGAAGAAGTAACTGACACATCACTCGTGCCTATAGTATTGAGAGATCTTCCTCCTTATTATAGGATTTTTGTGACCATGTTAAACATAATTGGTCAAACAAAAACTTTTGAAGAGTTAGTGAATATGCTAAAACAAGAGGAAGTTATTCACTCAACTATTGAAACTGAAGAGCAGGCACTTGCTTACAATAAAAATAAAAAAAAAAAAAAGCTAAGTATAGTAAATAACCTCAAAAGTAAAGTAATACTCAAAAAGTCAAAAAGAACCAACAAAAATGTCTTATTTGTGGTAAAAAGGACATGAGTTAAAGAATTATTGGTACAACACATTCTAACAAGGATCATCAAGAGGTAAAAATATTGATTACCAACAAAAAAATCAGGCCAACAATAAAGTAAATAGGGACAAAATTATCAAAAGTGGAAGAAGAAACCAACTCAATAAGGAAATGTAGCTGAACAGGAAGATCAATTTGATGATGATGACTTCCTATATTCTACACAATCAAATGAAGTATCCAATTCTACAAATCAAATTTGGTATGTCGACTCGGTGTAACTCAACACATGACAAGAAAGAAATATTGGTTCTTCATAATGAGTAAAACACCCACAAAAATAATGTCTCTTTGGGTGATGATACACCATATAATGTTGAAGGAATTGGTTCCATTTCACTACCACTTGGGCATCATAATTTCTAAATTACGGATGTTCTTTATGTCCTTGGTTTAAGAATTTTTTTATCTGTGAGTCAATTATTATATCACAATCTCAAAATTGCCTTTGATTATAAAGGTGGTAAAAAATATGTTCCTAATTTGAGATAATTCACGAAGATCCAAAATTTTTTGCAAAATCTTCGAATGTGGGAAGAATGTTACGATTTGATTTTTTTCAACAAAATGATCAAGTACTTGTAGCCAAGGATACATCATCAACTCGAGTATGGCATTAAAGACTTGGACATGTGAGTTTTTGCTATCTTTACACACTTCATCGATACAACATGGTTAAGGGTTTACCACCTCTAAAAATGGGTACATATAAATGTTGTATTGTTTGGCGGGAAAAGAACATAGGGCACCATTAAATCATAGTACATTTTAGGCTAAGGAAAAACTTGACTTGGTGCATACCAATTTGTGTAGACCAAAGTGAGACCTAACCACTTTGGGTTTCAATATTTCATGCTCTTTGTTGATAATTTTTCAAGAAAAAAGTGGATATACTGTCTTTCTAAAAATACCAAGCTTTTGAAACTTTCAAGAAGTTCAAATCCCTTGTTGAAAAAGAGTTTGGTAGGAAAATAAAAACACTGCACTCAGATCGAGGGGGAGAATACACCAACAATGACTTTAATGATTTTTTGAAAACACATGACATTCGTCATCAAATGGCTCCTCCTCACACACCACAACTAAATGGTGTTTTTGAAAGGAAAAATCATACTATCATGGATATGGTGTGATGTATGATTGATGATGCAGGTTTATTAAAAAAATTGGGTGAGAAGCTAAAATGACTATCTATTTACTAAATAGAGTTCCTACTGCAACTCTTGATGGAATAACACCTCAGGAATCATGGTTAGAGCATAAACCATCTATTTCACACGTTAGATTTTTTAGATGTAAAGCAAGTGTACACATTCCTAAGAAATAAATAACTAAGATTGATATGAAGTTAGAAAAACTTATCTTCTTGGAATACAATCATGAAGTACTTAACTACAGACTTATGGATCACAAAACAATGAGGGGTATACACTAGTTAGGATGTTGAGTTATTTGAGAAGAAAGAAGCAGATGATCCTTCCATACACTCACATGATGAAAAAATCATCCCTAAAGTGAAAACAGAGGATGGTAATCACTTTGATGATGATAGTAATGATGGTGAAATTTAACCTCCCACAGAAGCACAAAAGTATGCCTAAAACAAGTATGATTAGAGATAAAAAATTGGATAGTGTTCCCGACACATCTACTAATGGAATGAGGACTCACAATATGGCTTGAAATGAGGTCTATTTGGCCTTAATGGGTAAAGTTGTTGAAAATACTAAGCCATTCATAGTTTTAGAAAATCCCTACAGTATAAACCTTAGAAAGATGCTATGGATGTAGGATATAAGTGACTTATGAAAAATAATACATGGAAACTTACAAATTTTCTACAAGGGAAAAATATGATTGGATGCGAGATGGATCTTTTAAAAAAGTACAAAGTAGATAGAAAAATTCATAAACATAAGGCTATACTAGTTCTTTAAGGGATATACTAAAAAGGAATTGATTAGGCATTGCTAATGGTTAAAAATGGGTCTAAAAGGTGTGATTTGATAATTCTTCCATTTGAAAAGTCATAACATGAGAGAGCGACGCTAGTTGGGTAACCGATGATGGCATGAGAGGGTAGCTACCTCGATCGGATAGACCGATGTCGGTTACTATGGAGAAATGAAATATTTACAAATCGGCAATAAATGATGAAGACAAAGTAGAACTGGACTTTGAAGGTAATATCAAGGACTCAAAGATATAGTAAAGTGACAGAGGAAGTCACAGAAAGAAAAGAAATATAGATTGAATGCTACTTTGGCAAAAATGACCAAAATAACATAAAACTGAAAAAAGTCGGTGAACCGATGGTGGTGAGATAATGAAACTAATGGCGGTTGCTTTAGACGGACATCGATTATTGTAAAATCATGAAAAATTTTTTTTTTTGGGGATTTAGGTCAAATAGAAAGACCAACTTAGAGACTGAGTAAGGCAATGATTAGTCCTAACTCACTCAGAAATAGTTGAAATACACCAACTATGATTGTGGAGTATGTAGGGAGATAAAAAATGAAGAAAACGAACTCAAACCTCAAAAAAAAATCAAGCAAAAGCTAGCAAACATGAAATCTTATGATGTAGATTTTATGTTGTAGCTTATGCCATTTAGGACTGACTTATGAATAGTATAGATTTTTTGGTTACCAAAGGTGCCTTACGAAACCGACAACTATAGTTGGTTTCAGGTAAGTTTTGGCGTGGTGTCCCCAATATATACTTTGTAGTACTCGAGGCTCTACTATGATATGATGACTGACAGAAAAACCATTAGGAGCCCTCTATTAATCCTCTAATCATGTGATCATTGATAGTTTCTTCCGGGAAATATGTTGTTTAAAAAATGTGTAGTTTGTTTTTAGTGATTTGGTATAAAGAGAGAGTGTGAAAAATGTGAGCTATGGTTCAATTTTTTAACCATCAGTTGGTCATGAATTCCATCATATAGGTTGCCCATAATTTAAATGAGCTACAATGCAACATAAAAAAATGAGATGAAAATATTTTAAACCCAAATCCATAAATTATATTTGATGAGAACAAATTATGAAGGGGTAAAGAGTATGACTTTCACTAGATGAAATGCAAGAAATGAAAGAAGAGTTATTTTTAATCCCGAAGGACAATTAGAAGAAGAGAATGTTTCCAGAAAGAATCTTAATGTGAAATTGTTTCAAATGAAATAGAAACACAATATTTTCCCCTAAAAATTAACAAATGCAATGAAACCCAACAAACACAACAATACCAAAAATAACATTAATAACATAAGTTAGTGGAATTCCTAGAAAATGCTAGATCAGGGAAGCGAGGTGATTCCTAGGAGGTTTGTTAATATACTTTCAAATAAAATTTAATGCGAGAAAAACCATGAAATAAGGAAAATCCTACATGAAATGTTGTATAATGAGGTATCACGTGCTAATATAATAAGTAAATCTAATATAATAGGAAAAGATATGATTAGATCCAAATGTTTGGTAGGTTGTTCTGGGTCTTGTAGGTCTGATAGAGGTCTAATAAAGGGTTTAGGACTGATCAAGTGAGGTTTGGGTTGGTTTTGGTTGAATTGAAAGCTTGCTGGTCAGAGGGTATAAAATGAAAGAGTGATCGATACCGGTATAGGGGTGAAACCAATGACAGTAGGGTAAATCAACGTCGGTAGGGGAAATGGGTAATAACTTAATAAAAATAGATTTTTGGCCTCTCTGTGATTACACAAAGAGTGAGGAAGGTGTGGTTAGGATCGTAATATAAATTATAAGAATCGGGAATGCATAGGAAGATGTTAGGAAAGGTGGAATGACTTGAAATGGTTGGGTAGGTGGATTGGTGGGAAGATGGAGATATCCGGGCAATAGTAGAAATGGAAATACTGAAAGAAGCAAAAAATCTATAGTAAAGTAAGAAAATATGATGAAAACCATGTTACTTACTTGTTTCTATGAAGATATTGTGAACAAAGATGGTTGGTGGTTGATAGGAAAGGTGATAGCCGGTTTAGTGCCGCGGCGGTCTGCAACCTATGTGTAGACGCTCGTTTGGATGAAGGAATGTCTCTAAGGTTCACACTTGATTGCAATTAGAACTCCCAAAAATAAATGACCAACCCGTGTAAAGAGTTGTAAAATTTTATATAAAGGAACTAGTGGTGGTTTAGGTGACTGACGTCAGCCAAGGATAAACCAGTGTTGGTTAGGGTGAATTAGTCCAAGTTACCAAAAATAGCTGAATCTTTACTATTTTTGGCATGATTTTTATTACTAATCCGGGTCTCAAGTGAGGGTTGGCGCTTAGATAAGTGGGATTGTTTTTGGAGAAGGAATATGAATTTAATTTTATGATTAGACTAAGTCCCAATTGGTTGGGATAAGTTGGGATCTAGTCTTAATTAATTAATAGGCTAGGCATAAATCCATGGTGAGGTGTCTAGGCGATGTGTAAATTAACTTAATTAAAGTAATTAAATTAATTAATAATGTGAGGATGAACATTAATTCAATTGTAAGTAATTAAATTAATATGAATGTGGGTAAGGGGTCATGATTAGGTGAATACGTTACATTAATTAATTAAAGGGGACCAAGAGGAGTGTGACCCAAATTCAGCGTCTACAATGTCCGCCTAAGCCATATGCTCTGCAAATCAACCCTATAGCTAAATATATGTTATGAATACATCCTATGTTAGGGCCCTGCTCCTAAATCCTATTTAGCTCACTCAATATCTATGTGAGCCTCATCACACTTACTCAATAACATAGTACACGTGGCTTCAACTATAAACACCGGCTCAAACAAATGTGCATTCTCACTGTAATCACATCTACTCTCACAAGAAGATCTAGAGGCACATTCTCGTGTCAATTTATGTATCGATGGATCAATAATAAATGAAAAATAGGCATCACCTACAACCATATAACAACATATTAGTTCTTATACACCTTTAAAATATCCAAAAACCAAACAATAAATAATAAAATAAATAAATAATACTCACTCTCCACTAGTTTTGGTGCTACGTCATATCCATCGGGGAAGGTACATGCCCCTCTACTTTTCCTACTACCACCCACCTACCACATCTAAAACAAATGGAAATAATAATAATAAATTTTGTGCTAGCCACCAATTTCCATATGCCTAAGTGTACAATGCATCACCAACCTTTATTAGCTCTATGGATGTATCATCCTCATTTTGAATAGGATGCACTAGCTACGCTCTTATCAAGCCTAGCCTTGTTCTGTTTATCTCACCACTCTAGTAGCTCTCATCCATATATGGTTCTAGGATCACATCCCGATCCATTCCAAACTTCCTAAATAGATGCTCTTCCTTGAATAACTTTGCCACTCCGGAAATCAATCCTCTAACCACATGGTGCGCCCAAATGCACTATAACTCTAATCCATCCTCCAAAAACCACCATAATCTCTATATGGCCTTTATATGATGGCCTCTAGACCCATCCAATCAAGCATCAACCTATAGCTAGTTGTATCTAGTCTCATGCTATAGGTACCTACCCACCTTGCTAGAAATATCCAAAGTGCCTCACCCAGTCCACCTGTGGCCCACTAAGTGGGCTCAATATCAAAATGTGCTCATATTCCCATACATGTAACAAAGTGGTCGCTCCTTTTCCACCCCCATGATCCTCCTACGTAAATATATACAAATCTATATACAAGTGGGCCAACACGCATCACACCCATGCATATCTCTTCCCATACTTCTCTATACAGAGAAAATTATCATGGATCTTGTACAATATACCAACTCCACCACCCTTTAATAACATAGAGGATGCTATAACCATTGTGATAAACTTCCACAATTTTAGAACACTAGATATTAATATAGCATCAAAACTGATATGGGTCTATGCTTGTACTTGAGTAATAGTAAATTACTTCCTTGCTACCCTCATCTAACTATGGGCATCCACTATACTCATCACCTGTACCCTCTCCCCCTATAATCAACAGTCCAAATATTTGATATACATCCTCTAGGGTTATCATCATCTCACCAGTAGGAAAAAAATGTACATGGATCGACACACCATATCTAACAAAATGTAGTCAACATAGGTGTATTATGGGAAATATCCCCCAATCTAGAAATATTCCACAGAGCTAGCACGATCCAATATATCCCACTTAACATCTACTTGTTAAGAATTTCAAATTGTTAGTGCTCCATAATTATATAGTTGTAATGGAGTTGTTGTTTTGTTGAAACTACTTGCTGGAATATAAGAGTAGTTTCCTACTTTATATGAAACTTTATTCCTATTTATTTTTCTATCTCGAATGAATTAATGAACAATTAGATTATTATAATAATTTCGTTGTGAACATTTGGTTCTGCCATTTTGTTTGGTATCGAGTGAATTAATGTCTTTTCATGAAGAAATAAGTTTTTGCATATGGGGACAATTATAATTCCTTGTTGTCCTCGTAGATTGATTTTAGATTATTTTAGTTTAATTTTAGAGTTGTGTGAAAATATGATACATATATTTGCATTTTGTTTCACACTAAAGTCTAATGTACATGCACATCAAGTTTTGCTTATAAGTGTTAATCCTATATTGATAGAGAGGCATATTATTGTAGTTTTATACATAGGTGTGTATTATTCCACGTATACTAAGAGAGTTACAAGAACTAAGAGAGTATATTGTGGATATAATAAGTTAGAATAGTGAATTGAACTCAACCTTAGATATTGAATCTAATTCCATAGTTTTCATTATTCATGTTGCTGGAATTCTATGCATTGATGACTCCATGAGAAGCTCATATTTGATGAATGACATAAAAGGTTACTAGTCAAATCTTGTGTGCAATTGTTATCTTTTATGTGTGAATTGGAGGGATCATGTGTGGTTCAATTTTCATGCATGTTTGAAATAATCAGTCAAAATATATCTAAGCTTATGTATTAGGGATTTAAACAAAATATATTTAAGCTTTTGTTTTAAGCTATGCACATTAGAATAATTTGAGCAGATTTAGGATGCCATCTTATCCAACGTAGGCCTCTCACTCCATAGGTAAATTTATTTGTTTGTATTGACAACACACACTCATGTAGGTATGCATTTTTTCAAATAAGGAGGTGTGTCATTTTTTATTTGAGTCATTTGAAATCAGTCAAAAGTTTTTGTAATTAGGTTAGAGTCTATTTGGTTATGTTGTTAAAAAGAATACTATAATATCTTGTTTATAGTTATTTGTGATATTTGTATTTGTGTATTTTAAAGATTTTTTCAAATACAAATCTAGTTTATTTAATGTTATTATTGTCACGAGGTTAATATAAATTGTAGTTTGTAGCATTTATAAAGTAATAGAATTTTTGAATACTTTGTTATTTGTCAAGTATTGTTATCATACATTGTCAATGTATATTCAAGTGTCGTTTAAGAAAATTTGGGTTATTATTTCCTTTTCTAAACATATTGTCATCAAGTGTTTCATCAAAATTTCATTTTGAGCACGAGTCAAAGTGTCAAATTGTCTATAAAAAATACCCCACGACGCATTTTTGATGTTACCCGATGTCCAAGTCCAAATAAAGAGGGAATATTATACTTTGTTCATGATCACATCAAACATAGTTAGTAATGTATGTATTGGAGGATGGAGGAAATGCAGGGCATGAGGAAAATCAACATCCTCAAGTTTTTCACTACCTCATAGGTCGCATACTACTTTAGTGAAACTTTTTGTTTTGTGTGTGATGAATAAGAACAAATCAACATCCTTGTTCTTGGGTGTAGTACATTATTTTTATTTCTCTCGTGATGATGATTATCTAGAGACTTGTACCATTGATACTATTGCAGGAAGTGTTCTTGATCAAATTGACTTGATGTTTAATGTGAATTGGTGAATGGGTTCCAATTCATGTATTCACCTGGATAGAATGATGGGAACCTATTCATGGATGATGTAGTTACCACAGTCAGTGATAAGGATCAAGACCATGTGTGATCTACAGAGTGACATGATGCTTGGTTGAAGATGGTGTTTTCCCCATGTTTACTCTAAGGGGGAATGTTAGTAATTTCAAATTTTTAGTGATCCATAATTATATAGTTATAACAGAGTTGTTTTGTTGTTAAAAAATTTGATAGAATAGAAGATTAGTTTCCTACTTTATAAGAAAATATCTTCCTATTTATTTTTATATCTCGAATGAATTAATGAACAATCATATTATTATTATCATTTCATTGTGAAAATCTAGTTCTTCCATTTTACTACTAGCCCCAAAGTAAGAAAATTACTCAAATACTAACCCAAACGGAACTCTATCCAAAGTGTGTATACCTCTACGCACCACCGAATACCAAAAATATCTCACATTAGTACTTAATACATACTTAAAAACAACTCATCATTGTATAAAAATTGATCAAAATACAAATATTTCACATTATACTACCAAATCTCTGTCTTGGGATGTCAGTGCCTAGGAGTAGGTCACGAGAGCCCAAAAACAAGTCACTAGCACCTTGAAATGGGCACTATTTTCCCCGAGAGATAGCAATACCCTATCTCTGTTTCCACCCATGTCGATCTGCCAAAAATATAAAATGTAAATTTATTTAAAATCGGTAGAAACAAACATATTTCACACATTTTTATAAAAACAATCATATATACTAACTCATCAAAATCGTCCTGTAAAGTTACAACTACCACTACTCTCTCGAATCTCATCAAACTTATTGTTATAACATGTGGCATCCTCACATCTCGAGCTCCATTTTCATTTGAAAATGGTACAAATGAAATCACTATTCACTTTTCTCTATTACTATATATAGCAATTCTCAATTTTCCATATACTATAGTTACTATTTACAATCATCTTACGAACTAATACACAACAGATGGTTTCTCTCATATCTTGAGCCTTGTTACTTCATTTTCCTCCTTGTTTGTGCCATTTGGATCCAAATTTCTTCTAACACTAATATACATATTACACAATATTATATTCAAATCTAAAACATGTACTAATCACTCTACATGTAATATTTCAATATCTTTTATTCTACCTCTCATTCACTATTACATAAAATTATAATATTTCTTTCAGCTCATTAATCATCTCTTCACCCCTCACCCTTTCACCGAAAGGGAGGCATACAATCATGATCACCTTAACTTCCTTCTAAAGCTATAATATAATCAATTAATACTCCTCATACATCACCGCTGTAATTTATCTTTGATTCTATTTTAAAAAATAACAAATCACTCTATGCAACATTTTAAATACTTCATGTTTTTCAAATTTATTCCTACTAGTGACCAAATATAGGGGAAAATTAAAAAAATATCCGTGCGTAATTTACTAGGTACATCTTAATTCAAATCAATCTTATATCACTCAAATCAGCCTATTCAATTGGTACATAAAGTACATTCTGTTATTTCTATCAAATGACCTAATTTGGGAGCTCCACTATATTACTATATCTCCTAGATGACCTAAATTAGGAGTTACATCAAATTATTATCTCATTCAGATAACTTAACTTGGAAGCCATCAAATAATTTTTTTAATCATAAATAATTTGGAGATAAATTGTAACTAAATACTATCTCTATCCATCTACAATGGTTGGACCTTTTGAGGATGTAGTCATAGATGGAGAGAAAAACTAGACCTCTCTCCCTAACACTCTTCCTCTGGTGGAAGGATACCCAAATCCTCCCATTTTCAAATATACAAAATTGGGTTGGGAATTGATCACTCCCTACCCCTTTAATCTCCATTGACAACAATCAAAATCTCCAAATTCTACAAATCATTTCAATATTTCTCAAAGTGCTGCTTACACCAATTTTCTATCTCTATTTATGCCATGTGGTTTGACACATTGACCCATTGTTCACCACACTACAAGTTCTCACACTCTACATGTTATTTGGAATATGGGTTCTCCGGGATTCTCATAATTATGTTCGTGTACTTCCTTTACACTACTTAAAGTTCATTCAAATAGCATAAAGGGGGAAAATTTAGACATAAAATCATGCACATACTACTATTTTACTATGTTGTTAGTATATTGTTTATATAAATGGATCTTAAGTAAGAAAATTATTTACTTGGTGATACAAATATTTATGCATCCACTTGTTTTCTATTTTTCTATTTTCTTTCTCTCTCACATCTGTCATTTTTGTACCCATTTTTTGGTTAGGTATTTCACATCTTTCATTATTTCTCCAAGAAAACTAGCATCCATTCTATACACTAGCACCCAAGAAATCCTATCCTCTTTGTTCTTTTTACAAATTTTAATATTTTTGGTCATCCTTTATAGTTTTCCTATCCTTATCTCGAGCTCACATTCAGTCTTTTATGTCACTAGTTTTGAAATTCAAATAAGTGATCCATATACACACACAACATACACTCTATTACTCTAGCTAGAAATTATAAAGGGAAATCACATTTGCATATTATCACTACCATCAAAAGGGTAACATTTTTGGGATGCATACTTTGCATACACTGCATAATAAGGGGAAGTGATGAATTCCATCTCACACATTTGCATTGAAGGTAGCTATATCCCACTATATTGGCATCATTGGTACAAGGGAATCCTAAGAACACTATTTCACACACAAACACAAAGAACTACAAGGAGTCTAGAATGTAGTGCAGTGATCGGTAATAAATTCACTCTTTAGGTGACTGTTGGGGCTAGTCTAACTTCACATATTGCATATTTCATTCTAATTTGATGTGTTCGTAGGCTTGTGTAGGTAGATGGGGTTTTTATAGGTTATAGGTACCCTCAATGATCAAGGTATGAATATCAGTTGATTAATAGAAAGTAATTGTGAAACCCTTCATCACAAAAGAAAGAATATTCAAATAATTTACACACTCACCAACACCTAGAATTTGTCTCTGGTGCCCAAAAGTCCTCACCCTATCCTAGGTACCCATGTTTGGCTCCATTAATAATTTTTAGAATTAATACTAAGTAATCACGACAATCTTCCTAGCTTCTTCATTAGATATTTGAGTTTACATTAAACTAGGATAAGTGTAAATAAGATAAGTATTCTATCTCTCCTATTTTCTTACAAGGTTGCATCATTAGATTGTTTAAAAATTGTATTCTACTATATTTTATCATATTAGTGACTCGATATTAGATTCAATTCAATTTTTATTAAATCAAGTACGTTTTTTTGACTATTTTTCTTATAGTTTGCTGTAGGTTTAGGTGTTGTATGTTTCTTCCCATTCTTGGTGTCAATGTTGATGGTGAGCTAAAATTATTTTTCCTTTTTTGATCATGATAAGAAAATATAGCCTATAATTTCTACTCTTGATGGATAAATTTTTCAAACACCACCTCCATGGTCAAATGACCTTCTACATACACTTCCCTTCCTATGATGAGATTAAGTCTCATGATTTAACCTTCTTATGAATAAATTCTCATCATTTGAGTACTTAGGAACAAATTTCAACAATTTAGTAATTTTTTCCCAATACTATGTTACATCAAATTTCCCTACACTAAGGTCTAAAATGATCATATATTTCCCTAAACTTTCATGCATAACTCATATTGTATATAGCTTCAAACTAAAATGATCATATATATGAACACCTATTAATTCCTTTTACTCCCTACAAATTATCATTCTTGTATTCCATGGCTATCATATTCACCCTTTATAATAATTCCCTTTATACTTGTACTATGACCGTATAGCATTCAATGTGAAAGCATAATGTTGTTTATATATGGAATCTTCACCAATGGAAAATAAAATTTCCTTTTTAATCTCTTAAAGGAATCTCCAAACATCACTTTTATGAAATTTCAGGTTCTAATTTAGTGATTTGGGCCTTCAAACCACTTTCCATAACTTGATTTCCACTGACTCCCGGTTAAGCTTGAGAGGTAAATTTTGGGTACCAATGTATCCTACATCATTTTAAAGTCTCGAAATTCACAAGGATGTCCGAATCAACAAAATGAAGGAATATATTATACCATAAAGGCTTGAAGAAACTTATATTTTTATTCTTGATGTTTCTCATTTCCTTAATCTGTGCATACTCATGGAGACATGGGTTTTGAAGTCAAGCTTCGAGTTGAATCTTCAAGTAATAAAAAAACATATACTTTGTTTACGAGGGAAAAGAACGTACCATGAATCTTCGTAAAATTTTCAGTATTCCTCATAGTTATGTCACACTTGTAAGGATTTAAGGAGCTTACTAAAGCCTCTAAAGGAATAATGGATTCCTTCTTATGCTCACACAGTCACAATAGCTGCACACACAAACCATATACTTCTAAAAATGTATATCTCACCTCTTATCTTGGCAAGGCAGATCTTTGCACACTTAAAAGAGCTCACTATTGTTTACTTGTCCAAATTTCTTAGAACCTAAGATTATTAGATTTTAGAGAAGGGTTTTCATCATACATGTATGTATCTTCCATGATTCAAGATCTCACAAGAAATATAGACACACCAACTAACCGAGATAGTTTCCCCAAAGCCTTTTCTCCTAGGAATAACCTTTTTACCTTCACATGTACAAGTTTTTCTAACTCTTACCATCCATGGAAACCTTCTCACACAAACATTCATGCATGGGATATGAAGAAGTTATTATATAATGATATAATATTAAACAACTCTTAAACTTACTCGACATCAAGAGCTTTCTTCGACCCTCGTAACTATACAAAATTAAGTTCTTGTTGATAGTAATCCATTATACAATCACAAATCACAAAGATCCAAGGTCTATACTCTTATAAAATTCCAACACACAATCTTACTTAAATAGTAAGGAAAAATATTTCACAAGAATACATTTACAAGAGCCAAATTATCTCCATGATGCTTAGGATCTACTTATATTGACTTAAATAATCAAGAATCTACTCAAATTAAGGAATGTATACATATACAAATGTATATATTGAAATCATGAAAAAACTAGGAAAATATGAGTATTTCCACCTTGAACATCCCTCCCAAATCTTCACAAATTGATTTAACTGGGTAGAATAGGGAGATTGGTTACATTTTGTAATATATAAAACTATCTTCCACCTCTAACCGAATGAGCTTTTAATTCACTTGGTAACATGAGTGACTTCTATACTCAAGACTCAAAATTGTTAATTATTAACTCATGTCATGACTTCTAAAACCCTAGGAAGATGTAAGACACTTATTTTGACCACTTTTCATATTTTTGTAAGTTTACAAGCCCATGGATTTATGAAACACAATGTCAAGCCCAAAAAGGTCTCCACTTTCAAGTTTTACATTTTGGAGGAAAAGTAGGTTTTTCAAAATTTTAATATCCTAGACTCCCACTAACACACTTGACTGACATATAAGGCCTTAAAAGACCTATGATCATACCTAAAAATACAAAATTTAGTGCCCCATGGCTTATTCATATACATGGAGTGATGCTCCCGCATCAACAACCGTGGTAACCAACATTGACTAAAATATAAATTGAATTGATCCTAGATGATGTTATAAAAAAACCCTAGTTCTACCTTCTATTTGTCCCACCATAAGGAAGCCTTGTTTGAGAGATAATATGCACCCCAAAATGCCTTATTTTCTTCTAAAAATTTCATGATGGGGAAATATTTCTCCATCTCGTTGAGCCAATTCTCATCTCCATCACCAAGAATTATCCCATCAAATTTTAGGGACATAAATTTTTATCATTTACTCTTTTTCTCCCAAAAGTTCCCTTTTAGTTTCAGTTTGGTTCAAATTTACATCTTTAGGATTTGTAACATTCACATTTTTACACTATGATTTGTAGTATTAGGATCTGTTGGTGCTTGTTTTGAGCTCACCCCTTAGAATTAAATGTGATTTTGAAATTTTTGATGTCCTATTTAATAGAAATCTTAAATATGTGTATTTAAAGGATAAAACCATGTTAAACCAATGAAAATCCTATGTTAGTGCAATAAATCTAATGTGAATCTTCTTTCCTAGTCAAAGTAGTCGTAACCATGTTGTTATAATAATATTTTCATGTAAAACATGATAAACAGATTAGATCAATCCTTGCAAAAATATACATTTGTATCATCCTTTTTAATCCTTATACAAACAACATTTGTTTCCCAACACCTGAAAACACATGGAATGTTTTGGGTTTTCCTCACGATATTAGGATTGATTTGAATTTTTTAGAAGTATTGTAGTATGCAAAATTATCCTCAAGACTGTGAAAATATTCTAAAAAATATTCGTGAGAGAAAAATGTAAAATGTGGACACAACCCTGCTCCCTAAAAGGAAACACATGTAAAGGTATCATTGGAGTCATGAGATGGGCCTTTTATTTCACCTCTACATTTTACACTGGTAAATTACTAAATATAATTTCAAGTATGAACCACGAAGGAGGATATGTGTCAACTTGGTAATCAAAGTCAACAACGGTTGATCGGGTCAGGTTTATAGTTTTGCACCCTTTGAAAAATAAGGAAAAAGGAAAGAAATATGTGAAAAGGAAGGTTGGGAAGCCAAGAGAAAAGGGAACAAAATATTGTGATTCTTTAAGACATTTTATTGGTAAAAATAATCTCGAGACCCGTGACTTAGATATATGGAATAAGAATATAACATACACATGAGTGGAGAAAGAAATGCATTTTGTGTGATACAAATACAAAGGTGTGTGGATCATTTTACAAAATTATTTTGAGGCCCATTAAAAGGTTAAAAATTGGATTCATTAATGCACTAGCCATACGAGTAAATCCCATTAATGAAAAGGAATTGTGTAAGGAAGATACATAAATGATAGGACTTGAAAAGATTGCAACAATTGAAAAGAAAGAAAAATATGAAAAATTATAAAATTTCACCACGAACACAATATTTGGCACAATCTTTGGCTTTAATGCATGAATATTTTAATTTTTAATAACGTAATGTGTTATAAAGTACTATATTGGTTATCCCATAGTTTCATGTTATTCAACAATTTCAAGTATTGAAGGAGAGCTGAAGAAAAAGCATTAGCCCAAATGATCATATTTTAGTTACAACACTTTTTAGTTAGGTTCCAGGTGTAAAGAATCGAATTTTTTTAAAAGGTGAGTTCCTCGCCCTTCCCATATCCTCATTGATATTTTTAGAATCGATTCTGTAAGGTCCGGGTTTTTGTAAGAAGGGGTTTGATGAAATTGTGTTAGAATCATGAAAATCCAATTATTGCACATGAAAATGAGTCCTAATCTTAATTCCCCTAAATATAATTACGACTCGACATTACATCTATTGACTTAAAAGATTTAAGGCATAGGCTAAAATCCCCTAAAATAAGTGACAACATAACCCAAATAGCCAACAATGGTATTGAACTTGATAAAAATTTCCCCTTGCTATACCATGCCCAAAGCTCGTATGGGTTCATGCTCAACATTATAATCCCACAACCAGAGAGGTTTGGGAAAATAAGGGAGATTTGGTTTCATCTTTTTAGGAGTAGGAATTTGACAGAATGATGGGGTTTCCTCCCACATGGGAAGAGGGGTCTATCATCAAAGATTCAACATAGGATTACTAGAATTTGCATTCAAATAAATGGTCAAAGTTCATGAATTCCCATCGGTTGATCAATCCATGAAATTACGCCCCGAATGACAAAAATATGAATAGAACTGAATTCATTGAGGAATTTGGAGATGTGATTATATTTTTTAAACCGAGTAATAGGTATTAAATCTACTTGGCTTTTCCAGAATACATGTATCGAGTTCATTTAGGTCATACTTACACATAAAAACCTCTCCAATGGGCTGAGATAATAAGTGACTGTATTCATGAACAAATGATGGGAATTGCTTAGATTGTGAGAAGAAAACATCCTGACATGGAAGAATTTTTCATGTCTTATTACTTGATTTATAATATATCTTGTCATAGATTTTTTCTAGAGTTATTGATGGATGGTGAGCTTGGTAGCTCTAGAATGTACAATGTATTCTTGTAACTAAGGCTAGAAAATTGTGAAATACATTATATAAATGTTGCAAACCATTTCTTTGCACCCAATTTTTTTATAGCACCTTGATTGGGAGACTAGAATATTTTCCTCTAATTCTAAGATATTTATTACTCAATATGGGTGTTCTTTTATCTAATTCAAGACCTTTTCATATATCATAGTTAGTCACGTTGTGATGGGAATTCTTACTTTCTCCCCAGTGTGTAATTGATAAATGGGCATTGATAGAATTGGTTAGGAAATTGCTATCACTACATCAGTTCATTTCACAAAAGCATCTAACATCCCCTACCAAGTTTCCCATGATAATTAGGAATTGCACTTTCCCAAACATATAGAATGTAAAAACATCGAAGCGAAATGAGCACATGTATGTAGGATATATTTGAGGAAAGAAAATATTATGATATAAAGCATCTGTTACATAGTGTTGTACCTACTCGTAGAGCATAAACCTCATTATGAGGATTTCTAGATGAATTGTGCAGATGAAAGGGAAGTTAAAAAGAGAGAATATTCAAGAATGAAGTTGTCCAAGATGGTTGATTTTTTTGTTATCCAATATCATGAAGAGTTAGAAGATGATGGGAATGTGATTAGTGAAGAATACATCAGAAATGATATTGCTTCTCAGCCTTTTCCACCAGTTAATTGGGACATTGATGAGAAGAAATATAATCAAGAAAAGACTGCAAATATTATATGAATTTATTTAAGGTGGCTATTTTAAAAAGGAGTGGATTTAAGTTACAAAAATACCTAGTATTAAGAAAATATAGAAATAACAAACTTATTCGGGATGTCCTTCCTCCACATCTGAAGGTTTATGCCACTAGGGATATCTCATGAACGAAGATGCTTAAATTTCCTTCCAGAAGATTGGAGTCCATGCAAATAATGGGTGATGTAAGTGCCCACGAAGCATAACTAGAACTCCCTCCCTTAAAAAACAAGAAGAATCGGAGAAGTACCTCGAAAAGGTATTACCGAGGGCCCTATTGTTCATGGTACCCCCTTACAGTTGTTCCAACATCTGTTTCAGGATCCAAAGGAAAGGAGAAAATAATGGAATCCACTCCTAAGAAGATTAAGGAGGAAATTTTTCTAAAACACCTCATGAACTTAAAAAATTGAAGACTGAGTTACATGAATCATAGGAGGAGGGAAAAGTTCATCTTTGGAAGAGGAAGTGAACTAAGGTGTTCAAATGGATTGATTTAGTAGAGTAAGATAATACTATAAAAATAGTAGATATTGATGTCCCATTAATTTTATCTTTCACCACCCAGTCTCCTGTAACTACACTTATTCAACACTTACACCTATAATGATAACCCTCGTTATTCCAACAACTCTAGTTTCTTCACCCATCAAGGAATATCCCATTATGAATGTTCATATTCCTGATGTGTTAACTATTCCACAGTAACATAATGATATTTCTTTAGAGAAGACTCAAAGTAGTGGGGTGAGAGGAGAGGAGAAGGATATTGAACTCGAAGCACAACACCACCTTTAGATAATTTCAGTACAAACAATGTAAGGAGAAACTTTAGGTGTAATAGCTGTAGCAACACCTTAGGACACTAAAGTAATTACGAAGTTCCTAGAGCACACATTCCTATAGCTAAATTAATTCCTCAGAACTTTGTGAGATGGCCCTTAGTGACATGACCCTTACTCCTAATAGGGAAGTGGGTGAGGAATCAATAAAAGTAGAAAGGGAGGTGGGTAACCAACAACAGCTTAAAAAGTTGAAGAAATAGGAGACAAATTTGAGCCTATAGATGGAATTGAAAATCAAGGTGGGATTACAAAACCCAAAAATCAAGAGGAACCAATGTATGTGGATCTAGAAGGTATGTCTATGCCTTCTTCATCTTACAAAGATTTGACAATCATCCTTGTAACTACATTTTTACAATCAGGTTGATGAACACGAGTCTCCCATAAGGTAATGGATATATAGTTCTCTTCTAAATAAGAAAATGATAGAGATACAATTGGATGATGATGATATAAAAATCTTGGCTCTCCTCAATCCAATAAGGCAACCTAAAAAGTTAAAGGTTATTTCTAGGACAAATCTAAATAGGAAAGGAGAATTATTCATAGATATTGGAACTCCTAAAGCTGACGTGTCTCGAGGAGAAGCATCCCCATATGATTTTCAGGTCTCCACGATATCACTAGGTAAGCCCTCTACTAAAGAAATGAAACATGATTTTTCTATGGTAGTTAAAGGAGTGTTCCAAAATATTTATGAGTTCAAAGAAACCAACAAGGATTTGAAGACTAAAATGAAGAATTGTCTAATTTTTTAGAAAATTGACTAGAAATCATAGAGGAGGATAGGTTGAAATTCTAGAGATCACTAACTATGATATTAGGTAGGTCAATGACTTGGGAGAAAGAGGAGATGCTATTATCCAATGGGAAAATAACTTGATCACTAGAGGTGAGGAAATAATCAGGGAATCCATGAAACATTATTCCCATATTTTTGAAAAATTTGAGGCAACCAGGGCATTAACAGATAAATGTGAAGCTAAGAAATTAATGTGGACAGATATGTTGCCAAAAATGAAAGCTATCAAATATTTAAGTGATGACCTAGTTTTTAAAGAATGGATTACATCTCTTAAAACCATAGGAAATCAATAGGAATACTATGAAGTTTCAATAGTAAGGGTAGATATTTTAACAAAATATGTTGAGATCCTTGATGGGTTAAGAGAAAAAATAATGGATTATGTTGGCTACCTTCATTACCTGATAGACAAAATAATTAGGAAAAACAATGGAGAAAAGATCAGAAAGTAAATTACAAATAATTTGATTACTCTTTTGAGGAATCATTCTTTAGGTAAACTGGTAGCCAAGGGTTTTCAATATATCAACTATGCAAAAATGGGCACAAATTGAATTGAAAATTGATAAATGGTCAAGAAGTATAGAGAAAGAAATAGTTGTCTTTGTGGAGCTTAATGACATAGGTATGAAGCATGATATCATTTTCCACTATCACTTAGGTCACGATGAGGAAATTGTCATACAAAATATTGAAAGGTTTGATGCCTACAATAATAGGGTAAGGGATAGCTTCGCGAGTCATCCCATTCAAAAATACCATGAAAAGGAAAGAATAAGAAAGAAGATAGAAAACAAACTTACCTTCACAAAACATTCTGAATCGAATATTTCTTCAAAATAGAATGCATTTTACTAAAAGACAAAAAAATATTATAAATAGAAAAATATATTTTTCATTTCTCCCATTTGTCACCATGTACACAATCAAGAACAAAGGATATTTTTTAGTTAGAAGATACTTCCTTTGAGAATATTTTGAATTACATAGAGCTGAGTTCCAAGGATCCTTTAGGAATTTTTTGGGGGGAAATTCAGTGAAGTAGATTGTATAAGTATGAGGGGTTTGTCCTCATATGAAGGATGGTATTTTCTTAAGATTTTTACAAATAGAAAAATTGAGATATTTTTACTATGATACTTTGCTTAATTGTCCGAGAATACATTTCAAGTTTTTACTCTTTTAAATTCAAAAGATAAGATGTTTACAATGTATAGTCATTAACATGAAGTGAGATCATTTGTTTACATTTTCCTGTTGATGAAAAATCACATCACCCCTGAATTACCTAAGTTTGAATGGGGAATTCGGCTTGATTGCACAACATGGAGTTGTCGTGAAGTGTGGGACATTACAAATCGACAACTCTCTCGAAAATCCAGTTCCTTCTCCTAACGTACTTGTCATGAACTACTCAAAGTGTAGGCCAAAATACTCACTAATCATAATCTATAAATTCCAAGAGGATAGGAAAAGAAGGAATACATAAAATAAAATCCTAAACTAAAGCAAAGTGATACACTAATACTTTGAGTGTTAATCACTCTTCCTAACCCTGTAAAATGGAGAAAGGGTGAACCCTAGGGAGGTTGGACAACTGAAACACAAATCTAAGTTCAATAGATGCACTAAGGTGAGGTTGGAAAACTAAAAACAAACCTAAAATTTTAAAAATATTCATTCCTATAAGAACAATACACTAAACCCTACGCAATGAACATAGAGTATGCACAAAACACCCGATTTGCAAATAGAGGTAAGATAAAGTAGTAAACTCATGTAAAGGTTTAAAAAAATACAAAACAAAATATTATTACTCCTTTAAAATATAAAAATTACATTGCATGTGAGGAAATTCATGAAGCCATTACAAAGATTTGGGGAAGGTTTGAAGCCCCAAGATGAAATGGGGTGCATGGGAGAAGAAAGGTGATCAACAAAAACCTTGCATGTGCTGCCCCTTATAATATTTATAGAAGAATTTTGATGAGAGGAGGGAGAGGAAGAGAATCCTGAATTTTGTGCCAAACCCCTAAAATTCCATTGTTTAATCTTGTAATGAGTGCATTGAGATCTTCAAAATATCTCTTTTCATTAATGGCTTGCCTTAAGCTTTAAGAAATTTCTTGTGATTGCACCTCATGTCTAGTCTAGCCCCTGTAGACTCATGATGAATCCTATTTTCCACCTACCTCCATTAATGGCCTCACCTAACCCTCTAATGTTATCAATTTTTTGAGGTCCACAAACCCTAAAATATGAAATTTGATGATCCCATACTATGAATCCCAAAATCACCTTTCCAATGACTATAATTTTGTAAGAAATGAGTGAGTACCTTGGAAGATATGCCCAATTTTCCCCTAATGCTTCACCGGGTTTTTATCTTCAACTGTTCCTTAGAAACTAAAAATGGTCATAAAAATAAGATCTTCATTGAATCCCCTTTCTAGAAAGCACAAGATTGTGAATTTTGGTGAAAACATGGAGGAGATGTGCCTGTTTGAAGTTTATACATAATTTAAGTTTTTGTAGCTCTACCGAGCTATTCTCCTTAGCCATCGAGCAATTTTGATTTACCAAAGAGCTACTCACTCACATTCCACCTAGCTTGATAGCTCATGTATTTACTTGGTTTCCATTTGATTTTTTTTGGGCAGGATCACATTGTTTCGGGATTTTCAATCCCGCGATTTCAAACTTTGTTCTCTTGCCCTTTTGGGCTTCTCCCACCATGCTTCCCGAAAACAAAGCCTAAACTATGCACTCCTGAAACCAAAATCTTCCAAACCTCTAAACTCACCCCTAGAAATACCACCACATTGACCCTAAAAGTTGGTTTGACCCCGAAATGCTTGAGCATTTTCAGACTTCGACATTTCGGGGCTCTCACGCTCATTTTACCATTTCACTTCACTAAGTTTCCAAAAGGCTCACCTCAAAGTATCCTTGAAAAAATAAACCTAGCTTGTTGCAAAAACTTCTCCATTAAATCATTGTCTCACATTTCCCCTCATTAATCTCAGCTCATGAGTTGAGCTCTCCAATATGTTCTGCAGCCTAAGGTGAGTCACTTTTTCCACTTGCACGCTCATACTGATTTTCCAAGGCCGAGTTGGATCAGCCCTTTGGAGGAATTCATCCAACTCGTTTTTCCATTCCTTTACCTAGCCATACTTCATTGAACCACTTCAATAAATGAGTTTACCCCTTCTAGGCTGTATTGATGCCTCACCAATTCCATTCATAGCTCACGTAAGTGAGCCCTTTGTTCCCGACCCATCGATCTTGGCCCATCCATTATGTGTACATTGAGCCCCCATAACACCGTGTTCCTCCTATGGCTTGGTTTGAGTCCCTCCTCCAACTCGGCCTTTATGGGGGTATTTTTCTTGACATGTTTTCCCAAGTGAGCCTCTAAATGAGCTCAATGAGCCTCGGCAGAGTTCCCGCTACACATCCATCTAACTCGGTTCACTAAGTAGCTCACTAAACAACTCGAGAGTCTCTCCCATCTCTCCCTTCACACTACAACCTCCCAACTTGCTAAGCTACTCACCGAGTAGCTCAACGAGCTATTTTCGAACTTGGTTAGCCCTCCAAGGCCAAATGAGGATTTTTAATACTAATTTTGGATTTTTTCCAAATTTTTAGTGGAGGAGAGGGGAATGGGTTCCTAGAACACAAAATGTTGAATTTCTCTATCACGAGCCATTTTTCCTCATTTTTGGGGCCGAGGCCATTTTTGCACTGTAATGGGGACCATGAACTGGTATGACCACGAATGGCCGATTTCATCCCGAATGGCCGATTTCATCCTGAATGTTAAAAACACTTGCAACCGCTTCACAATACCTTGAAAGCACTTGTAACAAGTTTGTAACTTGTAGGGTCCGCTCGGGAGCCTATGAAATATTGAGGACCATGTTGGGAAGTTTTGGCCCATGGGAGGAAAACTTTTAGATAGTTTGGTGACTCGTGAGGAAATATGCTTGCTAGATTTTCTTAGCCTAGGCATATCTGTTGGGCATGGAGTCACTATATACCTACAAATTGATCCCAAAATTGTTGAAATTGAAACCTAGAGACCGCCCACACAGTTGATGAACTTGAATTGATGTTTATCTCTCAATTTTTATAAGAAAATCTTTAAAATAAGATTTGTGAGAGTATTAAATTTCCTTTATCAAAGATTTTCACTTGTTTCCTTCTCGCAACCCTATCTGCGAGACTGAAATGGATTGTCTTGAAACCTAATTCTACCAAGTATGGAGCACACAACTGATGATTTCTTGACATGTATCACATGTTGTAGAATTTTGAATAAGACAATTTTCAATTTTTTACATCATGGAACTCTATTAAATTTTAATTTTTTTCTTTCTTTTAAAAGTTCCACTCTTCGTCATGATGCAAGAGACTCGCTCTAATTTGGTGGAGGTACTTGTAAGTTCACCTATGATTATCTTTGAAGGAATCAAAAAATCAAAAATCATTAAAATTGGTCCTTGTCTTGATTTTTGTTGTGCTTTGCATTTGTTTCCTTTTAAGATCAGCAACTATTTCCAATAAGTATGAACTTGTTCTAGATGCAAGAGGCCTATTGAAACATCATATAATGTTCTGGTGTAAACATAGACAAATCTATATACAAAATACAAAATCATACATGCCTAAGTAGGCATGTAGAGTGTGCAAGAGAACTTGTGATGCTGAAAACAAAACCTACACCTACCCTACACTAACCAGAAGTAGAGAAGATTTCAAACAAACCCCGCCACTTGTAATGTAAAGTAGCTCCATATCCTTGCAATTGGTAGCCATGTGGATGATTTGACACTAATCATAATTGTATAAATGAGTTAAAATTTGACATGGACCTAATTTTCCACTTGAATTATCAAGGTATCAACTCAAAATAAAACAAAAACCCCTTTGGAATGATCTACAAGAGGCTCTTGGAGATGTTGTGACTGATGTAGCTGATCCTCATCATAATTGTATAAATGAGTTAAAATTTGACATGGACCCAATTTTCCACTTGAATTATCAAGGTATTAACTCAAAATAAAACAAAAACCCCTTTGGAATGATCTACAAGAGGCTCTTGGAGATGTTGTGACTGATGTAGCTGATCCTCGGTACTATGAAGCTCTCCCTCATGTTTGGAAGTGAACAAGACTTGTGGTGGAAAATATGGTTCTAAATCAAAAGAAGTTAGATACCTGATAGGGCATGGCTAAATCACTAAGTGTACTAGCTTCTTTGAATTGGAATTTTAATAAGAAAACCTCTAAAAACCTTTCCCGAAAAGGTGACTATTTGTGATTGGATCCTATTTGTCTTGCACATCTACAAACAATTGAAGCATTATCTTGGTGGAAGGTATAGAAGAAATGAATTCCTCAAAACTTTGCTCAAGAGTATTCTTATGAAGGATAGGTTGCTCTTGCATGTGATCCTCTTTGGAAATGGGTTATTTTACTTGGAAGGTGGATGATGGAGGATAAAATGATGTGATCTCTATAGGATCCTCTTCATTGAAATAATCCTCCAAGTCCGATAGATATTACAACTTGTATTTGATCAATATTTTTGAAAACAAAGTTCCCTTGTCAATGTTGCATTCTAAACACTCCGAATATTGGAAATTGTTGCAACCGAATCAGCCTTCACCACCTACTCTTTCTCTACCTTGACCTTCTCTAAAGGCTTAACCAGTAGGGGGATTTTTTCTATTCTGAGATTAGCATCCTAATTATTCAAATATTTAGGCATTTATTCCGTGTTAGGCTCCTTTTGTTTTTCTTCTTCTTTACTGGTTTTTTGAGTTTTATCCCCACATGGATTTGTAGAAGTGGGAGGAGAATTGGGTTGAGTCACGATAGGTGTTTTTATTGGTGGTGGAGATGGTGGGAGGGTTTTACAAATCTACTCTTATGGAGGGGACTGTTTTGGAAGGGAAGAGGATAGAGGAACTGAGATGAGATGGAAGGGTGGAAGACAGAGAAGTGGAATCCATAATAGGTGCAGAAAATGAGAAACTTGGGAATTGAGGTTTGGGTTGAAATGATACCAATTGAGGTAAAGGAAAAGAACTATGAGGGGGTAATATAGGGGTCTCCTCTACACAAGGTTGACTTGCATAATGTTAAATGTCCTTGATCCATCCTTCTACTTGGGGTAAATGTACACACCCAAAATTGCATGTGCTACATTGTTGGAAAATAGTTCCAAAGATCCGCAATGATGATTCAAAATCCTTTCAAGAAGGTTTTCGAGCTCTAAAACCCATTTGCAATGTATATTTGTAGCCTAGACATCCTTACTTAGCCTTTCCATGCTTTCTTCTAGCTTCCCTCTCATTTATATGCATTTTTTGGCTTTAGTGACAGGACCGCCTCCTAGGCTTGGGCGGTGGTTTTGGGACCACCTCCCTAGCTTGGGTGGCGGTCCTAGGACCACCTCCCGTGCAGGTGACAGCTTGAATGTTTTCCCATAACTCTTAATGCATGTTTTTAACACACAATGCTTCACTTAACTCGACTTTTAGGGTGCGTTTATGAACCAAATTTCCTAAAAGTAGTCTTGTTTTCATGGTATTCCTTCCCTCTTCTATTTTTAAATATATTTAATTAGTTTTAACTACCTCTTCTTGCCTTGTGCATGAAGGCACCTCCCATTCTCCATTCCTATATATTCCATGCTTGTATTCAAGAAAAGGGATTGATAATTTTGTGTATCTTGCATTGTTGTGCTACCATAATCTTGCTAGGAATTGCATAGCCAAGCTCGAGATCTCTTATTCTATCTCTCTTCTACTTGAATTATGTCCATATTTCTTCCAAGATACCATTTATCAAGAACCATCCTCTTGCTGCTATTCTTTACACTTTGCCTATCCTTTGGACTCATATGAACACTCGAGAAATAAAGGAAAGAACTCGAGGGACAAATACTGATACTACTGGATTTTCCAAATCTCTTACTCTTCTAGGTTGGAATTGTGTATTTGTTTGCTTTGTTTTGTCAAATTTTCAATTGCATATCAAATAGAGTAGAAATCAATGTGTTTTCATTTGTAAGTAGTTAGTTAATTTCCAAGAGGGTTTGAATCTTTCATATCAATCCCCGGTGACGGATCCTCTTCTTCCCATCTATGTGGATCTGAAGGAGAGAATATTTGTAGGTGGTTGTCTACATATCATAGATCATTTGGAAAAGATCTTGTTTTAAGTTAGTTTAGATTCAATACACCCAACACAGGTGAATAACCTCACCGGGTTATCTTGCTTGTTCTGTTTTAGTGTAGAAGTAGATTTAATTATTTAGAATAGAGGAAAATTGTTGTTTGTGATTGTACTATTTCATTTTTGTGATTTGTTTAGATTTGTTTTCTTTCAAGCAGAATATAGATTGTTAATTTCATTCAGCTTACATGGGAACTTCAAAATAGATCAACACTTAGATTTAAATTAAGTAAACAAACCATAGAGAATTTATGCTACCCGTTCATAGCCTCTAAGTCTCCCCTTTATCAACTCGGCTACCAAGAGATCACACTACCAGATCCTAGTCACTGATCCTCCTATAGTTAGCCACACATATTCAAACATTGGATGCTCTAACATGACCTCGAGGGGTCGAGTGCGGTTGAAGGTCACATGTTCATTTTCATCCGTACAAAATTGATGAACCCAATGTGAAGGATAAATTCCTTCTTGTTTCCTTTTATTTCATTGTTATTACATCACCTTTCCATTTATTCCCCTTTTTTGGTAGGTATTTTATACCTTCTAAAATATTTTTGGAAGAGAGTTTGGTTGGCCATTTGGTTGTGATAGATATTAAAGCAATGTGTAACCACAACAATCCCCTTCTTTCAAGATGGGGTGATAATTACAAAAGCAACGTCCAAACCTCCCTAGTTACAATTCAAAACCCATTAGCTAGGTAAGGATGGAGGAGGTTGATCAACCATTAGACATGTAATATAGTCAACTCCGATGCAAACCACATTGTTATCACAAATGGAACAGTTCTTACCATAGAGTCTTGCCAAGACCTCACATTGGCATGCATTCAATAGAGGACGATTTATTTGCAAGAATAACTAGTCCTCTTCATCAGATAGATGAGTCTTTGGATAGAATGAAGGCTTCAACCTCTAAGATGTCAAATACCTATCCTAAGATTCTTACTTCTGAGGAATACAAGAATTATAACACTGAATAATTCATGACAGGGTATCATAGGCCCGCTCAATCAAATCCTACGCCACAAGTACCCCAAAAAGGGACTCAATCCTCTCCCAATGATCTCATTTCTAATTTAGTGGGGAGGATTAGAGAACTATAAACTACCCAGACTTCACAACCAACACATGCAGTAGGGAAAAACATGGGGTATCTAGTTGATAATAAAGGATACATCCCTTCCAATGAGAAAATAACTAAATATCATGTATAACAAGATTATCCGGATCATTAAAATCTAGGTGATATTATCATAGGGTTAGACACACTAGGGGTGGGTCCTCATCCTTCACAAGCTTATCCTATGCAAGGGCTGGCTGGAAGTGCATTCTCAAATGCCACCACAATAGGTAATACGACGTTCCCTAGTTTTATGCATGCTAGTCCATATCCTGGAGCTATCCCACCTTACATGCATATGTATTCAAAAACTCCCCAGATGGACCCATATACCATTCCTTCTCCCTACATGCCATATCAAGGGACCCATACATTCCCGTCAACGCTTATAGTGCAGCTTATCTAACTCCTCATCCTCTACTTCCTTATCAAGGATCTTCAATGGTGGAATCTTACACAATGGGTACTTATGCTGAGTACTTAAAGAAGCCTCTTAAATTCACCATATGTGGTGTCCTCCTTCCATGCCCATTTCCATATATTCCAACATTTAAGGGAGAAGGAGACCCAAATGCTCATATCAAGGCCTATGCTATCTTTTGTTATCGTGGAATTTATTCCTTGGTATGTTGTAGTGACTAAGATATTTCCAAAGAATCTCAAAGGAGTCACATTTGATTGGTATTATAGGATACCAGAAGCTTATATACATTCCTTTAAACAACTTGTCTCCAAGTTCATCAAAGCATTTGACATGAACAAGTTGTTGCGTACAGGGATTAGGGAATTCCTGCATATTAGATAGGAGTAAAATGAATTTGCTACCCATTTCATCCAAAGATGGTGCTAAGTTCTTTATTCCTCTGCAAGTGCACCCAACATGGACCAGATGGAACTTTTCGATCTTTTTCTTTACTCGCTCAATTGAGAGACTAAGGAAGAGGTCCAAATGCTACGCCCTTAACCTATTGCTTGTATTAGGATATGAGTAGCCAAATTGTGGCTTACCATATCATTTTATTATATCATTTTTACTTTCTCATGCTTAGTAGGTTGTCCTTAGTAATGTCCATAACATATGAATAGTATATATAGGGGATTTTAGGTAGTAATTCATCATCATTTGGAGCATTTGAGTCTTATTATATGGTTTGGAGGTTGCCCCCTCGAAGTGGAGAAGCTATTCTAATTGCATATTGAGATCATTATTTTGGAATATTTTGTTATTTGGTTTTATATTTCTTCTCATTATCTGAATTATACAAGTAATTTCATTACAAGTGGTATCAAAGCTGTGATCTGGGCCAAAATTAGGGAAAAACCTAATTTTTGTTTCCACCATATATTGCAAACCAAAGTGATTTGGTGGGAGATATTTTTACCAGAGTTTTGAAACATTTCAAGTAAGGTTCCTTGAAAATTTTAGAATTTTTAAATTTATTTTGCAAAATTTATTACAAATTTAGGGTTTTTCATATAATCACTCCCTAGGGTGTAGATTGTGAAATTTTTTCAAATTTGTTACATTTTTGGAAAGAAAAAAAAATTAGGTTGGGTTTGTTCTTTAAGTTTTTTTATATTTAGCCAAATTTGTATCAAAATATGAAACCCTAAAATTTGACCGTGATCCCTACATCCTACTATTTTGGGGCATCATGGCGGAGCCTTCCACAAAAGGAAAAAAGAATCCCATCACTCTGGGTAAAACACTAGAAAATGATGAGATAGTAGTTTAGGAGTTGGATACATAAGATATATCTATAGATTCCTTAGGGTTAGGGTTTACTTTGACAGACCATAAAGTAAACCAACTTGAGTTTAACCTGAGAGACCTCGAATCTCAGGTGACCAATAAAGAAGATGTGGATAGGATTGGAAAAATATTGGAGGATTTCATGCAAAAATTCAGTACATATATGATGGGTAATCATACTTATGTCAATCAAGGTGGATCCTTAGGTCAACATAATAGACACATGAGCTAGAGTGGATCTTTGAGTGTGCACAATCCAAATACAAGCACTCTACAAGCTCGTACTATGTTTTTAAAAGTGGAGATGTGTAAGTTTGATGGAAAGGATCCACTCAATTGGATCAACCAAATGGAGAATTTCTTTGAACTACATCAGATTCCACTAGGACAAAAGGTGACCATGGCAGCTTTGTATCTTGAACCTGACCAATTCGTCTGGTATCGATGGTTATGTGCTCAAAGGTAGAAGAGTGGTCTCAATGTTACATGGATAGTGTTCACTGAAGAGTTGTAATTACACTATAGTTCTAGTGTGTCAGATAATTACTTCAGCCAATTAGCAAAGTTGAGATAGATAGGATTTGTTAAGGATTATAATCATCACTTCCAAAACCTTTCTCTACGGGTGGAAAATATTACTGAAGAGAATCTGGATGACCTATTTCTTAGGGGTCTTACGGATCACATTGAACATGAGGTGAGTATGTTTAATACTCATAAGGTTTCTAATTCGATGATTATGGCAAGAAGGGCAGAGGAGAAATTTGTTTCAAGTAGGAGACAACATTTCACTTATACCAAAGATCACAACACCTTGGCCCCAACACTCCCTTGACCAGTTAGATTGACACCTCAACAAATTGAAGAAAAAAGAGAAAAAGGTTTATGTTTTAACTGTGACAGTAAATTTGGACCAGGACATAAATGTGCTGAAAAGAAGTTGTTCTACATTGATGGGCCTAGTGAAGATGAAGAGAAGGATGAATATTCAAAGTTAGAGGTCTTGGTTGAGCCAGAGGAGGAGTCAGGAGATCCTTAGCCAACAGTCTCATGCTATGAAAGTTTAGGTATTAGCAACCTAAAAACTTTAAAGGTTGTTAGATTCCTAAGAAAATAGCGGGTCACAGTGTTGATTGATTCAGGAAGTACTCACAACTTTATCAATCATAAGTTAGTAGTGCACCTAAACTGCTTCATTTATCTAGCTCCTAAATGTCAAGTAATGATTATTGATGGAGGTACTATTACTTGTTCTAGAAAATGCCATAATAGCATTAAGCTTGCCATGGGAGATTACATACTAAATAGTCCCATGTATGTCATTTCTATGAGAGGATCAGACATTGTGTTAGGGGTTCAATGGCTTACCACTTTGAAAACCATTGAGATGAACTTCCAAGACTTGTTCATAAGATTTCACTCGAAGAAAGGAATTTTGAGCCAAGAGGCTTAAGAGAAAAGTCTCCACAAATAGTAAGTTCTCATCAGATGCACAAAATTCTAAAAAGGGTGTAGAGGTATTTGTGGCACAACTATTTTCATTGGAGGCTCATCATTCTAAGGACATTATACCATCAGATATGCAAGCAGTGTTAGATGCACACTCTGTTGTATTTGAAAATATACCAAAGGGATTACCTCTAAAGAGAGATCATGATCATGTTATTCAGTTATTACTAGGAAGTCAACCACCTAACATCAAACCTTATAGGTACCCATATGTGCAAAAGAGTGAAATCGAAAAGATTGTACAAGAGATGTTGGAAGTAGGAATCATCTATCATAGTTAGAGTGCTTATTCTTCTCTAGTAGTGATGGTACAGAAGAAAGATGACATATGGCACATGTGTCCCGATTATAGGGAACTTAATAAGTACATAATCAAAGATAAGTTTCCTTTTCTTGTAATTGATGATTTGATTGATGAGTTGCATGGTGCTGTTTACTTTACAAAGCTTGATCTTTGTTTGGGATACCACCAAATCAGAATCAAGGATGAGGATGTTCATAAAACTACCTTACGGATAAATGAAGGCCATTATGAATTCTGGTAATGCCTTTTGGACTCAAAAATGCACCTTCTACATTTCAAAGTTTGATTAATTCTATTTTTAAGTTATTCCTACGAAAGTTTGTCTTAGTGTTTTTGATGATTTATTAATTTATAGCAAAACATAGGAGGAACATTTGCATCATGTAAATAAGGTTTTGAAACCCTTGAGCAACATCAACTTTATGCAAATCCCTCTACGTGTTCTTTTGGAATCAAGGAGGTTGAATATTTGGGTCAGATTATCTCTCATGAAGGGGTTAAAGTGGATCCTAATAAGATCAAATCCATGATGGAGTGGAAAGTTCAAAAAACCCTTAAGAATCTACAAGGATTTTGGGGCTTACAGGTTATTATCAAAGATTCGTAAGGCATTATGGAAGCATATCTCGCACCTCTCACAACTTTATTAAAGAAGGACTACTTCTATTAGAGTGAGGATGCAACCAAAGCATTTGAGAAACTAAAGGAGGTCATGTGCACCACTCCAGTCTTGTCTACTCCAGATTTTTCCAAAACATTCATTGTTGAATGTGATGCATCGGGAGGGTGGGTATGGGGGTATTTCTCATATAAGAAGGCTTTCCTATTACCTTTTTGAGCCATCAATTTAAAGGTAAGAATATTTCCAAGCCAACTTATGAGAAGTAAATGCTAGCCATACTTCATGTAGTAAAGCAATGTAGACCATATCTCATAGGAAGACACTTTAAAGTGAAGATAGATCATGATAGTTTGAAATAATTCTTAGAGAAGTGTTTATCATCTGAAGAACAACAAAAATGGGTCTCTAAGATGTTGGGATATGATTTCGAGATTATCTATAAGAAAGGGAAGGAGAATGTAGTTATGGATGCTTTGTCGTAGAAAGATGAATCAACTATAGCCTTGTTATGTGCCATATCCATATTACATGAAGATTGGATAGATGAGGTAAGGTCCAACTAGAGAAATGACCCAACCACAAAAACCTCATTCATCATCTCTAAAATGATCCAAGCATGTCTGAAAATTTTGTATTGAAAGGGATGCTTTATGGTATAAAGATAGATTATACCTATGTAAGAACTCCACTCTTAAAAATAGGATTCTATCTGAGCTTTACTCTTCTCTAGTAGGGGGCACTCTAGATTCTTCAAGAATTATCATCGAGTCAAACAAGATTTCTTTTGGGAAGGTCTCAAAGGGGATGTCCAAAAATTTGTGGTAGAATGCATGGTTTGTCAGCAAAATAAGGGTGAAACAGTTTGATCCCTAGGTCTTCTACAACCTCTATCTATTCCTAGCTAGTGGTGGGAAGAGGTTTCCATGGACTTTATCACAGAATGCCTAAATCTAAAGGAAAAATTTCATCATGGTTATGGTGGATAGAATCACCAAATATGCTCATTTTTGTGCCTTGGCACACCCATTTGCTGCAAGCACGGTAGCAACAACCTTCATGGACACATTTCAGAAGCTTCATGGGACACTGAAGATTATAGTAAGTGATCGAGACCCTATATTTACTAGTAATTTTTGGACTGATTTATTCTCATGTTTGGGTACTTAATTAGCTCGTAGCTCTTCTTATCATCCCCATTCTAATGGGAAAACAAAATTTGTAAATAAGTGTTTAGAGGGATATCTCCATTGCTTTACGTTAGATAAACAAGCAAGATGGGTCCAATGGTTTCCACTTGTAGAATGGTGGTATAACACTTCCTTCCATACTTCATCTAAAATGTCTCCTTTTTTGGCACTCTATGGGTACCATCCACCATCCATCACATCATCATTGAGAGGAAAACCATAGGTTAGAGAAGTAGAAGAACACATTCAATATCAATAAGAGGTCCTCTCTAGTCTCAAGGAGAACTTGGTCATGGCACAAAACCACATGAAGCAACAAGCTGATCAACATCACACAGAAAGGAATTTTGTTGTCAGGTGATTGGGTTTTTGTGTAGTTACAACCATATAAGAAAATGTCTTTGAAACAACAACAAAAGGATAACAAAATTTCACCGAAGTATTATGGCCCCTATCAAGTATTGTAGAAGATTGGTATTGTAGCATACAAATTAGAACTTCCACAATCAACCAAAATACATCTAGTCTTTCATGTTTCTTTCCTAGAAGAAAGTAATTGGATAGAGAGTGTCAGCCCAAATAGTGTTACCTGAGCTCAATGAAGAGGGGAGATTCATCTTGGAACTTGAATTCATCCTTCAAACACACACTAAAATCCCGAGGACACGGGTTATTACCGAGTACCGATCAAGTGGAAGAATATGGACAATGAAGATGCAAAATGGGAAGATATGACATTCTAAGAGAAGCACCCAAAGTTTCTCAACATTAGGGACAATGTTTCTTTGAAGGGGAAGGGCATGCTATACCCTTAACCTATTTATTGTATTAGGATATGAGTATTTGACTTATGGCTTACCATATCATTTTATTATATTATTTATACTTTCTCATGCTTAGTAGGTCAACCTTGCATGATGGCCATAACATATTAATAGTAAATATATGGGATTGTTGGTAGTAGTTCATCATCATTTGGAAGATTTGAGTCTTATTGTATGGTTTGGAGGTTGCACCATCAAAGTGGAAAAGCTATTCTAATTGCATATTGAGATCATTATTCTGGAATATTGTATTATTTGGTGTTATATTTCTGTTCATGATATACATTATACAAGTAATTTCATTACACGAAAAGTTTCCTTTTCATAGTTTTTAGGAAGTTTTGGAAGGAGCGCTTTGGATTGACAAAGCGTCTATAGATAGTGGGTGTAAGACCTATGGTCCCAATGGGAAATTGGTATCCCCAAATTAAAATAATGCAAGTTATCAAAAGAATGGTGCTAACAACCAGTGGGACCTAAGGATGTGAATCACAATCATGGTGTTACCATGAATGGTTCTACCGATCAAGCCAAGAACGTTGGTTTTCCAAACAATCTACAAAGATTTTCCTTTGGCTTTACAGATGTGTAGGGAGCAGATCTCAAATTATGCTAGAGGTTGAGCCTGAAATTAATGAAACAACTTGAACAAAGGAGTATGCATCACAACCCCTACCCGATCTTTCCTTCCCACAAGATGATGTTCCTACAATCACTAAACCAAGAGTAGGAGCCTGCGACTTGATATCGGATTTGAACAAGACCTTATCTCACATTTTGTTTCTATATTTATCAAGAATTCACCGCACATTGTTCTATGTTTCTCAATGCACTAGGTCTTGGTCATTTAATCCATATTATTCCTCCTCCTAGCACTCAAATAAATCATATTGAATTCGACATACATCCTCTAGGATAGAATGATAGGGATACTTGGATTTTTTTATATAGACAAGATGCCATCTCGAAGCTTAAATTTCCTAAAGAGGTGCTCCCGCCTTATTTTTACAAGTCTTGGTTTATAATAATCACATTAAAAGAGCCATGATTGATGACGGGGCTGTTGTAAATGTGGTTCCTTTCTCTTTCTTACAGAGGTTGGGATATGGAGAGATAAATTGTTCTGTATAAGAAACATGTTACGGGGTACAAAAGTCTTAAAGTGAACTTAATTAGAACCATAGTTCTTTCAAATCACACTTGGTCTAAAAACTATCTTGATGGAATTTTACATTATCGATAGGGAAACAAGTTATAACATGATCCTCGAAAGACCCTACATTCATTGAATGAAGGATATTCCTTCTACACTATTCTAGGAGATATACACTTAGAAAACCTCAAGAAGAAGAAAGGAGTCCATACGGAGTATGAACTTCCTGCAAACCAATTGAACAAACCACCTCCAACAAAAGAGTTAGTCCTGGTAACCCCATACATTCCAAAGGTTTAAGTCATTAACCCAAAAACATTTGAGGTGGCAAAAGAAGATAAGGGTAAATCAATATCTATGAAAACAATGTCCACTAAAACCACAACGGAAATTATGAAACTCTTAGAGAGTGACGATCTGATCTTCCTCCCATTTGAACCATAGGGAATGGGTAGTCTTCTCGTTTAGCATCTCTTCCCTCTGATGACCTAGATCTAGGTGTGAGCATGATAGAGTTAACAAATGAAGAAGGGAAATTTGAGATTGAAACGATGCCCATAAAAAACATCTCTGGGGGTTATTCTATTCTAAACCCTGGCTTTGACCCATGTGCGTCTGAAACTAAGTTTTCCATATTCATGGGGCAAGGCCTCATCATTCAACAAGAGTTATGAGTAAGCACAATGCTCCACATAGGAGATAAGGCCGAACAACATAATCATGCTCACCCACACACCATGTCTCAAGAACGTGACAAAGAGGTGCACGAACACCTCTTTTAGACAAATGATTTTAATGATTGGACATATACACTTCCAGGAAGGGTTATAATTTTAAACCCATAAAGGTAGGCCCTTGTCAAGAGAATGGAAATTTTGAGGATAATGGTTCTGTCAGTGTACTTTTAGGGGTGAAGAATTCGATATTCATCAAATTTCTTTACCTTATACATCATGACATGCGCTTTCACTTGCATTTTCATATGTACATTACTAAATTTGTATTACATTTTCATTCACCAATTCATTTAAATTTGTGATCAAGGGATTTATTCTTATAGAAACTCCTAAAAACATCTGAAAACATTGGAAAAACATTCAAATAATATCTCTTAAAATCCTCATAGTATCATCAATTATTTCTGAATCATTTCATTAGTTCAAGCAAGATAAGACAAAGTTTTAACCGTGATCATACCAAGGCCTCGCATACTTGGTTCTAATTTTGGTTTCTTTATAGGATAGGTTTATTTTATTCATGGTCTGTTCTAGAAGCTTCATGGTGTCATATCTATCCCATGTACATCTCCTTGTAAATAAGAACATTCTAAACATTTTCCCCAAATAAGTAATTCAAATGCAAATCAACAAAATTTTTATTTTACACATTTCTTTTCCCTACCAACCTTCAGTGTTGAGCTTGTGTGTCTTACTAGTGACGTAGGGTTGGGAAAGAAAGGAAATTCCCTTACTCACCTACACCATGTCCAAGGTGATAAGCTCGTGCTTCCTACTTTGGTAGCACGGGAAAGGTTTAGGGGTCTCTTTAACAAATATAAAACTCATAAAAATTAAATCAATTATCTGAAATCCTAAGTCAAAACAAAGTGAATTAGATGTTCAAAATTCCAAGAGAATTCAAAACCCTAAAAACCAAATTTTGTCAACCAAGTGGCCATCTACGGATCCAAGTCTAGATAAACTGCAAAGAAATTCACATTCTAAACTATGAGGTAGCATGAGTAGGGTAAGGTTGTAGCATCCTAATTTGGTTCTCGTTAAACCGTTTTCTTTCTCTCATCATCACCATTCAAAAAAATTCATGGCTTGTGGCCTTCTAACTCTCAAAGTTTGAGCCCTCACATCTTACTAGTTCTCTGTGGGGTTAGGAGTGGGGAAAGCATATATGTTTATCGTAACACTATATCGTCATATTTTGTCAAGACAAATATGAAGTACCAAAGATTGCAAAAGAAACTAAGTTTAAGATCACATTGTGTTTACATCATCATATATTAGCATTATGAAATACAAAAAGAAATCATTTTGTTATCATTTCACATCCATTGCATACATTCTGAAAAGCATAGAAAAGTAGAAATTCTAAACATCTAGAGTACACATGAGAGATAAGCCAAAGAGAGTCAACTCGGATACAATGGAATGCCAAACCAAAAATAGAGTCTGTATATATCATAGTGGATCAAGTTTGTATATAATGTCATCATGCGCTAGGCATGGTCAAAAACACTCACAATGAGCACAAAATACCAAAACATCATATATGCCTCACAAAATGGAGACTAAGCAATAAAGGCACTCTATCTATCCATCTTTTGAGGCCCCTTATGACTGCTTTAGTTATGAATTTATTAGGAGTAATTCTCAAAAGTATTCAAATAGTAAAGGGCCAAGCCTAACACAAAATACCATCCCCAAATCCATTCAAATTCAACTATACTCATAAATGAAAAAAAAGCGGTCACTTTGTGGGCTCGAGCTCAAAAATCACCAAGTCAAGTATGCACAAGGGAATTTGAAAATGAGTTTTCTTAGATATATATGTTGTTATAAATTCATTTTGAGTATATGTGTTCACATGACTAGAGCGGTGGCGCATGTATATTTCTTTATCCATGCACAGATGGTAAGTCCTATTGTCATTTTAATTTAGTGTTTATTTTTTAATATTTTATCTATCTCGCACTTGAGTCTTCTTTTCTTCTTTCGTAGCAGGAGTTTGGAAGACAATATTTCAACACACTAGCATGTCAAGTATAGCTTATAACTCCCCATTTCAGAATGCCATACTCGGACATTACGTTTACGCCTCTTCATGGCTAAGATGCTTCTCTCGAGGGGGCAAATGTACGCTCACAAAATTACATGTGCTACATTGTCGAAAAACGGATACAAAGATCCCCAATGATGATTGAAAATACTTTCAAGAATGTGTTCAAGCTCCAAAACCGATTTGTAATGTACATTTGTAGCCTAGACATCCTTATTTAGCCTTTACACGCTTCCTTCCATCTTCCCTCTCATTTCTATGCATTTTTGGCTTTAGTGACACGACTGCCTCCCAAGCTTGGGTGGCAGCTCCGGGATTGCCTCCCTGACTTGGGAAGCGGTCCTAGGACCACCTCCCAAGCTTGGGCGGTGGTCCTGAACACTTTTTCCATAACTCTTCATGCATTTTTTTGACACACAATGCTTCACTTAACTCAACTTTTAGGGTGCGTTTGTGAACCAAATTGCCTAAAAATAGTCTTGTTTGCATGGTATTCCTTCCCTCTTCTATTTTTAAATAGATTTGATTATTTTTAACTACATATTCTTGCCTTGTACATGAAGGCACCTCCCATTGTCCATTCCTATATATTCCATTCTTGTATTCAAGCAAAAGGGCCTGAGAATTTTGTGTATCTTGCATTGTTGTGTTTGTCATAATCTTGCTAGGAATTGCATAGCCAAGCCCATTTCTCTTATGTTATCTCTCTTCTACTTGCATTACATCTAGATTACTTCCAAGCTACCATTTCTCAAGTGCCATCCTCTTGCTACTATTCTTTGCACTCCCAATCCTTTGGACTCACATGAAAACTTTGAGAAATAAAGGAAATAACGAGGGATAGGTACTAATACTACTGGATTTTCCAAAGATATTACTCTTCCAGGTTGGAATTGTATATTTGTTTGCTTTGTTTTGTCAAATTTTCAATTACATATCAAATAGAGTAGAAATCAATATCTTTTCATTTTGCGAAGTAGTTAATTAATTTCCAAGAGGGTTTGAATCTTTCATATCAATCCTCAAAGGATGAGATCCTCTTCTTCCCATCCTTGTGGACCTAAAGGAGATAATATCTATAGGTGTTTGTGTACATATCATAGATCATTTGGAAAATCTCTTGTTTTAAGTTAGTTTAGATTCAATACACTCAGCACAGGTGAATAACCACACCGGGTTATCTCACTTGTTTCATTTTAGTGTAGAAGTAGATTTAATTATTTAGAATAGAGGAAAATTGTTGTTTGTGATTGTAGTATTTCAGTTTTGTGATTTGTTTAGATTAGTTTTCTTTCAGCAGTAGCATAGATTGTTAATTTCATTCAGCTTACATGGACACTTCGAACTAGATCAACACTTAGATTCAAATTAGGTAAAAAAACCATAGGGAATTTACACTACCCGTTCATAGCCTCTAAGTCTCCCCTTTATCAACTCGGATACTAGGAGATCACACTACCGAGATCTTAGTCGGTGATCCTCCTATAGTTATCCACACACATTTAAACATCGGCTACTCCAAAGATAACCTCGAGAGGGTTGAGTGCGGTTGAAGGTCACGTGTTCATTTTCATCCATATAGTAACATCTCAACCGTAAAGCCTAGTTTCTCCCCGCAAGATAAGATAATATGGAAAGGGTCCTTCCCATGGACAAGGGCTCTTGAATCCAATATTAAATTCCTACATTTAGAATGAAGCCCTAAAATACACCTTACTAGCCATTATTTTTAGGATCTTCATTTGTAGCTCAACATCTCCAGGTGAAACATTTCCTTTGAAATCCACATAACACCACTCTCGAAAATATGGATGGTTTGGTTGATAGCCAAAATGAACCATCTCTTATTCATCTAGGCATGCATACTGTACTTTATTTCCATTATAGTACGGATCCAAAGATGGTTGGTAATACCTTGAAAATTAATTTTTCAACTTTGAAGGAGGGTCAGACCGATATTGTTGTTTTTCTAGATGTGAATTCCAAGAGAAAATGAAGCCATGACTTCAAGAATTCATGAAATGGAATAAAAAGGAAGGGATGGAAGATATAAAAATGGATGGTGAAGAAATGGAAAGGTATGATACTTAGATAACTAGTTTTGACCCAAATGGAGTCGTTAGTTGTGCTTGCATGTGTGTCTCTTAAGACTGAAATTACACCAAGTACACAAAAACTTGATGAAATGAAATAGATACTTATTTGCACACCTTGAAGAGCTCAAAAAAATTGTGGGGTTGTCCTGGTTCATTGCAAATGGTATCCAAAGACTTAAATGCCACAGTCCTTGAAATCAAGTAGAAGAAACTTTGAAATTGGAAACCTTCGAAATCCCAAAATCCAACAACCTCCAAAAGTATGAACCCCAAAACCTGAAAGTTTTGAAATCTAAAAATGAAAAAATTCTAAAATTGATGGACTTTCGAAATCTAAAAACTTGAAATCTCTAACTATAGGAAGGTCTCAAATCCACAAACCCAAAATCCCGAAATAGAAAAAACCCCAAAATTTGAAAATCTAAAAATACCCTTTTGAATTTTAGGTCTCGATATATCATCTAGTGAAGTTTGAACTCATTTTGCACATGTTAAGCCCTCAAAAATTGATTCTGGACTTTGACCTTGCAGCTGAAACCTTCAAAATCCAAAAATGGAAAGCTCTAAATTCTAAATTACAGGGAGACCTTTAAAAATATCTTCTTTGAACTTAGGATTTAATGTGACAAGGTTTTATAGTAGAACAACTTTGAAAAATATACTCTCTAACCCCTTTATTGTCCTACTAGGTGTGCCAAAAATTGTTGATGCAAAATCACACCATCACCCGAATTGCTCGAGTTTAAATGTGGAATTCAAAATGATTACACAACATGGATTTGTCGTGAAGTGTGGGACCTTATGAATTAGACAACTCTCTAGAGAAGGTCGGTTCCTGCTCCTAACCTACCTACCACTAACTACTCCAAGTGCAAGGAAAAACTACTCACTAATCCTAATCTACAACTTCCAAGGGGACAGGGAAAGAAGGATTACATGAAAGAAAATCCTACACTAAAGCGGTGATACACCAAGAAAGGAGTGTTAATCACTCTTCCCAACCCTAAAAATGGAGAAAGGGTGAATCCTAGGGAGGTTAGATAAATGTAACACAAACCTAAGTTCCACCAATGCACTAAGGGGAGCTTGGAAAATTGCAACAAAACCTGAAATGTAAACAATCTTCATTCCTATAAGAATAATACATCAAACCCTATAATGAACATAGACTACGTACAAAACACCCGATTTGCAAAGAGAGGTAAGAAAAACAAGTAAAATCATGTAAACATTTGAACAACACCACAAAACATAATCTTATTACTCCTTAAAAATATACACATTACATTGCATGTGAGGAAAGTCATAAAGCCATTACAAATATTTGGGGAAGGTTTGAAGCCCCGAGAAAAAATGGGGTGCATGGGAGAAGAAAGGTGATAAACAACAACCCTACATGTGCTACCCCTTACAATATTTATAGAAGAATTTTGATGAGAGGAGGGAGAGGGAGAGAATCCTAAAGTTTGCACCAAAACCCATAAAAGTCCATAGTTTAATCCTATAATGAGTGCATTGAGATCTTCAAAATATCCCTTTTCATTAATGGCTTGCCTTGAGCTTCAAGAAATTGATTGTGATTGCACCTCTTATCTAGTCTAGCCCCTATAGACTCATGATGAATCCTATTATCCACCTACCTCCATTAATGGCCTCACCTACCCATCTAATGTTATCAAATTTTGAGGTCCAAAACCTTGAAATTTGAAATTTTATGATCCCATACTGTGGATCCCAAAATCACCTTTCCCATAACTATAAGTTTTCAAGAAATGGGTGAGCACCTTGGAAGATATGCCCATTTTTTCCCTGGATATTCACTTTGGGTTTTTATCTTCAATTATTCCTCTAAAACTGAAAATGGTCATCACCATTAAAATATTCATTGAATCCCCTTTCCAAAAAGCACAAGTTTGTCAATTTTGGCCAAAAATGGAGGAGATATGCCTGTTTGAAGTTTATGCATGATTTAGGTTTTATTAGCTCCACCGAGCTATTCTCCTTAGCCATCAAGCCATTTTCATTTACCAGTGAGATACTCACTCACATGCCACCTAGCTTGATAACTCATGTATTTACTTAGTTGGAATTTGACTTTATTTGGTTAGGATCACATCGTTTGGATTTTTGATCCCATGGTTTCACCTTTATTCGTTTACCCTTTCGGGCTTCTCCCACCACGCTTCTGAAAAAAACCCTAAAATCCACACTCCCTAAAACCCATAGCTTCCAAACCTCTTAACTCACCCCTTCGAATACCATCATGTTAACCTTGAAAGGTGGTTTGACCTTGAAACACCTAGCCTTTTAAGAATTTGGTATTTCGGGCCTTCGGGGCTCTCTTGCTCGTTTTACCATTTCTTTAACTTTTCCATGATGGGGGTCTTTTCCTTTAAAATATCTCATGAGAAATCCCAAAAATGAGCTTGAAAATATCATAGAGTTCCCACTGCACATCCATTTGACTCGGATTTCCAAGCTACTTGTCGAGTCACTCCCGACTCACCATTCACACTCAACCTCTTAGCTCGCCAAGATACTTTCCACATAGCTCGGTGTTGGGCCTTGTAATATTTTATAAGTACCAAAGGGTACACATGGGCTTGAAAAGTGAGAAGAATGGCACTCATGGGAAAGCACACAAGTCAAAGAGGTTTAAGAATGATTTAGGTGAAACCAGGGATGCATGCGAGAGCCAGAACCCAGTTTTAAGTGACTTAGCCATATTTGGAATTCTAGAGGAACTTGAGGAAAAATGTGAGGACCCAACTAGGTGTGATGAGTGGATAAGGTGCCGGTATGGAGCCTTGGAGGTCAAGAAAATGATATTCCATGTAGGGAATATTCCTAGAAGACATCATTATAGAGAGTGGAGGGTTTGCAAAGGGATAAACATTCACCAATGGTGGACCACATCAAAACTTGACACATGCTTAGTTTAGGAGAGAAGGAATGGTGATGGTTTCGAACCTATAAAAATAGATGCTCACGCTTGAGACAGATATAGAAAATAGAATATAAGAGATGATAGGAGACAAAGAGAATGCATAGATGATGAAGAAAAAGAGAAGGAGAATACAAAGTGTTGTAGTAATGCTAGGGTTTATAACACTTAGTGCTAAGGGTTGTAAGGGATTCCATAAGCCTCTATATGGCACTAAGATCTATAACAAGGGTTAAAATGGGAAGGGTATAGTTAGGGTCTCATATCGAGAAGCTTACATGAGTTAAGTCTCTACAATTTATTGTATAAGGTCTGAGATGTCCCTTTTGACTGCAATGTGATACTAGAATTATGTTAAACCGATATATATATATATATATATATATATGGTCTCATTATTTATATCTTATGTAACGGTGTAAACCCTAATGTTATATGACTATCATGGCTTAGATCTTGTTTATTATGCTTCTTACAATGTTATTTAGATTTTGTAATGCATTAAGGTTTGGATATGTTAGTTACATTTTCTACCTTTTCAAGTAAATGAATGTACTTATACTTTTGCAAATAAATCTCCATTAATGGAAAAACATTCTCATTAAGATCACATAAACGATGGGATTAGTGACTACGCATGCCTCGAGTGAGTGCCCGGGCTGTTGGGTGATAGGCCGACGCACTTGGGGTTAGAAAATAGTATTGAGGGTAAATAAAATACTACATCTTGGTTACATTTTCGGGACCTCTTTTTGAAGTTGTTATGAGAATGGTGCATGATGACAGAGTGCTTGACCTTGGACATTGTTGAATCATGGCTTAAAATCACAAAGGATGAGTTCACTCAGAGATTTAGTCTTGGTACCTAAGTTTTATGCATGTAAATGGGTAGAAGAACATTTGTATCATGATCTGTATGAGACCTTCTTTTGTTGTTTTCTAGTGGAGTTATATGAATGGCTTTCGATGTATGCATCTAGATCAAGCTAGTACTATAGACCTCATGTATGGACCCAAGAGGAGTATCAAAGGCTACATGATGTTGATCTAACTTGGACATGTGTTGTTGATCATTGGTGGAGTAGAGTGTTGACGAGTTACACCTTGGAGTACACAATTTCTACATATTCCTATCCAGAGATTGTTGAGTTTGAGTTCTTGAGGGAGCCAAGAGGATTGTTCTTGTGTGTTATCCCTTTAGCTATAAATATCCTGATCATTACAATGATTTTGAAGCATTTCCTATGGTTGAATAAGCTTCTTCTGAGTGTTGGGTGAGGAAGCTAGGGTGGAGAAAGATGGTAGACCTTGTGGTTGAAAAGGAGAGGGAAGAGAGACAACTCAAGTATAATGAAGCTTATGAGAGGGATTTAGATAGAAAATGTGAAGTTGCAGGAGTGATGCATTTATGGAGGAAGACATTACGGGAAGGAATTGAGGTTCACGCAGAGGATGTGGAGCCTGAGCAGTTTATGCTACCCCATCTTGGCAAGCGTAGGTGAGAGACATCTTTACTTTTTGATGAGAGCTCATCAATTGGAGAAAGGAGAGCCATCGGTGAACATCTTAATCCACCTGTTGACCAACCCCTAACACTTAGTTTTCCAAATCTAGAGATAAGTATTACTAACCCAGTTAGTATTGGTGGAAGTAACCGATCAGCACCTAGGAGGTATAAATTTTCATTTGGCACATCTATGGTTGCACAATAATTTCCTATGTTTGGAGGTATATTGTCTCAAACAACATTTGGGATAATTATGGGAACAAAAATCTTGGGTATCATGTTTGGAAGTGGCATGGGAAACACATCGGTAGTTGTGCAATATTACATCTTTGTTGATGTTTAGTTTAGCGTATAAATGGGGACACAAGGCGTGACCACTTCAAGACCCTTTCCAACTATGGGAGGTGGATCTAACGGAATAGATTCCATCAGACCTATTGGACTGGAAGATATGGAGGATCAAGAGGAATAGGTGTTGGTGGATCTAGTGGATCTAGTGGTGGAGGAAACATTAGAGGGAATCAAGGTTCTGGATCAGGTGGACAAGGGCCTCAACCACCTCAACAAGTATTTTTTGAAATGTATTTACATCTACTAGATTAAAAAGGTGTTGAGGATTTTGCAGAACATGTACACAAATGTGAGTTGCTATGACATGTGAAGGGGATCACTACCCTAGAATGAATGACAAATTATTTTGCAACAATGTTGTAAGGAAGCACACATATTTGGTACCAAAGTATGGCCCCCACAAGACAGTGGTATATTACACCACACTAAGTAATGCCTTCTTAGATGAATTTCATATTCCTAAGTTTGAAAAGAAGAGCATTAGCATGCTAAAGGAAATTCAACAAGGTATGACAAAGAGTATGTGAGAATATGATGCGTATTTTAAGACTCTCTTATCAAAACTGTCTTATGATATTCATCCTTCTCAACATGCTCAATGGTTTGTTGGAGGATTAATAATGCCTTTTAGGAGAGTGTTGTCACATAAGACTTTCATAGACCCACGTGAGGCCTTGGAGGCTGCCCTATGCACTAAGGCTATAGGAAGTGTGGATACCAGTGTTAACTCTTTTCTTGAAGTTCATATTACTGTAATGACCAAACAACTAGAGAAGCTATCTACGAACTCGGTGCATGAGACTCATGGTGGCCTATGGTGCATGAATTTTGAGGTAGAGGTAAATATAAAGGAAAATTTTTGTCGAGATATTGGTATGCTCTAGGATGGTAGACTGAAATTTTCCAAAAATATCATGATACAAGTAGGTGTCTACTACTTTGCAGCACATGATCTGTAAGAATGTGTCTTGTTACTACAAGATTTTCACCTCCAATACTCATAACACCAAGGATTATAGATTGCTTGACAAGATACATGATGTCATTGATATTGGTGTGCTCCAGGACTAGCATAACAAAAAATTGCAAGGATGATGGTCATCATTATGAAGGACACTTAGATGGAGGAGCTCGTCGAAGAAGCTTCCATGGAGGATTTTGATGTCGAGGAAGCTGTGGAGGCAGAGGAAATGAGTTCCCTTGTGGGTCTACAGAGAACTATAAATGTGAATGTCCTCCGACCTACTAAATTTCTCTTGGTGTGGGAAGAAGCACAAGTATAAGGAATTCCTAGAGCTATTTGAACATATAAGCTAGTAACACCCGTAAAGAAAAAGGTTCCATGATGGTAAGTGTTAAGAAAGTATACTCGAGTGGATGCTAAGGGTAGCGTGTGAGTCATAATTAGAGCCTTTACTAGTGACAATGAAAGCTAAGACTATGCGTGCCATAGAGATACAATAGAAGAAACCATTGATTATAAGAAAAGAGGTGGTGTAAGGAATTATCCTGGAACCTACCCATCGTAAAAAGAAGTCTATCAAGAGACCATAGACATAATCAAGAGTCTTTAAGGAGAGATCTAATGCCTAAAGGAGAAGTCATAATAATTAGAGAAAATGAAGAGCATTGAGGCTCCACATAAGGATATTGGTGAGGTTAGGGAAGTATGAAAAATGTTGAGGCAAGACAATATCATCCCTTTCTTTGGGGAATGATTACGAGAAAAATTACCATGTGCTAGAGGAGAGTGTGAGCAACGGTCCTACACATTAACCTACCCCATCACACCATTGATTATGGTAAGGAGATTACCTTGAATGTAGTAGTCAATTGATGGTCGTGATTATAATTGAAACTTGTTTATCTTATACTATTTTTTTGGGACTGTACTATGTACTCCTTTATGAGAATTGAATTTGAAATTGTGTCTAATGAACTGGAATATATAAACTAGGTCGTATAGGTTTATAGGGGAAACTAGAAGTGTGCTTTCTTTAAACTGTGGGTTTGGTTTTGTGTTCTCTCTTGGGAACTAGTTAAAGAACTTCTAAGTTTGAAATAGAAATGGGAATTCATTGATAGTATAAATGAAATGAATTATTGATTGGACCTTTTCTATTTGAAATCCTTTTGTAAGATAAGTTCACTTGATTGAACTTCTCTGTATTCTAATTTTCTTCTTGGCTGTAGGGTGGTTGTTCTCTTAGGCCTACTCAAATTCTTGGGTTTGGATTTTTGTCCTTCTGTCTGGAAGGAAATAGTGGGAAACCACTCTTCTGAGATGGAAATTTCTTTGTGGATTGTTTAGTCTACTTTGTACTAGTCATTTGTTATAATGATGTGGAAAGAGAATAGCTGAGTCGATATTTTGAAAAGAAAATAATAACATGCTTAGACCAATTGCATTGTTTGACTGAGTCATACTTCATTTGGATTTGATATTGAAAGGTTTTATCTTTTTCACTCTATCTTATTATGAACCCTTCTTGGATGGACAAGAAGAGATTAACCATGTGTGAGTCTTGCTTGATTTTTGGAACATTTGGTTTCAAATATTTGAATGATATCTTCTAACATGTAGAAGTTAGTTAAGACTTGCAGGTAGACTGTTTTGATACTCTTCCCCTTCTTGGATTGATTTGGGATTCTTGTTAGATGTTGTCTCTTTAATGTTGAATCCTTATATTGTTATCCTGGAACTGAAGTAGTTATGTGTGTTTTGAACCTGATTCTGTCTTTTAGATGATTAGTGTATGGGGAACAATATGTATTGATTCTTCTCCTTTGCTTAAGTTGTAGGATGAAACATCCTAATATGAGCTATGTTGTAAATAACTTCTTTTGCTACATAGTAGATATAAATGTTGTCTTTCTATTCGGATAGAATTATGAAACAATTGGATGACAAGACCTTTTGTTTGTTTAAAATTAATTGATAGGATCAATTAAACTATATGTTATAATGCAGATGTTGCGGATCATATTATGCTCATTTCTTAAAAGTGAATTCAGAATCTTTAATTGTACTTTATTTCTGGCTAATATTACTTATGTTTATTTGTATGATATATTAATTGTTTCATTAAAGAATATTTCTTTTAATGGAACAATTAGTGGAATGCATTTCATTTTAATGCTTAGTGCTTATCATGCTTAGTTCATTGAACTGACCGTGCTAGCAATTTTTACATATGGACATCGTAAGTGATAAAATAAGGCAAAAACTTTTATGATGTATTGGCTTATTTAATTCTGGATCTTATGTAAAGATTTTCAAATCATTCTTGAGTTGTATTGGAAAATAAAAGTGATGTTATTTTAAGATCTAAATTTTGATTGACATGCAGAATGTCTGAAATGCATAGTCTTGTAAATGTATATTTATCATCTTGAATTGAAAGGTTTTGAGTTGGACTCCAATTTGTGGTGTGAATTATTTTGTACTTGTATAATGGAAATAGTAGTGATATCTTGTCGGTATACTTTATATCTGTTTGAGTACTTTTATTGTTATCAATTAATAAGTTAGATAAAGGGGATAGTACAATTCCCCCTTAATATAAGGAAACTTGTTAAATTACAAAATATGTCGTTCTTTATCTACACAACTAAAGTTTAATAATGAAATATGCATTGGGCATACAATTAAACTATATGAGTAATGAATGATTAAAGGTTATGTTAATCCTAACATCTAACCATGTAGAGGAAGACTCTTCCTCTCTCAAAATAATGAAAAGATGAAAGGAACAGTGGTTTGATCTTTAATCTTTGTACTTCATTTATAAAAGTAAACACTAGTTGAATCTAGGTGGATGACACACTTGATTTGGACAACTAGGTTACATTAAGAATTAAACGATTGATGTTTTTGTCTTGTTTTTGGGATAACTGCTTGTTAGGCCATGTTAATGAACCTTAATGCAAACATGAGTTAATGAATTTCTCAATATCAAATCAGATTAATTATGGATATAGAACTTAATGAATGTTGGAATTAGGGTTAGGCATGGTTGTTGTAATCTGAATCTTAATCCAATTTAATTATGAATTAATGACCACTAAGGGAGTATGTACATCATGATGAATCATTTCTAATGGATGTTGGCACATTCCAACTACAGGTATGTACCTTCAAAAAGACCAAGGTCTTCTCAAGGATACAATGTTATAGTTGACATGTGGCAACACCCTTCTCGTATTGTTCATCTAGATCTACACACATTTGGAATTGAACTTAGTTTTCTCTCTAGGTCAAGTTAGTAGCATGTTTAGAATAGGGAGTATATTTCTATGACTTAGGTTACCTTGGCACATTCGGTTGACTTAGGTCAGTTGAGTATGCCCATATATCCTAAGTCATCATGAGCATCTTCCTATAACAAATTATGTTGCTAACCTGAGCTAGGGTCAAACCTTGGGAAAGTGGACTGACGGTAGTCAATAAAGACCATTCTAGATAATAGTAGAGTGAGGTGAAGGACGTATTCCAAAATGAAAAATATGTCATCTAGGAATAGTAACATGAACAATATGTTGAAAATCTTTGGCCAAAGTATCGCAAGTTGCTAGTTGTGTTGTCTTATGTCACCTAGTTTAAAGCAACATGATGTTAGATGAATATTGGTAACAAATATTTAGATAGGTTCTTTAAACAAATCACTCAGTACCTAGAATAGGGTAGGAGAACCAAGTATACATAGTATACATAAAGTATTCTATACTTTAAGTCAACATGAGAGATCGGTAACATACCGAGTCATTACAGCTGCATATGGTTATCTATTATGAGATTGATTGGCATGGAATGTGTGTTCTAAATGATATTTTATTTAGAACAGAGAACATTATGATTCAAAAAAATCCCTTGTTTCTAAAGTCTTAAAATGGGAATGTTACATCTTGGTATCGTGAGTCAAGGTTATAGCTCTTGGACCTATTGTGTCCATAATATGATTAAACTTAAATTTTCTTGCTAACAACAAAAATGGTTAGAACAAGAGGAAATGTTTCAAATAATCCTCCACCTGAGGAAGGAGTAGTAACTTCCCAAAAACTTGATGAGATCCTTGTTTCCTTATTGGACGTAAGAGATCATTTGGCTATACTTGAACATCAAGTAATGGGGAGTGAGGAGGACTAAGATGCTGGTAATAATATTCAGCCACCTCCAGAGGACAACACCAATTTGGGTGTTGATAGTAATAATGTGAACATACCTGATCAACATGAGAACAAAAAGGCTAGACTAGCAGCTAAAATCACTAATGATATAAAAAGGATAAGTACACCCAAGTTTGATGGCACCACATTAGGAGATGGAGCTAAGAATTGACTTAGCAAAATGGAGAAATACTTTACAATAAGGAATTTCTCAGAAGAAACAAAGGTGATATGGGGAGCATATCAACTTTCCCATGAGGCATATTCATGGTGGGATAGTCGTAAGGCTGAGTTAAATATTGATGAGATTAATATCACACATGGGATATTTTTAAAGGTTACGTTAGGAAACATTGGCTGCCACAACTTTACTATGATCAGAAAATGATTGAATTCTAGAACTTAGCTCAAGGAAAGCTAACTGTAACTGAGTATTGGGAGTGGTTTACTAAAATCCTTAAGTATGTACCTTAGTATCAAACTGATGAGAATTTCAGGATACGAAAATTCATCATGGGATTGAATCCCATTATAGGAGGAGAGGTGGATGTTCATAGCCCAACCATAATGGAAGGGTTATTGAAAAGGCCATAAGGCAAGAAATTTTTTTAAGGTAATTTCTATCCACAAGGAGGAAGTAAGGAAGAAAATCTCCAACTCTTCTTCATCATCTCTTGCACCTAAGAAATGACCATGGAAGAAATTTGGAATGAAAAGTAAGTTTTCATCTGATACTAGTAAGAAAGCAACAATGAACAAGTCTACTGGTAATGCACAGAACAACTTTTTCAAGTATAATAAAAATGGACAGAAGTCATATGGAGGTCAGAATGATAATTCTAGGGATGGAAATAAATCTAAGCCTAGAAAGGGACCTATATGAGGTTGTTATAACTATGGAAAAGACCATTATGCAAATCAATGTACTTTGAAAAAGGATGATCGTAATCAGCAACACAAGATACACATTGTAGAAGAGGTGTGAAAATAGGTTAAAAATGGCCATGCCCATAGAGGTTCGAGTAAGTTATTTGGCATACCTATAACTATTCTTTTTATACCGAGCTACTTTGAATGTTTTATTTCTAGTAAATTAGCATCAAAACCAAAAAGAAAATATGGAAACATGGATAAAACATGGATGTACATTATTGAAACAATGTTGTTCATACTATTAGTATGTCTCTTTTTGGAGCAGTCTTTGACTTACCTAGTTTTTCCATAGAAGTTGATCTTTATGTTGCACCTTGGGGTCTTATGATGTAATTGTTTAGCTACACATAAGGAAAATGTGGAATGTTTTGAAAAACATATTAGTTGTTTAGATGATCTGCAGAAAACAACAGAGATTCAGGGTGTGAAATGTGAGATTTCTGTTAGGGAACTATCATCTATGCAACTTAAAAAGGCCAAAAATAAGGGTTGTACCTTATATGTAGTAAAAATTATAGAAATAGCTGAAGAGAAAAGTGATTTCATGAAATGATATCCACTTTTACGAAACTTCAGTGACATGTTTCTGGAAGATTTACCGGTATTCCATCCAAAAGGGAGTTTGAATTCACAATTGAAATCAAGCCTGGAACCGAGCCTATTTCTAAGGCACCCTATCAAATGAATACTATATAATTAGTAGAGCTCAAGGCTCAATTGTAAGAAATTTTATCTAAAGGTTTGATTAGAATGAGTGTTTCACCTTGGGGAGAACCAATAATTTTTGTGAAAAGAAGGAAGGAACACTTAGATTGTGCATTGATTACAAAATGTTAAACAAAGAAACAATCAAGAATATATCCCCACTCCCTAGAATTGATGATCTATTTGATCAGATGCATGGAGCATCGGTATATTCAAAGATAGATCTTTAATCTAGATATCATCAATTATGGATTAAGGAGGAGGAAATTCATAAAATAGCTTTCAAAACAAGGTATGGACATTATGAGTTCATGGTTTTACCTTTTGGATTAACAAATTCACCTGCCACTTTTATGAATTTAATGAATAATATATTTCAGAATACTTGATAAATTTGTGCTCGTATTCTTAGATGACATTCTCATTTAGTCTAAAATTATTGAGGAACATCATGAGCATTTGAAGATAGTTTTGGAAAATTTGAGAAAGAGACAGGTTATATGGTAAGCTATCTAAATGTTCTTTCTATGACATAGAAGTGCACTATTTGGGACATGTAATAAGTAAGAATGTAATTATTACAGATCCTTCTAAAATTATAGCTATAACTGAGTGGCTTGCACTAAAGAATGTACATGAAGTTAGAAGCTTCATGGGACTTGCTAGTTACTATAGAAAATTTGTAAAATATTTTTCTAAGATGGCTACACCAATAACTTCATTACGAGAAAAATGATAAGAATTTTTTTGGAATGATAAATGTGAATTTGCATTTAGAAATTTGAAGGAGCAGCTTAACTTCAGTAGTCTATTCTAGTTGTACCAGATCCTAATGGATACTTCATTGTTGTAACGGATGCATCTAGGGAAGGTCTAGGAGGAATTTTGTTATAAAATTATCATGTCATAGCTTATGAAAGTAGAAAACTAAAGTTACATGAGTTGAACTATGCTCCACATGATTTAGAGCTTTACGCCATTGTTCATAAACTACAAGTTTGGAGGCATTATCTACTTGGTAAACCTTTTGAATTAAAAACTAATCATCTTGGGTTGAAGTATATTTTCACTCAACCAAATCTTAATACAAGACAATGAAGATGGTTAGAGTTTTTGTCTCAATATGATTTTGATATCAATTACATCAAAGGTAAGGAAAACAGAGTGGTTGACGCTCTAATTCATAGGAAGCACATTTCTGCTCTTATAACATTGAGAACTCAGTTTAAAGATGAAGTAAAAAGTGTTATGGAATCTAATTCTTACTTTCAACAAGTAAAAACAACGCTTGTTGCAGATCCAAATGATGTGAGGTATAAAGGTTTCCACTTTGACAATGAAGGAATCTTAAGATTTGATACCTTCCTAAATGATTTAAGAAATTTTTTTTTAACAGAATTTCACAATTCACCTTTTCTGACACCCTAGTATTAAAAAGATGCTTATATAAAACAGTAATATTTCTAAGGGAATGAAAAAGGACATTATTGATTTTGTGACACATTGCTTAGAATGTCAATGTGTTAAAGCTAAACATATGCATCCAGCCGATTTATTATATCCTCATAACATACCATAGTACAAATGGTAAGTAATAAGAATGGACTTTGTACAAGGGTTACCTATGTCAAGAAATAAACATAATGTTATTTTGGTAGTTGTTGATAAAATAACAAAGGTAGCACATTTTATCACCGGTAATTTGAAGGACGATTCTCTGTATTGGCTAAAATATTTGTACATCAAATTTTCAGAATATATGGAATACTTGAATTAATCATATCAGATAGAGATCCTACAATGACGTCAAGGTTTTGGCAAACACATGCAGCTCTAAGAACTAAGCTGAATTTCAGTTCTGCGTATCATCTAGAAATGGTTGGAAATACTAAAAGAGTTAATCACATTTTAAAGGATATGTTACAAATGTATTATATGGATCAATAATATAAGTGGGAAGAGTACCTTCCACTAGTTGAGTTTGCTTATAATAACACATATCATGCCTCTCTTAAGATGGAACCTTCAAGCAATATACGAAAGAAAATGCAGAACCCCTATTAGTTGGGACAACATTGAGGATAGAGAGGTAATTGAACTTGAAATTCTTACAGAAATGGAACAACAAGTTAAAATGATTCATGAATGCTTGAACGAAAGCGAGAAGATAGGAAAAAGAGTTATGGTGACTTAAAGTGGGTTGATAGGAAATTTGAACTTGGTGAGAAGGTTTGGTGAGTAGGTCTTTCTTCGGGTTAAACCAAAAAAGAGTTCTATAACTTTTGGCAAGGATGTCAAGTTATCACCTCATTATGTGGGACCCTTTAAGATAGTTGAAGTAATCAACCTTGTAGATTACCATTTAGAATTACCTCATACTTTGTTATGAATGCATGATGTTTTCCATATTTCTTTGCTTAAGAAATACATTTCAGATTTATCACATGTGTTAATATGGAATTCCTTGCAGGTCTAAGACACATGAATATTCGTGGTTAAACCCATACGAGTGCTTTAGAAACTCACCAGTTGAATTTAAGAAATCATGAAATAAGTCAATGTAAGGTCCAATGGGGCCAGCTTTAATGAAGAAAGTGTAACTTGGGAAAACCTAGAGGATATAAAAACTACTTTTCTATATTTATTCGATTAGAATTGACTATGATGAGTGATAAAATTTGTGATTTTATCTTTATAAGTCAATAAGTCTACCAGTTTGGGAAAATGGATATTAATTTTTAAATAAAAACTATGTGAATGCTGATTTTGGAACTTTAAAATTATGATATTATTGCAAACATATGTTAAGAAAGTGAATAAATTGATTTTCCTTAATGCAATGGTCAAAATAAGATAATCATCGAGATGATGATTCTTTTCGAGGGGAATTATGTAACACCCTTGATAAACAATTATATTCCTCTTTTGCATTACAAGCGTTGGCATGTGATTTTCTTGAATGAGGTGCATTTCCTTGATTGTTGAAAATCATGCTTGTTATGGATATATCATCTTTGCTCTTGGATTCATTGTACTAAAATGATGTGGCTTACAAGAATCCACTTTAACTTCTAGTAGGTAAGTTACAATATGGTTTTGAGAGTTACAAACTTATCTCCTTTTTCGACTCATCCTTGGATCAATTCCAGGTGATCCAAGGAATGTTTTAAATATCCTTACTGATCGAATGGTAAACCGACATTCATAGGTGGAGAGATGTAGCAGACTAAACTTTGTATGTTACAAATTCTTTGGTCTTGTATGAATGTGCCTTCATTCAGTTGTATGTTTTTGCTTGGGTCTTTAGGATTGATCTCTTTAGGACATTAATGGCATAAATGAAATATAGTCTGCTTCATGACTAAGAAGGAATTAGAATCCTAAAACTAAAGGATTATCCTAACGGTATCCTAAACTAGGTAAAAGCACCTACTTCCTAGCTATGTCTACTTATTTGGGTTTCAATCTAACCTAAGCTTCTTATTCTATTCTATTGGGATGGCATCCTAACCTAAGCTCTTGTGCTAAATGAATAAGGGAGAGATTACTAAAGTAATGCTAGGCTATATTAACCTAATGCCTAATACTATATGGTTGTGAATTTGATCTAACCTAAGGTGGAAATTACCTATGGCTATGTTTTAAGACCTAAGGTAATTATTGTTAGACTAACCTAAGTTTTGGGAAATCTATCCTAAACTATTAAAAGGGAACCTAAGGGGTCACATGAAATTATGGCAACGGTTCCAATGGCATTTAATTGATTTGAATGGGTTAAATGAATGGAGGTACAACCAGCTTTGGAAAAGGCTAGTAAACTTTAGTGGAGGCATATGTGGAGGCTTCACTAAAGTTGGAAATGCATGCAAAAGTGGAAATAGGTTTCGCCAGTTTTAGGAGGCGGTGGCATGGAGAGATAGGCAGGAATTTTGTAATTAATGACATTAATGGACCTCGTTTTTTGCGTGCAAACCATCTTGGAAACAAGGGAGGCAGATTTGTGAGAGGTTGTTTGGTCTTACATGTCTCATAATTTTTTCTTTGCATGGAGCTATCTGGTTCTTCAAACCAGCAATTTGACTTTTACTTTGTGGTTATTTTTGGTTCCTCTGGCCTATTTTCGATTGAAGGAAAGTATATGAGGAATTTGAGGAAAATATGTTTGGTTGTTGATCTTTCATGGAGGATAAAATATTTGAAATCTCAGCTAGAATTCTCCTTCAAATTGTAGAAGCACTATTAGGAATGATAGGCTCTATCCATTAAGATTTCTTGCTTTCTTCTAAATGATTCATTAAAACAATTCTACTCTCATGAGATAAATGTTTGCATGATTTTTCTAGTTATTTACTTTCATGGTTTTATGAATCTTTGTGGTTTTTGGATGTAAATCCATTGCAAAGTAATGTTATCTTTTGGAAACTTCCTCTGTGCAAGTTTAGTGGTGACATGCATGTGAAATTTGTGTTTGAGGCTATTGTTGTTCTGAACTGGCATTCGTTGCCTTGTGTTTTGTTCTGAACTTTTATTGGAGCCTTGTGTTTTGTTCTAAGCTTGTATTGGAGCTTCGTGTTTTGTTCTGAGCTTGTATTAGAGCTTTGTGTTGTTCTGAACTTGTGTTCAAAGCTTTGTGTTCGACACTAAACTCATATTCAATACTTGTGTGTTCTGAACTTGTGTTTGAGGAATTGTGTTTGGTTCTGTACTTATATTTTGAGCTTGAGTTTTACTTGTATTCAAGGATTTGAAATGCTTAGAACTCATTTATGGACTGTCTACTCAAAAAGGCTTGAGAGATAAATTTTGGTTTGGGTTGATTTGGTAACCTCTTTTGAGATCTTCTCCTTGTAGCTTCTTGAGTTGGAATGGTTGTGGCACTTCTATTTTTGGAGACTATACCATGTTCTTGAATTGGTAAGGGCATGTAAGTATGGAGGATATTCTTCCCTCCTCTACTATGAGAAATCCTGCATCTTGTTGAAGGCTTGATTGTTGTGTTTGAAGGATTAATGGACTAGAACTGTATCTTGTTGTGGGTTTGGTTTGATATAGAGTTCGTTGGAATAGTCATTAACAGTTTTTGAGGTTTTATGGAAATGCGGTATGCATACTCCTTTTTGTGATTGATGTTTGAAATGAATACCTTCTCTATCGCTATCTTTTTAGATGGATCTGTGAGAGTCTTTTTGTGTTTTCTATTTCAGTCACGATTGGAGGTAAAGTTGAGACATTGCTTGACTCAAACATATATTGGGTTTTCTTACTCACTTTCAGATCCTCTTAAATTGACTTTTGGGTTTTTAAGGAAAGAAGAGATGAATACTCTCTCATTTTGAATCTTGTTGATAGGATTTATCACCTCTGGTTCGGGGTTGTTTCTTTAATTTTTCTTTGGAATTAGGGTTAGGCATGGTTGTTGTAATTTGAATCTTAATCCAATTTAATTATGAATTAATCATCACTAAGGGAGTATGTACATCATGATGAATTGGTTCTAATGGATGTTGGCACATGCCAAATGTAGGTTCAGTACCTTCAAGAAGACCAAGGTCTTCTCGAGGATACAATGTTAAAGTTGACATGTGGCAACACCCTTCCGTATTGTTCATATAGATCTACACACATCCAAACTTGAACTTAGTTTTCTCTCTAGGTAAAGTTAGTAGCATGTTTATAATAGGGAGTATATTTCTATGACTCGGGGTACCTTGGCACATTCATCGACTTAGGTCAAGTGAGTATGCCCATATACCCTAAGTCATTATGAGTGTCTTCCTATAAAAATTATGTTACTAACCCGAGATAGGGTCAAACCTTGGGTAAGTGGACTGACAAAGGTAGTCGAGAAAGACCATTCTAGATAATAGTAGAGTGAGGTGAAGGACATATTCGGAAATGATGAATATGTCATCTAGGAATAGTAACATGAATAGTATGTTGAAAATATTTGGACAAAGTATCACAAGCTGCTGATTGCATTGTCCAATGTCACCTAGTTTAAAGCAACGTGATGTCAGATGAATATTGGTAATAAATATTCAAATAGTTTCTTTAAACAAATCACTCAGTACCCAAAATAGGGTAGGAGAACCAAGTATACATAGTATACATTAAGTATTCTATACTTTAACTCAACATTAGAGATCAGTTGGTAACCGAGTCATGGAATGAGAGATTGATAACATACCGAGTCATTATAGCTGCTTATGGTTATTTGTTATGAGATTGATTGGCTTGGAATGTGTGTTCTAAATGATATTTTATTTAGAACAGAGAACATTATGATTCAAAAAAAATATCTTGTTTCTAAAGTCTTAAAATGGGAATGTTACAATTTTTTTAAAAAAATATAAGGATACTCTTTTGAATTTTTGCCCCCGATCTATCTACTGGTTAAATTTGGACTTGTTTTACTCATGAAAACTATTTGAGATTTTATTTCGAAACTTTTCCCTTAATGTTAAAGGTTTGAAATTGAAAATCTCTAAGTATGGAGTCCAAATTTCCTTAAAAAAATTTTAAACCTTGTTGGAATGAATTTCTAGTCCCACCAAACATGCCAAAATTGTTCATGTAGAATCACAACACCCCCAAATGTTTTGTTTGATGATGGGTAATTTGGTTTGATTGCACAACATGGAGCCTTTCCTAAATTGAGGGACTTTGCAATCAAGAAATCTCTCCAAAGAAAGTTTGGTTCCTATTCCTAGATCTAGACACCACACGCCTAAATTGTAGAGAAACTATCTAATCCTACCCTAATGTTTTCCAAGGAGATAGGGATAAGAGGATTACATGAAAGTAAACCTATTCTAACTAGAGGTTATGCAATAATAAGGAATGTTGAATATCTCACTCTTGCATAGAATGAAAAAAGAAAATTTGAAGAGAATAATTTAACGCCACAGGTCAAAATACACTTATTACAAACCATTTACCAATAAACACAATTGATTGATATATATAATAATAATTAAACCATGCGAAATAACCTTAACTACAATGAAAGATCACGAAAGACACAATAACACAAAAGAGGATTGGAAATCATTCACGATATATGTATTATTTCTCTAGAAGTTAATAAAACTCATTACAAGGGGGCCCAAAGGGATGAAAATTACATTATAATTTTAATGGGAAGCTTGATCTCCATAAATTTTCTCATAGACAAGGAAAGAAGGGAGGGGCAAAGGAAAGGCATCCTATCTTTTGAAATGTGCCCCTCCTTACAATTTATAGTAGAATTTTTTCGTGAGGAGAGAGAAAATAAATATGAAAATTTCTCTAAAACCCATAAAATTTCATTATTTTATCTACAATGGGTGCTTGAAGATCTTGAAAATCCTTTGCTTCACTAATGGTATTGCCTTGTGCATGAAGGAACTGGATCTTATTGCACACGGTCTAGTTCCTAGAATTATGTAGCTTTATCATGATTTTTCTCCACTTACCCCATTAATTTTCCTTTTAGACCACTCCATGTTGTAGATCTCAAAAATAACTTTCTAATGACTACAATTTTGTTTAAAATGGTTAAAAATTGCAAGAGTTATTATAATTTTAATTTGGATCATAATTTTGTCTTCCTAAGCTCCACCGAGTTGGTTTTCCCACTTACCGAGTTGTCTTCATCAATAAGGGGTTTCCTTAGCACACCAACTCACTATGTTATTTAGTGCATTACCCAACTTTTCCTAACTTCCTAACTCATCACCCAATGCATCTTGGTCCCCAATGTATGACTCGGTGGGATTTGGCGTTCAATTTTGGTTTCAAAGTGGGAATTATGTTTTTTTCTTAGTTTTGACCCCCTCCTTTAAGAATTTTCAATTCTAATGCTTTAGTATTTGACACCGCTAGACTCTAAAAACAACCTCTAATCACCTAGACTCTTGAAGTCTAAAATTTTCAAACTTTGGGCTTCTCTCGATTAGAAACTCACTCCAACTCTGTTTCAGAAATCCATTCCCAAAAACATCTCAGAAACCCCATGGCTCGCCACGTTACAGCCAATTTTGGGGTTCAAGATCTCCTCACTTCAGATATTTCACCAAACCTACTTTATACTTTACTTTTCCAAATGTCCAAAATTATTTCCTGCTATCTCCAAATGGTCACACTCTCAAGGTTTGAATTTATCGCTTCGTGGCTCTACTCAAACTACTCGGTCAGATCATTCATCATACTACCTCGACTCAATGATCTCCATCTTTACACCAGCTTGAACTCCCGAGATTCACCTATAACTCATTTGGCTCAACCGAGCCTCTTCCACTTCCATTTTCCTTCAAACTTGATTAAGGGCCTCCTACTTGGTTGATTTGTCATGGCCAAGTTGAGTTGGCATCCGGTTGAATTCATTCAACTTGACCCACTTCACCGAATTGCTCACTAAGGCAAGCCTTCCTTCACTATCATGATCTCCTACCATTAAACTCAAACCCTAAGTTACTAACTTGGCTATGCCGAGTCTTCCTTTATACCTCACCTTACGCAACCTCCCACTACCGTCTTCCTTAGCAAGCCGTTTTGAACTCCTCACCCAACTTGTGATATGAGCTTCCTTCCCATCATGTTGAATCCTCTCCATAAGCCCCAAACCTTTCCACTTTCCCGCTTGGCTAACATAGCCCACCTGCCTTGTTCTCGAGCCGACTTGGCTCGATTGAGCCCTCACTATAACTCACCAAGCCACTTTTGACTATCCTCCCCAATGCAGCTTCTAGCTTGGTGAGCTATTTTTTAACTTAGTCACCTAGGTGAGGCCTAGATGTGAAATTTACCCCGAGCTCCAACTTATGATTTTTTTAATTTATTCATGTTAGAGACCTAACGAGAGACCGAATGTGAGGTATTTTGAGGCCCGACATGATTTTTTCCATTTTTTCTTGTTTTCAAACTAGTTGTGGGCCCACGGGGCTCACACTTCATTATTTTTCAAGATGATCTTAAGAGTCAAAACCCGAAGAGGATGTTAGGAATAAATATTGTTAGTGTGAGTTATCCTATGTATCCTCCTCTCATGTTGGAGGGTCATCTTACATGGGTTAGGTTTAGGGTTTTATGTGTGTCATGCACTAGGGTTACTCAACACCCTATATGTACCCCTTTACTATTCATTTATGAGCATGCCAAGACACTCCGTTTTCTTTCCTCTATGCAAGCTTTGTTTCTATTGAGTAAGTTCTTCCATTACTGATCAATTTTTCCTTACTATTGCTGGAGCTATCATGATTTCATTGGAGTGCAACTACTTCGTGGTGCCTCATTTCCGATTCGATTCTCACAAACTCTTTTCATGGTATTAGAGCTGAGATCGGGTAAACGTGCACTCGATATTTTTTTGTTGTGATTACTCTTTCTTGGTTTCATTTTTTTACTCTGCATGCAAGTTTTTCGATCACTATTTTCTAGAATTATTTTGCTAATCTCTCTAACAAGCTTTCTCAGAAAGTTGTGTCGGTTTTTGTGTTTTTTTGTGCATGTGTAGGTTTTCATAATACCTTGAGCAATCAGGGGTTTTACCGCCTTTTTAAGCAGGCATGAACTAAATCCAAAATAGAGATTCATTTCATTTTTATAAATTATTAAAATGGAAGTGAAATTTTTTTAAGATCTCTATTTTTTTTTCAGGATATTTGTCTATGCATGTTAGTCTATGGTTGCAGGATATTTTTTTCTCTCGCTGCTCATGGTTGCATGGATTGTCTATCTTTCTTATGTGTGGACAATGTGTGGACTTCTTGTTATTCTTCCCAAAAACTACATCCCACCTACCACAAACTAGACTAATTGTTATTCTTGTGCTATGTGTGGTATCCTCGTGCTATGTTGTGCATGTTCACCCTTCCATGTGGACTGTGGACTATTTTTGTGGATGCTTTTTTGTTTTACTCCCAAGGTTTACAAAACTCACGACCTATTTTTTGTTTTTGTGTGGGTCATGGACTATTTTTTTTGGACTGTGGACTATTTTTTTGTGTGGATGTGGACACTTTGCAAAACTCATAGCCTACCACACAAAACCATGGCTGCTCATCTACCATGGCCTCAACAAAGAAACATCTTCAAACCCTGCGCATTGACAACAACACAAACCTTTTTCACATTGGTAAGTGCAAACTAGTAAGTCATTTTTTTTTTTGTATGTTTTCAAATACATAAAAATCAACCAAAAAGCTTTTAAAATTTGGGCTTCCTTTGGTAAGTATTAAGTTTTAAAAACGTGGTAAGTTTAAAATACTTTCCATTTTTTTAATTTCTTTTTTCAAAACTCATGCTTTTAAAAAAAAAGCGTGGTAAGTTTAAATTCTTTAGTAAGTTTTTTTATTTAAATTTTTTTCCAAACTCATGTTTTTAAATTGATTTCTTTCTAATTTAAACAAAGTTTTAAAATTAGAATAGTTCACTTTTTTAGATTTCTTTCTTTTAATTTAAAAATTGTTTTTTAAACCAAAAGAAGGAAAGTACCTTTTTATTTAATTTAATTAGGATTTAGATCTTAATTAGTTTTTGTAATTAATTAGATTTAATTTGCTTAAATCTATTTTTTATTAATTACAAAATAACCTATCTCTTTTTTGATTTATATTAAAAATTGTCTTTCAAATAACCTCTTTATCATTTTTATTAAAAAAAAACTCCAATAGCTCTAAAAATAGCAAAATTGGGCATTTTCAAACAGTAAAATTTAGTCGTTATTGCCATTTTTTTCTCTAATCATGCACTCAAGTGTGCAACCTCACTTTGAGCACCTTTTTCCTTCCGCACTCATTTCCGTGTTTTAGAAGACTCTCTCGAACTCCTTGAGTTCACTTAAAACCTCAGTATTTCACCCTTATTATTTCTTGCGACTAGTGAGTGCGTCCACACACCTCTGCAGAAGGGGGTTTCCTTTTATGACATGAGACATTTTTTCTCACCACCAAGGTTGGCTTTCACCTCCTTTCTATTTTTTACTTGTGCTTGTTTACGGTGTCCCTTTTTTTTTTGTGCTCCACGAAACATTGTTGTGGTCTCCTCTCTTGTGCGTTATTACAATAATTGCAAGATGAGTTACCAAGTGTTTCAAACCACATGCATGGACCTGATTGTAATCAACGCACTAAACTATAAAGTGCCAAAAGTAGGGGGTTGTTATTGTCTTGGGTGGTTGTGTTTCTTTTCTACATTTCTTTCTCTCTCTCTCACTATGGATGCTCTTTCAATTCCTTTGCTTACACCATTCAAATTTTTCAAATGGAGATCAAAAATAATAATGAAACTAAGGGGTAAAGGGTTATTCCGCATCACCATGGGAACTGAGACTGAACTAGACAACGAACCTAAAAAATCTAAGTGGTTAAACCGTAGTGATGAAGCTTTAGGTCTTCTTTGCATGTCTATTTCTCCTGACTTGCTCTTCCACATTGAGGCATCTCAAAACACCTAAATCTATGTGGAAAACACTTTGGATGTGATGTTTGGACACCTAGATGACATGAGAGCACATGAGTTAGAAAATGAACTACTAGGGTTAAATCCTAGTGACTTTGAAAACCTACAAGCTTTCTTCTCAAAATTTGTCCACATTAGATTATTTTTAAAAGGATGTCAAGTAGAAAAGAAATATTCTCAACTAATCTTGTCGATTCTCTCTAAGATAGGTCCCGAATATTCTATCTTCGTGTCAACTTTCTATGCTACAAAAGCTACTTTGGGTGATACTTGGACTATGCCCTCCTTTGACTATTTTTCATCCCAACTCATTCGAGAATAGGACAAACTCATTCAAATGGGGTCTCTCAAGTCCAAGTCACATGCCCTTGTAGCAAGTACTAGCAAGGGAAAGAATATTGAAAAGAAGAAAGAAACAAAGGATCAACCTAAGAAAGAAACCAAGACCAAACCTAAAAATGACACAAACACTTCGACTTCTAAGCCTAAGGCACAGAAAAACAAGTATTTGTGTTCCTATTGCAAGAAGTTTGGTCATGATGAGCAACATTATTTTAAGAAATAGATTGATCACTTATCTCATTTACTTGAGAAGAATAAAATAAGTGTTCCTGAATCCATAAAAAAAGTGCTTCGAAGGCCAAGTCTTCTGCTACAAAAGGTGCTAAAAATGATAAGAAGAAAGGAAAAGCCCTTATATCTAGAGTTGCTCCTTCATTGACATGGATTATAGATTCTGGTGCCTTGTACCACATGGTTTCTTTGCATGTTGAGTTTTCCAACATCGAACCTTATGGAATGTCCCAAATCACGATGGGTAATGACACGATAGTGTTGGTTTCAGTAGTGGATCGGTAGAGATGGATGGGGGAACATTTAACCAAGTGTTGAGTGTTCCTGATCTCTCTACCAATCTCCTATCGGTTAACCAAATTACTTACCTTGGTGAAAGAATTGGAGTGGAATTTGGTCCTAACTCGGTGATTATTTGTGAGCTTAACAATGACACTACAGTGGCTGAGGGAAATGAAAATCACCATTCATAGTTGTACATCTTCTCCCACTTTACTTCTAATTCTACGCCCACTACCTTGCTCACTCATGCAAATGAAGTTAGTAAGCTATGGCATGAGTGTTTCAGACATCTAAATTATCACTACCTTGAACAATTGAGCCAAAATGAAATGGTCAATGGGTTACCTCGTGTCAAGTTTTCTAAGGGTCTTTGTGAGGGTTATACCCTTGGAAAGCATCCTGAAAATAAATTTGACAAAGGAAAATCCTGAGAGCCACTCATCCTTTGGATCTTGTTCACAAGTGATGTTTCTGGTCCATTTCCTTCTCCTTCATTTACTAGAGCTCTTTATGTGCTAACCTTCATTGATGACTATTCATGATATACTTGGGTATATTTTCTTAAGCTTAAGTCTGAAGTCTTTGAACATTTTCAGGACTTTAAGGCTCTTGCTGAGAAACAGTGGAATGGTCTATCAAGGTTCTTTGAACTGATAATGGAGGTGAATATGTAAACAATAGGTTCATGGATTTCTATACTTCTGAAGGGATCTCTTTGTAGCATACAATTTCTTATAGCCCTTCGTAGAATGGAGTTACAAAAAGAAAGAACCGTACTCTTAAGGAGATGGCCACTTGTATGATTCACTCAAAGTCTCTTCCTCCGCAATATTGGGCTGAAGTAGTGAATTGTGCAAATTACATTCAAAACCATGTTCCACACAAGGTAGTAAGAGGGATGACACCCTTTGAAGCCTAGTTTGGATGCAAGCCTAATGTTGAGCACTTTCGAGTCTTCGATCCAAGGCTATGGCTTGATTCCCAAGAAGAAATGCAAGGCCTTGGAACCACAATCCAAACCTTGTATCTTTTAGGGTATTTTGACTGTGTGAAGGGATATTGATTGATTAATCCTACTTCTCATGAGCTGTATATTGAGAGAAGTGTTAAGTTCAATGAGTCTTCTTTGACTTCTACTTCTCCACCTATTGACGTTATTCAGCTCACTGATTCAGATTCTAACTCATCAGATGATGATACTATTGAGTTTTCTCATCTTTCGGATCCTCTCGACCATCAGACCTTTGAGTCTTTTGATTCTAATAATAGTGATGAAAAGGAATATGTCCCTTCTCACTCAAGTGAAGAATCTTCCGACTCTGAGCCTCGATCCTCCCGGTCCCCTTTGGGAAAGGAAAACTTTGCAAAGTGCTAGAGATTTAGTTAGAGATACTTCGGATATGAGATGTACTCGCTTAGATTTCATTAGACCCCACTCTTTCTTCACCTCTTCTTCTAATCCACAGTCTTTCTAGGAGGATTCTTGTATTCCTGAGTGGGATTCTTCCATGGATGAGGAGTATTCCTCTCTCATAAATAACGATACTCGGGATCTCACCACTCTTTCGAAAGGAAGAAAAATAGTTTGGTGTAAGTGGGTGTTCTAAACAAAGTATGGAGTAGATGGAAACGTCAAAAAGTTTAAAGCGTGATTAGTAGCTAAGGGTTTCTCCCAGATAGTTGGGGTTGATTATATAAAAACCTTTACTCTAGTTGTGAAGATGACTTCTATTCGACTGACCCTAGCCATTACCACAGCAAACAGATGGAAAGTCCATCAAATGGACGTTAAGAGTACCTTCCTTCATGGTGACCTAGAGGAAGAAATATATATGGAACAACCTCTAGGTTATGTTCAATATTCCTCCCTCATTTATAAGTTCAAGAAGTCTCTTTATGGCCTTAAAAAAACCCCTCGGGCTTGGCATGCCAAGATGGACTCCTTACTTACATCGGGGGTTTACTAGGTGTCACTCTGATCCAAATGTTTATATTCTACGGCAAGATGACTCCATACTCATTCTTGTTCTATATGTTGATGACTTGTTGATCACAAGTAGCTCTTCCTCTATTATTGATTCTATGAAGATCACCTTAGCTAACAAGTTTTCCATGACTGACTTAGGTCTACTTCATTACTTCCTTGGGATCCAGATTTCTCAACCTGACTCAGGAATCTTGATTTCGTAGCCTAAGTATGCTCTTGATTTGCTAGATTGTTGTCAAATGTCTGATTGCAAGTATTCTCCTACTCCTTTTCTTTCTGAGGTTAAGTTGGTTTCATATTGCTCTACTCCCTTGGTTGATGGTACTCTTTATCGATAGTTGGTGGGGAGCTTGATTTACTTGACTCACACTAAACCGGATTTATCGTATGTTGTTGGGATTATGTCCAAATTCATGTAGGAGCCACATGAGCTACATTAGAAAGTAGCTAAACAGATCCTTCACTATGTTCATGGCACTTATACTGATGGCATTCACTATCATGGAGGGGTAGATATTGACTTGATTGGGTTCACAGATTCTGATTGGGTGGTGACTTAGATCATCATAAATCTACTTCTCTATAGTTTCTCTCTTGGTTCGGGTCCTATTAGTTGGTCTAGAAAGAAGCAAAATGTAATTGTGATATCATCTACAGAGGAAAATACAGAGGAGCAGCTTAACACTACCACGAAAGCTATTTGGCTACAGGGTATTCTCGACAGAGTATTGCATCCACTTTCTACATCCTACCATTATCTATTGTGATAACATGAGCACTATCTCCATTTGTAGAAATCTAGTTCAGCATCAGTGGACAAAGCACATCGAGATCCATATGCACTTCATATGGGACCTTTTCATGATGGTATCATCGACATTCAGTACATTTAGACAGCTGATCAAATTGTAGATTTATTCACCAAGCCCTTCACTGAGATGAATTTTCTTCACTTACAGTCTCCTCTTGGGGTGAGGTCTTCTATAGCTTCTCATCTTCTTCGGGCTATGTAGTCCTTATTTTCTTCTTCTTCTTCTAGGAATATTGTGTTTGTATATGGGCACCTTATCAGGCCTTTAGTTGTTGGGCCCCATTGACACATCTTTCTTAGTTGTTTAGGATATTCCTCTTCTATCTCGACTCATCACAGCCACTACCCCAACTTTGATGAAGGGGGGTGCTAGTGTGAGTTATCCTATGTGTCCTCCTCTCATGTTGGAGGGTCATCTCACATGGGTTAGGTTTAGGGTTAGGTTTAGGGTTTCATGTGTGTCATGCACTAGCGTTACTCAGCACCCTATATGTACCCCTTACTATTCATTTATGAGCATGCCAAGACACTCTGCTATCTTTCATTTATGCAAGCTTTGTTTCATTGAGCAATTTTTCCATTACGATCAATTTTTCCTTGCTTGTAGCTGGAGCTATCATGATTCCGTTAGAGTGCAACTACTTCGTGGTGCCTCATTTCCAATTTGATTCTTGCAAACTCTTTTGGTGCCCTCCTATGTTTTTCTCGAGCTGACTTAGCTTGATTGAGCCCTCACTATAACTCACCAAGCCAATTTTTGACTATCCTCCCCATGTAGCTTCTAGCTCGGTGAGCTATTTTTAAACTGGTCACCTAGGTGAGGCCTAGATGTGAAATTTTTACCCCAAAGCTCCAACTTATGATTTTCTTTTAATTTATTCATGTGGAGACCTAATTGAGACCGAATGTGAGGTATTTTGAGGTATGACATGATTTTTTCCATTTTTTTCTTGTTTTCAAACCGGTTGTGGGCCCATGGGGCTCGCACTTCATTATTTTTCAAGATGATCTTAAGGGTCAAAACCCAGAAGAGGATGTTAGGAATAAAACTTATCTTAATTCATCATTAGTTGATATTTGAATAAATTTAATAAGTTAAAGTATTTAATTTAATACTTTAAACTTATGTCAATAGGTATTAGTTATCCTTAGTTGTTAGTTAACTAAGTGATAGTGTTCTCATCCCAATGTTTTTGGGATCATGTTCTATCTTGCATATTTTGTTCCTGGATGATTTTCATGAGGGGAAATAGGGGCAATTAGGGGCAATATGCTATTTCTACATATTTTCTCATATTATATTATTTGTTCCATGTATTGTGGATGATATAGAAGTTTTCCAATATCTATAAATATTGTAGCTCTCTCTTTTGTCTATAATGCTTTATTTTGATATTAATAAAATACACAAGCACCGTCTTGTTTTTGTGCAAAGCTTCTGGTCAAATATTTTTTCTAGTATTCATTTTCAAGATTTGGTATCAAAGTAGTATTCTTATCTAGAGAGGAGTGTAGGATGTTTTAGGGAAGTCTAGGGATATTTGGAGAAATTACAGAGCTAGGAGGAGCCATAGATGCCCCACGCCATTTCACATCCCCTACCCAAATCCACACCTCGATTCATGGTTGATTTCCAATTAAAGAACACCTAGAGTGAAATCACATGCCTTTGTAGACCTAGATGCAATTTTGTTGCAAAAGGTGACTTTATTTCATTATTTGGTATTTAAAATTTTTTACATGTACCTATAATTTTTTTAAATTTGAAGCATTTTAAATACACACACACACACACACACACACACACACACACACACACACACACACACACACACACACACACACACACACACACACACACACAATATTTTGGTATTACGGGGACCCAAGCTTTTCAAGCTCCCCACATAACCTCCACTTCCTCTTCTTTGTGCTTTGTCTTTTGATATATCTGGCAAGATAATTCTACATGTATGTGAGAAGATCTATGTCCAAAGCATCATCCCGAAGCCTCCAATCAACTTGGAGATTACATTCATAGATAAAGAGCATTGAAGAGAAGAAGAATACATGCATGCAAAAGATTCAACATCAAAAATGCATTGAAATAAGAAAGAAAAAGTTGCCTCGAAGGAAAAAAATCTTGCGTACAAAGAGAAACAATAAAAAAACTGTGGCTAAGGGTTATAATAACGATTAGGCAAAGAGGTTGAACGATAGTTGCTCCTAAAACACAATATGCATGCACGTAAGTTGTTATACGCATTCGGTTTTTAAAAATTTGCTTTTAAAACAATTTCCATTTTTGGATGTTGTGGAAAAAATTAGAAGTGAAAACTATTTTTTCCATTTTTGGAAAGGGGCCCAGAAAGATATTGAAATCATAACTTAAAAGAGTCACAACTTTCAACTGGTACCTCGGATTGAGGTGTTGTTTTTTTGAAAGTGTGTATTTTTGTGATATCTACATCTTGGTTTAGATTTTAATAAGCTTTTTTTGTAAAAAATGGAAAAATTAGAGATTTCTTGTATTTCAAAAGAGGCTAAAGAGTCCAATTTTTTTTTTTCAAATCGGCCAAGAGAGCCATTTTATTTTTGCAAATTGGCCATAGAGCCAAAATTTTAACAGGGATAATAGTGCCAAAAATTCATTGTACATGGCTGAAAAGGAGCCCAAAATAAATAAAATAATATTTTTGGGGGGGTGTGCATGCTTTAAGGGGAAAAGTGTTCAATTTTTTCTTCTACTGTTTATCACTTTTCACAATGGCTGCAATTACGGTACCAAATTTCTTTTTGCCAGACTCTCAAATTTTGCATTTTGATAATTATCTAGCATAGAAAACAAAAATTTGTGCACAACTTGATTTTGAAAATCTATGGTCCGTTGTTTCTAGTACATTAACAAGATCTCACTACGAGATGTTACATAAGCTACATTTTATTGTGCAAATCAAAAGAAAAGTTAATAATCTTGTTTAGTGTTTGGATGAGGTCAACCTCATATTCGTGAGACCACAACAACATAAGAATCTTGGGACAAGTTTAAAATAGTATATGTGTCAAAAATAAGAACATAATACTTCATGTCCAGAGTCAATTATTAAACATGAAAATGCAACAAACTGAAAAAGTTGAAATGTTTTTGAGAAGAGTAACAACTTTACATGCATCACTTCAAGATTTGGAAGAAGAAGTAACTAACACATCACTTGTGTCTATAGTATTGAGATCTCTTCCTCCTTCTTATAGGATTTTGTGACCACATTAAACATAATTGGTCAAACAACAAATTTTGAAGAGTTAGTGAATATGCTACAACAAGAGGAAGCTATTCACACAACTACTAAAATTGAAGAGCAGGCACTTGTTTCTAATTAGAAAAGAAAAAAATAGCCTAATTCTAATAAACAACCTCAGAAGAAAGGTAATACTCAACAAGTCCAAAAGGACCAACAAAAATGTCTTATTTGTGGTTGAAAAGGACATGACTTAAAAAATTGTTGGTACAACACATTCCAACAAGGATCATCAAGTGGTAAAAATATTTATTACCAACAAACAAAATTTGGTCAAAAATAGATTAAATAGGGAAAACAAAAGTGGAAGAAGGAACCAAATCAATAAGGAAATGTAGCCAAATAGGAAGATCAATTTTATGATGATGACTTCCTATTCTCTGCATAGTTAAATGAAGTATCCAATTCTACAAATCAAATTTGGTATGTCGAATTGGGTGCAACTCGACACATGACAGAAATAAAGATTGGTTCTTCGAGAATGGGTAAAACACCCACCAAAAATCATGTCTTTTTGGGTGATGATACATCATACAATGTTAAAGGCATTGGTTCCATTTCACTACCACTTGGGCATCATAATTGTAAAATTACATATTTTCTTTATGTCCCTAGTTTAACAAAAAAATTGTTACCTACGAGTCAATTATTAGATCATAATCTCAAAATTTACTTTGATTGTAAACGTGGTAAATATATGTTCCTAATTCAAGATAAGTCATGAATCTCCATTTTTTTCAAAAGCTTCAAATGTGTGAAGAATGTTTTAGTTGGATTTTGTTCAAAATGATCAAGCTCTTATAGCCAAGGATACATCATCAACTCAACTATGGCATCAAATACTTGGACATGTGAGTTTTGGATATCTTGACACACTTCATCGATATGCCTTGATTAGGGGTTTACCACCTCTAAAAAAGGGTACAAATAAATGTCAGCATTGTTTGGAAGGAAAACAACATAGATCACCATTCAAACATAGTACATTTTGGGCTAAGGAAAAACATGACTTGGTGCATACCAATCTATGTAGACCAATGAGACCTAACCACTATGGGTTTCAATATTTCATGCTCTTTGTTAATGATTTTTCAAGAAAAATGTGGATATATTATCTTTCTACAAAATACCAATCTTTTGAAACTTTCAAGAAGTTCAAATCCCTTGTTAAAACAGATTCTGGTAGGAAAATAAAAACACTCTGCTTAGATTGAGGGGGAGAATACACCAGGAATGAGTTCAATTATTTTTTGAAAACACATGGAATTCATTATCAAATGGATCCTCCTCACACACTACAATAAAAGAGTGTTATTGAAAGGTGAAATCATACTATCATGTATATGGTGTGATGTATGATTGATGATGTAGGTTTATCAAAAAAATTGGGCCGAAATAGCTCAAATGGTAGTCTATTTACTAAACAGAGTTCCCACTGCATCTCTTGATGGAGTAACACCACAAGAAGCATGGTCAAGGCATAAGCCATCTATTTCACACCTTAGATTTTTGGATGTAAAGCAAGTATGCACATTCCTAAGAAACAAAGAACTAAGCTTGATATAAAATCAAAAAAACTTATCTTCTTAGGATACAGTGATGAAGCTCTTGGCTATAGACTTATGAATCTAAGAACAAGAAGGGTATACAATAGTTGGGATGTTGAGTTCTTTAAGAAGAAAGAAGAAGATGCTCCTTTTATACACTCACATGATAAAAAAATCATCCTACGGTGAAAACAGATGATGGTAATCACTTTGAGGAAAAAAATGATGATGGGAAGATAGTGAAATTCAACCTCTCCTGTAGGAACCACAAAAATTATGCCTAAATGGTATATAAGTATGATTAGAGATGCAAAATTGGATAGTGTCCCCAACACATCTACCACTTTAATGATGAGGAAGACTTACGGTGGGCTCAAAATGAGGTCAATTTGGCCTTAATGGGTAAATTTTTGAAACTATTGAGCCTTCGTCGAGTTTGGAAGTCCTACATTCTAAACCTTGGAAAGATGTTATGGATGCAAAATATAAGTCACTTATGAAAAATAATACATGGAAACATATAGATCTTCCACATGGAAAAATCTGATTGGATGCAGATGGATCTTCAAAATGAAGTACAAAGTAGATAGAAAAATTGATAAACATAATGCTAGACTAGTTGTTAAGGGATATGCTCAAAAAGAAGGCATTGATTATGAGGAGACTTTCGCTCCCACAACTAATATAAAAACCTTCAGTTAATATTTTCTCTAGCTGCACAATTTGGTTGGAAAATACACTAAATGGATGTGAAAATTTCCTTTCTTAATGGTGATTTATAGGAAGAAGTTTACATGACTCAACCAAGGTTTTGTCATACCAGGTAAAGAGGAAAAGGTATGTAAACTCATAAAATCACTATATGGTCTAAAGCAGTATCCCAGGGCATGGTACATAAAAATTGATGAGCATCTCATTCAACATGGATTCAATTGGAATCCATATGATCCTAATCTCTATCTCAAAAATCAAGGGGAGGATAGTGATCATTATAGTATATGTCGATGATCTAGTCATCACTAGAGGATTGGTGAGGATGATTAAGTCAACAAAGAAATATTTAACACAATCATTTGACATGACCAATCTTGGGCTTCTGCATTATTGTATTGGACTTGAATTTTTGCAAAGAGAAAATCATATATTTATGTCACAATTGAAATATGCTAAGACAACGCTCGAGAAATTTAATATGATGGATAGTACTCCATTTTCCACACCTATGGAGACAAGAATTCAACTTTCTCGAGTAGATCCATCACCACAAGTAAATGTAACTCTCTATCGGCGAGTTGATTAGGAGTCTCATATACTTGAATTACACTAGGCCAAATATCAAATATGCATCAACTATCTTTCACGGTTCATGCAAGAACCAAGATTTTCTCACTTTGGAAATTAGTAAAGTGGTTATTGAGGTACATCAAAGTAACTATGGACTATGGCCTAGAATACAAGAAGAATAATAATTTCTTATTGATAGGATATTTAGATTCGATCATGCAGAAACATAGATGATAGGAAATCTACTTCAAGATTTGTATTCTTTTTAGGATTTGTACCGATATCATAGGAGAGTAAGAATCATACTTTTGTTTCAAGGTCCTCCATAGAATCAAACTATTGTGTAGTATGTGGAGTTATTTGTGAAGTGATATGGCCCTAACGTATACTTGAAGGGCTAGGAATACCAAAAAAAGATCCAACTATCCTACATGTTGATAACAAAGGATTAGTAAAACTTGTTCAAAATATAGTTTTTCATGAGCGCACCAAACACATTGAGGTGCAAGTACATTTTATTTATGTACATGTTTAGAACAACAACATCCAACTCTAATATTTCCCAATAGATATGAAACGTGTAGATGTCTTCACAAATTCACTTACTCAAGGTAAATTTGAGGGTTTTAGAGAATTTCTCTCATGTTCACTTGAGACCATGCTAAATTAAGGGGGAATGTTAGGAATAAAAATTAGCTTAATTCATCATTAGTTGATATTTGAATAAATGTAATAAGTTAAAGTATTTAATTTAAATACTTTAAACTTATGTCAATAGGTATTAGTTATCCTTAGTTGTTAGTTAACTAAGTGATAGTGTTCTCATCCCAATGTTTGTGGGATCATGTTCTATCTTGCATATTTTGTTCCTAGATGATTTCCATGAGGGGAAATAGGGGTAGTTAGGGGCAATATGCTATTTCTACATATTTTCTTAGATTAGATGATTTATTTCCATTTATTGTGGATGAGATAGAAGTTGTCCAATATCTATAAATATTGCAACTCTCTCATTTTTTATAATGCTTGATTTTGATATTAATAAAATATACAAGCGCCATCTTGTTTATGTGCAAAGCTTCTATGTCAAATATCATTTTCAATTATTTATTGTCAAGAGAGGAAAAAAATTCCTCAATGTAATTTTTATTTTAGAACTCCCTGAATGTGATCTTGAGTACTTGGGAACTTCCTGCAGCCCAATTTGATCAGTGGGTTTGTCTAGTACTTATGGTCTTTTAGGGTCCCCATTGGAAAAAATTTCTTGAGGGAAAATTTGGATAATAGGGTTTAGGTTGTAAGATTTGGGATTTATATTCTAGAATGTTGGATTTGATGATGTTAGATGTGATTAGAAATAATGTTCAAGTTTTATTCATGAGAGGATGTTATAAGATACCCTATCCATGGGATGAGTCTTTCGATGTTGTATGTGACAGGATAAGATGTGGATGTGGATATTGATTGATTGATGAAGGATTGATTGAATAGGAGGATGAGGAGGTTTGATAGTTATGTAGATGATGATGAATATTAGGTTTGGATGATGATAATGTTAAAATATGATGATAGAAGAGGGTTGTGTTACGATAAAGTTCCACCTTTTATCATTGTTAGTAATGTTAAAGCTTAAAATAAACCAAGGTACAAAGACCATGATGATTTAATTTCCAAATACCCATGTCCTCATATCATTGGATAGATACAAAATTATTTTCTTCATATCATTAGACCATACAAAAGAAAAAGAAACAAAATGGGCCTCATATTAGTAGCCAAAATGTAAATGCAGATAAACAATCAAACACATGCAAGTAAAAGCACACACATTTCATTTTTGTATTAAATTTTTTGGTGTAAATTTGTGATCTTTTTATGGTTTATTTTAATGTTTGGATTTTTAAATTTAGGAATTTGGATGTTTAGATTATTTAATGTTATATGTTGATATTTTTGATTTACAATATGGGGAATGGTTGAGATTAGGTAAAGATGAAAGGATTATGGATGAGATAGCTCATGGGGGTGGGAAAGGATGTAAGGTGCGATGAAAAATTCTCCTATAAGTCCCAAATCATGTTTTGGTAGGATGTAAGAGAAGGATTAAGGGAAATTGGATAGGTTAGATAGTATAGAGATTTAGAATTAGATGGGATATGAGATTAGGATGATGGATGTGATATAGGATAAGATGGGGGATATGGAAGATGATAAGATATTACCCTAGGTATCGTTTTGGATGGGAAGTGAATGGTATCTAAAATGGATGATTCCCCTACCAAATAATAATAAGGATACACCTAATCATTATGATGACAAATGTTGAAAAGGGACATGAGGAGGATTGGATTAAAAGGAAAGGATCATCATCTACCCTCATATGTTTGATCCAAAGGGAAAAAGGATGTTGATTTGATGGATGGAAGTAAAATGACATCAACAATGAATAAAAGATAAGCCTAACAGAACATGTTGTAAGGCAAGGGTTGTACTAAAATAGAAGTGTGACCAAGGTCTAAACAATACCTAGAAACATGTGAGCCCTATGTCTCTATGAGATCAAAGTGTGTGTGATTGTGATGGTTAATAACCTCTTGAAGTGAAGACTTAATGGGTAGTATGTGAAGACAAACTAGCCAACTTACATGGAGTGATTAAGTCAAGTAGGTGGATGGAGGTTAAACGAAGGCTAAGTCATGCATTGCTCATCCTCACCCATATATATATAGCCCCACCGAATATGTATTTGATTCTTTTCAAAACATTTCTCTACTACTGCTAAGTGTCCATAGCTCCGGTAGAGATGCTGGAAACACCCCTAGAGAGAGTCTTGAGGTGGATTTTATTTGATATTTTTAATTTTGATATGATTGATTTTAATTTTATATATTTGGATTATTTTTGCATAAAGAGGTTTCGCTCTCTTAAGAACTCTCAAGGGGTTAAGAATCATTATTGGCTTGATGAGGGATGGAAATGAGTGTGGAGATGACATTGGATAGGGTTTCAAAACACACACCCAACAATATTCACCAAAAGTTGATTAAGTGTGTTAAAGTGTGTGGATCTATAGGAAGAGAATTGTACTTTAATCATTGAGGTAATGATAGACGAAGGTAACATAGTTGTATTAGGTACTATTTTCTTATAACATGTGTGAGAAAGTTGATCTTGTGTTGAAATGAATAGATTGGAAGAGGATATAAATATATGTGATGGTAATTATGGGTTATATATAAAGGGATTTGGATTTTGGATGGAAGGATGATGGGTTGGATGGTATTATCCATGTGTAGGAAATGAATTATGTGCTCACTTCATTTCTAGGTGTTTTCTATTTGTAGGGGGTTAAATGATTTTTATTGGGTTGAATGGTTAGTATGGTAGGATCAACAAGAAGAGTGGTATAAATAGTTTTGGAGTAGTGGGAGGGATGTATTTAGTGTTAGGTTTATATCCTAAGCCTAAAAGACTTGGAATTTGATGAAGGGAGATGGGTTCATGAATGCCTTTTCATGGATTCCTAAGCATTTTCCTTAATGTTTAATATTAGGGAACATATTTTTGGCTATATCGGAAGATGATCGCATTTGGTCATCATGAGACTAGGGGTTGTAGTCTTCTCATCCCCTAAGAGGTTGTAATTTAAAAAGTATGGGAGGTGAGATTTGTTTTGGTTTTGCTTGGTGAGGGATGTTTATATGTATGATGATATTTGGATGGTTGACAATGTTTAGATGTTGAGTGGGATTGGGATTGTTTATGATGGTTAGGGAGAGGATTAGGATGGAAAGATAGTGGATAAATAGGTACAAGGACAAGAAGCCCTTGGTTGATGAGGTTTTGTACATAAGACTTAAATTACATGCAATGATTAGTTGAATTCCCATGGATGCAATGGAAGTCACAATAATAGTGTTCCCGATACCAAGATGGTTTGTGAAGGTTTTTATCATGTGATTTGATTAGGGGATGGATGATTATGTTGAAGGTTTTTAGATGATGAAAGATGACAGTCAAGGATTCTCTAAAAGGATTGAATTGGTTTGGGTTAAATGGTTTTGGGGAGTAGGAAGTAAAGGTACAGGATGGGTGGATTATGAAATGTTTTGGTTGATTTAGATTTGTGAGTTAGATTAGATCATTGTGGCTTAGAAGATGAAGGGTATGGGTTAGTCCTAGGAGTTGAAGTGGATGCTTTGGGCTTAGAGGAAAACGTATATTTTGTTGATTTTTGATTGGTTTGAGTATGTGATTTTGAGGTATATGTTTTTGTATTAGGATTAGATTATTTGGGATTAGTAGATGTAGATGAAGGGGATGTGTGAGATTGAGATAAATGGGTTTTGTTTGATATTGGGGTCACATTAGATTCAGGTGATGTTTGGGATGGAGGTGATTTGTGATATGGGTGTGGTGTAGGAACCACATTAGATTTGGTCAATCTAGGGGATGAAGTAGTTGAAGGTGGCATATGAGCCTCATTAGATTAGATTGGAGATGGGGTGGGAGATTATTTAGATTGGATTTTTAGGTTTATGAGTTGGTTCCTTAGGATTCACATTATATGTTTTAGGATTGGGGACGGTGGAAATGAAATAGGATTAGAAGATAGGATAGTGTTATGTTTAGGTGATGAAGGGGAAGATAGGATTAGGTTTTGATGACGAGGATGAGGATGGAATAGGATCCACATTAGATGGATTGGGATTGGGGGTAGAAGGGGATGAGGGTGACTTAGGATTCATGGTGGATAAGAGTGTTTTGATAGGATTGGGTGTAGGTGATGCAAATGGATGAAATGGGATTAGAGGTTGAATTTGATGGTGGATTAGGGGATGTGGAGATACCTAGCGAAATGCAGCAGGATCAGATTAGGATGATGAAGATGACAGGGATGGATTACGAAGGTGGGATTTGGGGGATAATAATTTAGGGTTAAGTTGTTGGGATTATTGTGGATATGTTAATGGTACACAATTATAAGTTTTACGATGATTGGATTTGGGAGTTGAGATTTTGGTTGGCAATGGATTATCAACATGATTTTTGATAGGAGGAAGCTTTGGGTCATGATTATTTATAGGGGATTTTGAGGTTAGAATTTAGGAGCATGATTCTATGGAATTGGGGTTGGTGACTAGTTTAGCAAGGACATAAAGGGGATCCTCTTGGTCTATGTCAAAGTTTTTGTTGTTGTTAAATTCGATGTACTTTTTTGTGCGAGATAGTGGTTTATGTTGATTAGGTCGGGGTGTCAATTGAGATGATTTAGGTTCCTCAAAGAAGAATTTGATGGGGTGATGGGTAGGGATATTAAGAAGGGAAATTGTTGATGAGGTTGGGTGGGAGATGATGGTTTAGGAGGTGATTGGTTGATACATGATTTAAGATTGGATATTTTTTGATTGAGTTGTTGGATGGTTTTTAATATGTTAGGATCAACACGGGATGGTTTATTTTGATGGCAAGGATGGTATTTATTGAGGTAGGATGTGATATTTGAGATTTTTTTATTATGGTGTTAGATAGTGTGTGGGATTTCATGATCAAAGTGAGATGGTCGAATTTCATGGGTAGGGGATGATGGGATATTTTGGTTGATGGAGTTAGAAAAGAGGTATGGGTTTGGATGTTGGTTTGGAGAGTATGGGTATTGAGGATGAAATTCCAAATTTTTATAGGATGTGTACGTGATTATATTTGGATTAGGTTGGTTGATTAAGGATGTCATTCATTGTGATGATGTTTGATTGATAATTTTTTGAGTGTATAGGATGGTTAATGGTTTTCATAAAAACAAACAAACATACAACATACACCTTAGCTAGTCGAGTAGGATTACAATAAATCTATATCCCTCTTTTAATACCACACACCGAAATGGTGCCACAATTGGCTCTCCACATATGCGTCAATGTGTATTCAAAAAGTGACTAATCTTAGGGAGTGTGGCCTCCTTACACAATAGTTGGATTATAACCATGAGGTTTCCTTGAGCTCACTAAGGGAGTTCTAGATATATCTTGTGGTATGTGGGGCCCAAGTAAACTTTGTAAGGATTTTGTAGAAGGCTTAGATAATTGGATGTGGGATCCCCTCACTTCATACTGCTCTTAAAAAATTAAACACTTAGCTAATAATGATAACTCTCTAAGAATTTCTATACCCATTGGAACACGGGGTGTGTCTATGTGCATTGATGTGAAGCCCATGGTCAAAAACTCTTAAGACTATGATAAGTGTGTGGATGTCACTTCCTAATCACATTACCCCTTTAAATATAAAAGGAGGAAGGTTAGCTGATTTTTAACTTCAAGATCATCCTAGGAAGAGAGGGTAGAGCATACATGGTTTAACGTTTGGGATAAACAAGCAACAATGTAAAAAACACAAGAAAGATGATAGAAGAGAAAATTAAATGATAAATATTATATGATTGGGTCTTCAAGAGGAGGCCCTGCAAAAAAAAAATTAGTAATTTGATTTATAAACCCAAATGTCTTGCAATGATCAATCTACAAAACAAAGAGTTAGTAGTTTTAAATTAATTTTTATCTTTGGTAAGTGTAGGAAGATGCACACAAATTTTTAGTATTTTGGAACAAGAAAATATAGCTCAATGTGTAGTTGAAATGATAAGATTTAGGAAAATGAAAACCATGCTTAAATTATCCTATAAAATTCTAAATTAACACTTTCATTGCATATATATATTCGATGCATTTTATTATCCAATTTTTCCACTTGGGAAAAATTGGAGAACGAAATAGTTGTACCTTGGAATTAGGGAGGTTTCATTGAAGGACTTAGGGGCCTATAGGTAAATTTTGTGTTTTGAGAACATTTATGATGTTTGAGGGGATTCAAGAACATATTGAACTATTTCATCTTTACCGGGTTGTCAAAGCTTAAGGTTTACTCAGAGCAAGGAAATCAAAATTTGAGAGGATCACTCTCAAATAAATCATGTAGAAATGATAAAAATCCATAAATATGGTTTTAAAAGGTCTTATTGTGCTTATATTACCCCTAGTTTTGATAAAAATCCTAATAAAGTCACTTATCGAAGAAAAATAAAATTCTGAAATAACTCAGTGGTTTGTGAGAATGTGTCAAGGGACTCGGTGGTTGGAGGATTTTGAATCACAGACAACTCAATGGCACAGATTTATCGGGGAAGAATAGCTCATATCATCGAGCTATAGTTTGAAAATAGTTTGAGTGATTGATGGCCCAAGTTAGTGGTGGATGATCAACGTATATTATGGGAGCTTAGAGCATCCTAGTGAGTCAAGATATTTTTCCACAAAAGCAAACAACTCGGTGGTATAAGTGAGCTAGGGGATTGATGGAAGAAAATCAAATAAATCACAAAGGAGAACCGAGTTGTGGTGTTATAGTGAGCTTGGTATCAAGCTTTGTTGTAGCTCAGCGAGCTAGGTATGAAAGCATGGGATCAAATTAGTATGTTGAAATAGCTCAATCAGGAGGATGGACATCAAAAGAGATGGAGAACCGAGTAGCTAGTGGATTAGATCGAGATCAAGGGCCAATCACCTCTTTTCCGTCACTTGACAATTCACAAAACTAGATCATCATGGGAGGAACATTAGAGAGAATTTATCATGGCTCATAAAAGTTTGGAGGCCGAGTCACTCACTGTAAGAGCTTAATGGAAAATTATAGGTGAGCTTGAAGATTAATAAGTTTATTCATTGTAGAAATGGTCGAGCTTGGTAGTTTAGGTGAGCTTTTGAGTGAGGCCATATTCAATCAATGTGAAACTCACAAGCTTAGACTTTGTTTGGATGAGAGGAAAATGTTTTGATGAAACTTAAGTTATAGGATGAGCTCAAATATCACTTAAGTAATACCTATCTTGACATGATGGCACAATAGTTATTTGAAATGGTAGTCAAGATTTATTAGTGAATGTAACTTGAATATCCAATACCATAGATAGAGAAAAGTATTGGCTCGAAGGCTAGTTATATTGAGTCTTTTCCAGCTAGAATCCGCAAGCTCGACTTGTGCCAAGAACGGTGGTCATGAGTGAGCTCAACCTCGAGCTCAATGTGAGTTACTTAAGAAAAAATGAGTGATTTTCTGAGGTAAAAATGTGATGGCTCGATATTGGATAAAACACATAGGCTTACAAAATACATAGGTGATATGCATGTACGATGATAGCTCGGCCACGGAGAAGCATTATAGTGAACAAGTGAAGTGTGAAATAGTCAATTTGCATGAAGGTATGCCCTAATCACAGCTCAACGGATTCATCGAAATGGTGTCTCACTGTAGAACTTGGGCATTGGGGTGAATAAGGAATGTGAGGTGCAACCAGAGTATAGAATGCGAAGAAGACAATGATGTGAATGACCAAGTTCGATCTTGAGATAATAGGTTGTATAGAGAAAACATGGTGAGTTCATTGTGAGTTGTAGTGAAAGGAGAAAGTCAACATAACCATGGGGAGTTGCAAATACTTGTGGCTAGTTAGGAAGTCGAGACCTTTCATCCAAAGTAGTGTAATGTTGGATCAGGAGAGCCTTCGGTCCTAAGATTCAAATTTCCACTCTATGGGGATTGATTCAATGATGAGCCAAACATTGTAGCTCACCTGGACAAAATCAAGGAGGTTGAATGCCAAACTAAGGATAAGGCTCATAGTTATCCCACACCATTTGTGGAAATGGGGAGATTAGAAACCAATTTTCTAAGTCGAACATGGGTAGAATGTTTTAGAAATCCCGCACTTAGACATGGCATGGGAAATTCAGGAATGCGTAGCCGTGGCCTGTGGAGAATTCAAGTGATGGCTTGGGGATTTGGAGGGTGGCTTGGTATGTGGAGATAACTTGATGGCAGGCCAAGCTGATAACTCCACGTAGGGAGACTCATACAAACCTAGCTAAATAAATTATTAATGATGGCAGACCAAAAGAAAAGTTCCGCAAACCAAACATGCTAACTTGGAGCCCGAGTCAATGGCCAAGTTGTTCATCAAGTCATTAGGGAGGCTACAAGTGAGATGGCAAGTTAGTCACAAAGTTATTAACATGGAGGGTGGAGTTATTCTTGTAAGTGAACTAGTGATTTAGTGTTTCACCATTTTCTTTATGTTATTACGATGAAACAAATAAGGGTAAGGGCCAAGGAGGAATACCTATTGTGTTGGGTTAGAAGTTGATGCACTGCTCGACTTCTCAATTTGATGCTGACTTAAGGTGGGATTCCCTAGGTTTACTAAAAATGGCAGATCTCACATCATTTGGGTCAAGTTCATTCCTTTATCCATGGATTAGAATGGACATTACATTTTTATGAGTGAAAAGGTGGTTAGAGGAATAATAGGCCTTGATTTTTAGGTTTAGACCAAGTCTTATTCATTTATGGAAATATGCTACGAATAGGTATATGGTGAGGTGTCTATGTGAGGTTTCCATTCATTTAATTAAAGTAATTAAATTAATAATGGAGTGAGGATGGGTATTAATTATAAATAATTAAAATAATGTTAATTTAGGGTATAATGGTCATGGTTAGGTGAATGTGTTTAAGGTAGTTCTTCGACAGGGGACTAAGGGGAGTGTGACCCAATTTTGGTGTCTACATTTTGCCCCTTTTTGTTACATAGCTTGTATTGGTAAGCGACGCTAACAAAAATAGGAAATGGTTGTGTTGAGTGTAAGTGAAGGTGGTGTTGCCTAAGTGTGGGTGAAGGTAACCCCCCTCAAACTAGGAACTAATGAGGTGAGAGACGAAGTGGTGAGTGGTTTGATAAAATGAGTAGGTGGGAAAATGAAGATCATTGGGCACATTGGGTAAAGGTAAAAGGCCAAATCAAGTAAACAGTAAATGGGATAGGGTCAAAGGTAGTGGTAGTTGAATGCATGCACACATTGGAAACTATAGCACGGTACCAAGTTGAGAAGCTTTCAAACTCTACATCGGCTAAGGTTGATAGGTCTATCCAAATAGGGTTGAAGTGATTCTAGTATCCAAGGTATAGGATATGGTGTAGAAACACAATAGAGGTCAGGTGCAGGAATGTTTAGGTATGTTCCGGTACACCAAAGGTCAGGTCAAGATAAATAACATGACAATAGGCAATGTAAGGTCGGTAGGCCAAACAACACGGGTAACCACATTACAAGGTACAATGATCATAGAGGGTCAAAGGTCACAAAAAGTGGTTCAAGTAAAGGTATCTAGGTAACAACACAAGTAAGGAAAAGGTATAGGTAAAAGATCAACTCCTAAGACACAACAAAGGAAATGTAAGGGTAGGTTGGGTTTGTAGATATGGTTCAATGGGTGTCTAGGATGATAAAAGGGGATGTGGGCACGAATGGTTGTAGGAAAAAGGAAGGTTAGCAAGACCAAAAATTATAAGGGTTGACTGATGTCGGTTATAGGGTGACCGACGTCGGTTGGCTAGGGCATAGATAAGACCAAGCATCGGTCGGTCGGTCGGGGTGGGTTTGTAAATCAATTTTTTTGTATTTTACATAATCATTATCGTATTGTACAATTAGAGAAATTGACAAAGTCATTTAAATTTTTAATGATTTTGAGAGGAAAGGAAAGGTAATTATACTCACTGAGGTAGAGAGATCTTTTTAGTGAGAGGTGTTAGGTAGACGGGTCCAAGAGATCGGGGAAGAAATTTGATTGGTGGAGATATTCGACATAGATTCCGCATGGAAGAGGTGGGAGAGGGGTTAGGTGGACCACCAGCACAACAGCTAGATGTGCCTCCATGGAGACGGCATCATGACGAGGTAAGATTCACTCTCATTCTTTGTTGGTTAGGTGATTTGGTTTGTAGAAATCAGGTTTGGGTAGAAGTAGGTTTGGGGGAGAATTAAATTTGAATTTGGGAATAAAATGGGTGAAATAGGAATGTAGGAAGGTGTAATTAGGTGAATGAGGATGGGGAGGGGTTGAGGGGGATTTGGGTAGGAATGGGTGGGTAGTTAGGGAGAAATGGGGAATTTGGAGAAAAATAGGGTAGGGTTTTCTTAAACTTCGATCAAGGTTTGGCCGATGTCACTTTTTGTTAGTTGGCATCGATCATGGATGAGGTAACCGATGCTGGTTTTGGGATACCGTGTCACTAAAGAGAACTGATGTCGATTGTCATTGAGAGAAAAATGGGCTAGGAGATGAGTAAGGGTGGTTGGGTGAGATAGGAAGGTAATGTTGAATGAAAATAGGAAGGGTAATAGTTATAGGTAGGGGGTCAAGGGTGAATGTGGGTATGGTCAAGGTTTAATAATGTGATGGTTTGTTGTATGCGGGCCGTGGATTAATTACGAGATGCGTGATAGGGTACCACCCCTATTAGTAGTAGTATGCGGGAGTGTGACATCGGGCGAGTGGAAGAATGTGGCTGAGGTAGGCTGTTTGGGGTTAGATGCTACTGACACATAGTCCTGGGAGCCAAGTTTTATGGTCACCCTCATCGACAGATGGGATTCGATGACCAACACATTTCGTTTGTCGACAGTGAGATGACCATCACCTTGGAGGATGTGTATAGGATCCCACGATTCTTTGATAGTAGGGACGTATGTGTATTCGATTTATTCACGAGGCATCTGAGGAGTTGATGCTGACAGTGTTTGGTGAGGGATTGGTGGAGTTGAGGTTCCATAGCACTAGCATGAGTTATGGAGATATGTACTCAAGCCCATCCTGAGGGGATTAGGCTAGTAGTTCTGATGATGGAGGAAGTCTACTATTTTTAATGCTAGATGCAGAGGGTGGGAGATTCCCATGATCATTGATGGGGTTCTACATGATATGATGGAGGACAGGACCCAATTTTCATGGGCACCAACCTTCTTGGTGTAGTTATATAGAGAGTTATGGGCCTATGGGTGATTGTGGTGGTTCAGCCTATGCTGCACCTTCCTACTACATTATTGGGCATATGAGCACATCGTGTGTGTGCATCCAATAGGCATGCCTTGACTTGATGCATTCGAGCCGGGTTTTGTGCGGGTGGGTTACAGGTGATGGGTACATGTGATTAAAGAGCACCGAGCTACCAGGGCTACATATGATGTAGCCTATTATAGGTATTTACTAGAGGGGTTGTCTGACATGGAAATCATTTGTAGGCCCTATTTTGGATTTCCTTTATACAGACAGATGGCCACAGTGCTAGATGGATTATAATTAGTGAGATGGATAGAGGGATGTCATGTTGTTGAGCATGAGATGATCCCCATAGACAGTGTAGGAGATAGTTGGGATTGCCCCAGGATATACCTCCACTATTTCCATAGTACAAGAGGGATGATGTGGAGAGGCCTATGCCTCTATTGCAGCCAACAAAGTGCCTATAGGTCGGGAGGATCGGGTGGTAGACCGGCTGCAGTTGATGGTGTAAGAGTTACTGACATGTATAGATAGTGGTGGGTAGCATAGCTATGAGCAGTACCACCGAGGCTGGGGTAGCCGAATTTAGACACCATCACAAGACAAAGAGACACCTTATAGGGGTAGGTGGTGACTCTGGACACACAGTTGTGAATAGTGCAGGGGATAGGCGATGGGGTCGGAGGAACAGGTTGCCACATTGTAGGCACATGTTATAGGGTTGCGAGGCCATTGACCACTACATAGGCACAAAATTTGGCCCTACAGGCCCAAGTATAGGCACAAACACCCCCATAGGCTCGAGATAAGGTCCCAATTTATAGACGGGGCGAGATAGGGATAGGGTCCCTTATTACATGTACCAGTGAGATAGGGTCCCGGAGACAGGTATATGGTCAGAGGCCGATGGCTCCACCATAGATAGTACCTATGGCCAGTTTAAGGATGCCTTAGGAGAGGCATGATATTATCAGGATCACTTGATGGCTTCAGGGATATATGTTCCATCCTTTATAGAGTACAGAGCACATCACACCTCGAGTGAGAGGAACAAGTCTCACATGCATAGTGTGGAGAGTACAGGGGGTCGATTAGCCCCAGACAAGGTTAGGGAAATGTTACCAGTGCACACAGGCCAGCTCCAGTTGAGGGGCCATCAAAGGTTAGACTGAGGCCTATGGTGGGTGGTGAGATGCTAGCAGGATGATGCACATGAGTAGAGGAGGAGGAGGAGATAGGTGAGATAGGAATGGAGGATATCTAATGGGGGATGCTTGATTGTGGCGTGTACCTCCATATTTTTGTGTATTTTGAGATATACCGCCTACATGCTAAAGAGAACGAGGATGTACATGAGAATTTTTGATATTTTTGATCATATACCGGCCTATGTGCCAAAGATGGTGAGGATGTACATGAGATTTGTTGAGATACTTGCATTTATTTATATCCATGTACACATGTATGTATACACAGACTTTTTGATTTATAGATGATGGTATTTATAGTATGGATGGTGTATTTGCTTTTAATTTCTATTAAATTATGTGATAAAAACTTGGTGGATTAGGCATGATGGAGTTAGGTTAGTTTAGGGATGATGGGGTCAGGTTAGATTAGGCATGATGGAGTTACATCGGTGTTGAAATGATTGAGTTATATTGGTTTAGGCATGGTGGAGTTAGGTTGGTTTAGGCATGATTGAGTTAGGTTGGTTTAGGCATGATGGAGTTAGGTCAATTTAGGCATGGTGGAGTTAGGTTGATTTAGGTATGGTTTAATGTCCAAGTTGTAGGTAACATGGGGGAAAAATGGTGATGTATATACAGGTTATGGCTTAAATTCCCAAATATTTGCTATATGTGGAAATATGAAATGATAAATTGGTGATTTGATGATGTGGTAAAAATGTGTATTAATTGATGCTTGTTTGGTTTAAGTTCCAGTTATTGATAAAAAATGGAAACTAACTAGGGTAGACTATGAATAGGAAAGTGAAAGGGGAAATGGTTAGGTTAAAGAGTGATCAAGATAACCTCCAAGGGCCCCATGCCCTCGAAGTGTTTCCTACATAGTCCCGGTGAAAATGGACCTCGGACCAATGTAGATCTCCCATAAGCTAGGGAATATTATGATGAGGTAGAGGAATGGGTTGGTAGGTGTTAGGTATGGTTGAATGTAGGTCATAGGTATGGTGGAATGTAGGTGTTGATGATCTAGTCCCATATAAGATAATATATAAGTAATGAGGAAGGAAAATGCTAAGAGGTGGAAAACGAGCTTCTTAATTTATAAGGACCTCTAATGTGTCTATTGTATCCAAGATGGGCTTATGAACATAAGACCCTAAAGGTGTTGCATAATGGACCATTCTAAGGGTGAAGAAAGTCACATAATCATGAAAGTTTGTGGTTTCGAAATTCCCTTGAGTAAAGAGGAAATTAGGATGAAAAGGTAATGAGGTGAGAATGGGTGGTTTAATGTAACCTAGTGTACGACAACATGTTTTTCCTAAAGAAGAAACCTAGGATCAAAAATAGGCAAGTCCATGACAAAAATTCATCATTTTCTTCATTTGTTTTCGTATTTTTAATAGACCAGTCAATGCGGAAGTATATATGGGATGAGTATATTATCTCCTTGAGGTCTTTGTGAAGCTAATCGATGTGGGAAGCTTCTAGATATTTTTATTGTATTTTTGAAATGAATTTATATAGCTATCCTTTAAGGGAGAAGTCTATTTATAGTGGTGGAAATAGAGTGAAGAGATGTCCCTTTTGAGGGAATCATCTTTTCTAGAAGTTTGAATCAAGGAGTTGCATCCCTTTTTGTTTTTGGATGTTTAAGTCATGGAAAAGACTATAGATGAAGATTATGTTCTATTTTGGAAGGTAAAACCATAGTACATAGGAGTTAACTATGAAAGGGGTGGTTTCAAGTGATGAACGAACATGGGATTCCATCCTAAAGAATAAAAAAATTATCCATGAGAATCATGCTATGAGTAGAGTTGTGGCATGCATATTGAAGATAAGGTGAAAGGTGATGGGAAATCACATGATTCTTGTTTAGTCGTGGATTCTCAAAAATGGGTAATATGGAAGGTGGAAAGTGCTCAAGGACAAGCGATCAACTCATTGTAAAGTGATATAGAACTTGATGTCAACAATGAAATGGTCAAAGATACAAGGCATTGATGGGCTTAGGTTTGGGTTTACCTTCGAGTGAAGACAAATGATAAGCACCTGATCCATAGGCATGGGTAATGATATAGGGTCTAAGCCAATTAGGAGGAAATTCACCGCACTTACTTTTCTCTTCTTGATTACATGTTGATTTTCCTTGAGGATGAGGTCTCCGAAATGGAAGGTTTGTTCATGAACATGTTTTTCATAGGTACGTTTGATACGTTTTTGGTATATTTGGAGATGGTCAAGAGAATTGAGACGACATTCATCTAATAACTTAAGCTGCACCAAATGATCTTGGCAAAAGTCATCATCGTTGAGCATGTCTTGTAGTGAGATGAGGAGAGATGGAATATGGACTTCGAGAGGTAAGATAACATCGGTACCATAGACCAGGGAAAAGGTGTGTGGCAGAACAATGTGCAAATACAAGTGTGATAAGCCCACAAGGCTAAAGGAATGTGTGTATGTCAATCCTTCCCAAAGATCATTGAATACTTTCATAAGAATTTTGTTCAAGGTTTTATTGGTTGATTCAGCTTGACCATTGGTTTACGGGTAATAAGGTGATGAGAAACTAAGTTGGATGCCAAAATCATCGCATAGATTATGTAGGGTTTTATTTTTGAATTGTTTTCCATTATCAGTGATGAGGCAGTGAAGAACACCAAAGAAACAAATGATGTTATGGTTGATGAATTCACGTATTTTCTCATCTTTTGTAGAAGTGAGGGGAATGGCCTCTACCCATTTATTATAATATACAAGAGCGGTTAGAATCCATTGATGGCATTCGAAGAATGGGATTTATCTCACTGAATATATCTAAACCCCATTGAGAAAATGGTGAAAGGCCTCGTGTGACCTATAAGGCATGACTAGGTGTGTGATGAAGATTAGCATGTTGCTGGAATTTTACACAACATTTGACATAGTCACAACAGTCACGGTTTAGGGTTGAATAATAATAGCCAAGGTGAAGAATGCATTTAGTGATAGTTAAAACACTAAAGTGGCCTCCACAAATTCCATCATGAATTTCCTTGATGGTGTGTGGAATTTCAGAACTTGTAAGGCATCGTAAGAGAATACTGTTGAATCCATGCTTATTAATGATACCACCCATATTGACATAGCAAGAGACACTTTTAAGAAAGGTACATTGTCCATTATGAGTGAGATTAGCTAGTAGAATGGAAAGGGAAAGATAGTATGCAAAATTCTTATACCAGAGGTCACGTGGGTTAGGTGCAACAGTTCTGATGGAGTAGACCTCATGAGGTAAATAAGAGGGTGATTATAGCCTTTGTATTGTGAAAAATATTTTAGATTTGGTAGGAGAAGCGGGTATCTGAGAAGCCAAGCAAGCCATGGTATCCATAAATTTATTGGTAGAACATGGGGTGGTTTGAATTTCATAACCGTCAAAGGTAGTCAAAAGTATGTCGACGTGATGTTTATACTTTTGAAGTATTTCATTACGACACTAGTATATAACATTGAATTGGTTTAAGACCAGCTAGGAATTACCAAATATATTGATTGAATTAACATCCAAGGTGTAAGCAGCCTAGAGGCCCAATATGAGTGCTTCGTATTCGAAAATATTGTTTGTATAATCAAAATCAAGTTTGAAAGAAAAAGGCATAGATTCACCATTAAGATGAATGAGGATAACACCAGCCCCACCCCCATGCTGACATTTGGATCCATCAGAGAAGAGTGTCATTTGGTAATCGTGTTCGTCTAAGGAGAGGCTAGCTATAGACTCATCTCGGAAATCTAAGTTAGAGGGTTTATTTATGGAAAGAGGTGCATCGGCTATTTGGTTAGAAATATCCTAGCCCTTGATGGAATTTTGATGAATGAATTCAAGGTCGAGGTTGGAAATAATCATAAGCCAATGTGCGACACGTTGATGTTGATATGGTTTGGTGTACATATAGTGTAAGGGGTTAGTATTAGTAACAATGAAGGTGTTGTGGTTGAGTAGGTAATGGAAGAGTTTGGTGGTGACAAAAACTAAGGCTAGGTAGAGTTTTTTAGCGTGGGTATATCTATTTTTGTAGTCCGGAAGGGTACAGATTATGTAATAAACCACTTTCTCTTGGTCTTGGTCATCACAATGAGCAAGCATAACACATAAAGAATGGTAAGTGGTGGAAATATAGAGGTAAAAGGGTTGGTCATCTTTAGGAGAAATGAGTACTGCTGGTTTAAGAAGGTATTGTTTTAAGGCCTCAAAGGCTTTATGGCATTCATCATCCCATTTGAATGAAACATCTTTCTTGAGAAGATGATGAAATGGTTGACAATGGTCGAAAAGTTGTGAGATAAAATGATGAATGGATTACATCTTACCTTGTAGGCTTCAAGTTGATGGATATTAGTGGGTGGAGGAATTTACAGAATATCCTTTACTTTAGCAGGATCAAATTTTATGCCATGCAAAGAAACAATGAAACCAAGGAGTTTTCCTGAAAGTACCATAAATACACATTTCTTTGGTTGAAGATGAACACAATACTTGATGAGGTAGTCAAATATGACTTTAAGGATGGGCAAGTGTTCGGTTTGATGTTTGGATTTGGTAAGAAGATCATCTACATAATCTTCTAATATGTGATGCATGATGTCATGGAAGATGTAAGTCATGGCTTGTTGGTATGTAGCACCGACATTTTTAAGGCCAAAAGGCATGACTCGATAGTAGAAGGTCCCCCAAGGGGTGATGAAGGAAGTATTGTGTTGATCTTCTAGAGCTAGTAATATTTGATTATAACCCGAGAAACCATCCATGAGTGATAGCATTTCATGGCCAATGGTGAGATCAACTAGTTGGTCAATGCTTGGTAGGGGAAAATCATCTTTAGGAAAAGCTAGGTTGAGGTCATGGAAGTCCATGAAAATGTGGAGTCCCCTATTGCCTTTGTGATAGGAACAATGTTAGAAATCCATTGGGGATAGTCAATGGGTAGAATGAAGGAAACTAAGAGAAGGTGTTGAAGATCTTCTTTCACTAGAAGAGAAATGTGAGGATGAATTTTCCATAGCTTTTTCTAATGGGTTTGGCATTAGGAATGGTGACGATGTTGTGTACCACAATTTTTGGGTCGATACCAGGAATATCAGAACAGGACTAGGAAAAAGCGTTGCTATGGTCCCAAAGGAAAGAAGTAAAAGCTTCCTATTTAGTAGCGTCTAAATATTTCCCTCTCTTTAGAATGTACGGGTCATCCTGAGTGTTGATGTTGATGTCAATGGTAGATTCATTTAACATGGTTTGTGTCTCAGAAGGTAACGACTAGTGAATATAAGAATCTTCCGCACCTAGGTAGGTGAGTATGGACTCATCATCCAAACATTGAATGACATTAATAGAAGGTGTATCTTCATCGATCATGTTAGGATATAGGAATGGGAAGAAGAGAGAGTCTCATTATTGCATTGATAGGTTAGAGGTCCCATGGAAATTATGTTTACGAAAAAAAAAGTTAGGAGGAATAGATTTGGGATCTATGCACTTTGCAGTGAAGATGGTGATATGGGTGAATGAGTTGGGGAAGGTTTTTCTTCCTGAATGATTTTGACACGAGCCTTCTAGGAGGTGGTGTGTCAAAACCAATGCCACTACAGTCATTGTGTTTATGGGTGGTACAAGAGATGACAGTGTGGTGGTCCTATTCATAAAATCTGAAGACAAATCCTTTCCATGCACACCGGTGAAGAAAAGTGTCAAAGTAGCGATTAGTGAGGGAGTGTAGGTCGGATGCAAATGGTTGTGTTTGGGATGGAGGTTCGGGTTTATAAATAGAAATATCAAGTCCCCATACATTATATTAGTACAGTGGGGAGGGCCATAAGGAAAACCTCACCCACTTGGTAGTCATAAGCGGGTGTTGATGTAGGTTCCCATACTCTTGTAGAGTGAGGAACATGTCGATATTGTATAGCAAGACTCCCGAAAGTGAGGTGTTGAAAGACACCCTCTAAGGGATCAATGGTCGATATGTGGGTGACGGGGATAGATGACTCACTAGATGATGGGGAAGCAAGTGAGTTAGTGGTAGAGGTTATGGCAATGGTAGGGATAGTAGGGTTAGATGTATCAGAGGTGGTGGCATTCTTGGTGGAGGAGCTTATGGATGAAGGTGAAGGAGGGGTAATGACAGATGCCTTGACTGGGACAAGTAAATCATTGGTCTGGCACAACATGTTGTAGGTCTTGAAAGGTGATGGGTCGGCCAAAATAGTGTAGTTATGTCCCTCGTGTCAAATTTTAGGCAGTGGTGTAAAATTGAAGGGACACAACCTATGACGCGGATCCAAGGTCTGCCAAGAAATAAGTTATATTGGAACTCTCCTTCTAGGATGTAGAATAGTTCTAGGATAGTGTGGGGCCCATGTGGACATGGAGAATGATGGTACTGTATGATGGAAAAGTGACATGCAAGCATAGGAATCTACAAGTAACTCTTCCTCATACCGACCTCCAGGTCGTCTTTGAGACGACGGTGAATATGGAATATATGTGGATATAGACAAACTAGTTGGGTAATCTTATATCCTCAATGTGCAATAATGGAATTTGTGAATCTAAGGTGAAGAAGGCCCTCCTAACCTGAATTGGTGTAATGGATTGCTCGGATATAATGGCTGTTCGGAGGCTCCAATCAATGTCAAGCTCTACTAAGATCTTGTTTATTGGTTATTGGATACGTGGGAAGTGACCTATGGGAGCTTTGTATATATCTCCAGACAAGGTCATGAAAATGGTGATAGGAGGTGTAGTGGATTTGTAGTGAACTATGGGTGATTTTCTGGTCTAGCCCAGAAAATATTAGATTGATTGGCTTCTATATTTAATACGAGAATTGTGTTATGATATCTGGTGGGAGTGGTGAGGATCTAAATACCAGCATTCGTAAACTCGGTATCAATACTTAACTGATTTGTAGGCCCGTTGGGTTGTGGGACTTGGGGATCACAACCGTGAGTTCATGGTTGTTGTGGACCTGTTATGGTCATGTGAAGAATCAATCCCTTCTTCCAACTATCCAGTAATCATACGCCTTTTTAGCCTCTATGTTTAGAACTAGAAGTTGTATAATTTTCTCAGAATACCTTATAGGTGTTCTGGCAACTTGAATGCGTAAGCTAGTATCTATGTCAATGAGGAGGTCTCCTGCGTTAGGTTATGGAACTAAAGGATTACAACCAAATACTTGTTCTCTTTCGAATCCTTATACATTCATTTGGGTATTTTATAAAGGTAGTCTATAGTTAGGATGATTTGACAAAAATGTGTATGCCTTGTCGTCTTTGATATTTAACCCTCTCAGTTGTTAACTAATTGCTTAACCATTTTCCATTGCTCGAAAGACCTGTATCCTAAGGTCTTGGTCTATATAAGATAATGTTTTCGGTAGATTTGGTTGAGGCACTATTGGTTGAAATATATATTCTCTAGGCTCTCTAGGTCCTGTGATTGTCATGCAAAATGATTCAACTTTTAACTAGAATTAATAAAATAATTATGAAAGATGTGTCTACATTATGCATATATCTTTATCTTTTTTGTGTTTTCTATGAAGTATTTTAACAAAATTAAAGAGCATCTATTCTAACATATTTAGAAAATGGACAACTAATCTAGTAACAAAATTAAAACAAACAAAGTAGCCTGGTGTGGCTATTTGCCTATGCGATTGTGATTTTATCCTAAATATATAAGTAACTAATTATTTTAAATTGAAAGAATCTTGATCCTACCTCAAAAGTGAGGAATGAATCACGCTTTCTCGAAACTATCAATCCCCTGCAGCTTCCCTAGTAATATTAAGAGTGAGTTTTTGACTGAAATAATTCACTAATCTATTTGATACGTTGTAACTAGAACTTTGAATGCTCAAACCTGACGTTTATAGAACAGTGGTAAATCCAGTTGTGTGTGACTTCATCCCCTCAGTGTGATCTCCTTGTTCCTTCATGTTCTCGTGAATCTAGAAAAGTGTGTATATGATAACATCAACAGAAGAAGGTATTCAAACAATGGTAGCTTTGGATATAGACAAAATACAATGCAAGTAGGAGAGGGATAACGCAAGTGAACAGAACTTGACTATGCAATTCCTAGTGGGATTTATTGTGGGAATACAACAAAAATATGCAAAGAGTTATTGAAATTATCCTTTGTGACAAACAAAACCTATAAATCTAATGGATTCCAATCTACAAATGAAACTACTTTACTCTAAACTAACTTGCAAGGACAACAATGAAGCAAGATCGCAACAAGAAGACCGAACGATCTCTAAACAACAAAGGAAAACTAAAAATGGAAGCAAAAATGAAACTATGGGAGTTCTAATTGAGAAATTCAAAAGACTGAATAATATAATTAAGAAGGAGAGGGGGCATTTGTTTGAAAAAGATGGATATTTATAGTAAATGCATTTACCGAGGGTAACTCCCAATTGAACTCTTTTACTATAAACGAAGGGAAAAAACTATTCACGGGGTGACCAAAACATAAATGCAAAGAAAAGTAGCTGAAGAATGTGGGTAGAAATTGAAGATTTAAATTTGACGTGATCATCAAAACGTTATGGAAAACACGTATAGGACTACCGCCTGCATAAGGTGGTGATTACGGGATCGCCGCCCTATCCCGGGCGTGCAGCTATGGGACAACCGCCCGATTAGGGCGGCGGTCTTGTCACCGAAGACCAAAATGCAAGGAAAAAGGGGGTTAGAGGGGAAAATAAAGCATGTTGATGTTGAGATAGGCATACCAGATACAAACGTATACTTAGCGAGCTTTTTGCATTCTAAACACCTTGCAAGGAGACTGTATCATCATTGAGGTATGTGTAACATCGTTCTGGTAGTGCAGTAGTAAAGACCCTACAATTATTGGTATGTACATATTGCCCCCTCGGAGAAGCATCTTAGCCATGAAGAGGCGTAAAATGGTGGATCTGAGTATGGAAGTCCCGAAATGGTGAGTTAGGAGTTATACCTGACACGCCCATGTGTCGGAAAGTCGCCATCCAAAATACCACTATCTATAAAATAAAAAAAGGAACTCAAGTGCAAATAGATAAAATAAATTGAGAAATAAAAAAATTGATATGAAATGAGGACTTACCATCTACGTGGGGTTTAGAACTTACCTCCGTTGATGCTCCAACCCCTGTAAAATATATTCAAAATAAATTTTAAAATATATATATATATAACAAACTCATTTTCCTATTCATTTGCGTGGATTTATTTGATAGTTTTTGAGATTTGGGACCCACGGTGATGGTTTTGACAAGAGTATAGTCAAAAATTTGTGGTGAGATAGTGATCATGCCTCCGAGAGCGGAACATCAACCCGCAAATTCTAAGGTTAGTTCTTCTCAATTTATTATTTTTGAGCCTAAAATGTGGAAATGATGAAATCTTAGTCTCGGGGTTTATTTTTGAAAATATTAGTTTTTAATGAGTCCCTAGGGGCGCCCATAGGTTAGGTCCTTATTTTGGTTAAAATGGTGTATTTTTCTTGTTTTTAGGTGTTTTAAGGTATTTTTAGGGCATCCGAGCCGCCAGTTTGTGGCCTCGGGACAGACCACCACCCTGCACAGGGTGGCGGTTATGGGACCACCACCTTAGAAGGCGGTGGTTATGAAACCACCGCTCTACACAGGGTGGCGGTTCGCGATAGAAATTTTTCATTTTTAGCACTTTTACATGTTTTTGATAGTTTTTCCAATCAGATTTTGATACTAACTTACTCCTTTTTGTGTTTTTGGGTGTATGTAGAAGGAGGAGTATATTAGATGGAGCCAAGAGAGGGAGTGTGATTGGATCCCAGTAGTGTTAGAGGCACTCACTCAGGTAGAGCAAGATACTCTTCAGAGGGCTGACATTTGGAGGATTGCACAGGTCCCTCACGTTGCTCCTGCTAGTCACATACTATGTGACTTATTTTCATACTGGGATGTGGATCGGAACACCTTCTGATTGCCAGGAGTTAGGGGTGAGTGGACCATCACCCTAGAGGATGTTTACCATATACTGGGGGTTCCAATCCTTGGGTGGCAGCTGTCTCTTAAGATAGCAGTATCGAGATCTTAGGTGGTTCAGTGGGCCACCTATATGGGGGATGTAGTTGTTTCAATGGGATCAAAGAAGGGAGTGAGGATCCACTCCATTGTTGAGATAGACATTCTTGTGCTCCACAAGGCCATCATGGGCATCCTTTCTTCGAGATTGATTGGGGACAAGGGAGGAGACACTCTCTTATATTGTTGGGCCCCCATTATTACACAAATTAAGGGTCATGGACGCGTTTATGCTTAGGAGTAGACATCTTGAGGACCACCTACCATGATTTATACAGGGGTGGTCTCACCGCATGTATAATCACTAAGTCACCCCACTCTTGTCATGAGTTAGGTGTATGAGCATATCACTCCATATGGGAGAGGTGTAGAGGCAGAGGATCCCAGGGCCGTCAGGGGCGGTGAGGTGGACAGGGATGACCATTCTTAGAGTACCTCACCATCCAGTGGCCTCTTTGACCACTGCACAGACATGGAGGCCACTCCTTATTAGGCCATGGTATGGTTATGGGGAGAGGAGACTATCACATTGATTGCTTGTCAGACTACCAGTCAGCTAATAGATAGGGTGGGGAAGTTAGAGATCCACCCCTTTGATAGAGTACCATAGTAGTTCAGCCTCCCATACATTGACATGCTTCCTCTAGTGGGGCTAGTGTATAGATCTATTTGTGAGGCTCGGGGAGGTCCTAGAGGCCGGGGTTGGACTATTACTCTTGGTGTTCCTATCACGACCAGGAGGGTGGTACGTGCTCGAGGGGGAGCCGGTGCTCCTTAGGCACCTTTACTTTGGATTGCTGCTAGTCCCGCCCATAGCAGTGATGAGCCCATTGACATGGACTCCGAGTCTAAGGAGTTCACCAGGGGAGAGACGGGGGAGGAGACAGAGGAGATGGAGACTAGAGGGACGGGTGGGGAGGATGATAGTGATTCCAAGTGGCATGACACTCAGGATATCCTACAGCCGAGAGGGTAGAGTGGAGCACAGAGAGGGTGACTCTAGTCTCAGAGGAGATGCTCTCTTAGGATTTAGGGGGAGATGGCGAGTCCATTGTAGGCTCATCACATTGCCCCAGATGTGGGAGAGGGACACTAGTCAGTGGTGACATCAGTGGTAGGCACGGATCCTAGAGATCCTTCCTGGAGGCCCGAGAGATCCGAGTGAGTTGTCACTCTTCTCTTGACTTTGTTTTAGTTATAATTGTCTTAGTTATTATTTCCTTTTGTTTCGTTTATCTTTGTTTATATTTTTTATCATTTTATAACTTTTTTCTCCTTTATTTGCAGTGATTGTTGATGAGTGGTGAGACTTGATTTGCCGAGTATGCATAGATACCTTGCTGCTCCCCTCAGAGAAGACTCATGTTGAGCTATCTGTGGATGTGGGGGATCCTTCAAGGCAGCTAGTAGGAATACTTGATGTTTTTGCCTCTGTTTGGTAGGCAGCAAAGATCATGACTTCTCTCCATGCCGAGGTAGCTAGATATAGGACAACCGAGCGCTTGATGAGGAGGAGTCATTCTCACAGTGGGACAATAGCTACTAGCTGTGACCATGAGCCCTCAGTGCATTTAAAGCATCGGAGTCCTAGACGTGGTCATACGCCCTCTGAGGGATCCCATAGGGATTGAGAGGCCATTTTTGTAGTGTTTTGTCAGATATCTATATGAGTTTTTTTGTACTTTTGGGCTCATTGAGCATTTTGACCATGCCTAGTGCATGATGGTATTGTATATAAAACTTGATTTATATATATATATATATATATCCTTTTGGATCTAGACTTTTGGTGCCTAGAATTTTGTGACTTATTTCCACATGTATACTAGATGTTTTTAGAGTATTTGTTTTTGTGCTTTTCAATATGTATGCAATGGATGACAAATGATAACAAATATTGAGCATAATGTTTCTCTTTTTTATGCTTTTGTAATGCTGATATGTGATGATTAACACATTGTAGTATTGAACTTTCAACCTCTTTGGGAAATGTTTGTGATTTCTTCTTATATTGGAAAAACGTGATGAATGTAAAGTGATAAAGAGATGAACTTGCCCCATTCCTAGCTCCACGTAACCAGTAAGATGTGAGGGCTCTACACCAAGAGTTAGGAAGGGCATAAATTGTATGAGTTTGACTGAATGGAATGATGAGAGATAGAAAAACTAGTAACAGAAACCAAACATAGACCTACACACTTACCCTACTCGAACTATCACCAAGCTTAGAAGGCCACTTACTTTCCAGTTTATCTAGACTTAGATTTATAAATGGCAACCTGGTTGACAAAATATGGTTTTGAGGATTTGATTTCTTTTGGAGTTTGGACATTTGTTTTCTCTTAATACAATTTGATTTGTGCTTCTAGCATACCAATATTTTTTAATTTGTGTGAATGGACCCCCCATACCCTGCCTTATGCCACTAGTAAGAAGCATGGGTTTGTCACCAAAGGAAAAATATAGGTGAGTAAGGGCACTTCTTTCCTTTCCCAACCTCGCACCACTAGTAAGAGATGCGGGCTTATCACCAAAGGTTGGTGGGGTAAAGAAGTGTGTAAAATAAAATATTCTGTTTGCTTGGTGCCTTTGATTCCATTTGATTTTGACTTTTCTGACCTGTAACTTTGGGATATCCTTTCTTTCAAAGAGATTTAAGAGGGATAGATGTGACACCAAGAAGATTCTAGAGCAATGTAGTAAGTAAGAAAACTTCACCTAGTAGAAATAAAGAGGAAAACCAAGTATGCGGGACTTGGTATGGTTTTTGTCAATACTTGTCACAAACTTGATGAGAAGATTTGAAAATACTTGATGATTTTTTAAGAGATATGTTTTGAATGCTTTTTCCAATATTTTCATAAATTTGTAACAGATTGCTTAAGAGTAAGCTCCTGGACTACATTTTTACGAAATGAGTGGACAAAATGAAACAACTAAATGACTAATGCAATGTAGGTAGCTATAATGTACAAGTGGTGATTTTGATGTCTCATGCGTAAAACCATTTAAGATGCAAGGAATTGACAGTTTCATTGAATTCCTCACCTTCTAGTGTGCATAAGAGATACGCACCTATTCCATAGTCTTTCATGACCTGGTATGGGCCCAACCACTTAGGTCGAAACTTCCTTCCTTCACCAATTTTCTTATTGATCCGGTTGTCTAGCCTTAGAACTAGATCTCCCTCATATATTTCTCGCTCATAGAATTTTTGTTATACTTGCCAAAGACATCCAGTCAAAGCATAGGCTCTGTGTCATTGTTCAAGATTTAGCCTAGCCTTGTCGAGGCTTTCCAGGTTGAGAGAGGTGTGCCTCCCTATAAGCTTCTTCGTCCAAAATCCCTTGTAATGAGATACGAAGACTAGGTATTTCAACCTTAAGTGGGAGAACTACTTCTTCCCAAATACCAATGAAAAGGGGTTGCTCCTATTGGTGTTCTTATTGAGGTTTGATGGGCCCATAAGGTCGGATATAATTTTAAATGCAAATCTCGCTAATTCTCCTTAAGTTTTTTGAGGATAATAGTCTTTAATGTTTTGTTTTTCGCTTCACTTGCCCATTAGCTTGATGGTAGTAAAGAGAGGCCATGTGATGGTTTATCTTGAATTTACTGCATAACTCATGGACCTCTTCATTTTTAAAGGACATACCATTATCTGAGATAATGGCTTTTGGGACACCATACCTGCAAATGATTTGATTCAGAATGAATTTGGCAATTGCCGAACTTGGTACTATGGTGAGAGGCATGGCCTCTACCTATTTGGTAAAATATTCCGTGGTTGTAATTATAAAATTATGGCCATTGGTTGATGAGGGAGAGAATTTCCCTATCAAGTCCAGACCCCAAGTGGAGAAGGGCCACGGGGTCACTATTGGCTACAGGGATTACGCTGGCATGTGAATCTCATGAGAGAATTCTTGGCATTTATGGCACTTACGTATAAATTCCACTGTGTTATGTTCAAGAGTTTGCCAAAAATAGCCCATCGATGTATTTTGTGAGCAAAGTGGAATGACCACCGAAGTGGCCTCCACATATCCCACTGTGAGATTCATGAAGAATATTCTTGGATTCTTCTGTGTCGAAACATCTTAGAAGCATGTCGTCGAAGGCTTTATGATAGAGTACCTATTCTAAAATAACATATTTAGTGGTAATAATGCATAATTGCCTTATTTTTGTGATGTGTCACCTTTCGGGTATGTGTGGTCTATGATAAAATTGATGATATCAATGTACCAGGGGACATGTAGAGATGAGGGCTTTGTTTCGATGAAGTATACATGCTCATCGGAAAGCCCAGTTTACCGTGTATCACCTCTATCTAGTGGATTGTCACTAACCAATCTGTAATTATTTGTCCCTTAACAAATTTTTGGTTTATGAATGTTAACTCAGATTCGCCATTAAGGTTATGTATAAAACAACCAACCTTTTTAGATAAAGACCCTTGTGTGAGGAATGTTCGTAAATGATCTGTCTTTACAATGACCCTTGTTTCTTGGTTTAACATGTAATGTCTTAAACATTTTTTTACAAATACTATGGCAAGGCATTCTCTCTCCACCTGTGTATAATGTGTTTCATAATCAAGCAACGTCGATGATGAAATAGACCGTACATTCTCGTTTATTATTTTCTTCTTGAGCCAGCATGCAGGCTAGCGAGACGTGAGTGGCTCGTGAGTATAGGATCACAGGGAGGTCTGGTTTGGGAGGAATTAGCATGGGTGGAGACAATAATAAGTGTTTAAATGCTTCGAAGGCCTAGTTGCATCCTTTGGTCTAATTAATGTTATAATCTTTCTTTAATAATTTTTTGATTGGATGAATAACAAAACTTCAATCTGGATAAACCTTCGGATTGCACTGAGTTTCCCAAGAAATGATCTAATTTCAGACTCGTCTGATGGTGGGATCATTTCGAGAACAACCCGTATTTTTGCTAGATCAACATCAATTCCTCGTGAATATATAATGTAGCCCATAATTTTGCCTCATGTCACACCAAACATGCACTTCTTTGGGTTTAATGTGATGCCATATTCAATTAATCATGAGAGGATGATGCAAAGTACTTCTAGATGATCACAACACTTCTTGGCCTTGGCCAATAAGTCATCCACATAGGATTCCACAATTTTATGGATAAGATCATGGAATATGTATGTCATTTGCTCAACGATACGTAGTGTCGCATTCTTAAGACCAAATGGCATGACAACGTAGCAATAAGTTCCCCAGGGAGTTATGAATGTAGTTTTGGCTTGATCATGTTCAGATATTTTAATCTAATTATACCTTGAGAACCCATCCATGATGAGGGACAATAATTCAAATCTAGCTGTTGTATCAATGATAACATCAATGGATGGTAATGGGAACTCATCCTTGGGACAAGCTTTGTTAATATCCAAAAAATCTATGCAAATGTGTATCTTCCCATTTTTTTTGAGAACAGGGGATGATATTAGATACCCATTGTGAATAGTCAATGGGTTTGGTGAATCCCACTTGGAAAATCTTTATTACTTCCTCTTTTACCATGAGAGCCACTTTTGGATTCATTAGTCTTGACTTCTATTTAATTGGTTTTGCGTCTAGTTTAGTGACAAGTTTATGTACTGCGATGTGTGGTGTAATGCCCGTCATTTCTTTATAGTTAAACATGAACGCCTTTTGGTGTTCTTTGAGGATTTAGGTGTGTATTTCTATCTCCTATGGAGTTAACGAGGATCCCAACTTCAAAATTTTTGGTTCTTCCTCTGTTCCAATGTTTATGTCAATGGTTTCTTCTATTAAAGAAGTGTTACCTTCTTCAAATTCAGGTGGGGTCAGAGGTAGTTCCAAGCTTTCTCTAGTTTCTATCTCGTAGATATTGAGATCCTTCTGTGGAGGAGACTCTACCATGGGATTTCTAAAATAGGAAGAGGAATGTGGTATTAGGGAAAGATAAACGATATGATGAGCAAGGTGTAGCTCCGCATAGGAATTTAGATATTTGAGAGTGACTCTATCCTTGTCAAAGTGATCCATGATAGAAAAATAATCCTCAGCTTCTCCACGAGTTAGGAGTGAGTTTTTTGGTATTTTATGCACTAATGGTTCGGTATGAAGTGATACTTGTGAAATTTGTGTCTTCCAACTCACTTTGTTTGGAGTGAAATGGGAAGTTGAGGTTACTATTGAGTTTGCAAGAAGGTTACTGCTCTTGTGGGATTGCTTCAATTGATATGAAGTTAAATCCTTTGCTTAGATATAGTACCATTGTTTTATAGAGTTGTAAATGCTCAGCCCTAGTTTCATATACCTCGAGAGACTTGGTTTGCAACTAGTTGTTAGTCTCCTAGCACTCTAATGCCATTAACACTCATTCTTTTGGCTAGGATGAGGCCAAGGAGGAGAGCTTCATACTCAACCCCGTTGTTTGTACATTCAAAGTTTAATTTAAAGGTGAAAGGTAGAATCTTTCCATAAGGTGAAGTAAAGATTACTCTCGCCCCAGCTCCAAAGTGACATCTAGCTCCATCGAAGTGGAGAGTCGAATACTTGCTTGGAAAAATGGATGTTGGGGTATTTTTCGTATCTATTTCTTTTTCTTCAGTTACTTCTACAATAAAAACTTCATCTGATGGAAGAGAAGCGATTCCCAGGGTGTGTCCCATACCCATAGAATCAAATGGTAGGAGAATAAGTAAGTCTTTCTCTAGTAACTCGACAATTTTTACGGTAGTCCCTAGTGACACGATTTTTATAACATTGGTCTCATTTTTTAGTGCTAGAATGTCCTCAGCTGGATTTGTAATTTCTAATTCTGTGGTGGGTATCAACTCCTCTTTTGGTTTTGAATTAATTGGTGTGATGAGTTAATTTTTTGGGAGTTCAAACTAAGAGTAAATTCCTGGTCTTTTCTTCAAATTGGCTAGGTGTATATCGAAGGGTTTTGGGTCACCTTGTGTCATAAATATTTTCCCTAAGTGTAGAAATCTTATTTCTTGGAATAACGTGGAAGGGATTGCCTTCATGCGGTGTATCCATGGTTGGTGAGGATCATATTATAGTTGGTTTCTCGATCTATAATATAAAATTTGGTGAAGACTGTCTTGGGTCCTAAAGTGACTGGTAAAACTATGGTTCTAATTGAAGTGGCCTTGAGGCTATCATATCCTCTTAATGTATTTCATGTTTTGGAATAGTTTGTCTCTCCATATCCTAACTTTTGAATAAAAGCAAAGGGGACTATGTTTACTTTGCTGCCCCATTGTCAATAATTTCACGTTTAACATAATTATTGTAAACCCATACTTGTAAATACAAGGATGGGTCACCTCTTTTGTAATTTCGATGTCTGGCTGGAATTTTGCTTATATTGAATATAAACTCAAAGTATCCCTATCTAGCTTCCCTAGAGGGTAGAAATCAAAGTCTACATGGTTTACTTACATTTTCAGAGGAGGAATGATGTTGATTAAATGACCAAGGCCTAATGCTTCTAAGAGGGCAGCCTCGTGGGCGGGAAATTTTTTAGCAAATCCAAAAAGGAGATGTGAGAGAAGGTTTTAGTTAAGTCATTAATTAAATCATATGCACCTATGGGTTTTACCAACATTTTTTGAATGTTGTCTAGCTCCAACGGATAACTTGGATCTGGTTGAGAAGAATAATCCCATGTTCTTGTTATGGTTTCTATAGGTAGCTTGGTGTCTAACTCTACCAAACCAACTATCTTAGTTTGGGGTCGAGTTCCTAGTTGGGGTGCGATCGGTGGATTTACTGAAGTTAAAGCTTCATGATCAGTGTTTCTGTTACAACACCTTTGTTTGTTCCATTAGGATCTAGCCTGTTATTTTTAGAATGGTTTGGGAGTGGATCATTAAAGATCTTGAGGGGTGTATTTTGAGGGGAAACTGCCCCTGTATAAGTGTTTGGCGTGGGTACTACAGAATTTGCTAAAAACATATCTATAAAGAGTTGTTTTTGATCTTCTGGAAAATGCTGCATGAATTTATTGTAGTCACGACAAGTCCTAGTATCGTGGCCTTGAATCTTGTGGAAGCCACAATACAAATCGGGATTATAATTTCGAGGCTGTTGATTTAAAACCTGTTGTGGCCAAAAATTCTGATAAGGTTGTTGGTTGTTAAAGTTAAAATTTTGAGGTTGTTTCCTTTGGTTTTGACTCTGATATCTAGTTGGTTTTTGATTTGGACCTTGTGTTTGGATTTTTCATTGTCATTTTTGTTGTGGTCACGGTGGATGATTAAAATCCACTGCGTTGATTGTTGGAGTAAAATTTTTATTTTGCTGATTATTAACAAGTGGCGAAATGTTTACAATGTTTTCCCTTTTAACTTGGTTAGTTACTCCATCTGTTGTAACTCTATGGTTCTTGTTAAGGATCTTAGGTCCTTGATTAGTGTTCCCAGTATTAGGATAGGCCATGATGTTTTGATTGGGAGTGGTTAATTTCCCATTTGTTCCATATGTCTTATGACCACTATCTATCATTGTTTGGCCGATTTGGAGAGCACTCTCGAGTACTTCATCGTAAGTTCTTAGTGGGAATTTCTATACTTCTTCCTTTATCTCTCTATTGAGAGAATTAAGGAATAAATTACATAGTTAAATTTGATCCATGTTTAGAGCACTTGGATGAGTAGAGAACTATACGCCATCTTTAAAAGAAATGAGCAAAGGTGGATTCATTTGTTCTTGTTTAATATGCAAGAATTCCCTTATTCCTGTTCTTAATAATTTGTTCATATCAAAAGCTTTGATGAACTCGCACACGAGTTTTTAAATGAGTGTATCAAGTCTTTAGGTATTCTATAATACCAATCAAGGCAATACCTTCTAAGGTTTTAGGGAATATCTTAGCAACAACCTTGTCCAAAGGAGTAATTCCCGTATGGCTGTGGCATAGGCCTTAATGTGTGCATTTGGATCACCTTCCCTTTATATTTGGGTAATCGAGAAGAGGTATTGGAAGCATAACACTTCATATGGTGAATTATAGGGGCTCTTTTAAATATTATGAATAAGTCCCTATTGCGTAGGCCTTGACCATCGATGGTGCCTACCGAGGGTGGGGTGGAAAGGGTTGTTGATATGGCATAGCATATGTGTTTGTAGGAATATAGGGGAATCCATTTGGTTGAATGAACATATCAGAGAATAGAACATGTCTCCTTGTGGTGACTTTGAATAAATGTTTAAGTAAGGAGGAGTAATGTTCCGGTATGGGTTATTTGGTGCCAAGTGGGAGGTGTTATGTTTTCTATTGGAGTGACATTTGAAAATGTGGTCCTAGTTGGTGTTTGCTATGGGTAATTATACAGATGTTGAGGAGGCATGCCTAATGTGCTTGTTCTTGTAAGGAGGTCAACTTTGATGGGGATGATGTGGAGGGTTAGGGATCCCTGTTTGCCAAAAATATGAATTTTGGTTTTCTTGAGCAAGTTCCAACCCTCTAACCTTTTCAAATAAGCCTGAAATGACCTCTATTAGTGAATACATAGTTCTTTTTCTTAATGGCGTTTGTTGTATACCTCGAGGTTGTAAAGGGGTATGATACCGCACTATGAATTAATCATAACCACGCCAAGCTTCACCAAGGGTATTTCCCATAGGTGGAGGAATGGGGGTGTTTTCTTGGAATAGGGTATTAGATTGTATTTGTAAACTCCCTATAGGTGGATACATGTTTTGGAAACATTGTTCACTTTTAGCATAGCGTGCTAAGTACTCCTCATCCAAAAATGGGAGTGGATCTGATTGTCTACTGATCTATGGTTTGAACAAGACTGAGGAGATGAAGTGGATTCTCTAGTAAATGTCATATTATTAGACCCTAAGGGATTTGGTTGTTGTGTTTGTGCAAGCTGATAAAACTCCTCAATTCGGAATGAAGAACTAGAACTAGTTTTGTGAGGGGAGTTTGAGATGACAAGTAATTACTTGAATAGTTATCAGCCCATGCAGAAAGCGAGGGTGATGGTTATCTATTTGTTTGACTATAGTTTTTTCGAGACACGAGAGAGAGGTATACAACATGCATCATATCCCAACATATTCGGGGGGTATATGAATACCCGTAGAATAATGGGAAAGAGTGAAAGTGGATGAAAGAAATGAAAATAGAAAGGGGAATATTAGTTTGTTCATGTTGGGTTCACCAATTTTGTATAATGGAAAAGTAACATGTGAGCATAGGAATCTACAAGTAACTCTTCCTCGTACATGACCTCCCGAGGTCGTACCAAGATGGCCATGAATATGGAATATATGTGGATACAGAAAAACTAGTTGGGTAATTTTATATCCTCAACATGCAATAATGGAATCTGTGAATCTAAGGTGAAGAAGGCCCTCCTAACTTGAATTGGTGTAATAGATTACTTAGATATAATGGCTATTTGGAGGCTCCAATCAATGTCAAGATCTACCAAGATATTGTTAATTGGTTGTTGGATACGTGGGAAGTGACCTGTGGGAGCTTCGTATATATCTCTAGAAAAGGTCATGAAAATGGTGATAGGAGGTGTAGTGGATTTGTAGTGAACTATGGGTGATTTTCTGGTCTAGCCCAGAAAATATTAGATTTATTGGCTTCTATATTTAATATAGAGAATTACGTTATGATATCGGTCGGAGTGGTGAGGATTTAAATTCCATCGTTCGTAGAACCGGTATCAATACTTAACCGAGTTGCAGCCCATTGGGTTGTGGGAATTTGGGATCACAACCATGAGTTTGTGGTTGTTGTGGACCTATTATGGTCATGTGAAGAATTAATCCCTTCTTCCAACCATCTAGTAATCATACTCCTTTTTAGCCTCTATGTTTAAAACTAGAAGTTGTATAATTTTCTCGGAATACCTTACAGGTGTTTGGCAACTTGAATGCATAAGCTAGTATCTATGTCAATGAGGAGGTCTCCTCCATTAGGTTTTGGAACTAAAGGATCACAACTAAATACTTGTTCTCTTTTGAATCCTTTTACATTCATTTAGGTATTTTATCAAGGTGGTCTATAGTTAGGATGATTTGACCAAAATGTGTATTCCTTGTCATCTTTGATATTTAACCCTATCGCTTGTTCACTAATTGCTTATAGGTTTTCCGTTGCTCAAAAGACATGTATCCTAAAATCTTAGTCTATATCAGCTAATGTTGTGGGTAGATTTGGTTGAGGCACTATTGGTTCAAATATATATTCTCTAGGCTCTCTAGGTCCCGTGATTGTCATGTAAAATGATTCAACTTTTAACTAGAATTAATAAACTAATTATGAAAGATGTGTCTACACTGTGCATATATATTTATCTTTTTGTGTTTTCTATGAAGTATTTTAATGAAATTAAAGAGCATCTATTCTAACATATTTAGAAAATGGACAACTAATCTAGTAACATAATCAAGACAAAAAAAGTAACTCCGGTGTGGCTATTTTCCCATGCGGTTGTGATTTTATCCTAAATATATAAGAAATTAATTATGTTAAATTGAAAGACTCTCGATCCTACCTCGAAGTGAGGAATGAATCATAGTTTCTTAGAAACTATCAATCCCCATAGCTTCCTGGTGATATCGAGACCAAACTTTTGACCTAAATAATTCACTAATCTATTTGATATGTTGTAATTCTAGAACTTTGATAGATTAAACTTGACATTTACGAACAAAGGTAAATCCAGTTTTGTGTGACTTCATCCCCTTAGTGTGATCTCCTTGTTCCTTCATGTTCTCATGAATCTATAAAAGTGTGTATATGATAGCGTCAACAGAAGAAGGTATTGAACAATGGTAGCTTTGGATATAGACCGAATACAATGTGAGTAGGAGAGGGATAGCGCAAGTGAAAAGATCTTGACTATGTAATTCCTAGCAGGATTTATTGCGGGAATACAACACAAATATGCCAAGAGTTCTTGAAATTATCCTTTGTGATGAACAGAACTTGCAACGCTAATGGATTCTAATCTACGAATGAAACTACTTTACTCTAAACCGACTTACATGGACAGAAATGAAGTAAGATCAAAACAAGAAGACCGAACGACCTCTAAACAAAGAAAGGAAAACTAACAATGGAAGCAAAACATGAAACTATGGGAATTGTAATTGAGAAATTCAAAAGACTGAATAATAGAATTGAGAAGGAAAGGGGCCACTTGTTTGAAAAAATCTGGCTATTTATAGCAAATTCATTTACCAAAGGGTAACTCCCAATTGAACTCTTTTACTATAAATAAAGGGAAAACACTATTCACAAGGCGGCCAAAACATAAATGCAAAGCAAAGTAGCTGAAAAAGTGGGTAGAAATTTAAGATTTACGTTTGACACGATCGTAACGTTCGGAAAATGCGTTTAGGACCACCACCCTATGTAGGGTGGTGATTACAGACCACCACCTATTCTTGGGCGGTGGTTATGGGACCACCACCTAGTCGGTGGAGGTCTCATCATCCGAAGACAAAAATGCAAGGAAAAAGGGGGAAAAGGGAAAAACAAAGCATATGGAGGCCGAGAGAGGCATACGGGATACAAATGTATACTTAGTGAGATTTTGTGGAATCGAACACCTTTCAAGGAGACTTGTATCATCATTGGGGTATGTGTAACATCATTCTAGTGGTGCAAGATACCCTACAATTTTGGGTACGTACAAGTACCCGTGGTATAGGTCATGACATCATTGAAGCAAAGTGCAAAGCATAATGGGGTTACCATGCATGTAATTGGTAGGTATGCACATTTGGTTGTATGTATGGGAGGAGATGATATTTATATGAGCACCACCATCAATCATAATGTGTCGCATGTGTATATTATCAATAAATACGAGATAAAAAGAGTGGGATCATGGTTGTCATTGGAAGGGAGCGATCTCTTCATATGAAAAATTAAGGGTGGCCACTTGGTGAGTAGGTGGAGGTGTAGAGGAAGGTGAAAAATTAGTGAGATAGGATATGTGATGAGGGGTGATGATGGAGGCTATGGGCATGGGGTCATTTGGTAAAACCTTGATAGATTGAAGGATCTCCATGACGGCTTAACAATGTGAATCAGAGGTTTGGATGAGGTCATATAAAGACATTTTGAGGGAGGATTGGTGTAATTATTTTAGCATTGTGCGATGTGTGACCCCATCGGAAATAGGATATGTAGGACCTCGAATGGTGACTTTGGGTGTGGGTGCAGATGGTATGTTGGGTACAGGGTTAGTTGATGGGCTAGTTTCCTTTTCTTTTCCTTTTTCCTTATGAGCACAGGGTGCAATGTTGATCATGTTGATTTCAAATTTTAGGGGTGGATAAAAGGGTTGTGGGGGTGAAGATATTGGTTGTTGGATCGTTAAAGGATGATGAGGTGTGGTGACAGGTGAAGGTGGAGCATGGTCCTCATCGAGAAGGTCATCATCATCGAAATTGTGCTCAGGAGGACAAAGTTGGATAAGGATGGTCTTCAAGGCCTTACAATTTTCAACATCATGTCCTGGCACATGATGATAGGCACAAATCTTGGTCTCATCAAACCCTTTTGGCTTGGGTTTGAGAGGATCGTAAGGTCAAAGTGGTGGTAATGTGATGACAGAAGTCTCTAAGAGATTGGTTAAGATATTAGCGTAAGACCCCGCTAATGGATCACAATGGGAGGTGAGTGTGGGTTTGGGTAAAGGTGTGGCTGATTATGGAGGAAGAGGATTTACAGAAGGGGGAAAGGGTTAGTCCACTAGTATAGTATGTAGAGTGGTCTTAGGTCTTGGTGGCATCTATTTGGGTATGAGCAAAGAAGAAGAGTTGATGATGAAATATTTGGTTGGTTTGATAGCCTTATTGGAGGGTAGCGGATTATTAGCTTTGGGTTGTACCCTCTTGGGTAAAGGTAACATGGTAGTAGAAGATGTAGAGGGAAAATAAGATGGTGGAAGAGGGCGGGTTACCCATGGGGAAAACCAAATTTTGGTTGAGGTGGTTGGTAGAGGTTGAGAAAAAGGTGTGAGTGTAAGAGATGAGAGTGTCAAGGGTAGTGAAGAATTTATGGAAGGTAGTGGTGGTATGGGTGGTAAGAAGGTTACGGGTGATGGAAGGGGCTGTGTGGATTATTTGGGTATATTAGATAGCCATGATGAGGAGGTGAGATTTTGTGTTCTTGTTTTACTTGGTGGATGAAGGTTTCTTGGCCGGTGTTCGGGGCTAACGTCCTAGGATGGAAGAAAGAGGTGAAGGTGACAATGGTGTGGTAGGTGAGGTTGGTGTATAAGGCCTATTAGGTTGGGGCTTCTTTTTAGAGGTGGGAATAATTTTAGCATTGGTTTGCAAAGATGTGGCTAAATATAATCCGACGGGTGGGTGAGTAAGGTTTTAGGTTGGTATGACCCCTAAGGTCGTGGTAGGTTTAGGTAAGAGAGATGATATAGGTGTGGGAAGATGTTTGGGTATAGGTGTGTGTTGGGTTATGGGAAGAAGTGTATGTTGGGTTGTGGGAAAGGATATAGAAGGTGTTCCACTAGTCATGGTTGTGTTTGGTTTGACCGCTTGAAACACTTTTGGATAGATTGTGGAGGTGTCGGTGAGTGACAACTACATTTGGGTTGAAGCAGGGAGTAGAAGACGTCCCCAAAGTAAGGCTCTATCAACATAGTCTAGGTGATTAGACAAGTGTGAAAATGGTACTTGCTTATTGGCGGGGCTGGTGTGGATCAAGTAGAAATCCCCATAAAATTTGTGTGAGAAATAGGGAAAAGGATAGCTTCGACTCTATGGGAAATAGAGCCGAAAGAAGATCAGTAATATCTTGGAGGTTTGATGGAGAATGGTCATCTAAAGGCAATGGTATTTCTATAGGATCATCCATGGGTAGAGGATAGGATGGGCCAGATGAGGTGGAATCTCCTTGTGATGGTGCAGGTTGTGGAAATGTATCTCCTATAAGTAGGAGAGGTGATACCGATGACTTCTCGCAATTTTAGGGGCCAAAGGTGGAGTGCTAATTATAGGATCTTCCACAGTGAAGAAGAAAATGAAGGGGGTTTCTCTTTGGGTGGAGGAGTAGATGAAATAGGTTCTTATGCATGTAGGGGAGCTCGGGCTAATATTTTGTCTATGGAAGGAACATGGGGCAATTGGGAAGCAACTGGTATGTCCTCAAAATGGTGTGGACCTCATGAACATTGATATCATTGGTTAAAGTGTTACCAGTTTGGTTGGAAGATGGGGAATGATTAGGGAATGAATTTTTGAAGATATTTAGGTTTTGGTTAGCGGGTGCATTTGGGTTATCCAAGACTAGATCTCCATTGTCTAACATTTCTTGGATGATATTATTGAAGGTGATGTAGTTACCATTGCTATGACCTTTGACACGATGATAGTTGCAAAATTCATGTTCTTTATACCACGTGGGCATGGGGCAATCAGGGTCAAAACTAGTGTGTGGTTTTATAGGTGGAAGGGTAATGGCACCAGCCTTAATAAGCTTTTCCAAAACAGAAGAATAAGGTTCTCCTATTGGAGTGTACTTTTGTTGTTCTCATCTGAACTAGAAAGCTTGGATAGGAGAGAGATTAGAAGAAGGTTTGGCTTGGTTTGATGGGTGAGAGGGTCTAACCTTGAGAACTACGGCATTGGTAGATCCTTTGGGTTTTGAATAGTTGTTTTGGGGTTTTGAAGATGAAGAAGCATCATTTGATTTAAACGTAATGTTCTTGTTACATAGCTGAATTTTCTTCTCTTTGATAGCACAAATATCCAATTTTTGTGCCATGGTGAATGCCTCATCAAAGGTGTGGAAGGTTTGCACCTACAAGGTTAGTGAGATGTGTCTAGCGCAAGCCCAAGTAAAAAATCTATGAGTTCAGTTTGAGGTAATTGAAATGTGAGCTAGTTAATTAGGTTGTGCCAACGAGTGAAAAAGTCAGCGATAGACTCATCGTCATACTGTCGTGTGGAGTAAAGATCAGTCATGGTGAATTTCTTGACAATGTTGATTGAGAAGTGGTCTAAGAAGGCTTGGGCTACTTGATTAAATGAGTAGATGGAATATCTGGGTAGCCCACTATACCAGTCTAATGCAGGTCATGTGAGGGACATTGGGAAGGTTTGTAGGAGTAAAGCATTATCATGGGCGATCAGGTAACACCCATGTTTGAAAGACCATAAATGTTACTACGGGTCATATTTACTATTGAAGCGGTTGAATTTTGGCATTTCGAATGTAAAGGGTATGGGTGAATAGGAATGGATGGATGAATGGGATCATTACAGATTTCATCACAGTGAGAGAAATGTGTGAGATGGAAACTGATGCATCTAGTGTCCGCATCCTTTCCATCATTAATTTGATGAGGTCATTGATAGGTTGTGATGGAAGGGAACCTTCTATGGCACAAGAGGGCTGGTCCCGAACTTTGTGATGTGGGTGGCATCCCAAAGGTGTATGGTTATTACAAATAGCAAGGTTGAGAATAGGGGACCAACATAGAGGTCATATATCAAGAATAAATGATGGATGAGATAGGGGTTGTTGATAATATGTATATGTACACGAATAGTCGATGTGACTCTAGTGGTGATTGAGAGTGAAGACCGTAGGATAGAGAGGAAAAGATTATGGAATGGGGTAAGGGTCACCGACACCACAGGTGGTTGTGTTACAATTGGTATCTTTGAGATAATGGGTGCAGATGGGGTTATGTTCTAGGTGGTCAATGAAGGAACAACAAATATTGCATGTGCTACGATGTCGTAGATGCGGTAGTCATAGTGGGTGTAAGGCCTAGCTACAAAACCACTGGGGGTAAAGCAGGTGAAGGTAACGCTGCAAGGGGCTGATGCAAAAGTGGGGATAAGGGATGGAGAGATGGATACATACATTCCATATATTAAGTGACTTGAGGAATCCTATGTGGAATAGGTAGAATTGTAAAGCTACAAGATTCTGATCGAGTAGTTGTGTGAACTCCTCATCACCTATAGCAATGGTGGTAGGCAGGGTTGGATCCATGGGTGACAGGATAGAAGGTGGTGAAGGACTAGGTGGGAGTGGTTGATGACTAACATGGAATATAAGAGTGTTAGCTTGGTTGTGAGTCAACACCATGTGAATGAATGTATATCAGGTGATGTTGTATCCTGTAGATGACACAGAAAGTAGTAGGAATGAGAAAAACATGTGTTTTTAGGTGGATTTGGGAAATGTATCAGTTGAGAATCAACAGAGGGTAACCGATGCCAGTTAAGAATGACCGATGATGGTTTAGGGGTGACCAAGGTCAAGTTCTATAAGAAAGAACAACCTTACCAAACAAGGAAAAAAATAAATGAATGTCACACAGTAAGTTGTATGATGATTGTTTATCGAGGATACGAGAGTACGAGAGACTCAAAGAAACTCTAAACAATAAATAAGATGAAAATAGGTGTCCTTTGGGTAAGTTAACCAAAAGGATAGAGAACTGATGGTAGTTAGGTAGAACTGATGACGGTGAGGTGTAAACCAATGCCAGTGGATAAACTGATGCTAGTTACTATGAAAATTTGAGAAATACAGAAAATAGATTGTTGTGAACTGAGATCAGATGAATGATCAACCCAGAAGTCTGAAATGATATGATGAGGTCCTGACACACTCAGAAGAAGTCAGAATACTCCAACTATGATTGTGGAGTGTGCAAGGAAAAGAAAGGAAAATGGAGAAATGTATCCTCACACCTCAAAACACACGTCAATCAAATGCTAAAAATACGTATCCAACAAGTGATTTTAATGTGTTGAGCTTATGCTATTTAGAAGAATGACTCATGAATTTAGAGTAGATTTTTTGGTGAGGAAGGTTTCCTACAAAGAAGAAGAATATCTAAAAGGAGAGGTTTCAGGTTATGTTATGGTGGGGTGGGCCGTCCTCTGAGGTAATGACTAGACAAAAGTAACTAGTTGGGTGCCCACTGTCAATCCATTGATCATGTGATCATTGACAACTTCTTTTAGGTGAGATGTTGTTTAAGAAGATGTGTATTTTTCAATTTTGTGTAGTTTGGTAGAAGAAGAAGAAAGAGAGTGCTTTTCTATGATTCTTTGTGTCAACCATCAGCTAGGCATGACTTCCAACGCATATAGGTTGCCCTCATTTTAATGTGAGCTAAATGCAACATACAAGGATGAAATGCAACTGATTTTAAACCCAAATTGACAAATTACGTTCGATGAAGCAAATGATGAACATGTAGGAATGTGCTCTTTCACTACTTATGCGAATGCAAGAAAGAAGAAATGGTTCGTTTTAAGCACTATGGAAAATAGATGTTGTTTTAGACAATTAGAAGAAGAGAGGATTACCAGGGAAAGAAATTTAGTGTGAATACATTTAGAAAGTAAAAAAACACACCATATTTACCTAGGAATGAAGAAAAATGCAAGGAACCCCGGATGGGTCCCACCGGTGTGCCAAAATGTTTCACCATTTTCTTTATGTTATTGGGACAAAATAGATAAGGGTAAGGGCCAAGGAGGAATACCTGTTGTGTTGGTTTGGAGGTTGATGCGTGCACTCTAACTTCTTGATCTGATGCTAACTGTGAGAGATTCCTTTTGGCGGAGGAACTACTTGAAATAGAAAACAAGATGCCCAAAGAAGATTTGAACAACAATGGAATAACCCAACAATGGAAACTAATAAAAACAATGGAATAACCCAATAGAATGAAGTAGAAATAGATGATGTAGGTAAAAAGTATACTTACTATTGTGTAGGTCCAATGGCTATGTGGTGGTGATGATTGGTTGGTGGGATGGAGCTTGGTGCCGTAGTGATGCTTCCCAGAATGTCACCATGAGTGCAATACCTCTGGATCTATCCTAGTGCTGGCTATAGATGTCTGTAGGTATGAAAAATATCTGGTTCTACTTACATGCAATTCTCTTCTCCTCTCCTTTGATCTAAAAATGTGCCAACCCAAAAACAAGTTTTCTAATGTGAATAAATGCTAGCCGATGACAGTTCTGGTTGATCGGTGTCGCTTTTGGCATGATGGTGTCGCTTAAGGTGGGATTCCCTAGGTTTACTAAAAATGGTAGATCCCACATCATTTGGGTCAGGTTCATTCCTTTATCTATGGATCAGAATGGATGTTACGTTTTTATGAGCGGGAAGGTGGTTAGAGGAATAATAGGCCTTTATTTTTAGGTTTGGACCAAGTCTTATTCAATTATGGAAACATGCTATGAATAGCTCTATGGTGAGGTGTCTATTAATTTAATTAAAGTAATTAAATTAATAATGGGGTGAGGATGGGTATTAATTATAAATAATTAAATTAATGTTAATGTAGGGTATAAGGGTCATGGTTAGGTTTATGTGTTTAAGTTGGTTCTTCGATAGGTGACCAAGGGAGTGTAACCCAATTTTGGTGTCTACGAGTTAGTCATGATAGGGCTCCAAATGCAAAAATTTCATCATCAAATCGAAAGATATGGCTTGACTTGTTATAGAGGTGTTCGAGTACACGGTGAGCTCGTGTGAAGGCTCAGGTGGTTGCATGAAATGTGATGGGCTCATGAACTTAGAGATGAGCTCAGTGGAGAATTAATCGACTCACACAAAGCTCATCGGTTGAGGAGTTCGGTGTTGGTGGGAACTCACAAGGTCATGTTATATCTTGCCATGTCATTACGGTGGTTGATCCTAGGGATGTAGTAGCATTACACGGGTTGAGATGATGAGGTCGAAGGGAGTACAAAATCAAGCCATACCTAAGGCTCAATTTTTATCGAGCTTGGAAGTATGAACATAGTGTTTACAGATATGAATGAACCGATTTTAGAGCACTAAACCATAGGGACATAGGTTTAAGATGATGCAGAGTTTAACTAAGGAAGTGATCCGTGAGCTGAGTGATATGTAACATGCTCGGGGATATTGGTTATATAACTCGGTAGAAAAAAAGAAAAGAGTCTGAGTAGTTAGCAAGAAATAAAATGATGAGCTCATGATATGGGTGTTTGGCCCAAGCCAACTCACTATGAGAATAGGTTATTCAAACAAAGAGATGGACATATTGCATAAATGGATAGGGTAATGAATGAAAAGAGTCAACTCTTCCCAAAATTTAAATTTATTTCATGTGTGATTAGCACTATCTCAGTGGGAGGAAGCGAGTAAGTGATTGAGGCTCAGGTTATGGAGCTAGCTCGAACACGGGGTGGCTCGGTAACTCATGCCAAGACACCTTGTTGGGTTCATTGATCATTGATGCTGAACTCGAGCAAGGTGATGATTGTGTTAAGGTGAATGTCATTTGAGCTCATTGGTTTGGATGTGACAATGCAAAGGAGCTCAGTGCGGTTACATAGTGAGCTCGGTCAAGATGATGGCAAGGAGCTCTTGGAAAAACACAAGACGAGTTACGTGATCTAAGCATAATGTTGAGCCCCATTCCATATCAAAAATGACTCCATGAGTGTAATCTCATAGAGCTTAACAATCAAGTCATTTTGGTCTCATAAATTTGGGTCGTGAGTTGGCCACAATGGCACATAAGTTGGGATAATTAATAAGATGAGTCATGGGTGAACCAACTTTGGCATGGTTAGGTTGAGGTCAATGGTGTTTGGGCGAGGTTGATGTTCTTTGGAAGGCATCATGGGCCAACTAAATGTAGGAGCTCGGTGGACAGTTCAATAGGTCTTGGTCATGTAGAGATTTTCTTATTTGATGAGGATTTAGTCACCAAGAAGATGGATCTCGGTTTGGAGCTCAGTTTAGATCTCGATGGAGATCTCATCTTGTGATCTCGACGCGGGGAGATCAGTTGGTATAATGAATGGGGAAGAGCCATTGTGGTGAGTTTTTGAACATAGAGTTTGAATTTCAATACACATGAGGGTTCTTAATACCAAGGATCTCAGAACAGTTAAAGGATATCTCGATCCAAAGTGAGCTCGTTTGCAGTGAAGGGTGGAGTAGCACGAGCCCAACTCGGTGAGTTGGCTCGGTGAGCCAACCACCGAGTTGGGTTATTTTTTGACTCATTCACATGGACCCCTCCCTCCTTAGTGCAAACCAGTCAACGGGAGGGTCCCACATTATTTTTTAATTAATTTAATATTTTTATTTAAATATTTTAATAATAATATTTATTATTATTATTTAAATATTCTTTTAATTAATTAAGGAGAACTAGGTCAACTAGGTATTAATGATACATGATGGAACCTTCTCAAGTGGTTCAACCAACTGTAATAAATACATCATGTGCCTTCAATTTAGGAATGTAATTATGACCTTTCCTCTTCTCTCTCACATATTCTTCTATAAATGTAAGTTGGAATCTCATTCCAAAGGGTTCCAACAGGTCAGATAGGTTGGAAAGTTAGACATCTTAGGCAAGTGCAAATTTTTCAAGAGTCCTCTTTCTTCTGTAAGTTGTCCTTATATGTTGAGAGAAATTTCAAGCCTCCTCTTCAAGACTGTAATGGCAACCATTTCCTCTTTTGAATGTATGATGCATTGTGCACATTATTGAAGCAATAAAAGTGTGTGTTTTGTGACTAATCTTGGTCCTTTCATCCTTCTATACTTCTTTGTGCCTTTTCTCATGCTTGCAGGTACATTGTGCAAGTTCATGTTTCTATTATAGGTTCTTAGATTTATATGCTTATTGAGTGGTGGAGCATTACATGCAATTGAGTTATGGTGCTTGTTAACCCTTATCAAATTCATCCTTCTTCACTGGAAGACTGATAACTTGTTTGTCTAATCGAGTTTAACAAAGGGAACATGTGCTTCCTAGCCTATGGTATTATGTACCCTCTCTAAGTTGCAGTAGGTGAAGTTGACCTATGGTGCATATACCCTCTTCAAATTAACCCTTCCTAATTCTCACAACACCCTTCATTTGGTGCATCACCATCCCTAGAATAGTTTCATTTCTTTAAATATCTTTCCCTAAAACCCATGAAATGTTAGCATAGGACTAGATAACCATTTTATTACAATAGTAGTACAAAAATTAGTTTAGGAAGAGGAATCCAACCTTCTCCATAGGTTCACCTCAATCTAAAGTCCCACAACTTTAGAAGTGATCCCATGTGTCCTAATCAAACTAAAATTAATGTTCACATTCTTTCCATTCGAGAGGGTACAGTGATTTGGAAACAATATTTTTGACATGCTCGGTGGGACAAAGTTGGTACTTCTCTTCTCACTTACAAAATTCAAAGTACCTGAAAACTCTATATCTCTGGAATTCAAATATCAATGCATTACTTATGTGAAGAATTCATAAAATAACTTCTAAAAATCAAGGATATTATCATCATATCGAACTATCCTTATCTCCTCTAATGAGAAGGAGAAGAGGCATCTCAATATCACCTGTTGTAACCTTACTTCCTTTCATTAAGTTTTGCTCTTACTAAAATTTCAGCCTTATGAGGCATACCCAAGCACAACCGGTGACTCCATTGGTCAAAGGGCCCCATGATTGTGTTCCAGTTTTCATTTTTACCCATTTCCATCTAGTTTTCTTCAACATATTTTCACTCATGAAGTGGTGCCATCATGGATTCATTTCCACAATGGGATTCCCTCTTGCAAAGCAGAGGCGTTCTTTCCATCTTTAGGATATTATAATCCACCTCCAAACCAATTTCATGATGAATATCAGTTTGAGCATGCATGTCCACATGAGCAAGATGTAAATCATTTTGGTCACCCACCAGACTAGGGGGATACTAAAGAATAATGGCATGTAGATTCTGAAATCTATCCTACACCTGAAGAAGACCACTTACAAAATAAGGTTCGAGAGTTGGAGCATAACATGGTGTAAATAAGGATCAATGACATGAAAAAGGTAGCCTAGATTGGCTTCAACATTCCATACCCCTGGATTGTCCCTATACCATGTGAGCTTAATCCTCAACAAAAGCTTCAATTCATAATCAATATGATGACTCAAGTTGAGAATGGATCAAGAAGAGGGATGATCACCAATATAATGTTATTCAATCCCATCAATGGGAGTTCCCTACATTACCACCTTACAACCCTATTTCCATGTCTCCATCCATGCAGTTTCAACTTGAAGCACATGATCCTAACCTTCTAGTTGCTACCCCTATGGTGGAATTTGATACTTCATCTTCTATTCCTCTATTCCATCATGAATCTTCCATGCCTCGTGCTTCTAAATTTCCTTCTTTTCTACGATGGCCATCAAGAAAAGAAGTTAAATATCTTTAACTTCCTCAAATGGTGAGTAAATCATTTAAATCCCAATTCTTCCCTCGTCTTGTAGTCCCAAATCCATTTTGGGAGGAGCATATTTAAGAAATGAGTGAAAGGGAGAAGTATATGGTTGAGGAGACTAGAAAAGGAGAGCATGTAAAGAATATGAAAGAACGAGATACAAAACTTAACATCAAGCAAACTTCATTCTTGACTAAATCTTCTACAGAATTTGAGGCTCAAGAACAAGTAAAACAAACTAGTTTTGTACCAGAAACAAATCCAAAACTTTGAACGAGGAAGACCGGAAATCTACCTATTCAGAATGCAGTATTCATATTGGCTCCATATCTTTAGAGGAGGTTGAATCACCGCAAGTGAAAAAACTAGTTGTAGAAAAGAAAGAGCCAAATCTAAATCCACCAGGAGAAGAGCATGTTGAAGAAGAAAGACTCTCAAGTGTACAAGATAGTTCTAATGAATGCAATGATCCTAATTTCCATGCATGTCAAGAACTTGACAACACTTCTAGAAGATGGTAGCATCTTTCCAAGGTCATCATTAGATGTTACAATCAGCCACAAAAATTTTCATGAGACCAAGGAAGATTCGAGATCGAGAATGTGGATGAGACCATGCAAAGGCTTTCAAATCCTTTTCCCTCTCTACCTTCTCAAAAATCTGATTTTTAGATGAATTTGATATTTCTAATTTCATGTTTGAGAATGAAGAATATCAAGGTGAAGGAGGTTCTAGTTTGGAGGATACTCAGATTGAGGAGGAGCCTTTGATATAGTTAGAGAATGAAGAAGCAGATTATCTATCAGATTTGGAAGAATGTTTTGATGGACAAGAGCCTATGGAACTTGAAAAATTTGCTATTCTCATCACTTATTTTCCAATGCAAAAGTGCCAAATGTTATGGAGGGACATGCTCAAGAATAGCTCATTACTCATAATTTTCCTTTGGAATCAGAATTGGAGGAATTGAGTCTTTTGTATCCCTCATCACATGTAAAGGAGGAACACACAGGAGAAGCTAGGACTGATCTAGAAGCATTGAATGAAGATTATGTCATGGAGAGGTTTTTGTTTTCAGTTACAAAACCTATTTTGGTTAATGAGTTTGTGATGGAGGAAAGTATTCTTGAATATTTTTCTTCCCCTAACAATCTTCAAAAGCTGCAAATAGGGGTTTGAATTTTCAAATTCCATGTCGAATGAGGGAGATGTCACTGTGATACCATCCATCCAGTGAAATATCAGTTATTTGTAAATGGGAAACAAGAGGGAAATTAGGTCATGAATAACCATCTTTTTAAAGATGTCTTCAACAATACTTTCTTGTTAAAGTTAAAGTTCAAAGCAACAGGAATATTCAACGGGTTAGACCATGTCCCATAAGGTATTTAGCTTCATTGAAGCTAGAACTAGTAACATTCATTATATAATGCGAGGACGAGTTTTACAATTATGAGGATCAACCAAATGTCTCTACAGGAAAATGTAGAGTAACTAAAAGAGTAATTCTTTCTCTTTCCAGTTGATACCTCAAAGTGGAAGAAATGTAGAATTGGGCTTGTTTCAGTTTTTCACTCTCATTCTCAGCCATGTCAATTTTTAAACCATTTACATGGCAATATATTATGAGTAAAGGGAGTTATTTTGCACAACCAATTGTAGGTTTTTTTTAAATCACATGTTCCTTCAGTTAGCGTAGAGTAGACATAGGTTTGTTTTTAGCATAATAAGTGTATTGCACGCCTTGCATGTTTCAATTGGGGCATGTATGGTTTTAAGTTTCAGTGTGTGTTGTTTTCCATTGTTTATCTTGCATAATGTATCAATGGTGGAAATTTTTTAGAAGGATAATGGTTCAAATATTTTAGGGTTCAGAATACCCAAGATTCCTTAGTTGCTTCATTCAAAATTCCACAATATGCTCTAGATGCTAAGTGTTCATCAGATTTAGTATATTTCATGCTTAACATTCTAGGGAGGTCAAATATCGGCAATACTAAATGTGATATAGGGATCCATCGCAATGGATCAAATAAATTTTGGGATTATAATATTGAATCCATGCCTAATGGATGATTTAAGGCTACTAGAACCATGCTTAGTAGGAAATCATCCCCGAGAGGTCACCAAAAATGTTATCTAATCTTTCCACTTAGGAAAAATTGGACAACATGAATAGTTATACCTTGGAATCGGGAGGGTTTCATAGAAGGACATAGGGGCCTATAGGTAAATTTTTTGTTTTGAGAACATTTATGATGTTCCAGGAGGATTCAGAACATATTGAACTATTTCACCTTTACTAGGTTGTCAAAGCTCAAGGTTTACTCAGAGCAAGGAAATCGACATTTGAGAGGCTCACTCTCAAATGACTCATGCAAAAATGATCAAAATCTGTAAATCAGGTTTAAAAAGGTCTTATTGTTCTTATATTACCCCTAGTTTCAAGAAATATCCTAATAAAGTCACTTATCAGAGAAAAATAACATTTCTAAATAGCTCAGTGGTTTGTGATAATATGTTGAGGGACTCAGTGGTTGAAGGATTTTGAATCATGGACAACTCGGTGGCATAGTTTGATCTGGGGAATAATAGCTCATATCATCGAGCTATAGTTTGAAAATAGTTTGTGATTGATGGCACAAAATAGTTGATTTTTATACATATAAGCCCAACACACTCAAAAAAGTCATCAAATTTTTGTGTCACCATAGAACTCGGGCATTCAACTGAATAAGGAATTTGAGGTACAACCAGACTATGGAATGCGACTTAATACAATGATGTGAATGAACGAGTTCAATATTGAGATAATAGGCCGCAAAGATCAAATGTGGTGAGTTTATGGTGATTTGTAGTGAAAGGAGAAAGTCAACATAACCATGGGGAAATGTGAAGATGTTTGGCCAATGGGGAAGTCGAGGCCATTCGGCCAAAGTAGTGTAATGTTGGATTAGGAGAGCCTTAAGGTTCCGTGATTCAAATTACCAATCTATGAGGATTTATTCAATGATTATCTAGACATTGTATCTCCTAGACGGAATTAAGGAGGTTGAATTCCAAAATAAGGATAAGGATCATAGTTATCCCACACATCTTGTGGAACTAGGAGATTAAAAAGTAACTTTCCAAGTTGAAACATGGGCAGAACACTTCAAAAATGCCACACTTAGACATGGCATGGGAAATTACGAATGTGTAGCTATGCCCATGGAGAATTCAAGTGATGGCTTGGGGATTTACGGGGTTGCTTGGCATGTGGAGATAACGTGATGGTAGGAAAAAATGATAAATCCAATAGGGGATACTTGTACAAACCTAGCCAAATGAAGTATTAACAATGGAAGACCAAAATAAAAGTTCCACAAACCAAACATGCTAACTTAGAGCCCGAGTCAATGGTCAAGTTATCCATCAAGTTTTTAGGGAGGCTACAAGTGAAATGGCGAGTTAGTCACCAAGTTATTATCATAGAGGGTGGAGTTATTCTTGGAAGTGAACTAGTGACTTAGTCATTATATGGCTCTACATGCACAAAGTTACATCATCATCTTGGAATATATGGCTCGATGGTTGCAAAGGTGTTTGAGTACATGGTGAGCTTGTGTGAAGGCTCGGGTGGTTGCATGCAATGTGATGGGATCAAAAACTCAAAGACAATATCACTTTGGAGAATCAATCGGCTCACATAGAGCTCAGCTTCATGGAGTTTAGCATCGGTGGGAGCTTAAAAGGTCATGTTATAGCTTTCCATGTCATTATGAAGGTTGATCTTAGGGATGTAGTAGCATTATATGGGTTGAGACAATGAGCTCGGAGGGAGTACAAAACCAAGCCATCTCAAAGGCTCAATATTGGTTGAGCTTGGAAGTATGAACATAGTGTTTACAGATATGAATGAAATAATTTTAGAGCACTAAACCATAGGGGACATAGGTTTGAGACTATGCAAATTTCAACTAAGGAAGTGACACATGTCTTTGAGTGGGACATAGCATAATCGGGGATATTGGTTGCGAAACTCAACGAGAAAAAAATGAAAGATTCACGAGCCATTAACAATAAATAAAATTATTTTCTCATGATATGGGTGTGTGGCCCAAGACAACTCACTATGAGAATAGGTTATTCGAACAAAAAGATGGACATATTACATAAATGACCAGGGTAATGCATGGCAAGAGTCAACTCTTCCCAATTTTGACATCTATCTCATGCGTGATTAGCACCAACTTAGTGGGAGGGAGTGAGTAAGTGATTGAGGCTCATGTTGTGGAGCTAGCTCAAACACAAGGGTGACTCAATAACTCGTGCCAAGACACCTTGTTGGGTTAATCTATCATTGATGCTGAACTCGATCAAGGAGATGATTGTGTTAAGGATAATGTCATTTGACATCATTGTTTTGGATGCGACAATGCAAAGAAGCTCGGTGTGGTTACACAGTGATCTCAGTCAAGCTGATGATGTGGAGATCTTGGAAAAACACAAGATGAGTTACATGAGCTATGCATAATCCTGAGACACAGTCCATGACATGAAATGAATCCATGGGTGTAAGTTCACGGAGCTCAACAGTTGAGTCATTTTGGTCTCATAAATCCGGGTTGTGAGTTGGCCACAATGGCACAAAATTTGAGATAATTCACAAGAAGAGTCATGGGTGACCCAACTTTGGCATGGTTAGGTTGATCTCGACGGTGTTTGGGGTGAGTTTGACATTTCTTGGAAGGTGTCATGGGCCAACTCAACATAGGATCTCAGTGGATAGTTAAATAGGTCCCAGTCATGTGGAGCTTGACATATTTGATGAGGATTCAGTCAAGAAGAAGATGGAGTTCGGTTTGGAGCTCATTTTAGAGCTCGGTGGAGAAATCGTTTTGTGAGCTTGATGCGGGAGATCAGTTTGTATGATGAATGGGGAAGAACCACTGCAGCAAGTCACCGAACATAGAGCTCTACTTTCAATACACTTGAGGGTGTTCAATACCAAGTGAGCTCAGGAAGAGTCAATAGAGATCTCAATCCAAAGTGATCTCATTTGCAATTAAGGGTGGAGTAGCACGAGCCCAACTCAATGAGTTGGATCGGTGAGCTAACCACCAAGTTGGGTTATTTTTTAACTCATTCACATGGACCCCTCCCTCCTCAAAGGTCTGAACCAGTCAACAAGAGGGTCCCAAATTATTTTTTAATTAATTTAATATTTTTATTTAAATATTCTTTTAATTAATTAATGAGAAATAGGTCAATTGGGTATTAATGATACACGATGGAACCTTCTCAAGTGGTTCAACCAACTGTAATAAATACATCATGTGCATTCAATTTAGGAATGTAATTATGACCTTTCCTCTTCTCTCTCACATATTATTCTATAAATGTAAGTTGGAAGCTCATTCCAAAGGGTTCCAACAGGTTAGATATGTTGGAAAGTTAGACATCTTAGGCAAGTGCAAGTATTTCAAGAGTCCTCTTTCTTCTACAAGTTATCCTTGTATGTTGAGAGAACATTCAAGCCTCCTCTTCAAGACTGTAATGAAAATCATTGCCTCTTATGAATGTATGATGCATTGTGCATGTTATTGAAGCAATAAAAGTGTGTTTTGTGACTAATCTTGGTCCTTTCATCCTTCTATACTTCTTTGTGCCTTTTCTCATGCTTGTAGGTACACTGTGTAAGTTCACGTTTCTATTACAGGTTCTTGGAGTTTTGTGCTTATCGAGTGGTGGAGCATTACATGCAGTTGAGTTTTGGTGCTTATTCACCCTTCTCAAGTTCATCCTTCTTCACTGGAAGACTGATAATTTTTTTATCTGATCAAGTTGAACAAAGGGAATGCGTGCTACCTAGCCTATGGTATTTTGTACCCTCTCTAAGTTACAGTAGGTGAATTTGACCTATGGTGCATATACCCTCTTCAAATTAACCCTTCCTGATTCTTGAAACACCATTTATTTGGTGCATCACTATCCCCGATATTTTCATTTCTACAAATCTCTTTCCCTAAAACCCATGAAATGTTAGCATAGGACTAGATTGCCATTTTATTACACTAGAGTAGTATAAAAATTAGTTTAGGAAGAGGAATCTATCCTTCTCCAGAGGTTCACCTTGAGCACAAGTCCCACATCTTGGGAGGTGATCCCATGTGTCCCAATAATAGCAAACATTTTGTTCACATTCTGCCATTTGGATGATGCAATGATTTGGCGACAAAAACATTTCGAGAAAAAATAATAGAGTTGTTTTGAGTTTGGTATCAACTTTATGGCTCTCGGAAGGAAGGTAAATCAAAAGTGATATAACACATAGCATAGGCACAAAATCATAGGTGCAAAAATTTGTAGCATAGGTGACAAAGTAGGGGAAAAGGTGCTAATTTAGGGAAAAGGTTCCAATTCAGGGAAAAGGCATCAATTCTAGGCAAAGGCTATGAATTCTGAGATATATTTGCCAAAAAGGGAATATGCACTAATTCACGCTGAAAATGGTAGATGAAGGAAAAATTCAAAATTTGAAGGTGAAAACAAAAATTAAAATTCTTCAAAATTTGACAACTCATTTTAGGGATGAAATACTATTAAAAATGATAAAGAAATGGAGGTTAAAACCCACAGTGGGCACCAAAATGTAGATGTAAAATATGATTAGATCTAAATGCAAGTTAGAAACCAAAACTAAATTGATTCCTAATTTAATCCTCCTTAACACTACCTCAAATTGAGAAAGATAAAAGGGAAAATAATGCAATACGTTCAACTTACCAATGAAGATCTTCCCTTGATGTTTAGTTATGATCAAGATTCTTGTCTGGATTTTCTTGCATCATATTTTTGTGGATAAAAATGGGCAACAAATCCTTTATATTGGCTTGGATCCATTGATGAAGTATTAATGGCTGATAGATTTTATGATAAAGTGGATTTAATGGTCTATGATTGTGGATGACTAAGAGAGGATAAAAATGGTAGAGATTTGTTATGGATTTACATGTTTTTCCATCTAACTCTTATGGAGGAATAGATAAAAATTTATAGTTTGTGCTTGGTAGAATGGATGGTGAGGATTGATCCAAGTGGGATGAAGATCAATGGATGAGGATTGAGGAGAGGATTAGAAATTTATAGAATGGATAATTCTATATTTTATGAGAAGCCTCCATTGAATTTAAAATTCAATGAAGAGTGGAAGAATTTTAGAGAGGCTTTTAGAAATAGAAGCCTCTAGATTTAGAGGTAGATGATATGATTAGTTTAGGATTATATTATATTAATAAAAATGACTAGGGATGTGATTAAATGAAGAATATAGGTGTAGGGTAGGTGTATAATATGTTTGTAGGTAGGTGTAGGAATATTAAATTTCTAGAAATGATAATAAGGGTTAAGGTGGGATAATGTGATATAATAATGAATTAAATGGGTTAGTGATGAAATGATGGGATATTAGATAAATGATTATATTAATTAGGATAAAGTGTATATGTGTTATTTTATAGGAAAGAGATTAGATAATGATGATGTTAGGATATTTTTGGGACAAATTAATTATAATTAATTATGTCGACATTTTAGATGTCTACACCCCTTAACCCCATTTCATGCCTTCAATGATTTTATATGAGAACAAAAGTAATCCAACAAGAAATACATTTACAATCCATCTGATAACATTTTAACCATGTGCATATGTAAAGTTCAATTAGATCTACATGATCCACTTTATCATCACTATATCCAAATGTACATAACTTGTATATAAATGGTTAACCCATTCATCTAGGTTTGAGAAGTGATTCAATTCAAAGTTTCTACCTAAAAATTAGTTAACTGAGTTTCATTTGGCATCTCACAACATTGTATTGGAACTTGGTGAACTAAAAGTGTATTCAACTAGTAAGTTACTTAGGCCAAAGTTTTCAAGATATGATTTGCATGCTTAGTGTTCAGATCGCACACAATTAGATTGAAACTTGTCCCATCACCACACAGTTATCTCTAAATAGTTATCTAGATCACATTTCGATAGTTAATGATTTTATCTCATGTATTAAGAAATCCTAAATTCTATGTCTCGCCTTTTGACCCGATTGTACTCTAAAATTTCCATCTTAGGACCCTTATGGGAAATATAATGATTACTTAATGACTCTCATCATGAAGTAATTATTACCCTTCCGTAGCCGTGCTAAGATGGTATGGTTGATTGCAATCAATTTAAAGTGTAGGACTTAGATTCCATGCTTACTTAAAACATAAGACAATTAATATAGTTTTTATTGTTTAGAGATTAAGTCAAGTTATATGTTATTTACTATTTATTAGTAACTTACTACTTACAATCATTAAATTGTCTAAAATCAATTTTTGCTTTACGAATCTCATTGTTAGGACTAGGTGTAGTTTAACCAATTTGTTAAGTTTAAACAATCAATCCCATCCTAATTGGATAATGTCATCAATCCACCTTAATGATTTATGTCATTAAGTACCTCCTTTAATATATATATATATATATATATATTGTATTTAAATATATATATATACAAGTTTTAAACATAACAAGTTTTAATAATAATAACCGAAATGATTCATTCACATTTCATCTTAATAACTTATTAAAGGTGTTATAATTTTACACTTTTATGTCATTAAACAAGTTTTTTTCGTAAAGGTACAACTAGTCATCCACGGACTATTTAAGTTGTACTAAATAATAACTTAATTATTTAATTAGTCTCTTTACGATTGAGTGAATTCTTTTAATTATTTCACAACTCTTTATCACTTTCCAAAATAGCATTATTTGTTTAAATTATTTAATTAAAAATTAAATGATTATCTCACTGATATAATTGTAATAATTAACATTTAATAATTCAAATCAATTATCGACATAAAGTAAAATTATAAGATCAAGTATAATTTTCATAAACAATATTAAAGTACAATCCACTTTTGAAAACAACGTAATCATTATTACAACTCATAAGAGATAGTCAAACAATAAAAGTATTTAATGAACCCATTAAGGATAACCCTTATTACATTATTTATTGCAATAATTTAAAATTAATATAATAGGCCAACCGTCGTGTGATTACTCCACGAAATCATATTTTCTTTACAATTAGTACATATCCAATTTTGAATGTACTTTTAATCAATGTTTATAATCAATAAACAAATTATCGTATGAGATAACACATGTAATTGGTCTAATTGAATCCTCATAATAACTAATCCATCTTGTTATCTATAAGATAAAAATAATAATGTACATGTTCAGTTCATAGAATTAACATGGATTACATAACTCTCTACCTACTTGTTTCACTACGAAATAATTGAGTTCCTACTTTTGATTTAATGATAATAAATTAAATATTATTTTAAAAAATTAAAGTAAACTCAAATGAAATGGTCTAATGATATAAATATTTTGGAATCACATTAGATTGATATGGGGGTTGACTTAGTCTTTTAAAACTATAAACAATTTCATATTTACTTTCTTGAATCATAAACCAAATCAACCATTAATGTTTACACAACATCATACGCCATACCATCAAATAACCATAACCATGAAATAGAACACCATAACACAAGATATAATTAGGAAACCCTCAAGGGAAATAAAACCCATTAAAACAAAAATATATTATAGCTATGTTTCAAATTTTGTTGAGCACCACTCAAAACAGATCACCAACCAATAATTTGGTGAGGCACGAACCTCACAAGAGAACACCAACCCTTAGTTTAGTGAAGCACCAACTCCACAAGGAGGATATAACCCCTAAGATGATGAATAAACCACTCAAACAGATTTGAATTAAGATATCTAATGTTGTTTTGCTGCAAAAACTTGGACATCACAAGTTTAGCTCACACACATTCAAACCATTGTTCAAACTCTCTTCTTCAACTCATTATATTTCACACTTTTATCATTTGTCTTAGATTAAAAATATTGCACACATACTATAAAAATTCCTCTTAATTTTTCACACTATCTCATCTCTAAATATATTCCTTTATACCTATTTTAAACACACATATGGGTCACATTTTCCCCTCTCTTAGCTAGTGAAAATTTGAATTCAAACATGCACTTTATACCATTTTCTTATTTCAAACATGAAACCAAATCAAGATCCCTCCTTTAGTTTTAATAATACAACTTTAAAAAATCCCAACAAATTCATAAAAATAATCATAATGGACACGTATGGGTTGGCCATCCTCAAATGCACTAGACAAGCTCAAAAACAACTCAAAACCCCATCACTTGGATGAATAAAAACAAAAAATAACCATGATTATTCAAGCTCCCAAATTTCTCACACATATGAAATATGTGAAAAAAACATCGTCCATGGTTGTTAATTATCTTGCACTAATCAAATTTACCGTAACACTACCAAGAAGGCTCATATAATTTTCAAAACATTTATTTCCAAGAACCAAAGTATTCACCTTTGGTCCTTAAGAACACCTTAACTATGTCATATAACCACTCATTTAAATACCCCCACCTGTATATAATAACCATGCTTGATATGGCTTATGAAACATCCATATGTGCTAACCACAAAAAATTTCCTCTTCACCAAACTAAGCTTCCTAAGAGGTCATTTTAGAAACAAAACTGGTTTACACCCTTTATGTAACATTAAATACCTATAAATTCCTTAAATAGGAAAAACATCATTCTTTTTCACTTGCATACTGATAGAAAACATCAAATAATCAATTTCATGCATGATCTAATTCAACGTTCTAGCCAGAGCAATTTTGTCCTGAGAAACAAACAACCTTCCTCTCAAAAATTGAGTTGGTTGACCTATTAAACCTCATCATCTAGACATATGCCTTATATCATTATAAATCCCTCTGAATACTCTTTTCATAACATCTTACATTTCCTTCTGATTCTAAGTGGAAGTTCTTTAACTAGGTCCATCTCTGAAACTACTTGATAACTACCCCAAAATTGCCTTAAGATTAGTCTTAATAAATAGGTAATAATTTTACCTCTAGAACCTCAACCATGATCTTAAAATATCATGGAAATAAATTACAACTCCCATAATAAAAACATTGTCAATTAATTTTACAACTCCAAAAGAAAACAATGTCCCAAACTAAACTTCTTAAGAGACTATCCAATTTGAGTGGGGACCACTCATCACCACATGATCTATCATACCTTTTTTAAAATATGGAAGATTCCTATACTTAATAAAATAATCATAATAGTATGAAAAATCACTTATGGGCACCTACATAACAAATACTTCTTACCTCTTTTGAGCTAGAGTTTAAAACTCTCAAAACGTTGATTACTTTCTTAACATTCATTCATAAAAAAATGATTAATAAATTACTTCATTATTTTTTAAAACTTTATTAACTCAATGGAAAATCATTCTTGAAATCCATAAAGTCGCATACAAAACACACAATTCATGGTGATCATTAGAAGTTATAATTTGAGTTGGAAATCACCTTCCCAAACACCCCTGGTTCACTAAACTGATGCAACTTGCAACATTTTCATCTTGAAAACCTTAAAATTTTCCCAAATAATTATGACACACCCTAATAGCATCTCAAATCTCATAAGATCTCAAATAAGTCTCCATATTATCATCCCATCTAATTTGCATGAATACCCCTTAGGTTTTTGTATGGTTTAAGCTAGGTCATCATAGAAGGACCTCAAAATCATCATAAAACCTATCCAAAATGTCCTAACATACCTTATTCAACATTACTTACTCACCTACATTCCTTTATGAGATTAGATGGCTCTACAACTCATCATCATGCCTCCAAACACCAAGACTAGGTCTATATGAACACCAAACTGGGTCTTAGACATGTACGTGCATGTTCTTCTTTTTTTTAGGTGTCATAGGATCACCTCTTGATTACAAACATTAACCAAATACTCACACTAGCTCAAAAACTTTTCATTTCTCACTAAACTTTTATTTTGACCTCTTTTCTCATATAGAAACCACTGAACTCCCCTAAGAAGAATCAGACATGAAATTACACATGCCAAAAATGATAAAACAAGGATAAAAACATCTTCTTAATTTCTTCTAGAATGAAAAAATCACACACATTTACCATTTGGGCTCACAAACTTGTTTTTCTTCACTAAAATCATTTTTTTCTCCTTCATAGCTTGAAATACATTGTAGCAGTCCTTAATCAATTGTATATTACTCATGCCAACCATCTTTTTATCATGAAATAACATTAAAAACATCATACTTACCTCTTATTTACTTATTCTCAATTTGAGAGATCTCATCCTTAATTATTTTATTGGATACCTTCGTTACACACCTCATTTGGGGCGAGATCCCTAATCGACTCTTTAGAGCTATTTGGACCAATTTTCACAATCTCTAGGATCCCAATCACAACATGAAATACTTACTCATCACTCTCCCTATACTAATGAAATCCCACTCTAGTATAAGTTCAAAATTTAATTCACATACCTTGCATCTAAATCATAAAGGTGACTTAACCACAATAACCCTATCCTAATGTGACATTTCAATGTTTTTATGCTTTAAAAACATGTTATTCCACTCTTATTTGGTAGCTAACATGCTCCACAATTCATAGTTTCTACAAACACAATCTATTCTACCACACAAGCTTTCTAACCACCTTGTACACATTATTTAAGGCTCAACCAAGCTCCTATTTCCTTGATAGCTCTTCAAAGACCTGCAGATGACTCTTGTACCTTTGTTTCATTCTTATGTAGTCATACCATACCTTGTTGAGACAAATGGATGAACCCTCTTGTAAATATCCTATTAATAATTCATAAATCACTATCGAAAGCTCTTAATAGAAAACTTATCAAGTCATTGAAGGATAAACAAATTCATACTCTTCCCCTTGGACACTTCATATACCTTGTAGCATGTTATCATGGATTTTATTATCCTAAATCAAGATATTTTTTCTCATAATGTAAACAAGAAGTGATATAAGCCCTGTAAATAACAAAAAAACTCTTCCATTATTACTCTTTTACTCTTTATTGAGACCTAAGACTAGCTCCTCTATCTTGGAAAACCTTCATCAAACCTAAAACACACCATTTTATATTCTTTCAAATTTTTAAGAGTTTGAATAAGCTAGAAAAAAATTCCCCTACTATTAAGATGGCTAGACATTCATTATTGAGTCATTTTAGATCTCCTTAAATCTTATATCATTTGATTAGGTTCATAGTAGGCTCTCTTTGTCTCAGTGATCCTAAATTAACATGTACATCACTGTTGTAGTGTGTATATAGTCATTGTACATTATTACTATGAAATTTTAGGTGTCATACAAAGTTATGATCGTATTCCTAGTTATACCTTAATAATTCTTCAACATTTTCCTTATCTTGTGATGTCATCCAAGAATATAATGGATCTCCTATACAATTTGAGATAATGAATTTGAACCCTTAAACGCAGTAATAACTTTAATGGTCTCACTCAGAGAACATACCTTTTATTTTCTCATGAGTTTCCAACAAATTGTCACATACCAACATCTTTCTATCTTCCAGTATCCTCTGATCATTTAACTCTCTTGATTGAAGTACATAGTGACTCCCCTTACCTCAGTAGGTCCACATAGACCTGTAGATAATCATTTCTCCATTCCATAATCTTAACAAGTTATTAACTTTGACTATTGATATTCATACTCTTGAGATAATCTATAATCAGTCATTGTACATTGAGAGATAGTTCAATTATGAGATTTTGTATTTCTCTCAATGTCCCAAAATAATGAATAATTCTTAGTATCTTCTCTTTCAATTATTTTCTCTATTGAATTTTTCTACCTAGTAGTTCTATCACCTTTAATATCCCTGTTGACATAGTTCTAAATATATAAATTTGATGCAAGGGACTTTCAAGCTAAAATAAAACCATCCACAGATACCCATTTCAATGTTTTATTGACCTACAAACCTCTATTTCCCATGTCTAATTATAACACTACATTTTACAAGCTTTCCTTTACCAATTATGTCTCCTAAATTGAGACAGTCCATAAAAAAATAACGATATGATCTCCAATCATTAATTGGACTCTTTCTATATAAACCCACTCAAATCAACCTTAACACAGTATTTATAGTATATGTGGAAAGTTTCAAGTCTTAGTTTTCATTATAAGTGTTTTGAATGAATGGTATAGAAAAAATGCTAAGGAGGGCTCCCGTGAAACCTAGGATGTCTAATTATTCCATAAAGTGAAAAAAAAGTTACTCTTAAAACCAAAAACTCATGTGGTATATTTTTTCCTTTCTTAATCATTCGACTCATTTACCAAGGGACATAACCAAGTGACAATCTTTGTCAATTCCCTTGACTATGTTTCGCATACTATCAATGACATTTTTGAATCCTTTCATATCAATATATTTCCACACCTTTGACAATATTGATCTCAACTCTTATGAACTCATGACACTAATCTTGACACTAGCATATACCTTATTAATTCAAACTTAGAATAAAGGCTTCTTGAAAAATATACATCTCTTCTTGAACCTTAGACAGACCTAGACACTTCTCTTAGTATCTCCTTAATAGTACACACACTTGACATTCTTAAACAAGAAATTCTCATAACAAGCCTTATGATAAAACTTAGAAAAACCAAGACCTTTCCACAGGTGGGTTAATATAAACCACATTTTACTACCCAATGAGATTTCATACTCAGTCTAAGATAATAACCACTCACTTTATACTTTTGAGACATATCTTGACAAGAACCCTTGACAACATTGATTACGCACAAGGAAATCATGAATTATACCTTATATATAAAGAAAAATACCTTATCAACTTGATAACATGACACTGAATTTTCATGCTAAAGCAATACCATACCTCACACCAAGGACACATTAGATAGACTTGTAAGATTCCTTCAAGTGCATTATCCAAGTGTTGAGACAAAATCATAGAATCTTAGACCATAAATTATATGTTGAGATTAATTATCAACTTGGATATAATGAAGACATAGTTATAAGGTATTCACATTTGACTTTATACATAAGATGAGACATAGATCAAATTCACAAACTACAAGAGACCTTTAAGTTATCTAAAAATTACACAAAATTTTAAATAATGATAAGTATACCTACATACTCCCTTGAGATGATTAATATTTTGGCCTTAAGATTCTGACACAAAGCATAGAACTCCATTACAATACTTCATGATTGACTTAGAACACCTTAGCATGACCTAAATCACACCATAATTTATAACTTCCCCTTTTTAACAAGACAAGGACTTCACAAAAACAAAAATAAAAACTTGACTAAGATCGGACTAACTTATATAGTACAAACATACCTTCTCATACTTCAAACATAGGATGATGGCTCTATGAATCCTAATGGAGGCACCAATTACATATGCATTCACTTATTAGTGTATAAAATCCATGTCCACATGGGACATGATACCAATATCCTTCATCAACTCTCTTAACTTCTATACATGTTCTTATATTTTACTCTTCTTGAGATCTTCATGAGAAGATAATAACAACTCTTGATGTTATACAACAATAAATATAAATTTATGAGAAATAGGTTCATCATGACTAGATCCAACAAATTTAGAAACTTCTTTTACCTTATTTATTATATTAGACATGAGATCTTCCTTTACTTTTCCAACATGATCAGTCTTAACTTCATCCTTCCTCTTGTATGTGTTCACCTTCACCCTATAATACCTTACAATGTGACCAACCTTATTACATTTGAAATAAGTAGAAGAAATATTACCTCTAGAAGCTCCATCCCTTTATTTAGAACCCTTTTGATGACAATATCTGGCTATATGTCCAATCTGATTGCAACTATAACACACAACTCCATACTTATTTTCATTCCTCCAAATCTGATTAGGAGACTCTTGATGAAAAAATTTGGCAATATGACCCTTCTTATGGAAATTATAGCATGTAATATCTCCTGATTGATATGAATGATCATGTCAACCATTTCTCCATGGAAATGCATTATTAACAAATCTCCTACAGTCCCTAGCTCTATGACCAAAAGTATTGTAAGAGTAGAAAACACCATTGATCTTATTTGTATAATTCATTGCATTAGGCTTCTTTATAACCTTCTTGATATCTTTAACATCCTTCATACCTTTAGAAACGTTACTATGTACAACATTGTAAACTTCATGCTTCCTCTAAATGATTTTCAGAGTGTAGCCTACACCATAATTTTCATTTTTCTCCTTTTATCATCCAATATATCATTTAGGGATTCTAAAGCTTTTTCCAACCTCTCATATGTTTTCAATTTATTGTGGACTTTTTCTAACTCTTATTTTAAGGATATTAACTCATCTTCATACCTATTGAAATATTATTCTTTAGTTTTTAGGGTTTTATAAACCATCTCCACTTGTGACTTAAAAACCTGAATGGCTTGACCATGCTCATCTACCATCTAACTCATTTTTTCTTGAAAACTATGAATAATTTATTCTCCAACATCATACTCCTTTTTAAGGTCTTCTTTAACATTTGATGGTTTACCCATGGCTTTTTGATTTTGTAGAATATCCTAAAATATGTAAACATTATCCAAAAGTACCCACTTTGATACCAATTGTTGGAATCAAATTGGATAGAGAGGCGATGAATTGTTCCTTTAAAAATTTAAACAATTTCAGATTTAATTTGTTAAATAATAAATCATTACACCATTAATGTGTGAAAAACATCATAAAACATACATTAAAATAACCATAACCATGTGAGATAACTCTAGTATATAATATATAAGTGGGAAACCCAAGCTGAAACAAAACTATATTATACTTATGTATCAAATTTAGTTGAGCACCAACTCAACAAGGACCACCAATCCCTTATTTAGTAAGGCACCAACCCCTAGTTTAGTGAGGTACCAACTAAAAAAGTAGGCTACAACCCCATAATATTATCAATCATTCACTCAACCAAATTTGAATGAAGATCTATGATGTTTTTCTTTGTGCAATCGATTGAGATCACAAGTTCATATCACACACTCAATCCCTAGTTAAAACTCTCTCTTCATCAAATTTTTATATCTCACAATTTCATCACTTGTCTTGGATTTCAAAACTTACAAAAATACTCTCAAAAAAATTTCATCATTTTTAACACTCTTTAATCCTTAGATATATGCCTTCATATATGTTTCAAACACACACATGGGACATATTTTTCCCTCTCTCTTAGATAGTTTAAATTTGAATTCTAACATGCACTCTATACACTTATCTTCTTTAAAAAATGAAAAAATTCAGTATCCCTCCTTAATTTTGAGAAATAAAACTTAAAAAAATTCCCATAACATTCATAATGCACCCATATGGGTCGGCCATGCTCAAATGCACTAGACAAGCTCAAAAACATCTCAACTCCCCATCACCCGGATGGATAAAAACCACAAAAACCATAACCATTATTAGTCAAGATAAAAAATTATCACACATGTAAAATATGGAATAAAAACATCATCCATGGTCATTAATTAGCTTGCACCAAATTTTTTTATCATAACACTACCAAGAACACTCATATTCTTCCCAAAACAATGTTTCTAGGAATTAGTCTTCACCTTTTTGGGCTCAAGAACACCCCACAACACCTAAAATATGGAATCTAAACAATCATTTGAATCCATTTTAATTTTATATAAAACCCATAATTTATAGAGCTCATGAAACATCCATATGTGTAAACCACACCAACTTTCCTCTTCACTAAATAAAGTTTCCCAAAAGAAGTTTCACAAACACAACTTGTTTGCACCTTTAATATCACTCTCAAGACCTCAAAATGACTTAAATAAGAAAAAATACATTAATTATCACTCTCAAACTAATATAAAACATCAACTAATTGATTTCATGCATCATCTACCTCAATCTTCTAGTCGAGAAATTCTATCGTGAGAAACATGTAACCTTCATCTTGAAAAATTGAGATGGTTGACCTATAAAACCTCATCATCATGACACAAACCCTATAAAATTTGAAATTCATATCAATCCTATTTCAATAACATCTTAAATTTCCTTACAAATATAAGTGGAAATACTTTTACTAGGTCCATCTATGAAACTACTCCAAAACCTGCCCCAAAACTACCTTAAGACTAGTCTTCATAAATAGGGAAAAAAATTTCTTCTATAAGCTCAAACATTATGTAAAACCATCATGGACACAAATTAAAACTCCCATACAAAAATATTGTCAATTTATTTCATAAATCCTTGAGAAAAATTTATCCCAAACTCAAATTATTCATAAACAAGCCTATTTGAGTGGGGTCCACTCATTACCACATGCTCTATTATACCTTTCAAGAAATATGGAGGAGACATATACATAATCCAATAATCATAATATAAATAAAAATAAATTATGGGAACCTAAATAGAAAATTTTTCCTACAGCTTTTGAGCTAGGATTTCAAACTCTCAAAAAGTTGTTTACCTTCTTAACATTTATTTATAAACAATGTGACCATGAAATGAATTAATTATTTTTGTGAAAACTTCTTAACTCAATAGAAAATCATAATTGAAATATTCAAGGCCCCATGTTAAGCACACAATTCATGATTAGCATCAAAATTTACAATTCGAGCTGAAATCATCTTCTTAAACACCTTGTTTCACTAATATTGATGTAACTTACAAAATTTTCATCATGGAAACCTAAAAAATTTCTCATACATCATAAAACACCATAATAACATATAAAATTTTCATCATATCTCAATTAAGTCTCCATATTCTCATACCATCTCATTTGCATTAATATCCCTTAGGGTTTTGTATGGTTTATGCTAGGTCATAATAGAAGGAACTCATAAATCATAATGAAACCTCTCCAAACTTTCATAACATACATGATTCAACATGAACCACTCACCTACATTCCTCTATGATATCACATGGACCTACAACTCATCCTCATGCCTCCAAGTACCTAGACTAGGTCTAGATGGGCACTTGAAGCTAGGTCTTCAACCTCATACTGATCCCTAAAATCATATGAGTTCCTAAACCATCTCTAATCATAATATCCATGATGATACCATGCTCCTAAAAACACTAAGTGAATAAAGCCATCATGCACCTATACCTAGGAAAGCCAGTCACCCGACTAGCCTTTCTAGACCAAGCCAATTTCATTGAATCCACTCTTGCAACCATGAAATTATCTCAAATTTCATGTCATCATCTTACTGAGAATCCTATGATAATGCTCCATCATCTTATTTTTCATTAATTATCTTTTAGATCAATTACAACACATATAACTCAACATGCCAAAAAAATTAAGGTTCTATTGTCCACACTTATTTACATTCTCAAATTCATCATAACTCAACATAGTTAAATGTCTTAAGCTCAAGACTCATCCAAATGAAATATATTTATTTTCATCAAATAACTAAATAATGCTAATGTATTGTTTTCTTTTGTTTTTGCATGAAAAAAAAACACTTTAAAACATTACAACCATACCCTAGTGTCAAAAATTTCTATGTTATACCTTTCTAGGACACCCCCAGGTCTACCTATCCCCCATAGAAGTACTATATTTTCCTTACAATGGTTTATATGTATGTTTCATCCTTACCTATAGGTGATTTAGGAATAAAATTATCATTCAATTAATTCAAAAGCAATATCTATAAAAGTGGGTTTTCAAGCAATCTTAGGAAGGGCTACCATTAGCCTTTCTAAAACAAGTGCGTAATCTCTACAGCTATATCAAAGGGCCATATTTATAAATGAGGTTTAATAAAGAGATAGGATAATATTGTAATTTATTGAGGAATATTCTATAAATATTTGGATTTTTAGGAGCCAATTCATCAAAAGTGGGTTTTTGAGGCTGAAGGAGCTTGCACCGCGAACGAGTACCTGAACTTCAAGAGGTGATTCCAAGATATCTATAATGAGTTTTGAGGGAAAAAAAATGGAAATAAATTTTATTCCTTTACATGTTGTAAAAATCAAATTCATCGTAAACCCCATACATTTTTCTAGGTAACTCATTCTTTCCAAGCACAACCAACGATCCTGAGAATAAAGGATGTGTTTTAGAGTGTTTCATGTCGAATAAAGGAATGAGACCATTCCATTGTTATAAAAATTAACTCTACATGAAAATTAATATAAACAAGTGTGAACAAAGTCATCTGGGAGATCAAGTTATGTTTGTTTCAAGTTTTCACCCAAGGTACATATTCAATACTTAATAAAATTTCTTGGGTAGCACATGGAATAATGAGGTTGAGGTACATTTTGGTGTCCTAATTTTCCCTTTAAATGGGTAAAATAGGGAAAAAATAAAATTTCCCCTCCCCCCATCACACCATATGACTCTGGTGAGTCTATTTAGCACCTTTGATCAGTTTGTCTAACCCCCTCACCTACTCTTGCATGTGTGCCAAGTGTCAAGTTGGGGATAAGACAACTTTTTATGCACCCACTATTAATTTACAAAGGAAATGGGGATAAAATATGTACCCCCTAGAATCCCTCAAGTTCTTCATATGAATCAAAATTAGCCTCTAAGTGCTCATTTCTAGCCCCCTCCCTTCTTCTCACCTAGTGCATAAGTGACACATGCCAAACAAGGGATAAGGTGCATTTTTGTGCCCCCATTGTCCCATTCCAAAGGGAAAATTGAGAAAAAAAAATGTGCCACACCCGCTCAAAGTTTACATTACCTATAAATACCATGACTTAGCCATTTTTTTGCTCATTCCCCCACATTTTTCCATTTTCTCCTGGAACTCTAGCAATTTTTTTCTAGAATCCTTCGTGTGCCATTTTGATCCTATGTCATTGTAAACATATTATCTTGACCTAAAAAAGTAAAAAAAAAAAAATACTAATATTTAAAATTTGGAGATTAATTTTTTTCACCTTAAGAACTTTGTAACCTACGAAGCAAGATTCTTCATATCTAAGAAACTAGTGCATGAATCAACGGAAGGTTTTGCAGTCATCTAAATTTCCAAACGCCTTGAGAATTAAAGTGGAAGATTTCAGACACACACACCCCATATTTTTTTAGTGAATAAACCCTAGTTTCCTTGCAACATTTTTTAAAATTAATATTTTTCATTCGAGACTAGGTTAAGCCAAAACTTCGAGGTGTAATAAAATGAAAAAAACATATCAAAAAAACTAATGTCATCAAAATACAAGGTCTAGAACACCAATTTATGAAAATAATAACCCTCCTACACATGAACTAGATATTTCTAGTAAGTATTCACAAAGAGGATTTTTGGAAGAATAAGTGTGCACAAGGACTATCTTGAAGGGAAAATTAAGTGATCGAGATAAAAAAGGGTGGAAAATTGTCATTTACTAAAAATAGAAAACCCCCCTTTTCACATGGACGAAAGTGTCCTGAGAATCCATGAAATTCAACTTTGTAAGTTTTGAACTAGTCCATGCTCTCTCCTCTCAGTATGCAAAAGTGGGGGACAATGATGTCACCCACATTGTTCTTGAAAATCTCAATGTACACATGCTTGGACACCCAAGGGAACAAATTGAGGAAAATGTATCCATGAGTGAATTATACACGGTAGGTGGTCACATAGTATCTGTACAAAGTGTTGAGTTGGTATTAGCATGCTCTCATCACTACAAACCTAAGACAAGAAATGTTTGGGTGGATGATGGCTTAGGTATGGCGATGATTGCTCCTAATGCTATTTTCCATTCCTTAAAAATCCCCACTTAGAACAACATGTCCATCAACTTAAAGGAAATGGTGGTGAATGAATGGAACAACACATATTATTATTTGTAGGTTCTCACATTGGGATCATGGTTGAAGTTGGGAGAAAACCTTCTTGAGTGCCTAAGTCTCTCTCAAGAAAAAAATTCCATGAGGGATTTTTAGATGCAATAACCCTTATCATTTGGGTGATGGGAGAAGAAAACATCAGATATTTTCAAGAGTGGATGGAAATTTTTGTATTTAAAATCATAAAAGGGAAGCAAAAGATTTATTGGGACAAGATCATAAGTGATAACTTGCACTACTAATTGCTCCATGTCCCAGTCTCAAAGAAGTTCTCCATGAATTCTTACCTAGTGTATTCTCTCATAAGATCAAGTCCATTGAAAGGGATAGAATTTATGCTAAACATATTTTCCAAAGAAATTATATTTGATAAGTATTTGTAATTGGTGTTGAAGTAAATTAGTCAACATGTGACCTGGGTGAATGATTCCTTAACTATGCTCATCATCGGGACTCTAGAGGATAACCTTCACTCAAGGATGTCTTCATACGAGGCTTCTTTGATTAAGAGATATGACTCATTCTTCATTTATTTTTACACTTTATCATGTATCCGAGTTTCTGATTGTGATCAAACACCACTAATACTACCTCAGTACCTTAGTGATTAGATAACATTGTTTGAGCTATGTAAATAACTTGTGTATGTGCACGTGAGGCTCAAAATCGAAGAAGAAAACTATATCTTTCCCCATCTCACTAGGAATATTCACCTATAGTAGTATCCATGATACATCACACTTAGAGGTAATATTTTCACCCCTAAATTTTCATTCATACAACCCTAAGACTGATTTTGACATCCAAGTTGATCCATATTATTTCTATCTCCCCAGTTACATCATGTCCTACAAGTTGAAGTTTTTGGAAAATTGTAGATGATTCCAATGTCAGGGAAAGAGAATACATGAGGATGACCATATAAGAAATTAATAAGTACAATTCCATTGGTATTAAAAAGGTATTCATGATGATGGTACGAGATGTATGATCCAGTAAAAAGTAGCAAAGGCTTCTCTTTTCCATCAAGAAATTGGAGCACTCGTGAGTCATGAGACATAGCTGAGTGGATTGAGGTTGTGATCAAATGAAGAGAGAATGGTTTCAAAAGAAGAGGGTTTCGACCCTCACATCGAAGTTTCCCCATACTTCATATACATGTTTGGCATCATTCATAATCAAAGGTCATAGAGGTAACTTCAAGTTCACACCAGTCTAGAGGAAGTTTTAAGAACAAGGTCGTGAAATTAGAAACCTCTTACTATGAAATATCACACAAGAAAATCAGAATAAAATATCTCGTAGTATAATAATAAGTTGAGGAAGATGAGATAGTCCATATTCTAGCTCCCAAATAGCCCTAAGATGTTCCACTTCCTAGTTTCACTCTTGATACTACTATACAAGATACACCCCTTCCACATGAGAAAGAAATGATAAACATTCCAGTTATAGATCCCAAGGAAGATGAGATATTTCTATGGATCAAGGAAATGATTACAAAAGAGGCTCATATTGTCCAAAAATCATATTCCCGATCTTTCGGTAATATCATCATTGGCCAAAGGGAAGAAGAATTTTCACAAGAAGCCTCTCACTTTATTAGTGGTGCTATAAATAAACAATATGTAGAAGTGGTTAGACCGAAACTGATCAAGCCAATGGAATATATGACACTGAATGACTACAAAATGAGCACCATTCCTTTGGTCCCATCAACTCATGAGGGAGATGAACAAATGTTTAAAGAGTCTTCCAATCACCTCCTCATGAGGAATCAAGAATATAAATAAAATATTTATCCGTTGGAGGATCAATTACAAACTCTCTCCTCATATGTACAACACTTAGTGGACCCCAATGCTTCATCAATCCTAATTGAAGAATTTTCCCCAATAAGTAGTATTGATCTAGAGTCCATCCAAATAATTTAAGAGTTTATAGTGTAAGGACAAGAAAATAACAAATGGATGAGTTCGATCATTGAGAAAGGAAAAAACATTGCTTTCAGAGGAAATCTCATTGTTCAAATATATGTTTACAACTGTAGACAAGGCTTAGATGGTCATGGAAGGATTAGAAAAGGAAAAGGAGTATTAGGACCCAATTCATCCATTAGTGGTGGAAATTGGAGATACTTATTCTCATGTATTGATAAGTAAGAAAATATTTAGTGCTTCATCTGAGGACTTTTAACATGTGTGGGTGAGGAATCTTGTGACCAGATGTGAAATGATAAATAGGGTTATCAGTGAATTCAACTCAAATGAAGAATGGGCCTACAAGATACAAGATTATATTAACACAAGAAGATTCAAATAATTGGTGTAGACACAAAATCACACACTTTAGGTAGCAATCTAGTCTTCATCACATACGACAATTCATATGATTCCTAAGTAAGAAAATTAGTAATCAACCCATTTCTTTAGCCATATTTTCTTACTTTCTATTTCCACTTTTGGTCTTGCACTCTTACTTTCCCAATATGACTTTTTATACTTTGATATTTCCCATCCTAGACACCAACATGTAACCAAGATTCCAACTCTGGCACATGTTTCCCCTTTGGGCACCTCGACCTCTTTATTTTTTTCTCACATCTTTTGAATCCTTTCTAGACATTTGGGAATATTATCATTTTGATAGTCGGCCTTTTAGAGTAATTATGAAATTAAAGCAAGGGAATCATATAAATATAAAGTTATGTGACCATAATAAAGGACCAAACACTAAACATTAGCTATCACCACCTAAGTTTACATCTAAAGGATATTCTAGAGAATTCAAAAATCCATTATAGCTCCAAAAAAGGGACAAGGGACTGCATTCTTCTCCATACACTTCACAAGAGGGGAATTTCATTCTATTCCATGCACACATTTACATACATTTTTGTAACATCTAGTTATTTTCTCTCTATCAAGTGGGACACTACAAGAGCCACCTAGGGCATGATTTCTCCACACAAAAACAAAGAACTACATTGAGTATAAAATTTACTGTAGTTCTTAGTTGTAAGATCACTCATTTGATAGTAGAGGATAGTTTGACCCCTCATTTGCATTATTTTCTTTTTAGAATTTGATGCGGTTTTGAGAGTTTTGTAATCCATTTATTTATTTTAAGTTATTAGCGATATCGTAAATAATTGTGTGACGTATTAGTGACAAGAACCAAAGGAAAACAAACATCTCATGACCCTATGAAGGAATTTTCTATGATTTTGGGAACACTTAGGCTCCCAAAATGGGTCTCGCACTACCTATTAGTGCCTTGACCCATCCTAGGTTCCCACCCAAGGATATTCCTCCATATCTCGTATTTCTTTGGGTTTCAAATACAATAGTCTGTACTTTGGATTTTCTATTTTATCACTTTGGCACAACCCAAGATTAATTGTGAGACAACTAAGTATTTCTATCTCCTCATTTGAACTTAGGGTTTTAAATATTAATTGCTTATTTACTTGGATCAAATATATTTGTATTGCATATATATTTATCAGATTTGTTACATACTTAGATTAGGCAAAATATTTATTCAATTATAAATATATTTTCTTAATCATTTTGGTAAACCCCACTCATGATCGTTTTTGGATCCTTAATTGGCACATCATCTTTTCTATCATGGCTCCTAGAGTTTCTCAAATATATTTGTATGATTTAATTCAAATGCATCAAAATTACAAATTTGTTCTAAAAAAATACCTAGACACCATGTATTTCCTGTAAGGATATAAGGGATAAAATATGTAGAATAATCCCTCACATAATCGCAACGGTAGAAACTAATATGCAGAAAATATTACAAATCTCAAATAAAATTACAGAATAAAATAACACAACACAAAGAGATATTATTTAACATGGTTCAACCAATTTGGGCTACATCCACCAATAATCACTTGCTCATATTTTATTACAAGTCACCGCTCTCTCAATACAATACCCAGATCTGTTTGGAGTTATGCTCAACAAACTCTACAGAATTCACACCCGAATTCAAAAGACATATGTAATGTTTTATATTACCTACCATATGCACAAAACCATATAAATAGGCAACTACTTAATAAGTTTTACAAAACCATGGGTATCAAAACCATGGGCCAAAACCATCCCATAAACCTATGGGACAATATCTCATGCATATGATAAAAGCACATTTCCCAATATTGGGCATATATTTTAAGGCGTGATAACTATGAAAAGTGTATAGTACTCTTAGTGTACAGTCTTCAAAACTTTCTCACATGAAAACATGCTCCACAACCTAACAATATCCCACTTGGAGACTAGTTTTCCTCTGAGCAAGCTTCTCAAACCTTCACTATTTTCCATGAAGACCAACCGAAGTTGAGCACAACTTCAGTTTTCCCTTGTGACCACCTTAGTCATCATATCTACAAGATTCTAATTGGTATGAATCTTCTCAACTTAAACTTCTCTTCCTCCAAAGATGTCATGATGAAATGGTACCTTAAGTGTATATGCTTCATCCTAGAGTGGAAAGAAGAGTTCTTAGATACGTTTATAGGACTCGACTATCATTATGCATCTTTCCTTCCTCTTTCTTATGCCCTAACTCCTCAAGAAATTGTTGTAACCAAATAATTTCTTTTCTTGACTACGTGGCAGTAACATACTTAGTCTTTATGGTTGAAAAAGCCACTAGCTTCTATAGTCATGAAATCTATCTCATTGCTGTCCCATCTATAGTGTAAACATAACCTATCATGCTCCTAATGCTATCTACATCTCCAGCCATATATGAATCTACATAACCACACAAAGTGGTGTCTGATCCACTGTAGCACAAAAATGTCCCCATGGTCCATCTCAAATACCGAAGGATCCACTTTATTGCTGTCAGTGATCTCTACCTGGATCACTCATAAATCTACTCACCACTCCCACTTTGCATGGATAATATCAGGGCCTAGTGTACACCATGACATATGTCAAATTTCTAACCTCGGATGAGTAAGGTACCTTGGACATCTAGTTTCTCTCATGTTTTATCTTGGGACATTACTCTTTTGATAACTTGAAATGGTCTGCCAAAGGAGTCCCAACCAGTTTAGCATCCTACATGTTAAACCTCTTTAAGACCTTCTTAATGTACTATTCCTAAGATAAATTCAGCTTCCATTCCTTCCTATCGCAAGATATCCTCACACCAAGGATTTTTTTGGCTTCCCCTAAATCCTTCATAGAAAGGATTCACTTAGTTGCTTCTTGAGTATTTTTATTTCCTGCATTTTTTACCCGTAACCAACATCTCATTCACATACGACAAAGGATAATATAATTATCATCATAAAATTTATTTATATACATGCAATGGTCAGAATGAAATCTAATATAACCTTGCTCCATCACAAAGCTATCAAATTTATTATACCATTGATGTTGAGCTTGTTTTAAGCCATACAAGTTCTTCTTCGATTTTGCACAACATCTCATCTTTACCTTTGACCTCATAGCCCTTTGGTTATTGCATATATAGTTCCTCCTCCAAATCACCATGGAGAAATGTAGTCTTTACTTCAAGTTGTTAAGGTGCAAGTCTTCTCTGCAACTATTCCTAGAACAGTTCTAATAGAAGTAATTTTTACTACGGAGAAAAAATCTCATCAAAATATATACCTTTTTTATTTGCAAACCCCTTGACCACCAACCGTGCCTTGTATCTTTCTTTCCTCCTTCTTCCTCTTTGACTCGAACACCCACATGTTATATAATTCTCTTTTTCCTTCAGTAGCTTCACCAAATCCCATGTCTAGTTCTCCATGAGATCCCGATGCTCCTCATCTATGGCTTGATCCCACTTCTTCTTGACATATACCTACATTTCTTCATCAAAGCTCTCTGGCTCTCCACTACCATTGAGTAATAAATAATAAAGAGAAGGAGAAAAAATTTTAGGTTCTCTTCTTACCCTAGAAGACCTCCTAAATATAAGAGTTTGGGGTTCTTGTTGAGGAGGTTCCTGGACTAATTCATGTGTCACTTTTCCATCCGGAAGATCCTCTACCGCTACATATTATTTCTTGGATTCTTCTTTGTTTTCTTGCAACTGCTGCTTATACATGAATTTCTCATTAAAGACCACATCCCTAGATCGAATGATTTTCTTGTCCTTAATACTCCAACATTTATATCCAAAGTCATCACCACCATAACCAATGAAAGTACATTTTTATAATTTATCCTCTAGCTTGGTCTTATCATCCTTGTCTATATAGACAAACACATCACATCAAAAGAATCTAAGAAATGAATAATTAACTTTCTTATTATACCAAGCCTCCTCAGGTATGCCTCCATCCAAGGCACTTGAGGTTCCTCTGTTTATCAAGTACATAGTTGTGCTCACTACTTCTACCCAAAAATAAAGAGGTAGTCCTACATGTAACCTCATGATCCTAGCATGTTCCATTATTGTTTTGTTCATCCTTTCTGACACCTCATTCTTCTGAGGAGTTCTTGGAACCATATTTTTCCTACGGATTCCATTATTAGAACAATAATCATCCAATTCATTGTTGTAATACTCCCCTCCATTATCTGACCTGAGACATTTTAGCTTAAGACTTGTTTCATTCTCTAATAAGGCTTTTCATTTAACAAAAGTGTCAAATACATTAGATTTGTTTCTAATAAAATAAACCAAACTTTCCTTGTTGCATCATCAATAAAAGTAACATAATAACTTGAACCCCAAGATATGATACTTGAGCTAGCCGCCATACATCGAATGCACCAGCTCTAACATACTCTCTTTCTTTGTAGGTCCAACCTTGAGAAACATTAATCTCTTATGTTTCCCATATATGCATTCCTCATAGAAGTCCAAACCTATTTATGTATATCCAGGAAAATCCTTCTTTATGATCTCCATGCCTTTATGGCTGATATGACCGAGCCTATATTACCACAATGTTGTATCTACTTCTAAAGCCACAAGATTACAAAAATTAGTGATATAAGTGGTTAAATACAAGGTTCCAACCTTCTTACCTCTTGCCACCACAAGAGAACCCTTGGTAACCTTCCAAGAGTCCATTGTAAATATCACAGTACAATGATCACTTTACAAATAACCCATCAATATCAAATTTCATCTTCATTTAGGCGCATGTCTAACATCCATCATTAGCCAAATATTCCCATTCTACATCTTAACGTGAACAAAACCTTTTCCAAATATGTTGTAAGGCTCATCATCTCTAAGAAAAACATGCCTAAAATATCCTTGAACATAATCAACAAAATAATGCCTATGTGGAGTAGCATGGAAAGAAGCCCCCAAATCTAAAACCCAAGATTCAGTAATATTGTGCAAAGAAAGAATCAAAGCATCCTGACAAACATTACCAGTTGCCACATTTTCATCCTTTTTTTCTTCTTGTTTTTTTCTTATTCCAAAGCTCCCAACAATCATTCTTTGCATGCCTAGAATTTCCAAAATTCTAGCATACTATCTTGCTTTTGGATTTTGACCTTTCCGATCCTTTGATTTTCCACGATTCCTCTATTCTTCTGTCTCCCTCTAGTTTCCACTGTCAAAGCATTCCCTGAAGTAGAAGATTCACTAGAGATTTTTCTTCACATTTCCTCACTTAGAATCACCCCTACAACATCCTCAAACTTCAACTTTGAGTTAGCTAGAATCGATTTTCTTACCACCATTACCAGGCTATTCAGACTCTCAGGTGAAGAGCACAGAACTAATAAAGCCCTAACTTCTTCATCAAATTCTATTGTAACCAAAGATAGCATATTTACAACTGTATTAAAATCATTTAGATGATCTACTACTAAACCATTCTCAGACATCTTCATATTAAACAAATTTTTCATTAAAAATATCTTATTAGAGGTAAAGGGTTTTTCATACAACTTCCCTAATGCATCCATCAGTTCTTTTGTAGTCTTTTCCTTTAAAACATTAAATAATACCGAAGATGCAAGACACATCCGGATTGTCCCAAGTGCATTCCTATCCAGAAAATACTATTCCACATTTTTCATGCTCGAGGGTTTGTTCACCTTCTCAGATAGCGGAATATAAAGATCCTTATGATAAAGGTAATCTTCTATCTACATCTTCCAAAGACTAAAATTCTTCCTATTGAATTTATCAACCCTAGATCTTCCATCATCTACCATAGCTCCCACTTAAGATAAAACTTTCCCTGTGATTCAACACTTTAGAAAACCAAACCAGGATCTGATACCAATTGTTAGGAAATAAGGGATAAAATATGTAGAATAATCCCTCACATAATCGCAACAGTAGAAACTAATATGCAGAAAATATTACAGATCTCAAATAAAATTACAGAATAAAATAACACAACACAAAGAGATAATATTTAACATGGTTCAACCAATTTGGGCTACATCCACCAATAATCACTTGCTCATATTTTATTACAAGTCACCGCTCTCTCAATATAATACCCAGATCTGTTTGGAGCTATGCTCAACAAACTCTCTGAAATTCACACACAAATTCAAAAGACATATGCAATGTTTTATATTACCTACCATATGCACAAAACCATATAAATAGAAAAATACTTAAGAATTTTTACAAAACTGTGGGTATCAAAACCATGGGCCAAAACCATCCCATAAACCTATGGGACAAAATCCCACCCATATGAGAAAATCATGTTTCCCGATATATTGGGCACGTTTTAAGGAAAAAATAATTGTATAGTACTCTTAATGTATAGTCTTCAACACTTTCTCACATGAAAACAGGCTCCAAAACCTAACATTTCCCTAGAGATATGCCACCACATCAAGTGAGTGTTATTTTTGATCGTCTATCTCGATGATCCTAGTCTTCATGATCCTCCATCTAATAAACTCATGTTGGAGTCAATTCAAAAATTATAGTCTTTATTTAAAAAACCATTTTAGGATATAGAATCCACAATTACATCTCTTAAATCTAAAATCCAATAGCTTAAGGATGTTTCTTATGCTCACACTACTTCTTCTTCACATCTTCATTATATGTCTTATACATGTGATCATATTATTGAACCTCAAATATTTCCACTCCTCGCACCTATCAAGTTTAAAATCATTGTTAATCATCAATATATTATTCCACAACTCATAAATCATCAATTAATAAGCTTATAATCTACTCATTTTTATCCTCCTTATCAGCTTGAAAAATATCAAGGTATTTCATATTTCAATTATCATCAAATCAATGGACATAATGACGATGATTGTTATGCTTTACAATGAAGAATCAAACATCTTGAGCGACATGGTTTTCTTTAATTCACTAAAAAGTGTTCTATTACATGGTCCTCTTAACTTGTTACATCTCAATGGGTTCCTAAATCTGATTCGTATGTATATAATGAGAATCATGTCATAAATTCTAATGTTTCTTCTTCCGTCACTCTAGCAATACCTATGAAATCCACTCAAACTAAGTAAATTCCTCTCAAAATTGGTCTCACTTTACCTCCTGTCAATTTGTGCACATAGATATCAATTCAACCTAAGAATCCTCCTCTAAAAATCCATTCAACACCTCCATCACCTCCTAAGTTTCATGCATATTCACTGATGCATCATTTCTCTCATATACCACCGATCTTTGAGCATGGTCATAATCCTTCATATTTGAAAGCATCGAGTAAAGGACCTGTAAAAGAACTCAACATTGCAAGGAATATAATATGAAATGCACGGGATGTATTATTCCAATAGTAGGAGGATATTAATACACAAAGCTTGATCCTATTAAAAAGGATTCAAGGCTTATCTTGAAGAGTATCCCTATTATCCCTCTTAGATGAGTTGTGTGAGACAACTCATTATACACACACTAGAATAAACCTCTAGTTCACACTATAGTTATAATTTTCCTAACAATCACCCCCTTAGTGTGAACATGGGGAAAGTTATCTCCTGTACTTGCTCATGTTTTACATATGGTTTTACAATTGGTTAACCACTAACCACAAGAAGGTTTTCTAGGACAACCAACAACCATATCTGTATGTGTTTTTCAAGAGATCCACAAACTCTCAAGAAGGTTTTAGAATGGAACCAACAACCATTTCATAGCACAGTACATTATTTTTTCTCTCATCATTTTCAATACAGAAGAGGAGATTGTAGAAAACATGTTTTGAACAGGAATGGGACTTTTGTTCATTATTACAATAGAAAATAAACACACAACACAACTGAAATAAGGTCACCAATATGCTGAGAAATCTCTTTGTTGGTGACTAACAAGAGATGTTGATTAGCCTCCTCCTCCTTTTCCTCCTGCCTCTAATTGTTTCTAGAATAGAAAGTCATCGAAATTGTAGTCAGGTTCTTCTGGTGTTGGTTCTTCTGTTTCTGATTCTTCTTCAGCAGCTACATTTTCCTCTTGCATTTTAAGCTTTCCTTTTATGATGTCTTTGGCACGAGTAATACAGAAAGAAGCTCTATGTCCTTTTCTCTTGCAATAATAACATTCTGTTTCTTCTTTGTTCTTTGAAAAATTTGTATGTCTTTTGTTTGTATAGAGGGAATTTTCTTCCTGAATGTCTTCTTTTGTTCTTTTCTCCTCAGCTAGGAGTGCAGAAATCATGTCTTCTAGTGATTGTGAGGGCATCTATCTGAGAGTGAAAATGACATTACTGTATTTAGGAAGAAGATTGTTTAGAAGTATGGCTTTAGCATCTTCGTCATCTACTACAACTTTTACTTCTGCAAGTTTCCTTATGAGTGATCTCAGTTCATTGATGTGACTTGACATTGTCACATTATCATTCATTTTGAGTTTGAATAATTGAAGTTTTAATGAAAATTTTGCATTGATTGCATTTGAACCGAAAGTTTTGCTGAGTAGTTCCCATATTTCTTTAGCATATTTTTCCATGTCTACATAGTGTAATTCTGTATCAGATAATGTAAGCCTAATTATTGATTTTGCTTTATCATCTCTTGTTTTCCATTCTATTAATTTTGCGGCTTCTGTTGGTTTAGTTTCATCTCCAGAGACAATTCTCCATAGGTTTTTGTTCATGAGTTGCATTTGGATTTTAACTTTCCAAGTGTGAAAGTTTAATCCATTGAACTTATCTAGTGGGATGTCCATGATTCTTCAGAGTGTCGGTTTCAACCGATAATGCACTCTTCAATTTTGTTTTTCAGGGTGTCGAATACAATCAAGAATGCACCCTTTACAATATAGTTTTTAAAAGTAATAAAATTAATTAATTTTTAAATTTTATAGTATCAATCAAAGAAAAAACTAGATTGAATTAAAAAACTATAGTGAATCTAAAAACTTTGGGGTTTAAAATTATATATATGTAAAAAAAAACTAGTGATCAGAATCACCATGCATGTGAGGATTTTTATGGAGGAGATAAAGTGGCCTACATGCATGTTATCTCTATGCGTGATGATCTAGTGAACACATGGTGATACTGCTAATGCATTTAGATCTCAAATCCACCTTTTCAGTCCTCCATACGCAACAACAATTCAGAACGTTGCTTCCTTTTCCACCACACATGTCTGAGACACCCAAGATCAATGTAATTATGAGTATAGATCTGACTGAGTTTCCTCAACACATTGAAGACCAAGCCAAATATATCTGAAATCTATGCATAGGTGTGGTCGATCAGAGGAATATGGTAGTATTGTAAGTAAAAAAACACAAACCATGATCAATGTAAATTCTCCAAGGGAGCGCCGAATTCAAAGACCAGACACTCACCAAATCCATTTAGAAACACTCAGAAAATCCATGTATCAAATCCATTTAGGATGCAAATGTGGTAAAAATCACAAAACAAGGCCTACAGTCTATCCATTTCTAGGCACTCATGCCTCATGCAAATGGAGGATGTGCTTGTTATTCAATGGTGCACACAGTCGGGGGATGTGCTGGAAACTTTGATTGATCTCTTGTCAGATCTGAGCCACCATACTACAATGCAGAGAAGTCAATGCTACCTCCCGCATCCTAGGATGAACCATGCTCTAATACCAAATGTAAAAGAACTCAACATTGCAAGGAATATAATATGAAATGCATGGGATGTATTATTCCAATAGTAGGAGGATATTAATACACAAAGCTTGATCCTATTAAAAAGGATTCAAGGATTATCTTGAAGAGTATCCCTATTATCCCTCTTAGATGAGTTGTGTGAGATAACTCATTATACACACACTAGAATAAACCTCTAGTTCACACTATAGTTATAATTTTCCTAATAGGACCCTCATCTATTAATGTCATTGGATAACACATTCATTATAAAACAATTGGGAACATTGTATTTATTCCCCCTCCTCTAGCATTCTTACGTGTCACACATACTTTACACTTTAGATCTAGTCTATCACACAAATCATAAACATCTTGATCATCATTACATGATGACACACTCTTGTGCTTTGGTTCACACTTGACTATTGAGGGAATACTATATACATAAACCTCACACACTACAAATTTTAGACTTCACACATTACACATTCATAGAATCTCTTTCTATGCAACATCTATAGTACATCATACACATTATAAATTATACACTAACAATACACATTTTCACACACTTGACACATTGGTCACACATCCTTCTCATCACTTAGACACATTACACATTTTACACTTGGAACATTCACAAAACATATCTCTATCATTTATTAGTCACACTACACATTACACACCTCACATAACACACGTTATACACACATGAAAACTTCCTCTCGTATCTTCTATTACATAATAGTATTGGAAATTAGGAAAATAAGAGGAGGGGTGAATCGGTGTCTATTCAATTTTACCACATAAATTATTTCACTTCATTTGTATCATCAAAACAAAACCAACATTCATAAGCAACTAAAAAGAGATACAAAAATGAAAGACAAATTTTAATGTCAGAAACCCAAACTGGGAAAAACCCCACTAAAACCAAGAACTACCATTAGGAAATAAATGTCCTGTAAATGTTGCATAGGTTTCATAATTGATCTTCAACTAAACATGGATGTGTAAATATAACAATTTAAAAAAGCTACTACTCATCCTTTGATAATATTCAAATTTTCATGAAGCTTCAACTCCCAATTTTTGTCCAACAACTACTAACCTTATGTAAGCTTCAACTTATAGGGAAGCTACAATACCCCATATATGTAGTTGCAACTTAGACTCTTCAAGATTTTTAAAACACTTGATTTGTTGTCTTCTAAAACTAATAGAGTCCACTAAATTTTCTATCCTAATTATTCTAAGTTCTACTCCTAATTCCCCTTTATTTTAAATCACTTAATCAATAACTGATCTTTGTATATTCTATTCTTAACTCCCTTCAAACTATGATCAATTATTTTCTCACACTCAAGAAAATTCTCTTTCACTCAATTGGAATTTTCTCTTCATGAATATTTATATATGTATAAATGGTATTCAAGTATGATAAAAAAACTTCAAGGATGATATTCCCATGTAAAAAAATAAACTATCTTATATGAGACTTATACATTCATGCTCCTAGTTAACCCTTTATCAAAATTCATCTTATCTCCTTCATCTTCAATGTACCTATTTTTGTAAGGTCTTCATGTACCTTTCTTATGCACCTTCAAGCTTTGATTTTTTCAATTCATTCCTCCTTATCCATCTTCATTAAAAACTATCTTCAATTTTATACTCTATTCACACCCTAACTAGAATTTACTACTTTTATCATCCATCATCATGCATTTTCACATTATGCATTCTAAGACAATTTCCATCTGTTATATCCTCATCTCTTTCTCAACAACTATTCTTGTAACAAAGAACATATTTTTCTATCAATATCTACACTACTTAGTGTCTCTAGAACTTCAAATTTATGTGACTTCTTTTTCACCCATGACCTAGCCCTTCATATTCATGTTTTAGGGATCTTCATACTTTTCACTAAAAATGATTTAAGAAAGACAAGAATTAAAACTCAAATTGTAATTGTTATGTGTTTTTTCATATGTGCATAATTATCTTCTTCCTCTCTCTAAACATTTTGAATCCTGTGAACTCAACTCGATACATAAAGAGTTATGATAGGTATAAAGGAGTTACATATGTAGATAATCCAAAATCCCCTTGATTTCCTTTAGACACACTTTAATTATTTGATGTCCAAATTTATTTTGAAGATAGAACACTTGGGAACTTTGAAAGCTTTACTTCACAAGTTCTGAGAGTGAGGGCTAACTAAATTTTAGAAAATTTAAAGTACTTTGATTATCCTTTTACATTGTTACATGATTATAACCTTGGTGTTTAGTCTTCATGTTAGGCTATAATTTCCTTGCAATCATTCCCAAGATGGTTCATTATTGGACCCATAAAAAGTAACTAAGTACCTATTATACGAAACCTTGTGGCACATGGTGAAAGGGAAAGAAATCACGCACAAAAGTAGTCCTCAAAAAGGCATGAAGGGTTACACCAAGAAATATTACAGCTAGGACTTAGTAAAGTTTTGGATGAAATAGAAAAAGATGCACATAAGGAGTGAATGGAAAAGTGACCAGATACAGATGTGGATAAGCTATGAAGACTTGTGGTCCAAGTAAAGGATATTCCAAGGAATCATTACGGTTATCATGGAAGGATAAGGGGTCAAGGTTGTTAAGGATTAGCTAGCATAAGCATGCTAAAGACACTCGATTGAAGGAAATGCATGGAGACACCTGGCAGGTTCCTAGGTAGTGGTAGAACAAACATGAGAAGATTCTAGCAGGCCTTCGCAGGTGATGATGAACAGTTAGGAGAATATTCCTTTGACTGCTTGATATAGAGGATCATTCCTAGAAGAAGATGTGTGGGTGAGGAGTAAGAAGAAAGAGAGGAATGGGAGAGAATAATGTAGTGTATAAATAACATAGAGCTTTGGAATGTAAAGAAAGTTTTGTTATTATGAACTTTGTCATGGATGGAACCTCTGAATGTAATCTTAGCTACTATAATTGAATCATCAATATAATGAAGAAATTATGTAATACCCTAGAAATGAGTCCTAATGTGTTTTCCCATTTGTTCGTGTGGGTGTTACTAGTTTCCTCAATGTTGTTTTGTGACTATTTCTACTTTTAATTGATCATGTTAAATTTGTGTTTAGAGTATATCTTCTAGGAGTATAAGCTTACATCTAAAATGCTATGGATAAATGCACTCATCCTCTAGTTATATTGTATCATCATGTTAATAAAACACATTCTCACAAAGCTCACATAAAGGAGGGGCTCGGTGCCTACGCACACCTCAAGTTATCTTCCAAGCTAGGACTAGATGTTATGTCGGCGCGCCTAGGATTGGTTACTGAAATAGGCTATGGTATTAGAGACTACATTTTGGCTCCATTTCTGGGACATCTTTTTGAAGCTATGATAATTTTGTATGGTGACAGAGTGCTTAACATTGGATAGTGTCGAAGCATGGTTTAAGAGCATGGAGGATGAGTTTTCTCAGATATTTAGTACTAGACCTAAGTTTGATGCACATAAATGGGTAGAAAAACATTTGTATCATGAGCTATATGAGACCTTCTTTTGTTATTTTCCAGTAGATTTGTATGAATGGATTTCAACATATGCATCTAGAACAAGTTGGTACTATAGATCTCACGTGTGGACCCAAGATGAATATCGAGGCTGCAGGATGCTGACCTGACTTGGATGCATGTTGTTGATCATTGGTGGAAAAGAGTGCTGACCAGTTATACCATGGAATACACTATTTCTATGTATTCTTATCCTGAGGTTGCTTTGAGTTTGAGTTCTTAAGGGATCCTAGAGGATTTTTCCTACATGTTATCCCTAAATCTATGAAGATCCTAATCATTACCATAAGTTTTTAAGAATTTCCTATGGCTAGATAAGATTCTTTGTAGTGTTGGGCAAGGAAGCTAGGGTGGAGGAAGATGACAAAAATTGCGGCTGAAAAAGAGAGACAGGAGAGATGAATGAAGTATAGCGAAGTGCATGAAATGGAGTTAGATAAAAATGAGAGGTTACAGGAGTGATGGATTTATGGATTTAGATGTTGCATGAAGGACCTGAGGTTCACGCGGAGGATGTGGAGCCCGAGAAATCTATGCACCCCATCTCAACAAGAGAGAAAGAGAGATCCCTTCAGCTTCTGATGAGATTTTGTCACTCGAGAAAGGAGAGCCATTGGCACACATCTAAATCCACCTGGTGACCAAGCCTTAGTGCTTAGTCTTCCAAATCAAGAGATAAGTATTGCTAACATAGTTGGTATCAGTGGGAGTGACCAATTTACACCTAGGAGATAAATTTTCATTTAGTACATCTATGGCTGCATAATCATTTCTCGTGTTTGGAGGAATATTTTTGGAACAAAATTTGGATAAAGTTTAGGTACTCAAAGCTTTGGTATCACATCTGGGAGTGGCATGGGACACACATCTGGTAGTGGTGTAATATCACAAACTATATACATGTAGTTTAGTGGAACATTAGGAACGCAGCTAGGCACAACCACTTCGTGCTCATTATCGGCTATTGGAGGTGGATCTAGTGGTATAGGAGCTGGAGGACGTGGTGGATTAGGAGGAATAGGACCTAATGGATCTAGTGGATTTGGTGGAGGAGGCAACACCAAAGGGAATCAAGGTTTTGGGTTAGGGGGACAAGGGCCTCAACCGATACCAACTATGTTACAGAAATGTCTTTCCATTTACCAGACTACAAAGGTGTTGAGGATGTTACAGAACATGTACACAAGTGTGAAATACTATGGCACGTGAAGGGGATCACTACCTCAAAGTGAAAGGAAATTCAGTTTGCAATGATGTTACAAGGGCACACACATAGTTGGTACTAAAAGTATGACCCCCATTAGATGGTGGTAGATTACACTACGCTATGGAATACCTTTTTAACAGAATTTCATATCCTTGAGTTTTAATAGAAGAGAATCAACACTCTGAAGGATATTCAACAAGGTATGGTAGAGATCGTGGGGAATATGATACACATTTTAATACTCTCTTATCAAAATTTTCTTATGATATTTACCCTTCTCGGATGTTCAATGGTTTTTTTGAGGATTGATAATACCATTTAGGAGAGAACTTTCACAAAATTGCGTGAGGCCTTGGAGGCTACCCTCACACACCGATGTTGTTAAAATTGTGGATATAAGTGTTAGTCCCTTTCTTGAGGCTCAGATTTATGCAATGGTGAAGTAGCTAGAAAATATATCTGTGAACTCGGTGCATGAGACTCACAATGGTCTATTATACATAGATTGTGAGGTAGGAGTTGCCCTCGAAGATTGGTACAAATCATGATGGTGGACTGTGAAATTTTCCACGAGAGATCATGATGTAAGTAGGTTCCCATTACTGCAACGTGGATCCATAAAAATGTGTCTTGCTATTGCAATATTTACACCTCTACTACTCACGACACCAAGGATTGTAGATTTATTTACCAGATTCATGATGCCATTGATATTGGTGTGTGTCAAACCATCCACATGAACAATTCCAAGGATAATGATCATCACTATGAAGGGCACGCAAATGGAGGGGTATGTGGAAGACATTTTTGAGGAGGATTTCATGGTCGCGGTAACCGTGGAGGAAGAATACGTGAGTTCCCACATGGGATGTGTTACAAATTTGGATCCATGAAGCACTACAAGCACGAGTGCCCTGATGTACTACAATTCTCTTGGTGTGGGAAGAAGCATAAGTATGAGGACTGCCTGACTTATTTGAGCACATGAGCTAGAAACACCGAAAATACAAAGGCACCGAATGGTAAGTGTAAAGAAGGTCAATTCATAATGGATGCCAAGATTGGCGTATGAGTCAAAACTAGATATTATACTAGTTACAACATGAGCCGAGCCTATACATGTTAGGGAAGTACCAAGGAAAGGACTGCTGATAGTTAGAGAAGAAGTGATAGATGGAAAGTATCAAAACCCTACTCATCAGAAAGAATTATATCAAGAAACCATGGATGTAATTCAAATCCTACAAATAGAGATTCAGTATTTGAAGGATCAATCAAAGAATTTAGAGTAAAGGAAGAATGCAAAGGCACCGCAAAAGGCCCTGGATGAGGTCGAGAAAGTATGTAAAATGGTAAGGCAAGAGAACATCATTCCTTTTCTAGGGGAATGGCTAAGGGGAAAAGTACCGTGTTCCGGAGGAGAGCATGAGAGGCAAGTTTTACATGCTAACCTTCCTACCCATAGTCTTGATTATGATAAGGATATTACCTTGAATGTTGTTGTTGATGGATGGCTCCTGAGAAATATTCGATAGACATGGGTGTATAAGTTAATGTCCTCACTCTAGATGGATGGTATCAAATGGGAAGGCCCATGTTACAAACATCTTAGAAAAATTTGTATATGGCTAACAAGATAAAGGTAATGCCTATTGGTGTCTTGAAAAATGTTGTTATCACTATCCAAAGGGTGAATCCCACTAGGTATTTCAAAGTATTAGCTCTAGCCAAGGAAAATAACATTTCACCATTGCTTGGGCACACTTGGTGATATAAGAACAATGTTGATCTACAGTTCAACAAGGGGTACATAAGATTTGAGAACAAGGAAGAGTGGGTCATCATCCCCTTAACCAATGGGAAGTCAGTACCCTATATTGAGCCCTTGGGAGAAGAATTTCTTGACAATATTTATGTGTGCTCTATCAAGGACCCTGAGGTGATTCACCCTACAAAAGGAGTTATTCAATTTGAATATTCTTAGTCCATGAGTGATACAACTAGTGTGGCATGTGACAATTGGGCGCACGGGACTTATGAGTTAATTGGGTGATAGTTAAGAGGCTTAGTGAAAAGAGTAAGAAATGTGTGTTTAGTCAAGCACCTAGGAGGGAATAAGTTACCAAGTTATTCTAGAGGAGATAACCCTAAGGATTTCTTATGAGAAATGGAGGCTCAGTGGAAAAATGAGGTTGAAAGAAGAGGAATTCTTAGCTATAACTTTCTTGGGACCACAACGCATTGGTGGACGACACATTGTGATAGCCTTCTAGAGTGGCACGAGGTGATAATCATGTTCTCTATTAGATTATACTAAATCAATGCACCCATTGCAATAAAATATTTCCATGGGAAGTAACCCACCTCATTTCACATCCAAGCATGTGAGAAAGTATGGATGGGAGGTGTGGAGAACTTTCCACCTTCTTTATGGGTACATAAGTTGTATTCCACCTTACAAGGTTGTGCATGTGCATGGTATATTCTCTCCAAGATGCCCCATCACAAATTAAATTGGTAGGAGTTGACGGGTTACCTCTTTCAAGATTTTGAGTATCGAGTACTAAACCATCGGTGGATATGGTGTTATAGGTTGTTAAGTGCCTAACGATGGGAAATAGTGCCATCTTTGGAAGATAGAATACTTGAAGTTATTAGGTGAACCTAGTTTGGAGATGCACTTTGATGAAGAGGAATTAGAGGAGACACAACTTGAGCGCGCATGTATGGAGAAAGAAAAAGGGAAATTGGTCTATGTGATAAATGGAAAAGAGGTAGAAATTTTAAATGTTAACCATACTAAAGGTATGCGTGAAGTTAGGGATAACATTGATGAGCAAGCGTGTGCCTACCATGAACCCTTGAAAAAAAATAAGGTTAACATTAGTTCGGAGGCTGAACCTAAGGAGGCCACTATTGGAGACTATTGGTCGAGAGAAGGAGGTCTCAAAGATCATTGATCTATTGCATGAGTTTCAGGATTTATTTTCACGTGGGTACCATGAGCTTAAAGGAATTCACCACTCCTTGGGAGAGATGAAAATATATTTTAAACAAGGTTCACACCCAATTCGGAAGAGGAATTATCGAATGAATCTAAATATTCACATCAAAGTCAAGGAGGAGATAGACAAGATGATCACTTTAGGCATCATTAAAGTTATGGAGGAATCAAAATGGGTAATCCCCATGGTCATCAATATTAAAAAGGATGGAAGGATAAGGATATGTGTTGACTACAGGGACTTAAATGTGGTATGTGTAATTGATCCTTTTCCAACCCCTTTTTGAGGAGATCCTAGAAGGAGTGGTTGGGCATGAAATTTATTCCTTCACGGATGGATTCTCAGGATACCATCAAGTTAGAATTGCTAAAGAAGACCAAGAAAAGACAAAATTTTCCACTGAATGGGGAATTTTTTCCAATACAGTCATGCCTTTTAGATTGAATAACATGAATACATTGTTTTCACGCATATTGGTCCAGGAATTTTAGGATTTTATCCATAAGTTTTTACAATTCTACCTTGATGATTGGACAATGTATGAAGTAATGAAAGACCATTATGAAAATTTGAGATTGATGTTTGAGAGATGTTGGTAGTTGAGGATATCCCTCAACATTAAGAAATGTGTTTTTTCTACTCCATTTAGGACTCTGTTGGGGTATATTATATGTAAGGAAGGTTTTCTGGTGGATCCCGCCAAGGTTGCTGTTATTATGGGGTTAGGGGAACCTAACGGTCAAAGTGCAATCCGAGGGTTTTTGGACATACGGGGTACTAATGGAAATTTATTAAGGGGAATGCCAAGATTGCCACACCAATAGAGAAGTTACTAAAAAAAGAGCTCCTTTCACCGGGGAGAGCACAAAAATGACGTTTAACACATTGAAGGATAAGCTCATCATTTCTCCCATATTAAATTTTTCCTCTTGGGATAAACCTTTCCACGTGCATGTTGATGCTTCAGGGATGAAAATTGGAGCAGTCATTAGCACAACTTGGAGAAGGGATTGTTGGCCACCCTTTTTGGTTTGCTAGTAGGAAGTTAACTCTAGTAGAGAAGAAATACACCACTATTGAGCACGAATCACTATCGATGATCTACACACTACATAAGTTCAGGTAGTATCTGCTAGAAACACCCTTCATATTTTACATGGATCACATGACATTGAATTACTTGGTGAACAAGACCATTTTACAAGGGTGCATATGTCGGTGGGTCCTATTGTTTCAAGAATTTGAGTTTACAGTTGTTGTGAAACTAGGAAAGAGTAATTTAGGGCCTGACCATTTGTCAAGAATTGACTTGGGAGAGGATGCTCGGAACATTGAGGATACTATGCCAAATGCACAAATGTTTAGGTTACAAGCATGCACCCTCTGAGTTGGAAGATATTTTTGTGTTTCTCAAAATGGGTGTGGCGCCAGAGGAAATGAAAAATTTGGAGAAGAAATAGTTATCTATACGCAACGCAAATTACATGCTGATTGGTGGAGACTTATACAAGTTAGGCCATGATGACATTTTGTGACGATGCGTGTTAGAACATGAGAAAATTTTAATCATGGAAGAAGCTCATGGTGGGATTACAATAAGGCACTATACAGAAATGCCAAAATGTGGAATATTCTATGCGTAGGGATGTGGTGGGAAAGTATCTACCAGATTGTATTGAATTTTCCAAGCCTCGTGACCATTATCAATGCTTTGGGAATCTAGGAAGAAAAGATGAGATTCCCTTGAGACTAATAGCCAGTGCAGAACCATTTGAGAAGTGGTTCACTAATTTTTTATGACCAATTTCACCTCCCATGTGAAGGACTAGTTTGCACTATGTCATTAATTATACGATTACTTAACAAGGTGGGTAGAGGCGCGTAGAAGGGATTGCAAAATGGAGACATATGCTAGATTCTTATGGTAGAACATAATTAGCATGTATGGATGTCCTTTAATCTTTACTAGTGATAGGTGTAAACATTTTTTGAATGAGATAGTCAGGATTTTGTTGGCGGAATTCATGGTGGCCCATCACAAGACTACCCCATATCATCCATAAGCTAATGGAACCATAGAAGCATTCAACAAAATACTGAGTCACGCACTCACCAAAATTTGTGATGTGGGAAGACAAGATTGGGATGACAATGTCTGAGTAGTACTATGGGGTAATAGGACAACCTATAAGTGATTGATCAAGGCCACACCATTCTAATTGGTGTTTGGTGCAGAAGTTGTTTTACTAGTGGAGTTTATACTACCATCCTTGTGTATTACGTGTGTTGTAGGATTAGCTGATGAGCAAGCACTATAAGCATGCATTGAAAAGTTAATTTAGTTGGATGAAAAGTGATCCCTTGCAAGGTAGACTCGAAGACCGAAAAGGCACAAAAAAATCATGGCATGATCATCATATCAAAAACAAACAATTCGAGGTGGGGAAGATGGTTTTGCTATATGATTCCAAATTTATGTGCCATCTTGGGAAGCTGAAAATCCATTGGTTAGGACCATATGTCATCTTGTACATCCTCAATTCAGGTGCATTCTAGTTATAGGCACTATATGAGACAAGGTTACTAGGTTATTTCAATGGGAATAGGCTAAATCCCTATTATAAATAAGGCTTCTGTGTGATCTGAAATAAGGCAACTTTGCCAATTAGTTTAGATTTATGTCTTTGTGTCTATTTCCTTTATTGCATGTTGGTGTACCGGTAGCTAATTGCATTGTAAGACATTCTAGGAATAGGGGATTGTACATACATTTTTGTGTGGGGTGAGGTAGCAACTATTTTGTACATGAAGGTAGGAATGTTGGGAAAAATTTAGTATGAAGGTAGACAAACGAGCAATGGGATAAGAAAGGGCACATGGATGGAAAAGGTGCGTAAGTTTTGTGCAGTTAGGAAGGTGGGTTGAAATAACATGAAGACCACAAGAAGGGAAGGATCACATGGTATGCCATGAGTTAGGCAACACTATAGGGAACTACTTAGTAGACGACACAGAGGTTATGTACTTGGCATGGGGATATACACAAAGGAGGTCTGTGGTAGTCTAAGTGGTGTTGGAGCACTTAGAGGTTATAGCTACAAAGCATGAGGGGAATTCACGAAGTTTCTTTAAGTGAAGGAAAGTGTTTTATTAAAAAGTGACTTAGGACACATGGTCGGAGGGACTCTAAGGCATTGATAAAGTATAAATAAGAAAAGGTTAGTCATTTTGAATACCTTTCCTTAGAGAATTTCTTTTTCACTCCCAAACTTGAAGTGAGATGAGGATTTTTCTAAAAAGAGCAACGCGAAGTACTATCAGAACTAGTAAACTTGTGTAAAGCTATATTAAGAAATGTGGTATAACATGAAGGTAATAAGACAGCGAAACAAAAAGGAGGTTACGTGAGAGAGAAGAAAGTAAGTTTCTGAATTTAGAAAGGAAAAAGAAATAAACACAACACCTAGGGCATAAAGGAGAGTAAAGAGAGATGGCACCAAAGAAGGCACACATAAAGAAACTAGTGGTGGAAAAGGAGGACCCAATGGAGATCTACTCGAGATGCAGTACCCCCCTGGAGTGATCAAACTAAGAAGTGGAATTTGAAGTTATACTAGTGTAAAATCAGTGAGTACAACCATATAATTACTGATAATGAGATGTCAAGAGGAGGAGGGATCTTATGTCAAACACTCTAATGGTAGACATTCTTAGAAACCCTAAGGTGGATGAATCAGTGAAGAAATAACTATAAATCATGTGGTTTTACAACTATGGAGATACCCTTCTTTTCCAAACCCACCTTGCTTTTCAGTGGTTAATGTTGCGGATGTATGATGTCTTCTTCTACTTCACAGGAAGGATAATGTGGATAAAAGGAAAATTAATTTGAAAGGTAACATGCTTGTGAAATCATCAAGAAGATACGCACTTTGATTTATGTGCCACTACCAAGATCAAGGAGCTGGAAAAGAAGCTAAATTATGAGAAGGGGGTAGGGACAAGTAATTACAAATCTCCCAGACCCAAAGCACTAACGGTCACCTCTCAACTCATTAGATAAAAATAAGGGGCATACATCAAGTGTAGATTCCTTTATGTGGCCTACAGGTGTCTAAGAGGGCACACTACAACTTTTCCCAATTCATTGCAAATGACATTATCAAAGAGGCACGGGTATAAAATGAGGCAAGAGAAAAGATCACTTGGGGCTCCATTCTCGCATCTTATTACATTCTCGGGATATTGGTGCCCCGATGGACTAGATGGGAGAATTTGGGTTCACCCACCAATGCATGCATCCCCTACAGGTCCAATTTGTGTAGTTCACTTACGATGGGACTATCTCAAATGCTTATAACAAGCGAATGAACATGTGGTTTGAGAGGTTGCGTGAAGCCTTTGAGAATGAGTGGCACATTCCCCATAAGTTGCCACAAGTTTTTGGTGACAAGGTAAAGTTTTTTGTCACACAACACTTTTGTTTGGCAAAGTTCATGATGGCTAAAGGAGAGATGGGGCCATGGTGTAAGCTCTACATGAAGTGTGCCATCAACATGATTAATTATGCGCAAAGGTTAGTTTTTGATGTAGATAAGGTGGATGCTAATGTCCACATGTTGTGTACCATGTAAAAGTATGGCACTTGTCCTTCCTATGTCGAGGTTTTGGAGCCATATTTCCTGGAATTACACCTACAAGTTAGTGTTACAATCAAAGGGTATGTCCATCGGGTGTTTGTGCAACTATGTGCTAAAATACAGGGAGGAATTGAGGTGGAAGTTATAGAATCTCCCTTTCCTAAACCACAGGAAACACCTATCCCACCCATGAAGGTAGTGAAAGAAGAAGAAGAAGAAGAAGAGGAAGGAAAGTTAGATACTTTGAGTCTAGTTCCCACTTCCCTTTGACACCTTTTGATGCTTATGTTGATACTATGGACTACATTATAGACATTATTATGTGTTGGATTTAGTATGATGATTAGACATTTGATCATGGATTATTATTGATCTAGATTTGATTATGATGCATGATGATTACTAGAGACACCTAGGATGATGATATATTATTTGACATGGATGTTTTATGGATATTGCTTAGACATGTGATTTTGGATATTATGAATAGATCTAGAAAATGGATATTTTATGATATTGGTATAGTTATGGATTAAAAATACAAATGATGTAATAGTGACTTTGGTGTTGTTGTGATTCATTGTATAGTTAACTTTTGTGATTTTATTTGTATCATATTGGATGTTTTGATATGGCCACGAGGCTGAAGGAGGTATTTGCATTTTGCAGGTTAAAAATATCACAACAAAACATCGGGGATCGGAGACCAACCAAAATAGAATTCTAGGTGAATTCGACAAGGTCACCATGGCAACTTGTTTTATTGTGTTGTGTGTTGTTTTGTTAGAGATTCCCATGGGGGGAATCATCTTTATATGTGACCATGGGTTGTGTATTTTTGTTGATATGGTTAATGTTTATTTATTGTTGTATGTATTTTATTTGTAATGTGTTCTCTTCTTTTAATTAATTAATTGTGATAGATTAATGTGAGGAGATCATATGTTTAAAATGTAAATAAATTAAATTGGGATATGGAAAGTAATTATTAGAGTTGTTGGCTGTTTGTAATTAATTTTTAAGGGATGTGTAAGATGTGTAAGAGCTTGTGTAAGTCATATTTTGGAGTAAGAAATACTCCACCTCCATGGAAATTCGAATTTGACCTTGGGGGTGTTTTTGGAGGCTTGTGGGACAAGTAAAACTTGTCCCATGCCTCTAAATTTATGTTACCAACCATACTTATGGTTGGGGAAGTGATTGGTGACTTTTTATAATGCATTTTATTCATCTTGTGCATGTTTTTAATTGCACTTTCTTACATTTTAATTAATTGTTGTCCCTTGAGGTGTGGGCTCTTTTGAGTGTGCAAGTAACTTGTCATTTTTCACCCACCTCTTTATTGAGCCTTGGAGTTTGGAGTTTTTCTTTTGTGTTTGATTGTGAGGATGTATGATGTGGCATCCTACATGGATCCACATCATCCTCTTCTTTCCCTCTTCTATATATTTCAAACTCTCTTCTTGTTTTGGGGTTGTTGAACCTTTTTGCATTCTTCCTTGGGGTGCATTTTCTTGTTGGAGCTCTTATTTTTGGAGGAAGTTTTGGAGAAAGCTTTGCATGCTTGTGAGTTTCTATTTTGGACTGTGTTTTCTTGGCATTTGAAGCTTGCTGTTAGGAGCAAAATTCACCATGGAGAGGTAGGAATTTACTCTCTTTTTATTGCTGTTATTTTCTTGTGGTGTTGTGTGTATGGAAAATGTTTTGATTTATTTGTTGGCTAGTTGGGTAGACTACCTTAGGGATGGTGTAGGAGAAGGATATGGGGAATCCATGTGGGGGCATAAGGAATTCCATTGGCATTAGAATTTTGTGGAGGGAGTTTGGGTTTGGGATCCACCATGGAAAAGAAATAGCTTGCATTTCTTACTTTGTGGGGGAATAAGGAGGGATTTGTGGGGGCATAAGGAAATGTGTGTGATGTTTTATTTGGTGGTTTGTTATTGGTGGATGCCCAATTCCTAATTGGGAGGAATAAGTAGCTTCCCCATAGGCCTTTCTCCTTTGGCTTGCAAGATCAAGCCTGAGTTCTGCTTTGAAATGTTTCTAAATGCAGTTGTGAATTGTTGTTTGTTTTATGTTGCATTGTGTTTTAAAAAAATATGTATGTGAAAGAATGTTGTGTTATGGAAGCCAGTTGTTGCCATTGTTGAATTGCATCTTTTATTGTATCTTGGTTGGGGCTTGGGGGACAATGACGAAGGAAGGCTTCTCCTTTCATTGGATGTCTTGGTTGGGTGGAGAGTGTTGCCTTTCCCCCTCTTTTGTTGTGATCTATTTGAAGAAGAAGAAAATGTGCATGTTGCTGTCCTGAGCAAAAGACAAGTGCAGTTTGATAGTCCCTTGTGAAGACATATTTAATTGTAATCCTTTCCCACTTGTTGTGGATGATGTTGTAATATGTATTTAGTGAAGAAAGATGTATGTAAATTGATTATGGAATTAGATATTCAAATTGTAAAAGACATTTAAATTTTGATTTTGTTTATTGGAAAGAAATGAAAATTTTGTCAATTGCATTCAAGGAATGAAAGAATGTAAAGATGTTTCCTTTGTTGAAGTCAATAAATAATTGCAAGTTTCCTCTCATTGCATTGTGAGTTGAGTTGGAATGTTAAATTGCAAATGGAATCTCTGTTTAATTGCAAAGGAAAGAAAATACGCATGAGAGAATTATATTGCATTGTTTGTTTTTGAAATATATGAAATTGAAATCAGAATTTCTTTGAGTATAGAATAGTGGATTCAAGTCATTTAAATGCCTCAGATTAGTTTAGAAACTATATACCACATTTAAATGATAAAATTGACATGCAGATTTAAAAGAAATAGATTTTTGTTACAAACTTAAAACTGGCAATTAATTTTAATAAAAATGTACAGTTCAGACCTACACACATTAATCAACTTGGAGATGTTAAAATTTACTATGTTGTATCTTAAATGAACTCAATTCGACAAAGAAAACTTAAGAAAACAAACTAACCATTGCAAAATCGAATCAAATCCCTTCCTCAGACGTTTTTCTATCTATTGTTGGAAAAATACAATTTTGAATCAATTGAACAAATTTAACTTCCTAAACCACTTTAAATCCTTCCTAGATCAATTCTCCATGTCTGTTTGACATGTTGAGTGAAGGAGGAGATCTAATTTAATCAAATTGAAAAGTTGGAAATTGCCAGTTTGCTAATTAAAAGCTTGTAGATCGTTTTTGGTGAAATTTACCCTTTAAATTATATCAAAAAGTAAATTTTATGTTTTCTGTGCAAATAGGGCATCAAGATCTTTCTGAAAATTCCTCTTTTCCCCAAATCTAAGCTTCCTATCAAAATTTATGGCCATTTGAAGTTTTACTTCAATTTGGCATTAAAAAAATATAATTAAATCTAAATGTTAAACTTTAATTTTTAACTTTGAAATTTTTTCCAAAAAATTTTCGTGGCCCCCACCATCCCACAACCAATTGGGACCTACCACATGACACCTCGAAGGGGTGGACCAGATTTAAACTTGTTTTTTTTTTTAATTTTAACTTGGGAAAATTTTCCCATTTTTACCCACATCCCCTACGGTCATGACCTAGTCAATTGTTGACATGTGGAATAGTGGAAGGGTGGACCCTTTTTGAACTTAAACTCTTTAAGGTTTTGAACCTTAGAAAATTTTCCAATTTTTCCCTCACATCCCCACTAACCTGCACCTAATAGGGTTACAACACGTGGCACCCTTTCTACCTTCGGTGGAGGTGCACGTGAGATTTCTCCCTAGCGCATTTAATGCTAAAATCCTAAATCTTCCGCCACTCCTGCCCATTTATTTTCCCATGCCAATCCTTTAGTGACATGTGGCATCATGGTATCGACATGGGCATGGATCAATTTGGTTCCCTTGTGCCTTTTGGTGAAAGAGACTTAAAATCTTAACCCACTCCGTCGGCCCATCGTTCCTCCCAACCAACCAGGAGGCGAAACGTGTCTCCCTTGCCGGGCTCACGGGCACGCGAAGGTGATTTGCACTTTTGTGCCAAAGGAAGGAAAATGCATTAAGTTTTTCCCATCCCTACCAACTTGCACATGGGGAAAACTTTCCTCCCTAGGCCCACAGATTATCCCTTGGGAAAATTTCTCCCCTAAAGTCCGCCACCCATAACTTGAAAAATATAAGGAGTTAGGAGGACTTATTTATATCACCGGAAAGGTGAGAAAATTTCCTATCCAATGGGAATGATTTAGGAAGATTTTGGAAGTTTTATGTGTGAGAAAAATCTAGTTAAAAATTAGAGCCAGTTAGAGAGTGGGTATGGGGTAAATTTCTCCCTGAACCTAACTGAAACATCTAACCCAAAAATTTGAACCATGTGAACTTGATTTTGTTAATAAAGGAAAAATATTTACTAATGAAATTGTTTTGTTATAGAACCTAATAGGGTCAATTGTTTCTTTGCAGAATTAGTTATGGATAATCCTAATAAAAATAAAATTATTCCATAATTTTCTAACTAACCCTAGGTTGTTTCTCGGGTCTCAAATGGGTTGTTTTGAATGGGCACTACATCGAGGAAGAGGAAGTACTACACAAACTAGAATAATAGCAAGGTCACCGATACTTAAGAACAAGTTGGCTCTAACACTCCATCACCATGGTGTAAGGAAGAGGAAGAAGAGGGGCATGAGGATAAGAAGCATAAGAAAAATGGTGCATCAATCCCCGTGGCAGGTTCAGTGGAAGGAGAGGAATAAGACCCCACCGTATTCAAAGTAGATTTAGAAGCAGAGTTGGAGGGGTGGGAGGCTAAGGCACAAGAATAAGAGGAGTAATCGGTAAGAGTTGGGGAGAGTTTGATACACAAGGCAACTACACCACAGCCATAAGCCCATAAGGAGACAAGGGGGACTCCTTTATTATAAAGGAGGATAAAGGATTCACCCCTAGTGCAAAAAAATTAAAGGACAAAGCACAAGGTGACAAGGAAGAAGTGGATGCCAGTGTCCTTACACATGGACTTTATAGATGACCGCAATAAGGTCCTATTATCCAAAATGTTCCCCTTGCACATTTTGTGGCTAACTCCCTTCATTCTTCCCTCTCTTGTGCCTCAGTCATAATTTTTGCTTTTAGGCACTCAAGACCTTCTGGAAATGGCACCATTGGATAGAGATTTTTCTCATCTTTCCAGAAAGGTAAAGTTTTCCTCCTAACTCCATGTATTTTTGAAGTTATGGCTTGGTGGAGATTTTGTGGGAAATTTTCCCTGAAAAGCCCGAGCCAATAAGATGAGGCCACGTGTCCTCGGGAGGAGGAGGGCGGAGGTAAACTTGGAATTTTTACCAAGTGTTCGGAAAGTTTTCAAAAGGAATTTTTCACCCCGAAGGCCCGCCGATGAATTGGATGCTGCCACGTGTCCAGGCGGGGAGAAATTAGAAAAATTTCCTAAGGGTTGATACAAGCAAAATTTTCGACGCCAGCCCGCATCCAATCACATTGTGCCACGTGTCTCTAGAGGAAAGGAGTGGCAGAGGGCGGAGGTAAAATTGAAAATTTGGTGAAGTGTTTTTGCGAGAGGAAAGGAGGAATTTTTGGCCCGAAGGCCCGCAGCCAATGAGGACAAGCCACGTGTCTCGCGGGGTGTCGAGCTTCGGCCACCGGGGAGAAATTGGGAATTTTTCCCAAAGGTTAGCGCAAAGAGAAATGTTTTCCCCCAAGGAACACATCCAATGGGAACGTGCCACATGTCCCAAGATCATAAAAACATGGGGAAAAGTTGGGAATTTTTCCCAAAGAAAAGTTGAAGGAAATATTAAAAGGAAAATCCCACCCCCTAAACGCAAGCAAATGGGATCGTGTCATGTGTCCAAAGTGTTAGCAAAAATGCAAAATTGGCCCGCAGAGAAAAATTGTAGGGAAAGCCAATGTCTAATAGGATTCTCGCCACGTGTCTAGCTCAAGAAAAATGGTCAACAGTGATGGAAAATTTAAGAGAATATACCCACGGTGAATCATATTCGCCACGTGTCCTCAGGTCATCATCCCGGAGAATTTTGGAAAATTTTCCAATAGCCAAAACGGTGGAAAATGAAGTGCAGAAGGCCCACATCCAATCAGAATGTGCCACGTGGCACCAGATCGATGGGGCGCAGAGATTTTGGGAAAATTTTCCCAAATGCAAAAAAGTGGGAAAATTTCAAATTTTTGGCCCGCCAACCCGTTTTGGCCCTATTTTGCCCTAAATTTTCAAACGGCCATAACTTTCGATCCAGAGCTTAGTTTTTCACGTTCTTTATATCAACGGAAAGCTAGTGAAATTATCTACATGATTTTGGGATAAATTTTGTATTTTGATGGATTTTGGAGAGATAAAATTGAAAAACACCTCTAGCACGTGGTAATCAATAGAAATGACGTTTCAACCACCATTTTTAATGAAGAATGGCTCACATTCTCTCCCAGCATGGTGAAAAATGTTAGGGAATGGACCTGTAAGGATGCCCATGCTATTTTATTACATTTTGGTCAGTGGTTGAAGCTCCTCTCATGTTTTCCCATGTTTCTCTCTCCTGGGCTCATTTTTTGCATTGTAAAAGCCAGATTTGGCTCATTTTTGAAGGGTTGAACATTTTTCATGTATTGCAGGCTCCCTTTTTCACCTTGAAAAGTGATTTTGTGGAATATCAGACCTCTTCCAAGACTGTAACATGTTTTCTACCTCTCAGATGTTGTAATGCATGTATTTTTGATATTGGAAATGACAATGCAAGCTCTGTGAATGAGTTCCAATCCTCTGTTTGTGTTGTTTGCTTCATTTATGACCTTTCATTACATTTTATCAGTTTTTGCATGATGTTTTGTTGCATTTCTATGATCTGTGTCAATCTATAGAAGTAAAAATGCTCACCACTCCTTTGGTGCATCACCTTATTAGCATTAGTTTCAGTTTTTTGCATTCTCTATCTCTGTCCCCTTTGGAATTTAGAGTAGGATTTTGAGTTTAAAACCTCTGCAACTTGCAAGTAATACACCTGATCAGAGGATTTGAGGAACCAACCTCTAACCTAGAGATTCTTTTCCCATTTTTACAAGTCCCACACTTGGGGAGAAGATTCAATGTTGTGCAATCACGTTGGATGTCCAAAATGTCAAACTAGAAATCTGATCAACATCCAGGGGTGCTGCTAATTTGCACCAACAGTTTTGCACGCACTGGGGACCTTAGAGGTCTTCATCTTCATTGCAACAAAATTGATGTGCATTTGTTGCAAGTTTCTTTCTTAAAAGATCTCTAAATTACACATCTGGCGACTCCAAGGAAGAAAAATCAGCTAGTGTTAGCAGTGCAGACTTGAAAACTCATGAGAAGAATCACCACAAGGTCAAGTGTTGAAGAAGAAGAGGTGTTGTTTGAGTATCTGTAGTTATCTCCAAGAAGAAGGAAAAGAGGGAGGAGAATTCAAAGGTCTCCATCTCCACCAAACAGAACTCTATCAACTCCTCCACCTAGTAGACCTTTCATTCAATCAACAAGGGTTCTAAGGCCAATCAAAATGGCACAACACAACCCCTATGTAAATTTCACTGGCAATCATGTCAAGGATATTGCTAATATTTGTGCAATCCATGAGATTAATGAGATCCAAGTTACTTTCAAATTATTGGCATCTTCATTCAATGGGAAAGCTTTGCAATGGTTCAAGAGTCTTGCCTCAAGTTCTATCCAAAATTGGAACCAGCTATGTATAGCCCTCCATGAGCAATTTGGAGAAAAGGGAGATAACTTGTCCCTTTTGAAATAGTTGACAACCATCAAGAGAGCTCCCAATGAGCAAATTGACCGACTTCAACTTCAGGTTTCAAATGAATTGGGAGAGAATTCCAATGGCAGTAAGGCCAACAGTAGAAGGTGCTTTTCTATATTACCTTAAATCTCTAAATTATGATATTTCTATGTTAATTCAATCCATGGGGGCACAACTATCCCTGTTGCATATAACATTTCCATTAGAGCTGAATTTTTTTGATTTAGGCTAGCAAGACTAGCTCCTAGGCCTCCAATGCCATTGTCCAAGCACTAGTCAAGTTCCTATTTTAGCTCCTATTCCCACTCCTAGAAATCAGAATTCAAGTGAAGCTTCTACTTCATCTTCTAGTGCCTCAAATGAACTTCAAGAAGTCATGAAGCAATTGCAAAATTTAGGTAATGAGCTAGTTACACTCAAGAGGCAACAAGCCCAATGTTTTAGACCTTCCTTCCAGCCTCAAGCTTAGCCTAATAGGCAGCCATACCAGCCTCAAAGACCACCCAATCTAGTTACAAATCAAAATCAAGCAAGACCTCCTGCCAACAGACCATTTCAGCCCTATAATCTGAATGTTACATCTACCTCTAAAGCAATAGTGCTAGTACAAAAAAACATAGCTCAAGAGTATGATTGGTGTTTCCCATGTAATGAACCTCACAACTATTCTATGTGTGTCAACGTTGCCTTAAATCAAGCATTAATGGTGACTACAACTAGTGTGGAGGGTGAAGGGAGTCAAGGAAATAACCAACAATAAGAAACATCCCAGCAATAATCAGCTCCAAATGATACCACGCTTGTAAACTGGCAGGCAGAAGATTTTTGTGGCATGAATCAAACAATCTCCCAAAGTGTTGTAGCCAACACAAGGTCAAAAAGGAGAAATTTGGGTGAAGAACAACCATTGGCTCCAAGTAATTCACAACCTTATACCACTCCACAAATTATTGGCAAACAAAATGCAGTTCCAAACATGCAAGGGATGTCTAAAACAGATCCTAGGCCAACTCAAATGCCAGATATTGTTGCCCATGTGCAAGGAATGAATGTGCAAGCCAAGGGACAACAGAGAGATGCTTCATCTCCATTCAACATCATTGATCAGATGAAGAATACAAATGTAAACATATCCATGTGGGAATCACTATCCATCCTAGGCCAAAGATATTTGCTACAAGCTACCATGAAGAACTGGTTAACTTCAAATCAGCGAGTCCAAATGTAAGAGAAGGTACTCACAAATGCTGCCCGGTCCGAGGGGAATCATGGAGGACAAAGAAGGTAAAATGTTGAAGCCCCTCCATTCTATGTTTCATTGATCATTGGAAACCATTTAGTACACAAACCGCATAATTGATTCCGAAGCAAGTAGTTCAAGAATGCCCAAGAAAATAGCTGATCAGGTTGGGGATTCAATATGAATTCATATCCAAAGGGGTAGTGCAATTGGATGGGACAATAGTAACAACCGTTGGAGTGATAAAAAATATAGTCTTACTTTGCATACATGCCCCAACGTTGTTGTTTTGCAAGATGTCTCGGTAATAGACCTTCCACCACTCTTTTCCCTATGTTTGTGAAGGAATTTCATAGCTAAGATTGGTTACTTATCGCTTGATTGGTCACACATGTTTTTCAGAACAAGATATGGAACTAAAGCCACAATCAGTCTGAACCTATTGCAAACTTTCACATTGAGCCTCACACTTCAAGACAAATCAATACCAATTGTTCAAAGATTTGATCAAGAAGATTATCTAAGCACCGATGAGGCCGACACCAAGGTTGGAAGCATCACAGATTTGACTCTTGATGAATGGGAAAACAAGGTGCATGCTTTTGATCCTTATCAAGAAATAGAAGAATATGAACTAGGAGTCTATTTCATGCATGAAGAAAATTAACCTATTTCTAGCATCACCAAGCCAGACCATAAGGATGACAATGAGGTATGGCAGTTGTTTTTTGATGGATCAAGGAGTAGACAAGGTGCGGGGAGGGGAGATATGCTTGTTTCACCTCAAGGAGGTAAGTATTATTCATCTTTTAGATTTTAGTTTGCATGCTCTAATAACATTGTTGAATATGAATCTTTGATACAAGGATTGCATTGGTCAATCAAGAGAGGAATAAAGAACTTACAAGTCTTCGGTGATAGTGAGTTGATTGTCAACCAAGTCAAGGGGCAGCATGCTACCAAGAATGATTTGCTCAAGTGCTATAAAAACAGGGTGTGGGACCTCATTGAATATTTTGAGGGCTTTGGCATCAAATCCATTCCTAGAAAAGAGAAACAAACTGCTGATAGGCTTGCAGCTAGTTGGAGGAGCCTTTGATGTTGTTGAAAGCATCCAAAAGGACAAGGTTAAGCTAAACATCCATGTGATTGTAAGGCCTTCAGTTCCAGACAACAATGTAAGTTGGCAAGTGTTTGAAAATGATAAAAAAATCATCCATTTCTTGCAAGAAGAGGCTGAGTTCTCAGCTAAAAATCAGGAAAAGTTGGAATAGCATTATGGTGACCAAGTGGTACAGTGAGAACCAACAAACTACCAAAGGTACTTATTACTTTGGAGTTCATTTTAATTACTAATGATCAGTTTAGGAAGGATAAATCAAACATCCAAGTCAAGGGAGAAGATTTAGTGTCTATCTTGGTGGAAGAGGGAAAATCACTCCAAGTTGGTAAAGTGACAATTGAGCAAGAAAGGTATGAGTTCATGCAACTTTGTCAAGAATTCCCTGATGTGTTTGGTTGGAGCTATGAAGATTTGAAATGTTTCAATCCCAAGTTAGCTCAACACACCATTGAATTGGATCTAAGTACTAAACCCATTAGGAAAAAACAAAGGCCAGTTAATCCACACATGGAGCCTCTCATGAGAAAAAAATTGAATAAGTGGATAGATTCAAGAATCATATTCCCTATCAAGAATTCTAGTTGGGTGGCCAACTTGGTTCCAATTAGAAATAAGAGTGGGGAAATCAGATTATGTGTTGACTTTAGAGATTTGAATAGAGCATCTCTCAAGGATCATTACCCACTTCCTTCCATGGAGCAGATCTTGCAAGTTGTTGCTAGCTCTGAAAGGTTTTCATTACTTGATGGCTATTCAGGGTACAATCAGATTATGGTGAAGGAAGAGGATCAGTTCAAGACAGCCTTCACAACCAAATGGGGAACTTATGCATACAAGAAAATGCCATTTGGGTTGTCCAATGCTGGAGCTACATTCCAAAGGGCAATGGACATGGCATTCAAGGATTTGATTAACAACATGGTGCTGATATATCTTGATGATATCACTATTTTGTCAAAAATGTAGCAGACCATCTTTCATTTAAGACAAGTGTTCCAAAGGTGCAAAAGATTTTGAGTATCCTTAAATCCTAAAAAGTGTATTTTTCTAGCCCAGAAGGAAAGATCCTTCACCACATTGTCTCCAAAGAAGGATTAGCAATTGATCTAGAAATAGTTGAAGCCATAAGAGAATTACCATTTCCAAGCCACAAGAAGGCCCTTCAGAATTTCTTGGGAGAATAAATTTTGTTCGGAGGTTTGTCCCAAATTTTGCAGCCCTAGTCAAGCCTATCACCAAAATTTTAAAGAAAAGCATAGCTTTCAAATGGACAGAGTGGAAGGAAAAGAAATTTTTGAGCAATCAAAGAAGCCATCTCACAAGCCCTAACTCTCATTAACCTGATTTCTCCAAGGATTTCATCCTCTATGCATTCATGGGTGATGATACTATTTCTACAATTTTGGTACAGCAAAACAAAGTCAATGATGAGCAGCCAATTGCTTTCTTCAGCCAAAGCCTAGAGGACTATGAGGTGAGGTATTATTTCATTGAGAAGCATGTTCTTGTAGTAATCAGGAGCTTGAAAAATTCAAGTATCTAGTTTCAAACAACAAGGTTCAATTGTTGGTTTCTCATGTGGGAGTCAAAGACTTCCTCCTCAACAAAGACCTGAATGAAAAGAGAGTAGGTTGGATTACTCGTGTCATGGAGTATGGCATTGAGATCAAAGTCACCAAGTTGGTTATAGGAAAAGGATTGTGTGATCGGTAGTCTTGAACAAACACAAGGAAGCATGCAATGAAAAGGAGGTTGTTTTGGCATTGCAAGACAACCATGAGAAAGGAAGCACTCAAGAGGAAAATAATGGTGTCCTCACTCCTTGCTAGACCCAAGACATAATGTAGTTCCTAAGCATAGGTCTATGCCTTCCGAGAGATGAAAAGACCAAAAGGAGACACTTGATTGCAGGTCTGTCCCATATGCCCTTGTTGATGGTGTTTTGTTCAAAAGGATGTGAATGGAGTGCTACTTGAGATGCATTGGTACAAATCAGATTCATAGGGTGTTGGAAGAGTTTCATGGTGGAACAGCTGGTGGTCATTTTTCACCGAGAGTGATAGCTCAAAGATCATGAGGGTCTGGCTATTATTGGCCCAATATTTTTAGCAATTGTTATGCATGGATCAAGAGGTGCAAGAATTGTGCATTCTTCACGGGTAAGGAGAGACTAGTTTCCCTTCCATTGCATCCAATTTTAGTTGACCAACCATTCATGCAATGGGGTTTGGACTTCATTGGAGTCATTAATCCAAATTCAAGCCAAGGACACAAATGGATTCTAACAAAGAACAAAATTACTTCACCAAATGGATGAAGCAAGAAGACTAACACTCAAGGAAGCAAATGAATCTAGCATCCTAGACTTCTATGAAGGAATAGCAACTAGATTTTTCATACCTACTACAATAATATCATATAATGCATTTGCATTCATTGGGTCCAAGGTAATCGAAAGAGCTGTCAAGAATGGGATCTACCTAAGCACTTCATCAAATTATTACCCTCAAAGCATAATGGCCAAGTTGAATCTACAAACAAGAACTTGTTAAGGATCATTAGGAGGACTCTTGATGAAAATTAGAGGTCTTGGCATACTACATTGAAATCATCCTTATGGGCTGATAGGATAACTCCCAAGAGATCTATAGGTAATTCTCCATTCAAGCTTGTTTATGGAAGAGAGGTAATTTTTCCCATGTCACTTGAGTTTCCAATATTGGAACTCATGAAACAATTGGAGTTTTGGAGTTTGGACCTATGGAGGTTAGATATGCGAGAATTGATGGAGCTCAAGAAATCAGAAATTAGGCATCCCAAGCAATGGAGAAGGATCAAGCTTTGATCAAGAAGACCTTTGATAGGAAGGCCAAGAATAGATCTTTCCAGTTGGAGATCTAGTGTTAGAATGGGATGTAGACAGAGAGAAAAACTAGGGAGGCATTCAAAATTTGATGCCATTTGGAGTGGCCAATACATGGTCACAAAGTGTAAGGATAGAAATTCCTTCCAATTATCTACATTGGATGGTGAAGAATTACTGATTCCAATCAATGGGATCCATCTCGAAGCATTCTTCTCAAGGAAATTCTCCACCTTGTACATATTAGCCTAGGTTTTCATTCCTCCAAGTGCTTGTGCACATTGTTTTGTTGTAGATTAGCTTTGCTTTCCCTAAGTTCTTTGGCACAAGCTTGTTGTTCCAGGAAATGTGTTTTGTAGGCCTTGCTCCAATCAGATGGTGTTCTACCTTCCATCTTCCTCCTTGCAGTGTTCTAATCAGTTGGGGTACCAAGCAGAGAATTTAATGACTCCATGCCCAATGGATTGTTTCAGTAACTGGTAACCTCATCCAAAGAAAGTGAGATGACCCTACATGAGTCACCAAAAATGTTATCTAAAATATTCCCCTTACACATTTTGTGGCTAACTCCCTTCATTCTTCCCCCTCTTATGCCTCAGTCATAATTTTTTTCTTTTTAGGCACTCAAGACCTTCTAGAAATGGCACCATTGGATAGATATTTTCTCAGCTTTCCAAAAAGGTAAAGTTTTCCACCTAACTCCTTGTATTTTTGAAGTTATGGCTCGGAGGAGATTTTGTGGGAAATTTTCCCCTAAAAGCTTTGAGCCAATAAGATGAGGCCACATGTCCTCGGGAGGGCGGAGGGAGGAGGTAAACTTGGAATTTTCACCAAGTGTTTGGAAAATTTTCAACAGGAATTTTTCACCCCAAAGGCCCGCTGATGAATTGGATGCTGCCACGTGTCCAGGCGGGGGAGAAATTAGAAAATTTTCCTAAGGGTTGATATAAGAAAAAATTTCAACACCAGGCCCGCATCCAATCACATTGTGCCACGTGTCTCTGGAGGAAAGGAGTGGTGGAGGGTGGAGGTAAAATTGAAATTTTGGTGAAGTATTTTTGCGAGAGGAAAGGATGAATTTTTTGGTCGAAGGCCCGCACCAATGAGGAGGACGAGTAGTGTCTCGCGGGGCGTTAGAGCTTTGGCTGCCGAGGAGAAATCAGGAATTTTTCCCAAAGGTTAGCACAAAGAGAAATGTTTTCCCCAAAGGCCTGCATCCAATGGGAGCTTGCCATGTGTCCCAAGACTGGCAGAACTTGGGGAAAAGTTGGGAATTTTTCCCAAAGAAAAGTCGAAGGAAAATCCTTTAAATGTGAGCCAATGGGATCGTGCCACATGTCCAGTGGCAGAAAAAAATGTAAAATTGGCCCACAGGGGAAAAATGGTAGGGAAATCCCATGTCTAATATGGTTTTGCCATGTGTCCAGCTCAGGAAAAATGGTCAACAGCGATGGAAAATTCAAGAGAAGATGCCCGTGGTAAATCATATTCGCCATGTGTCCTCGTGTCATCATCCCGAGGAGAATTTTGGGAAAATTTCCAATAGCCAAAATGGTTGAAAATGAAGTGCAGAAGGCCCGCATCCAATCAGAATGTGCCATGTGGCACCGGATCGGTGGGGCATAGAGATTTTTGGGGAAATTTTCCCAAATGCAAAAAGTGGGAAAATTTCAAATTTTTGGCCCACCAACCCGTTTTGGCCTAAATTTTCAAACAGCCATAACTTTCGATCCAGAGCTCAATTATTCATGTTCTTTATATCAACGGAAAGTTGGTGAAATTATCTACATGATTCTAGGGTCAATTTTTTTATTGATTTTGGAGAGATAAACTTGAAAAACACCTATGGCATGTGATAATCAACAAAAATGACGTTTGACCACCATTTTTAATGAAAAATGGCTCGCATTCTCTCCTATCATGGTGAAAAATGTTAGGAATGGACTTTTAAGGATGCCCATGCTATTTTATTGCATTTTGTTCGTGGTTGAAGCTCCTCTCATGTTTTCCCACATTTCTCTCTCCTGGGCTCGTTTTTGCATTGTAAAAGCCAGGTTTGGCTCATTTTTGAAGGGTTGGACATTTTTCATGTATTGCAGGCTCACTTTTTCACCTTGAAAAGTGATTTTATGAAATATCATACCTCTTCCAAGACTCAGTAACATGTTTTCTACCTCTCGATGTTGTAATGCAAGTATTTTTGATATGGGAAATGACAATGCAAGCTCTGTGAATGAGTTCCAATCCTCTGTTTGTGTTGTTTTCTTCATTTCCCACCTTTCATTACATTCTATTAATTTGTGTATGATTTTTTGTTGCATTTCTATTATCAGTGTCAATCTGCCCAGTAAAAATTCTCACCACTCCTTTGGTGCATCGCCTTATTAGCATTAGTTTCATTTTTTTACATTCTCTATCTCTATCCCCTTTGGAATTTAGAGTAGGATTTTGAGTTTAAAACCTTTGCAACTTGCAAGTAATACACCTGATCAGAGGAGTTGAGTAACCAACCTCTAACCTGGAGATTCTTTTCCCATTTTTACAAGTCCCACACTTAGGGAGACGATTCAATGTTGTGCAATCACACTGGATGTCCAAAATGTCAAACTAGAAATCTGATCAACATCTAGGGGTGGTGATAATTTGAACCAATAGGTCCTGCACGCAAGATTTTAGGCCACCCTCCCACCAGAAAAGTTACATAGTTGGGACTTATTGGATCAAGATGGGGGTGTGCCCAAAACCAAAAAGATGCTCAACTGGGATATGCACTACCATGCCGAGAAACTCCGAGTTTAAGGTCTATGATCTTGTGATCGAGACCATTCACTTGGGAAGAAGGGAGGAGACACATATAAGGTGGTGGATCCTAACCACCTTACAGATGAGTAGGCATGTAACACCTTGTAAAAGATATCCTTAGAGGTGATATGATGTAACTGGATATGGGGGCTAGTGAGTAGACCTTTGTCGTAGAATGGAATAGAAAGGAAAAGGATATGGAAAATTTGTGCCAAGGGTTAAAGGGAGAACCTGCAGGAATGAAGGAGGCATACGACTGAGCTGGTACCCTTATGAATACCATTTTTGGAAAATGGGTGGTATTAGTAAGCTAGACCCAGATGGATTATAGGGATGAGAAGGAACATCTTGAGGACCTCATAGAGATCCTACCTATTAACACCAAGGATGTAATGGGCCCAAAAAATGTGGAGCTTGTAAGAGAAAAGGAGGAGAACAAGTTCATTATTGAAGCCCAGATCACTCAGTTGGAAGACTTGCTCTCCCAACTCAAGGAGGTAAATATACTGGAAAATAGGCATTTCAATAGTTACAGGAAATGCAAGCCTATAATCAATGTGTGGGTAATGGAGGAAGAGGCAACCCTTAAAACTTTATAGGATACCACCCCCACCAACAAGGCAGAGCATCTCCAACTGGTCGATAACACCACGGCCCAGAAAGAGAAGATAAAGACTAAGTACAAGAAGATAGAGTTTAGAATTGAAGAACTCCGAGACTCTATCATTAAGCAGATGGATGATTTTGAGGGTGTATGTATGGAGTTGGGATTGACCATCATTACATTAAAGGGGAAATTTGAAGAATCATCTTGGACCGTGTTTGATATAGTAGAAGACATGCTTTGGGAAGGGACTTATCAAAACAAAAACCCGAGAGAAACTGTGGGATGAGATAAACATGGAGTTCGCTAAGCTCCTACAATTGGTCATATAAACATCCCCCCATTATTTAATTATTTTCTCATATTATTTCTACCACTATTCTTTATTCCTTGGAATATCATTTTTACCTTACCAGGTTTCATTCGGAAAGATTGATCCTTTTGTTTGGCTGGCGTGAAGGGTTGTTGGGGTGGAAACTAGTTTAGTGTGGGGTGATGTTGGACCCCTAAAAAGTAACTAAGTACCTAGGGTATGAAGCCTTGCAATGTGTGGTGAAAGGGCACAAAGGCACACATAAAATTAGTCCTCGAGAGGGTGTGAAGTGTCATGTCGGGACAAATTGGAGTTAGGACTTAGTAAATTTTTGGATGAAACAGAAAAATACGTGCATAAGGAGCGAGCGAGAAAAGTGAATAGATACAGATGTGGATAAGCTATGAAGACTTGTGTTCCAAGTAAAGGATATTCTAAGGAATCATTACGGTTATCATGGAAGGATAAGGGGTTGAGGTTGTTAAGGATTAGCTGGCATAAGCATGCTAAAGACACTTGATTGAAGGAAATGCATGGTGACACTTGGCAGGTTCCTAGGTAGTGGTAGAAAAAACATGAGAAGATTCCAGTAGGCCTTTGTAGGTGATGATGAATGGTTAGGAGAATATTCCTTTGACTGCTTGATATAGAGGATCATTCCTAGAAGAAGGTGTGTGGGTGAGGAGTAAGAAGAAAGAGAGGAATGGGAGAGAATAATGTAGTGTGTATAACAGAGAGCTCTGGAATGTAAATAAAGTTTTTTTATTATGAACTCTATCATGGATGGAACCTCTGAATGTAATCTTAGCTACTGTAATTGAATCATCAATATAATGAAGAAATTCTATAATACCCTAGAAATGAGTCTTGATGTGTTTTCCCATTTGTTTGTGTGGGTGTTACTAGTTTCCTCAATGTTGTTTTGTGACTATTTCTACTTTTAATTGATCATGTTAAATTTGTGTTTAGAGTATATCTTCTAGGAGTATAAGCTTACATCTAAAATATTATGGATAAATGCACTCATCCTCTGGTTATATTGTATCATCGTGTTAATAAAACACATTCTCACGAAGCTCACATAAAGGAGGGCTTGGCACCTGCATGCACCTCGAGTGAGCTTCCAAGATAGGACTAGATGTTATGTTGGCATGTATAGGATTGGTTTCTGAAATAGGATATGGTATTAGAGACTACATTCATTTTCATGTTTGAAAATTTTTCTCCCTCGAAACTTGGTTTTTGAATTAGTATTTTAGTAATCAACAATCATGGAACAAAACATCCCTCCTCTTTATGGGAGAGGTTCCCTTATTGAAAGCAATCACCAAAGCTTATATACAAATATACAACTTTCATATCAATGAGGACTCTGATACTTTGAAATTCTTTATGCCAATAAATATTATCAATACATAGAAATGGAAGAATAAGAAAACTGAAAGGGAAGAACACAACAATATTTTCAGGTAATATAGATAGTAGAATATAACCTTATGTATACTTTAACAAAAGAGATATAGAATGGAATCATTCACATTAGAAATATCTAATATTATTCCATAAACACAAAGTTTCTTAAAATGAAAGATTGATGATTCACAAATTTCAGATACGAAAAGAAAGGATAACAAATAGAAATAAGAGACAAGGAAAAACTTATGTATTGATTACTTTCAAATCTATTACATTTCAAGAGTATCAGGGTCCAGCCCCTTATAATGGCATGAAGAGCCCATTAAATAGCTTACAACATAGTTATATTTGGTTACAACTTATTTTAAACTAAAGATTATGGACTTCTGTTAGTGCAAAATCACAGCACCCCTGGATGCAAATCAAGGTTCTAAATGATGTCTTAGGCATCCAGTGTGATTACACAACATGGAAACCTCTCTCCAAGTGTGGGACTTGTGAAACTGAGAGAGGAATCTCTAGATTAGAGGCTGGTTCCTCAAACTCCTCTGATTTAGATCTATATTTGCACAACTACAGAGGTTCAGATCCTAATCCTACTCTAAATTGCAAGGAGACAGGGATAGAAATGCAAAAATTGAAACTAACTAAAGATGGTGATGCACCAAAAGGAGTGGTGAATATTTTTTCATGCAAATAGACACAAACCAAATATTGCAACATAAAACATACACAGACTGATAAGATATAATTTAGGATCTGAAATGAAGCAAATAATACAAACAAAGGACTGAAACTCATTCACAAAGCTTGCATTATCATCTCCAATGTCAAAACCACTGCATTACAACCTCAGAGAGGTAGAAAACCTATTATAGTCTTTGAAGAGGTCTGATTCTTGCAACAATCACTTGCTGGAGGTGAAAGAAGAAGATTGCTATGCCAAAAAGATGTTCCCCCTTTAGAAATGAGCCAAATCTGGCTTTTACATTGCATGGGTCAAGCCCAGGAGAGAGAAAATGTACAAAACATGGGAGCCCATTCCTCATTGACTACAAATGCATTAAAATGGAATAGAGGAACTTACAAACCCATAACCTGTCATTTTTGACCAAATTGGAGGAGAGTGCGACCCATTCTGCATTAAATTTGGTCACTGAAATGTCATTTCTGGCCATGGACACGCATCAGAGCTGTTTCTTAAATTTCTCTCTCTAGACTGAACCAAAATTCAAGATTGACCCTAGAATCATGTAGAGAATTTTATAATCTTTCCAATGATATAAAGAACGTGCAAATCTGAGCTTTGGATTGAAAGATATGGCGATCTGAAGATTTAGGGCACAAAACAGGCAAAAATGGGTTTTGAAATTTTTTCCCGCGCTTCGCCACCTGGACGATATATATCGGGCGCTGATTGGATGAGAAATTCTCTCTCCTTCCCTTACCCATGGGTTTTCCTTGAAAGTTTTGACTTTTTGTAATTTTGGAAAATTTCCCATTTTTTCCCCGCGTCCCCGCCACTTGGGACATGTGGCATGATCTGGTTGGAGGACAGGGGCGCGGGGACATCCTTTACCTTTTAGTTTTTGGCCAAAATTTTTGCCAAATTCTCTAATTCCTCCCCAATCTCCACACTCCCCTTCTCCTTAGGACACGTGTCCTCTTTTTATTGGCTCGAGCCAACGCTTCAAACCTTGCCCTTTGAAATTTTGGACGTTTTCCCTTGTGACACATGGCATTTCCTGATTCATCCGCAGGCCTGCCGACTTTTCACATCCCTCACGTCCCTTTGGCCCGGTTGTCCCGAACTGTTTGGGACAAATTCCTCCGATCCACCTAATTTAGGCTTCCCTATCCCTCTTTGAGGTGAAGACACGTGGCGTTATTTGATTAGCTCTCGGCTCCTTCGGCTCTCTGCGTCCCACGTGTCCCTATGTCCCAACTGTCCCGGTCAAAGAAATTTCTTGAAGCCAGGCCGATCCGGTGGTTCACATCCTTCACATCCTCATGGCCCAAATGTCCCAGCCTGTTCTGCATAGCAGTTAGTCAATTTTCTTTTACCTTCGACCGGTTCACCCTTTCGTGTCCTGCGCGTCCCCACGGCCCGGATGTCCCAAACTGTTTGGACTGCCTGGAGGCTTTTCGGCCGGTTCATGCCCCTGACGTCCCAACTGTCCCAAGGGCCACCTGGACTAGGACTTAGCCAATTTTCATGATTTTTCTTGCCCCAAGCTTGTTTTTGCAAATTTTCACCCTTTTTTAGAACTTGCTCTTTTCTTCTTGGACAGGAGAGTTAGAAAAAATCCGAGGGGACCCTAGAAACATGATTTTTTTCCTTGAATCAATCTATCTTCCTGGGACTTGAATATTCTGATGCATGTTATCAAATTTACCCTGGGGGGTGAATTTTGGATAACACTTCCTAAAAAATACATTAATATAATGTATTTAAATCAATAATTACATCATGGGTGTACTTTCCCATAGAAAATAAAAGAAGTGTCCTAGGACCCAGGAGTAGAAACATTCGATGGAGGCTTAGAAGGGCTGACCATCTTGAGAATCTGATGTCTAAATTTCTTTAATGCCTCAGCTATCTCCATGCACTTGGGTATGGTGGTGTTAGAAGTGGCATGAGTCCACATGCCAAGACACTTCTCCATATCCTTCTCAAACTCTGTGTTTTCTAGAAACTCTTTGTTTGCCTTGGTGATAGCTGATTGGAGAGAGCAGACATCCTTCATCTTCTCTTTAGACATTGACTCTTCTTTGAACAGATCTTCCTTGATGAAGGTGTTGAACTAAGCCTTGATCTCTTGAATGGAAAAATGATCACCTGAGGCTTCATTCTGGATCTAACAATGAATATCTTAGAAGGCTGACAAAACACAAGTCTTGAAAGCCTCCTTTTCTAGCCACATATTTTTTAGTTCTCCCATTACTTCTTCCAAAACATTGATCTTCCAATCAATATTGAAAACCCAAGATTTTGATAGATTTTTCTTGGCTTCATCAAATACTTTGCTTGCCAATAAAATCTTCTCATTTGTCTGGCTCATTGAACGAAGATCTTGAATACATTCACACCAGAGCTTTAGTTCTTTTTCCAAGCCACTGATTGTTGTGGTGAATTTCAGCTGTAACTTGGACACCTTCTCATATGACTTGAAGGCCTCTTCAATGAAGTTCAATCTAGCCACTATCATATCATCAACCAAAGGTGCTTCAATGGCCTTTCCATAGGTAGTATATTTGTGAATATATTTGATGGTCTGGACTTCATCTTTGTTGAGAACTATGGGAGGTGGAAGAGAAGCTAGTGGAGCCGGATCCAAGACCTTATCTTTTTCCAATAGGGATTTTATAAAATTTGAAAGAACTTGGTTATGTTCTTCCAATTTCTCCATAGTTTTCTTACCCTTCTCCACTCGTTCAATGACTCTGGTCATAGTTTCTCTGAGGTTATGAACCTCACTTTCAGGTGTAGATTCCCCAAGTGGAATTCTCGTAAGCTCCAAGTCAGAAACTAAAAGATATTTCTCCTCCTTATCCACCTTAGGCTCTGTAATCTCCATGAACTGCTAACCCTGTGAATCTGACACTAGCCTTGAGGTGGTCTTTTCTTTCTTCTCTAGAGGAGGAGGAGGAGTAGTACCGAGCAAGGCAGCCACAACATCAAAATTGGGAACTCCAACTTGAGAAGAAGCCTTCCTTTTCTTATTATCAATGAAAGGTTGAACCCAAGCAAAGGATGAGGAGGATGGAGAAGGAACAATAGATCCGAGTGCAAGAGAACTCATTGCACTCAATGTCTGCACTACTGATGTCTCCAGTGGGGAAGTTGGCACAATTTCAGAAAGATCCTTAGAAGATGAATCTATCAAATCTAGAGGTTTAGTCCTTTGACCTTCATTTTCTATCTCAGCAGTAATGATAGGGGTTTCTTCTTCTTCTTTCATCTCTTCACTATCATCCTCACTCAAAACAACAATATCCTTTGGCCCCACAGGGATGTCTGGCTGCTCCAAAAGAACTTCTTCAACTTGTTCTTGTTTGATGGCCTTACCTTTCTTCAGGTATACCTTTGTTGAGGAGGATGGAGTAGATTGTTTAGGCACCTCAATATTGGGCATAGGTTCTTCCTACCTAGGAGAAGAAGTTTCTTGTGAAGAAGACTTGGCTTTGTTCATCCTGAAGTCTTGCATCTTCCTATCAAACCAGAGTTTGGTTCTCACAATAACAGGATTGATTACTTCCTTCAAATCATCTCTCTCTTTTACAAACCAATCAATGGTTTCCAGAGGAGTGTGTTTAATAGACCTCTCATACTCAATAGATTGCAAGTCCTCATCATCATCCTTGAGCCCATCAGGTACTTTATAGACGTTGAAGTCTATGATTTGTTGAAGGGAGAGTCTGCCAAAGTACCTTCTCCTGGCCTCAAAATCATCTATGCAATCAGCCCAATAATCTTCAGTGTCAGGAAGGTGATGAAAGACCATCCTAAAATTCTTATCAATGTATCCTTTGATATCAAAACAAGTTTTGGATTTGAAGTGATGGATAGTGAGAGGAACAATGGTTCTATCAATGTTCTGGGCATCTAGGGTTGTCTTAGCATGTATAATTTCCCAGGGAGATAGGAAAATGAATGCCAGTAATCTTCTTATCTCTACAGTTTCATGGAGTTTATCCAATTGTCTAAAATCTCAACAAGATCCATTTTATCATTACAAAACATAGGAAGCTTTAGAGGTGGACCTTCAAAACCAGCCAGTTTGATATATGAGAATTTTCTGAATTGAGTGTAGAAGCTTCCATAGTCAGATATCAAAATCTTTGCTTCCTCAAAAAACCTTCGAGCAGTATTTCCTTCCAAGAGCCTCACAATATACATGGTGAATGCATCATTAACCCTCCTAAAATTATGATTGCTAACTTTGAGGGTTAACTGAGGGCAATATTCATATATGGGGGCATATTTCTTATCTTCAATGAAAGTGAGACCAAGCCATTTCTTGGATGTAGCAATGGTGTACATAAGATAGGATGACATGTGGAATGTTCGGGTTCTATGAACATTTACCAGCTGCTCTGTTAGGTTTTCACAAATAATCTCACTCCAATTCAAACTTTTCTTCCCATCACAGATGATGTTGATAAAGGACACATCCAAAAGTGAAAATCATTTGTAGAGGGCATTCCCATGATTCGGGAAATAAGAGTGATTATTTTAAAAATATTTTCATTGAAATCAACCCTGAACAATGATTTAGAAAGTTTGGATGCTCCCTTTTTAGGGTTCTTCAACCATGATTTAGCTACCCTAGCCTTATATCTCTCACTATCCTAGTCAAATAGTGCTTGTGCTTGAGAAAGGGTAAGAGTATTGGCCCCTTCCACTATTGGGATGTGCAGAGCAACACAGATAGCTTCAGAATCCAGTCACGTAATTACTTCACCATGTACATCAACAACTTCTTTGGATTCTGGATTAAAACAAGCCCCACAAGCAAGCATGGTATCAACACACTAAATAGAGATAGGAAAACTACCTGCAAATGCAATCCCACTATTTTTTATCATTTGAGTGATGGGAGTAGGGTTATCACATCCAATTCTGCCCCAAAAATCATCAAGGTCTAGATGTCGAGCTTCACTATCACCAATGTTAGGCACAAAGGTTTCCAATGAGGAGAGGTGCTCATGCCCTTGATATTGCATCTTCATCATGACAGAGGTAGGGATAAAATAACCTTCAATGGAATATTACCTGCAGGAGAAAATACATAAGCACAGATGCAGGCAATGACTTGATTTGCACAAACACGAATGGGAGGGAATGATCGAGAAGGTGTGAAAATGAATGAACAGTTACCTCTTTAAATAGCCATGAGTTGAAATGAATGGAGAGATAAAATCATGAATGTGCAATAAATGGCCCTTACACTAACTCAAAAAGTTAAAAAGTGGAAAAAGTGGAAAAAACTGGCCTAGATGGTCCATGGGACATTGGGACACGAGGGATGTGCAAAGCTGAAATGCTCGATCCAAGAGTAGTGTGGAAAATGCAGGTCTATATAGAAACGAGATGGTACATGGGACACTAAGACATGTGGATCCAATTCAGATGATGTGTAAAACAATGGGTCCAGAGAGCATGGGCGGTCGATGGGATGTGAGGAATTGAAGGAAGCGCAAACCCAAAAAAGCCGATGAACGAGTAATGTGGAGAAAGTGAAAAATTAGCAAACAAGAGGCTTGAGTGTACTTGGGACATGTGGGATGAAAATTTATGACTTAGCTGCAAGAAAAGTAGTGCGGAGAAAGTGGAAAATTGGTGAACTGGAGGCCCGATGACACTTGGGACACATGGGACAAAAATATCTAACTTAGCCGCAAAACACTAAAAATGACTCCAAAGAATGAAATTTTCTAACTCCTCGAACTTCTCTCTTTACCAGAACCCTTCCAAAGGACACTGACTCAAAAATTTGGAAGTTTGTCTTTGAAAAAGGAGTTATTTTTAGGGTGACAACAAAACCCTAGTTTCAAATTTTCACAGTCTACATGTTACCGAGAGATCAAAATTTGATGTTTCTTGATTGTTTTTCAATCTATTTTGACTTACAAAGTTTTGAGAGGTTTATTTGAAATTTTAAAATGTCTCCAATCACCTTATAGTTCTTGAACCATTTCTAAGCTAATGTAAAGATCAAATTTAGAAGGGTCTTCTATATAAGAATACTTTAACAATAGTTATCAGAACTTTGAAATAAACCTTTTTTTGTATGATTTCAAGGATATTTCTAAACATAATCATTCTTCCTTCAACCTCTCATATGTTTTCCTTAGTGTTGTAATTTTCTAATATCCAAGAAGAGTAGCTTAATTATGTTCTCATCAACGAAACTAGTCTTACTCATCCTCATAGTAAAACTACAAATTTAATCAACTTCAAAAATAGGTTGGTATCCTTATGTCTTCCCTTTACAAAATAATATTTAATTCCTCTTATAATTTTCACATTCCAATATAGGAAAATATTACTTGAACCACTTCCTACAAACTATTACAATCTATACGATTTTCTCTAAAATGATGTCCACACATACAACAAAGGACTCAAACTCACAAAATAATATAAAATATATATATCAAGGACATCATACACTTTACTATCTCCACACTCTCATATTAACTCCATGATGATTTTTTTTTATATTAGGAAAAAGAGAATGAAAAAATGTGTTTTACATGGCATCAAAAACTTTTTTCAAGAAGTTATCAGCTTATCAAGGATATGTCCATTAACTTACAACTATGAAGACCACTATAAGTTATCATTAAAATTAAAAATGTTTAGTTTACAAATTTTACTATGATAGTTCACCCTAGAATAGTAGAGAGGAATATCTTTCTTTTCAATCTCAACATTATATTCAATTCACAATTTCAAGACTTCTTTTCCCGCATCACACTTGTCGATACCTAACTTGCACACACTAAGAGAACTTACATTGACATTGACATTATTTAGAAGCATTGATGACACAAATAACTTATGGGAATCATAAATCCAAACTAAAAATATTTGGAATAGCTCAAAAATATATTTGAATATTATTAAACCAAATTTACTTCCATCGATTCAAGAGGATGCATGGCAGAGAGAAAAACATGAATAGAAAAATGGTTATAAATTATTTGTATATTGTCCAAATTCCCTCAAAAAATTTGTAAACACTCAAGCTTATAATTATGTTTATAAATTCCTTCTAATATGATTTATCTGAAGAAGGATCCATATTTCTTATTTGATGCTAAGAAGAAAGGGTTCTCAATTTGCACTCCTTAAGAAGGTAGTTTTTAAAAAAATTCATAACTTCCAAAACATATTCAAAACTTGATGAAACTTGAAATGAAGCACTAAAATATTCCCAAATACAAACTCCATAGGTTGGTTTTCCATAAATTTTCCTATACATCTCAGACCTATCTCATTTACCTCAACATTCACTGTTAGTCCTCAAAGGTAGTTTTGGTGAACTTTTAAATTTTACCTCCAAGAGCTAAAATAAACCCTTTGTATGCTCATACATTCCCTAGGAAATGTTCCTAGGCTACTCCCATGCTTACTTTGTCTTCCCATGCACCTTTGAAATGAGCACTTACACCTCATTATGATCTATAACTAGGCCTAATGAGCCATTACAACTATGAATCCAAAACTTTGAATTGTTACTCACTCCAAAATCTCTTTCCCATGTTGGAACCATCATATATGACCTTTATAAAATCTTTTCTATGTTTATTAACCATATGCATGCCTCTAGGAGTCTCGTTCCTCACTAACCAAGCTTGCAGCATCCTAAAACATCTTTGTGAGATCTTACCTTTGATTGAGATTAACTTAACCATTCAAACCTTTGACATAAACTCCACTTGAAATTAATGACAACACTAATGCACCAGGGTTCAATAATCTCACCCTTTTTCATTAATAGCAATAACTCAAATACCTTTGATGGAAAACACACACCGGTAGCTTGAAATTAGTATTCCTAGTTTTTGATAGCACTCTCTTCCCCTTTGACATCTATGATAAAGGGTACTACATTAAATAGGGAAAAAAACATGCAAGATCCCACTTATAAAGCATAAAATTGCCTCAAGAATCTCCCCCTTGGATTAACGTCACTATCTTTCCACCCATGTCTTAACTAAATGCATGCATTTATTCCAATTATCTTCAATGCCCCCATGAACCTATTTTTTCCATATTCAACCATCTCACTTCACCATGTTCAACATCAAGCTCAATTCTTCCTTAAACTAGTGAAATATACTATTTTGACCCTAGATCCCTGAATTAGCCTTTACGTTCTTATCAACCCAACTTAGGTCCTCCACATAAGCCTATGTTCAAGTAACTCCCCTTGGGATAAATGCATCCACTTCTACCTGAAAATGTAAGAAAGAAATATTTTACTTTGCATTCAATCCATAAGGATGAGCTGTCGAAGACTAGATAGTCCTAAAGGACATCTTCAATGTTTTTTATTTATTTTCTTGACCAATGTTGATTTGAGAACAAATAATCTTCTCCATCTAAAAAGATACTACCATGTATCTCGCTAAATTGTGGTGTATAAGGATTTATAGGTTCCTAATCCACCTAGTATCAGCTATGAGATAGTCTCGATTCATTTCTCTTATTTCAACTAAATACATGTAGGTCCTCCATGCTATGTCAACACCGATAATGCCTTGATTCATATAAGATGATATACTTAATATATTTTCCTTTACTCATACATGTTTGGAAACACACAAGTAATTACCTAAGGTCTTCAATCTTTCATACACCCTGGACACTTCTCACTAGGCCTTCACCTTTATTTATAGTGACTCTCATTACCTTCAACATAGTATTTTAGGCCCAAAAATTTATATTCGGACTCTGCAACCATTCGAGATCCCTCTAATACTTGGAAAAAACTAACTTACATCATTGCACATTTTCTTAGTCCACTTTGATGACCTAGAAATTTAAGATAGGTTGTGTACTATGACATGCACCTTATTCACTATTCTTTATGATCTTGGTTCCAATTACTCTTGAACTATACCAAATCCTAAACTAAGATAGTTCATTCATAAGACAACTGAAAACACCATGAAATTATTCATACCTAAGATGTATCCGACCTTCTCTATGACCGTAACCTATCCTTGGGAGAACTCTCTTTCTTTGTTACACCTTATTCTTATACATGAACCTTGACCAAATTCCATAGACATTACTAATCAAATAAGATGAAATGAATAATCAGTACAATGTCTTTTCCCCATATTAACCATGCCCAAACTTCAAAAATCATACCTATAGCTCGAGATAACCACCGATATGTGCTTTCAAGTGCATATTATTAGAGCTCTTCAATGTAATTTGAAACAATTATGACCTATACATACTTCATACTTTATAAGTCACATACTAAAAAGCTTCTTGACCTTGATTATAGTTTACTTGATGCACAGTCACTCCTTTTGATATGCTTAGATTATGACCATATCATTTTAATATTTAATATCATTATGATCATCAAACTATGATTAGAAAAACTATACAAAACTTTGATAGATAGACATGACCAATATTTGAAGAATTAGACCTGACACACCACTTAGAATAGTCCAATCAATTACTAAACCACCCTTTTGACCATTGGAAGTAATCACACTTGGATGTCATAGGAAAAAAATTTCATCAACACACAATATGTTTATTAAAAACTATGATTACTACACTTATATCTTCTTATGATACAATTTCCAGTTCAAAAAACTCATCTAGATTAGACTTTGTAAGACTCAGAAAAGAATAGGAATTTGATATGGATATGACCATCTTATGATAAATAAAAGCTAGAGATAAATATAGATGCATTTGCATACCTTGTTCCTAACTCATGTTTGGGTTCTATACACTTTCCTATAGATTTGTACTCTTTTACATGACTAAAACATACAAAGTATGACTTAGTAACAACTCAATCTAGACATCATAGTGATAAACATCAAAAACCTTAAAACCTTTAACAAAACACTCTTGGCATGATTTTACCACTTTGAGAACTTTGAATCGAGACATAGAAAAGAATTACTCACTCTTGAATCTACTACTCGACAAGATGATTCTTGGATATCCATGATGTCTTTCTTCAATTTACAATAAATTATATAAGTAACTAGGATTTTCATGACTTGACACACTTTTTCCTTTGTTATTGATGAACACACATTCTTGACTCAGTTCAAGTTCTCATTAAGAATCAAATTTTACTAGTTTCGATTACACCAGGGAAGCTAATAGTTGACACAAAACATTATCTTTAAAATTATAAAATCTCTTGGATCATTTCCATAATTGAAGACACTCTTAACACTATTAAGAATTAAAATACAAGACTTGGAATCTATTAAAAATACTCTCTCTTTATGACTGCTCAAGGTTACACTTAAAAACTTTAATAAGTACTATACCTTTAACATGGAGCAGACAAAAATGCCCAGATCTTGACATATTTTGGTAACTTGATGGAAAATCCAATCAACAATAATTGTGGGAAACTTTCATTTAGGAATATTCTTTGGACCATTAACTCAACTTTATCTTGAAGAACACTTAATTGGTAGAATGGTAGATAGATGAAAAATAAAACATGCTTATATAAGCTAATGCATACCTTGTAGAAGCCTAGAGAAGGCATACAATCTTATGAGGTCCTCTCAAAATAGGAAGAAGTTATCAAAGCAACATGATGACTCAATTATTTCCTTCCTTATCCTTGTTATCTTGTTATTATTCTTGGATGCATTCCTTGGTGTGAAAATCACATCATCTGAGTTCTCACTTTTTGATTGAGTTCCTAATAGGCATACATGTTGCAACTCATACACCTTCTCTAACACTTATTGAGGAATAAGTTCTTCATTCTCTGCACTAAAACTATCTTCCTTTTTCTTGGATTTATCATAGCCTTATGATGTTTTTTTTTCTATATTCTCCTATGATTATCCTAGATTATTGTGTCTCTTTAAATATTTGCATGTTATCTTCTTGTCATTCTTTATTCTTTCAATTTATGAGTTTTCTTCCCGACCTTGTATATTTATTTTACCTTTTTATTACCCATGTCTCTCTCAAGCATGGCTGAATTTTTCTTATTTGTAGATTTTTCCTTTCCTTCGTATGTACTTGTATCTTACCTTTTTAATGAATTCAGATTGTAGCTATATCTAGGGGATTCATGAAAATGTCTCGAAAAATTTCATTTCATTTGACAGTTGAAGCATACAACCTAGTATTTTCCTCTTGATTTTTCTTCTTCCCAAAACTGACATATTGGTTCTTCTATACAATACTTATCTATGTATTAACTTTATTTTTAGTTGAAATATACTATGTTCTTCTTATATTCAGTACTACCATCTCTTCAAGGTCATTCTTCATCTACTTATCTCCTAAAATCTCTATCTCTATGCCAAAACACATTGTATGAAAAGAAAATTCCATGAAACTTACATGAGAGTCTCTTTAAATCTGGATCCCTAATGGTATTATTGTATTTTTTTATTCTTCTTGATCTCAAAACATTCTTGACAAGATACATGACTTGACTCATCCCTCAATTCCCTTTTCCTTGCTTGTTCTAGTTCCTCTCTTAGAGTCTTTAATTCTACATTTAGTCTCTCACATTATTCACTCTTGGCTTGGATAGTTTCTTGACATAGCTCATGTCTTACTTCATTTTGATTTTCTTCAACCAATTATGATTTTTCACTAGAATTCCTTTGTTTTCTTTGTAAGTCATCAAGTTTGTTAGTGGCTTATTCCAATCCAACAATCGAGTCCTTATTTCTTCTTCATGTTGAAGGAAAAAAAAATCTTTTTATCTCAAAGCCTTTGAACATTTCTCAACAAATTAATCCATCTCATGGGTTTTACCATGATTAACTTTCTTGAGCTTTATTTATGTATTTAAATCATTTATGAGAGCTTGAGAAATCTCATACTTCTTTTTCAACATTGATTCTTCTAATAAACCCATGCTTATGTCTTAAGGATCACCTCCAAGTCTGTTAAGGTTGATTGAAGATTACCAGGCTCTGATACCAATTATTAGAAAATAGGACACTAAGAGGGGGACAATCACTTTGTTTATTGATTTTTAACCTAATAAAATAATTCACTTAATTTGTATCATCAAAACCAAACCAACATCCACAATCATATTAAAAGAGATATAACACATAAAGAAATATTTTAATGTGGGAAATCCAAACTAGGAAAAAGCCCACTAAAACCAAGAATTAGGCTTAGGAAAGAAATGTCCTGTAATTTTTATATAGGTTTCATAGTTAAGATTCAAGTCAACATGGAGCTGCAACTCCTAAAATTTAACCAAGCTAGTACACGAGAATTTGAAATGCTTCAACTTGTCTGGAAGCTTCAACTCCAAATTTTCATCCAAGAACTACTGACCTTATGTAAGATTCAACTTACAAGGAAGTTACAACTCTCAATATACTAAGATGCAACTTAGACTCTTCAAGATTTTAAACACTCTTGATTTATCATCTTCTACAACTGATTGTGTACAATATATTTTCTCTCTTGATTCTTCTCATTTTTGCTCATAATTCCCTTTCTTATAAATAACCTAATTAGAAACCAATCTCTATATATTCTATTCTTAACTCCCTTCAAAATATGATCAATTCTTTGTTAAAACTCAGACACATTCTCTTTCACTCAACTAAGAATTTCTCTTCATGAATATTACTTTTTGTATAAATGGTCTTCAAGTCTGATACATAGAATTTAAGGATTATCTTCCCATATCAAACCATAAACTCTCCTCTATGAGACTAATACATTCATGCTCCTAACTGAAACTCCATCAAAATTCATCTTATCTCTTTCATCTTCAATGCACCTATTTTTTTTCAAGTTATTCATGTACCTTTATTATGTACCTTAAATATTTAATTGGTTTCAATTCATGTCTCCCAATCCATGTTCATTAGAAAAAATCTCTTGACTTTTCTACTCTTTTGACATCATAACTAGCATTTACTCCTTTTTATCATTCATCATCATGCATTTTCACATTATGCATTCAAACGAAATTTCCATGTGTTATATCCTCATATCTTCCTTAAAAACTATCCTTGGCATAAATAACATATTTTTCTATCAATATCTACACTACTTAGTGTCTCTATAACTTCAAATTTGTGTGACTCTTCATTTTGCACATATGAGGTAGCCTTTCATATTCATGTTTAGTGCTCTTCACACTTTTCACTAAAAATGATTCAAGAAAGACAATAACCAAAAATCAAATTTTAATTCTTATGAATTTTTCATATGTGCATAATCATATTATTTCTCTCTCCATACCTTTTGAGTCCCACGAACTAAACTCGATTACATAAATAGTTTTGATGGGTACAATGAGTTACATATGAAAAAAATCTAAAATCCCCTTGATTTTCTTCACACACACTTTAACCATTCGAAGTAAAAACTTATTTATGAAGATACAACACTTGGGAACTTTGAAAGGTTTAGTTCACAAGTTTTGAGAGTGAGGGAGGAATAAATCGAGTAACTTCAAATTGCTTTGATTATCCTTATACACTATTACAAGATTACAACCCCGTGTGTTTAGTATTTTGTTATGTTATATTTTCCTTGCAATCATTCCCAAACTAGATATTATTCTTACCTCCACCAAATATCCCTTATGAGTTATACTATAGGTTTCCTTTTGGAATTACCATTTGATAAAAATCCTATGTACCTCATTTGTCGGTCTCCATGATGTGCCCTTCAACTAGTAAGGAAATATTTCTTGCCAATGAATGAATTCACTTAGTTATTTCAAAATATCTTGGGTGACCTTAAGATAAATATTTCTTCCAATTTTTGAAGTTTTTGTTTGGTTCATTTTCATATTTTTTAAATTTTCTCCCTAAAAACCCTAGTTTCGTGGTTTGTTAGTCTACATGTGCCCGAGAGATAAAAATTTGATGTTTCTTGGTCATTTTTCAATATATTTTGAATCAAAAGTTTTGAGAGGTTTATATGAACATAAATAAGTTCTCCAATCACCCTATACTTCTTGAACCATCTCCTTAGCTAATGCAAAGATCAAATTTAGTACGGTCTTCCATACAAGAATACTTTAACAATAATTATGAGGAACTTTGAAACTTACCTTGTATTCTATACATTTTTTAGAGAATATTCAAAAACATAATCCTTCTTCATTCAATATTTAGCACATGTTCCTAAGTTTTTGAGTTTCTAAGTTCCAAGAAGAACTGAGTATTAATGTCCTCACTAACCAACCTAGTCTTACTCATCCTCATAGTGAAACTAGAAATTCAATCACCTTAAAAACTAGGTTGGTATCCTTATAGATTCCCTTTCCAAAAAAATATTTTATTTCCTCTTAGACTTGTCAAACTCCAATGTAGGAAAATATTACTTGAACTAATTCCCACATACTATTATAGTCTATATAATTTGCTCCAAAATGATGTCTCCTCATACAACAAAGTATTCACACTCACAAAATAATACAAAATATATACATCAAAGATCTCATACTCTTTACTACCTCCACACTCTCATATGAACTCCATGATGTAAAAATGTTTTTGACATGGCATCAAAAACTTATTTCAATAATTTTTTAGCTTATCAAAGATATGTCCATTAACTTACAACCCTAAAGACCATTTTTCGGACTAGAAAATTCTTCACCGATCAACGAATGAACTAGAGATAAAAGAAAATAGTAACTAAGAAATGTTAGAGGGTTTATGTTACCTCAGATGTGATGTGATGGATGCACAAGTGCAAAATGGTTGGTTCTTGTTGTAACTTGATAGACCTAAAAAAATGGAATGAATATGGATTAGATAGATATATGTGGGGGTTTCCCAAAAATGTGGTTCCAAGAAGTGATTAACTTCCTTTCATGGATGTCAACCCCCATTTTTTTAGAAAAAGTGAAGTAAAGAATGTAACAAGATATCAAATAGAAATAGGAATATAATGAATCGAGGAAATGACTGAGATTGATTTAATCTAATTTTATTGAATTAATTGAAAAATAAAGGTTTCTTGGTTTGGGTAGCGACCCAAACTATGAAAATGTAAGTCAATGGTGACCTAGGAGCGTGGATTTGGATTGTAATCTAAATATGTAGACATGTAAGAGTCTCGAGTGTAAAATAGGATACAACAAAGCTTTGTATATCACCCGAAGAAGAGAACCAAAGATAGGGAGCTCCAAAAAGTAGCAACAAACAATGCCATGAGAAGTTGGATTAACAAATTGGTCTTGGGTCGATGGTGACCATGGTACATGTAGGATAAATTTAACACACACAGAGGAAAATTGATGATCCAAGTAAGTTGGGTCAGGAACAAGATAAAGGTGAACACGAAAGGAGATATCAAAGATGAAATCATAGTTATAGAAGGATGGGTTGACGATGATCTGATAGGGTCGTGGTGATAGTAGAAAAATTAGATAAGGCCGAGGATGAGTGGATGAGAAAGGAAACCAGACAAGCAAATAAGATAGAAGAGAAGGTTTTTGGAGAAGTTGTGAGTGTTGTTGAAGCTGATATGAACCTATAAAAGATTAGACATAAGAAATACAAAGATAATTTGATAAAAAGTGCAATAAAGAAACACAAATATAGTAATAAGTCTCATGAAATATGATCGTGAGTGATGTAAGCATGTTGAAACGATGTCTAAGAGATCTATAATTATTTCAAGAACGTTCAAGCGAGAGAGAAAGTTCACTATTCATCTAAGAGTTTAGATATTTTCATGCATCTGATGATTTTTGGCAAGAAAATACTAGCTTTATAGGTCAATGGTGACTGGTTGGGTTGTTGTCGATTGCAGGGAAAGTTTCCCCAATGGGCAAGATTTTGTGATTTTAGTGTGATTTTGGCTTTTCAAGAGTCATTCAAATGCTTTAAAGCATGCAGGAAATATTTTATTTCTTGGGGATAAATTATGGGTAGTTAGGGCATAAAAATAGATAGGAGAAAATCTTTAAAAACAAGGGGATGGATTTAGGATAAAAGCATCCTAAATAGAAGGTTGGTTAGGGAAAGATAATGGGTATTAATTAATTAATAGGAATTAATTAATTAATTTTAATAAAGATTAATATGGATGGGATAATTGGGCATGTAATATATTAAATGATTAATTAATTAATTAATGTGGCTTGATTAATTAATGGGAATTGGATGGGAATTTAATTAAATAAAGGGGATGAATTAAATAAATATGTCGCATGTGAGCGATCAAGGGTATAGATAAAAATATAGGTGTCTACACCATTGTCATTTATCATTAGTATTTTAAATATTTATTTTACAAGTTTTTCTTTAATATTTCACCCTAGACTAGTAGTGAGGTACAACTTCTTTTTAAATCTCAGCATTAGATTCAATTCATAGTTTCAAGACTATCTTTTATTACATCACACTTGTAGATACATAACTTGCACATACTAAGAGAGCTTGCACTAACCCCGACATGCTTGAGAATCATTTATGACACAAAGAACATGAAGGCATCATTATTCCACCTTGAAAATCTTAAAAATATCTCAAACAAGAGATTTGATGACCAACAAACAAAAATGCTTCCATTGATTCAAGAGGATTCCGGGAGAGAGAAAAACATGGATAGAAAAATGATCATAAATTTTTTATTTCTTGTCCAAATTCCCTCAAAATTTTTACAAAAACTTAGGATTGGAATGATATTAAAAAATTAATTCTATGATTTATCTGAAGAAGGATCCATATTTTTTCTTAGATGCTAAGAAGACAGGGTGCTCAATTTACATTCCTTAAGAAGCCAATTTTAGAAAAACTTGCATAACTTCCACAAACCTCTTCAAAACTTGATGAAAATTGACATGAAGCACTACAAAAAACCCATCTACACACTCTTTCCATATATTTATCTATAAAACTCAGATCTATCTCATTTACCTCAACATTCATTATTAGTCCTCAAAGTTAGTTTTGGTGAACTTTTGAATTTTGCCTCCAAGAGCTAAAATAAACCTTTTGGATGCTCATACATGCCCTAGTAAATGTTCCAAGGATACTCCAATGCTTACCTGGTCTTTGCATTCCATGAAATGAGCTCTTACACCTCATTAGGCTCTAGAAATAGGCCTAAATAAGCCAATTACAATTGTGACTTCAAAAAATGACTCACATTACTCACTCCAAAATATATTTATCATGTTGGAACCATCATATCTAACCCATAGAGTATTTGTGATAGGTTTAGCAACCATTAACATGCCTTAAGGGGTATCCTACCTCACTGACCAAGCTTGAACATCCTAAAAGCTCTTTGTGAACTCCAACCTCCGATTGAGCTTCACTTCACCATTTACACCTTTTCTATCAACGCCACTTGACATCAATAACAACACCAATGCACCAAGTTTCAACAACTAGGTGCATTAATCACTATACACATTCACACTACATATCCCTTACATCCACTTCTATGTGATAGACTCATTACCCTATGAAACACTCTAGTTCCACGGTTCATACTCAACTATCAAGGGTATCCATCTAAAATGAACATCACCACACGAAATTACTCACTTACTCACACTACATGCTATATTCTTTATCAATCATATCCTTCTAGAACACATCAATTCAAACCATTTCCCGCTGATGCACTCTTGTTTTGTAGTTCATTCTCAACTACTAAGGGGTTATATATATTTGAACCTCATCACATGCATACTCATTCACACTCTCTCAGTGGGAACATTGAAAATATCATTCACTCTGGATTCCATTCAATCTCACTCATCCACAACTTACTAAATATCTTGGTCATATTTACTCTTACTTTCTTATGCTTACATGTACACTTCATTACACATGATAGATAGATATCTTATATGTCATTATCTATTTCTATATACATATACACATTCACTTTACTTTCTATTTGTGATCATGATATTTACACATATTGCTACAAGCATCATGTATACTTGGCACAATACCTCATACTAGTCCCATAGTGGCTCTAGGGGCATCCACTTTCATACACTACAAGTGTTATTGTTTCATTTTTCATAGCACACTACTATATTGGATTATACATTCTTTGACATAATTTTGATCTCCTTAACATCCTAAAGGGTTCTTGATGTGTAAAATTTTTTATGTAAGACTATTTTCTTCCATGGTTGTCTCATTACATAATTTGACATTGTTTACTCTTATCTTCTATTGTATGCCATTGTTTGAGGGCTTTGTCATTGGTCTTATGTGCACACTTTTCACTTTTTTCCATCTCAACCTTGATTTTTTTGTGACATCATGAGTGTTTGTCCCTTGTTTGCAACCCACTTTTTGTTGTCTACATTATATTCTTACATATTTTCTTCTTGTGTATTAGATTACACATTTTCTGCTTAAGTTACACATAGTCTTCTACATGCATGTTTGTATTTTCTTACAATAACACTTGTTTTTCTAGAAAAGTTCTATGTGTGCATTGGTTTCTACCAATCACACCCTTGTAGTCACAAAATCATGCACTTTAGATATTATTTAGTTCCAATATCATACTACTATTCATAAGGTTTTCGAGTGAAGAAAGCACTAATTAACACATGTCCTTTAGCCATTTTAATTTACTTGTTGTCTTCACTTCTAACCTCCCGTATCTACTCACCCAATTAGTTCTTCCATTTGGCATTGTTTTTAGTCCGAATGGGGTGCCCATCCCGTACTTGGGTTCCCCGAGCCTTATTACACTTTCTCGCTACTTCTTAGGAACTTTCTAACTGGTTGACCTTATTATATTTTTGGTAGTTACCCTTTAAGGGTCAATTATGAAATTAAAGAAAGAGAACCATAATAATATATAGTTATGTGATCATAATAAGGGACTGAGCACTAACCACTACTATCATCACCTAAGTTTACATCCATGAAAGGATCCATTTTCATCCATCTAGCTTCATCACAAGGGAAAATTATGGTTCATATGCATCGCATTGCATAAGAGGGAAGTTTAGTCTATTTATTCCACAATTTTATTAGATTTTCTAAACATATTTATTACTCACTACTTTCACAAAGTGTGACTGACATAAGAGCACCTAGGGCATGACACACACACACACACATATATAAATAACTACATAAAGTATGAGACGTGAGTGCAACACTTAGTTAGTAAGTCCACCATTGTGGCCATTAAGGACAGTATGACCCCTTCATATGCATTTTCCTTTTCTAGGGTTTGATGATTTCTTTGGGGTTTTACATGTGATTCCTTATTGTAGTGACATCTAACTTAATTTGGAGAAGTTAGTGTGAAAAAGAGATAAAATAGGAGAACATATAGAGACACCTCGGAGGAGAGTTCCAAGAAATTTTCATAGACCAAGACACCTAAAACTAAGACTAGAGTTCCCACAAGCACCTTGATTCTCACCCAGGTGGCCCAGTCCACCCAGATTTCTTAGATCTACAATTTTTGGGACCTCGATGCAATTGTTTCCTCCTTCTATTTCTCCAACCATCTCTCTCGACAAATTCCAACAAGATCGTCAAATCAATTGAGTTCTTTCCAAACTTGTTTATTAATTAGGGTTTCACATTTTTATTTAATTATTTATTTGGGTCACTTTAGTTATCTACTTTAGAAATTTATTACACTACTTTAATTCTTAGATTAATTCTAAAATATTCATATTTTAGTTAAAAACCCCTCTCTACTTGTAGGGCATCAGTTTCAGTTCAACAGTTAGTCCTCTTTTCATGCGACATATACTTCTCAATGACATCACTTACACCCCAAAAGAGGGGCACTTAATTTGCATGAGTCAATCACCTCATATGTTGGGCCTTAGAATATTGGCTAAGTAAAAGAAGATGAATGAGCACATGAGACCTATATGAAGAAGGGTGTGTGGGGTGAAGGTGCACATGAAAAGGGTTTTAGGAGGGTTTATTAAAACCCAAGGTGTATACGCTAGGAAAAGAAAAGGATTTTAGGATTCAACCATATTCAAAGTGTTCCTAGCGACACGAGAAAAGTGTGACCTAACTAAGCATGTAGAGTGGATAACATCTCATTCTGGAAACTTGGTGGTCAAGGAGGGAATATTCCATGTGAAGGAAGGATCTAGAAAGACATCATTGCAAAAAGTGGAGAGCTCATATGGGAAGAAGCATGCTCCATTAAAGGACCCCATGGACATTTAACAGCCCGATTTGTTACTTCAAGAAGGCATGGCAGTGGATGCTAAAGCTATATATAGAGATGCTCGGATAAAAGGAAGAAATGACTAATTTGAGGGGAGTGTGTGGTCACTAGCATCACATAGAGATTGAAGAGGTGAAACTCTACGAAATAGTAATGGGTTCTATGGACTCTCATTAGGAGGGTTATATGAAATATGTTATATCTAGAGGGATGGGTCTGTGATCATTTTTGTAACATGGGAAGCATAGTTAGGATCTTTGATGCATGAGCCTTATCTGAATTGATACATTGGTCTGTTATGGCCTTAAGGAATGTAATGTGGTTACTGAACTAAGATTAATGAGGAATATATGGTTCTATTCTAAATATACATTGTTTAGGGGTGTAAACCCTAGTGTATCTTCTTTATGTTATGAATCAAATCTGTTATTTGTTTGATATTTCTCTTGTTGTCTGAATGGATGCATTAATATAATACCTCATCTTAAGTTCTCAGAATGAATGCATGGTTCTTTTCCTCTTTGCATCTAAGTCTCTGTCATAAGTAATGTATTCTCACAAGACTCACATAAAGGAGGGGATCGACACCCACGCATGCCTTGGGTGAGCACCCAGCTTCGTATTTGGGTGATATGCCGATGCACATAGGATTATAATATTGTTCTAAGGGAATAAAAATGACTACATCTTGGTTCCATTTCTGGGACCTCTTTTCAAAGTTATGAGAAATGGATACATCTACATCTTGGTTCCATTGATGTGTGATGACTAAGTACCTGACCTTGGAGAGTGTTGAAGCATGGTTTAGGAGCACAAAGGATGATTTTTCTCAAAGATTCAGTGTGGGACCTGAGTTTGATGCATGTAGATGGGTAGAAGAGAACCTGTACCATGAGCTATATGAAACTTTCTTGTGTTTATTTCTAGTAGAATTATATGAATGGATTTTAGCATATGCATCTAGATCTAGCCGGTACTACAAATCGTGCATGTGGACCTAAGATGATTAAAAAAATTTAAAGGATGTGGATCTGACTTGGATGCATTTTGTTGTTCATTAGCGAGAAAGAGTGCTGATAATTTATACTTTGGAATATGTCATTTCTTTGTATTCTTGTCCAAAGGTTGCTAAATTTGAATTACTAAGGGAACCCAAAGGATCATTTTTACATGTTGTCCGTTTGGCTATGAAGATATTGATCATTACCCTAAGTTTAGAGGCATTTTCTATGGCTGGATAAGCATCTCTAAGTGTTGGGTGAGGAAGCTAGGGTGGAGGAATATTATGGAAGTTATAGCTGAAAAGGAGAGGGAAGAGAGATGGCTCAAGTATAATGAAGCTCGTGAAAGGGAGATGGCTAGAAAATGTGAGGTTGTAGGTGTGATGGATCTATAAAGGCATACGTTGTTGAGAGAAGTTGATGTTCACGTAGAGGACATCAAACTTGAGCAATCTGTACTACCCCATCTTGGCAAACGTGGGAGAGAAGCCCATTCAGCTTTTGATGAGAGTTAATCACATGAAGAAAGGAGATCCATCGGTGCACATCTAAACCCACCTAGTGACCAACCCTTGGCACTTGGTTTTCTAGATCAAGGGAGAAGTATTGTTAATCCGGTTAGTATTAGTGGAAGTAACTAATCTATGCCTAGGAGATATAATTTCTTGTTTAGGACATCTATGGCTGCATAAACCATTCCCGTGTTTGGAGTAATTTTTGGACAAGGTGAAATACACAAAGTTTGGGTATCGTGTCTGGGAGTGACATGGGACACATAACTAGTAGCGGGATAATATCATGAACAATTGGTGTGTAATTCAAAGTGGGATGTTAGGTACATTAAGCACAACCACTTCAGGCCATTTTTTAGCTACGGAGGTGGATATGGTTGTGTAAGGGTTAGAGTACCTAGTGGACCTAGGGGATCTACTAGGTCGGGAGGGGTAAGACCTAGTAGATCTAGTGGATATGGTGGCAAAGGAAATACATCAGAAACCAAGGTTTTGGGTCAGGTAGACAAGGGCCTTAGCCACCCCTGTAAGTATTTTTTGAGATGTATTTGCACCTACTAGACTAGAATGGCATTAAGGATGATTCAAAGCATGTGCACGAGTGTGAATTACTATGGAACGAAAATGGGATCACTACCCCAAAGTGAAAGGAAGGTCAGTTTGCAAAAACATTGTAGGGGCACGTACATAGCTAGTACCGCAAGTATGACCCCATCAGACAGTGGTGGATTACACTGCATTGAAGAACACCTTCCTAGTAGAGTTCCATATCCTTGAGTTTAAGAAAAAAATCATCGAGTTCCTAAAGGAGATCCAATAAGGAATGGAAGAGATTTCACCAGAGTACAATGCTTGGTTTAAAACTCTCTTACCAAAATTATCCTATGACATACACCCCTCTCAACATGCTCAATGGTTTTTGGGGGTTAATAACACCATTTAGAAGGTCACCTGTCACACAATACTTTTATAGACCCTCGAGAGGACTTGGAAATTTCCCTACCTGTCGAAGCTATTAGGAGCATTGATACTAGTGTTAGCCCTTTTCTAGAGGCTCAAATTACTACAATGGTAAAGAATTTGGAGAGGTTTTCTACAAATTCAATGCATGAGGTTCATAGTTATCTTTGGTGCATAGAATGTGAAGTGGATGGGCATACAAATGATAGTTTCCCTCAAAAGTCAAGACGTTACCATGGAGGTATACTGTGAGATTTTCCATGGGGATCATGATGTAAATAGATGTCCTATACTAAAACACGCAATCTGTAAGAATGTTTCTTGCTATTGTAGGATCTATACCTTTAAGACCCATGATACCAAGGATTGCAGGTGATTAACCAAATTCATGATGTTATTGATCTTGGTGTGTGCTAGACTAGCCTTACAAGCAATTCCAAGGATGATGATCACTCATGAAGGTCATGTAGATGGAGGAATGTGTAGAAGAGGTTTTCATGGAGGATTTCATCATCGCAGAACTGTGGTAGAGTAATAAGTGAGTTCTCACCAAGAATGTGTTATGATTTCAGATCGAAAGAGCATTATAAACGTGAGTTTCCTGATATGTTGCAATACTGTGGTGTGGAAAAAATAAGTAAGTACGAGGAGTGTTTTGATCTATTTTAAGACATGAGCCAATATCACCGAAAGGATAAAGGTACTAGGATGGTAAGTATAGAGAAGGCCAACCCACAGTGGATGCCAAGAGTGATGCGTGAGTTAGGATTAGAAATCGTATTAGGAAGAAGTGGTACATGGGAAGCATCCATACCCTGCTCATCAGAAAGAGGTATATCAAGAGACTATGGATGTGATTTAGGGATTACAAGGAGAGATCAGTGTCTAAAGGAGAAGTAAAGGTAGTTGGAGTAAAGGAAGAATGTTGAGGCTCCGTAGAAGGATCTAGATGAGGTCATGGAAGTGTGCAAAATGTTAAGGCAAGATAATATCATTCCCTTTCTAGGAGAATGGTTATAGGAGAAGGTACCACACACTAGAGGAGAGTGTGAAAGGTAGGTTTTACATGTAAACCTTCCTCCTCACATCCTTGAATATGATAAAGAGATCAGCTTGAATGCAATTTTTGATGGGTGGCTTCGAGAAATATCCTCATTAACACAAGAGTATCACACTAGATTCTTGGCATCAAATGGGAAGGCCTATGTTACAGCCATCTTTGAATGTAATGTATATGGAAAAAAAGACAAAATCAATGCCCATTGGTGTCTTGAAGGATGTGTTTATCACTATTCAAGGGGCCAAGTTCACTGGGGACTTTGAAGTCTTGGGGCTCATCGAGTTAGAAATTTTTCTAGCATTTCTTGGGCGCCCTGTATTACAAAAAAATGTTGACCCATGGTTTAACAAGGGGTATATCAGTTTCAAGAACAAGGAAGAAAGGGTGACCATTCCTTTAATAGATGGGAAGTCAAGCACCCTATACTAAGACCTTAGGAGAGAAATTCCATTAATAGAATCTATGTGCACTCCATCAAATATCTTGAGGTAATTCATCCTACGTAAGGAATTATCTAATTTGAAGATGCTCGATTGATGAGTAATACAACTATCATAACACATGATAATTTGGTACATGGGACTTATGAGTTAATTAAGAGACAATTGCAAGGATCTGTAATGAGGGTAATGAAGGCACACTCAGTCAAGAATATGGGATGAAGAAGCTATAAATTTACTCGGAGGAGCAAGCCACGATGATTTATTATGAGAAATGGAGGATCAGTGGAAAAATCAGGACTAAATAAGAAGTATGCTCAATTATAACTTTCTCAGGAGTGTAGTGCGTTGGTGGGCAACACATTGCGAGATTCTCCTCGAATGGTGTGAGGTAAGATTCATATTTTCTGCTGAAGCAACACACCCACTATTATCTAAGACTACCATGGCAAAGAACTTGCCACTTACCATATCCATGGATGTGAGAAGTCCCTGGATGGAGGGCATAGAAGCTTTACCATCTTCGTTATGGGTACATAAGTTATATTCCACCTCACAGGATATGTGCACACATGATATATTCACTCAGAGACACATCATGAGACAGGGAATTGGAAAGAGTTAACGATCGATTACATTTAATTGTTTGAGTATCGAAGTACCAAACCATCATTGGATATGGCGTTGCAAGTTATCAAGAGTCTTATAATGGGAGATAGTGCTATGGTAGAAGATAGGTTACTAGATTTTTTTGGTGAACCTAGTTTGGAGACACATTTCAACGAAAAAGAATCAGAAGAGATACAACTTGAGCGTACATGCATTGAAAAGGAAAAAGGAAAGATGGTCTATGTAGTATATGGTGAAGAAATTAAAAGTTTGGATGTTAACCATTCTTAAGGTACGTGCGATGTCCTAGATAGTGTTGATGAGTGAGCACGTGCCTACCATAATCCCCTAAAAACAAATAAGGTTAACATTTGGATAGAGAAAAAACCTAAGGAAGCTCGTCATTATGGCTTATTGGTTGGAGGAAGAGGTTTCAAAATCATTGATTTGTTACATGATTTTCGTGGATATATTCCCACATGGATCCCATGAGCTCAAAGGAATTCACCATTCCTTGGGGAGATAAGGATAAATTTGAAGGAAGGTGTACTCCCAATTCAGAAGAGACCCTATCAGATGAATCTGAACTTGTGTGTAAGAGTCAAGGAGGAGATAGACAAGATGATAACATCTAGTATCATTGAGGTTGTGGAAGAATCAGAATGGGTAAGCCCAATGGTGATAAGCATTAAGAAGGATGGAAGGATAAGGATCTGTGTTGACTACAGGGACTTGAATGTAGTGTGTGTCATTGACCCTTTTCCAACCCCATTCACTGAAGATATTCTGGAAGGAGTAGCCAAGCATGAGGTCTATTCTTTCACGAGATGGGTTCTCAGGGTATCACCAAGCCATGATTGCAAAGGAAGACCAAAGAAAGATAACTTTCACCATGGAGTGGGGAATATTTTCCTACACTGTCAAAACTTTTGGATTGATGAATTCACCTATTGTGTTCTCACGCATTGTGGTATAAGAATTCCAAGACTTTATCCATAAGTTTCTTCAAGTCTACTTGGATGACTAGATGGTGTATGGGATAGTGAAGGACCATTGTGACAATTTGAGGTTGATGTTCAAGAGATGTCGACAGTTGAGGATATCTCTAAACATTAAGAAATGTGTCTTTGTTACTCCATTTAGAACCCTGTTGGGACATATTATATGTAAGGAGAGCTTATTAGTGAATCCCACAAAAGTTTGTTATTGTGGGATTGAGAGAGCCTACTAGTTAGAGCACAATGCATAGATTTCTTGGGCATGTGGGGTACTATAGGAATTTCATCAAAGGATATGCCAAGATAGTTGCACCCTTAGAAGAATTGCTAAATAAAAAGAGTTCCTTTCATTGGAGAGAGGCGTAATAGAAGTCATTTTACACTTTAAACGATAGACTTGTCACTACACCCATACTATGCTTTCTTTCTTAGGATAAGCCTTTCCATGTGCATGTTGATGCCTCAAGAAAAACCATTGGAGAACTACTAGCACAACTTGGTGAGGGGATCGTTGATCAACCCTTTTATTTTGCAAGTAGGAAGTTGACACCAATAGAACAAAATTACATGACTACTAAGAGAGAGGCACTATCAATGACCTACGTGTTGTATAAGTTCAGGTAGTATCTTTTGGAAACACCTTTTATATTCTACAAAGATCACATGGTACTGAAGTACTTGGTAAAAATGTCAATTTTACAAGGGAACATATGTTTTGGGTCCTATTATTTCAATATTTTGAGTTCATGGTGGTTGTAAAACTAGGAAAAAGTAATTTGGGACCTGACCACTTTTCGAGAATTGACTCAGGAGTGGATGCTTAGAGTATTGAGGATATCATACCAGATGCGCAATTGTTTATGTTGTAGCTTGCACCCTCGGACTTAGCAGATATTTTAGTATTCCTTAAAAAAGGTGTGGCGTCGGATGGGATGAAGGCTTTAGAGAGAAAACATTTAGCAATATGTGTTGCACCCTACATTTTGATTAATGGAGATATGTACAAATTAGGCCATGATGAGGTTCTATACCAATGCATATTAAAACATGAGCGGGTAGTGATTATGGAGGAAGTGCATAGTGGGATTGCAGGAGGTCATTATGTTGGAAATGCAACCATGCAAAAGATTATACTCATAGGGATCTAGTGGGAAACCATCTACCAGGATTACATTGAATTTTGCAACGCTTGCAACCATTTTCAACACCTGGGAAAACTTGGAAAGAGGGATGAGATGTCATTAAGGTCGATAGCCAGCACAGAGCCATTTGAAAAGTGAGCAATCGACATTATAGGAGTAATTTCACCACCGCGTGAAGGACTCGGTTCACCGTATATCATTACTTACACTAATTACTTGACAATATGGGCAGAGGAAGTACCTATAAAGGATTACACTCAGAGCGACAATTGCTATATTCTTATGGGAAAACATAATCAACATATATGGATGTCCTTTGAGCTTGACAAGTGATAGGGGTACACATTTCTTGAATGAAATGGTCGGATTCTGTTAGAAAATTTATGGTGGCCCATCATAAGACTACCCCTTATCACCCTCAAGTAAATGGAACTGCTAAAGTGTTTAACAAGATATTGAGTCACATGTTGACCAATATTTTTGATGTTGGAAGACAAGACTAGGATGAAAAATTATCAACCATTCTATGGGTGTACAAGACAACCTACAAGAGGTTGAATAAGGCCACACCATTTCAATTGGTGTTTAGCACGGAGGCTATTTTTCCAGTTGAATTCATGTTACCATCGTTGTGTATAGCATGCATAGGAGGATTGGCTGATGAACAAGCACTTGAGGAAAGGATCGATAAGTTGATGTAGTTAGATGAGAGATGATCACTTGCTAGATGGATTCAAGTCTAAAAATGCTAGAAAAATGCGTGGCATGAAGGTCATATGAAGAAACAAGTAGTTTGAGGTTGGGAAGATGCTTATATTATATGATTCCAAGTATCTATGCCATCCATGGATGTTGAAAGTCCATTGGTTGGGCCCTTACATCATCTTGTACATCCTTGATTCAAGCACATGTCGATTATAAACATAGGATGGGATGAAGTTACCTAGTCATTTCAATGAGAGTAGGTTGAATTCCTACTATAAATAATCCTTCCTTGTATTTGTAAATAAGGCACTCTTTCTAGTTGGCTTAGGATTTCCCTTATGAATTTTCTTTTCTTGTGTTTCCCTTTCTCATTGCTTATTCCTTTTTTTTTTTTTTTTTTGTCCTTTTGCATACTGGTAACCACTTATTACTTCCAAAAGATTTTATGCGTAGAGGACCACACATATGATTTAGATCAGGGTGGGGTAATGCAGAGTAGTGCAAAGTATGATACAAGATGATAGTGAAAGTTGTAAGGCCCAAATGAAAGGATTAAAGGAACAAATAATATAACGATGTGCATGGAAACAAGTGGATAATAATTTTGGTTTCGTAGATAAGGCTTTACAAAACCATGTACATAGAAGGAAAAGTGCAAGAAAAAAATAAGGTAAGCAAGGAAAAAATCAGGTCAAGGACGAAGAAGAAGTGCCTTCATGTTGTAGCCACACGTGTAAGAGTCTTTAATCGGTTAGGATTGTTTGCATGTTAGAAGGTTTTAAAATATTTTTGCATAGGTTTCAGCATGTGGATAATGGCGTTTAAGGACAGATTTAGTGAGAAATGCCACATTTATTGCTAAGTACATTAGTAGGTGGTGTAGCATTTATTGTTGGAAAGGAGGAAAAAGCTATAAGTATGAAGTTGAGCACATTATTATTTACCTTGCGATTGTAAAATTGAAGATATCTTGCAAACTAGGGCATCTGCAAAGATAGATTTGTGTGAAGAAGGAATTATAGAGATTTGAGTGTGTGACTAGAGTTGATCTAGAAATTGGAGTGGAAGGAGTACATGGGTGTAGGGAGGAAGTTTCAATGGAATATGTTGTCTTTTGGAAGAGTTTTTTCAAGTTAGGGTTTTACAACTAGGGCACAAAGATAAATGGATTATTTCATGGATTTGAGCCACATGATTGTGAAGAGTTAGGAAGTAAAGAAAGGAAGAAAAAATTAGGGTTTGGCTAACAAGTAAAAATGGCACCAAAGAAGGAAACTGTTTCACCAAAGGAGAAGGGAAAGGGAAACAAACTACCGTAACAAGTTTTAATGAGGAGTGGTATGCATAGATGCAGTACCTAGATGGAGTATTGTTGGAGAAATAATGGTTATCACACGTCAATAAGATAGACGTGAGTGACTATAAAGATCACATGAGTACCATAGAAAAGGAGATGGCATTGGGCCGGTTCGTCCCAACTCATACAAGGACACCAGAAGGGATGCCAATCTACAATGATGAAGTCAAGGTAAAGTTGGGTAAGGTCGGGTTGCTTGTAACTATATGAGTTTCCCTATTTTGGAAATCCTAAGTGGTTATACTAGTTGTTGATGTCACGCATGGATGAGGACCACTTCTATTTTACAGCCATAAAATGCACATAAATCCTCAACTCATATCAAAGTTCACTGGCCTGATTTGTAAAGGAGACTCCATAGATGATGACTTGGAGGATAAGGAGGCCATAAAGGAGATAGTAGAGGCCTATGAATACAAGAAGGGTTTGTGCTACTTTGATATCGTAGATATCCCTAACCTGTAATGAGGATGGCCGTACGCTTGGTTACAAAGTTGAATGGTCAAGAAAGATGGACCTAAGTGAACAAGGCATGGCTGAACGTATGTTGGAAGATCTCAATAGGAACCATCTACAACTTATCTTCCTTCATTGTAGATGAAATAATTAGCATGTCATAGGAGGGAGAAAAGATAATGTTTGGAAAAATTCTCCTCACCATCATCTTCTCGGAGATTGGAGTGCCCAATGGGATGGAGAAGTTTGTATGGGAATACCTAGAAGAGGATCCCTCGCCTACAAAGAGATTTGAGAAATATACCTGTGACACCATGATGGCCACTCACAAGGCGTGCTTGGAGAAATGGTACAAGTGAATGTGTGATGCATTCGGGAAGAGTGGAGGATACCTGAGCAACTTCCCATGCTCATAGATAAAGAGGTTGAGTTTTCTATATATCAACACTTCTGCATTGGAAGATTCACTTTGACGGATGGGACTAAGATTCCATGGTGCAAGTTGCCATTTTCCTTCACCATGCAATACTTCCAAGTGGGGGTCAACCATTTTAAGGAGGCCAAAATACTAAGGTTCAACCTTAGTGAGGTAGACCAAAACCACCGCAAGCTGTGTCAAAATTTCATATATGAAGAAGTGCACATATGTGGAGAAGTATGTCTCCCATGAAGTGTAGATGATGAAGCCTTTGACACTACCAATCATCGGGAGGACTACAACAAGGGTATACTTATGCATCAGGCCAAAGTTTGAAAAGGGTGCCTACCTAGAAAATGATGTCTCCATTCTGAGGACCTTACAGAAGGAAGAAGGTTGCACTAAAGAAAAGGGAGAGAGAAGTGTAGGAGAAGAAGGCACTAAGTGTGTAGACAACACAATCTATGGGCACACCGGAAGTAAGTGCTAAGCTAAACACTTATGTGTATAGGAAGAAGTCCCCAGTTAAGGAGAAGACCCTAGAAGAAGAGGTGCCAAAGCAAGAGGATCCTCCCACATAAGAATAATCTCCAAGGAAGGAGTTGAATGTTGGAGAGAGAGGGAAGAGTATCCTATATTGGAATCTCCAATTAGGAAGAAATAAAAGGTGACAGAGAGGTAAGAATCAGAGGAAATTGAGGGCTTGGTGGCCTACAGGGGTGAGAATGATGATGGTGAGGATGAAGAATTTTAGAATCATCTCGTGTATGATATACACAATTCATAAGAAGGAATAAAATGAAAAGATGGAAAGGAAGAAACGAATTCTCAAGGAAAAGGGGTGAGTGAAGAAGTAAACAAAAGAGATCAGATGTCCCCAAGCCTCACTAAGGAACAAATAGAAGAGGCTGCAGAGAGAGAATTGGTAGGAATCATTAAAAAGTTAGTGGAACAGGAGGAAGAGAATGGCACAAATGAAGTTCTCAAGGAGTTAGAAGAGGAGAGAATTGGAAAAGAATATGGCATCATGGGCTAAGACCCCAGCCTAGTAGTAAGCTTTCCAAAGGATGTGTGAATAAGTGGGAAGAGTGTAGTGGTAGCATAAGGGCAAGGAATGGGTTACATAAATGATCCAAGCAAGGTGTTATGCATGTGCTTCTAGAGCATTGTGCTAACAAAAAAATCTTGGCCATGCCCTCATTTGACGTAGAAGGTGCATACCCATGAACTAGGAAAATGTTATCTTGGGCATTTGAATCCCGTGTCGATAAACCTGAGATCAAGGTTAGCCAAGGGGCACTAATGAAAATGCTGGAGAAAAAAGGGATAAACCCCTTGGTGAATGCTCATGAGTTTTTAGATGAGCAAGTATGTAATGCACTAAAAAAGTTTCAGTTGAGATTGAGGCCAGAATTTTTGGAAGAAATGATAGGGTGAGATTCCTAGAGGTGGAATTGGAAAATAAGGAGGACCTTCTCGAGATAAGAAAGTACCTAAAGTAAGAAGAGATAATCAGCACAACTAAGGTGTGAACTAAAAGAGGATAAGGAAAGGGTGCATGAATTACACAAGAAAATTGAAATGATTACAAATGCTATTATTTTAAAGCATCCTAACCTAGCTCCGTGAGAAAAAATATGAATCAACCTTGTAATGCCTAGAGGATTTGACTCACATCTCGCACAATGGATAGGAAACCACTTTCCTTAAAATCCACAAAAGAGGCACTGACATACCAAGAAAGGGAGGAGAAGCTAAAGGTGGTAGGAATCATTTCTTGGTATACCAAAATCCTCTCCAATGTAAAAGACACCGTACATGAAGTTGTTGAGGCCACTTATGATAATTACGCTGATAGGGATAGGGTAGAAAGCATTTTAGTTGTTACACATGAAGCAAAGCTAAAGGAATTTCAAGAGAAGAATAAGGGAAATAAATCAGAAAGGGATAAGATCTTGGCCGAAGTAGAAAAGAAATCAGAAGCTATCAAGACCTTGCAATTCTCGATCAAAAACTAGTTGAAGGAGTTATATCCCCAAATAACCCATAGAATGGACGCACTTGATGACCTTGGAAAATTAATTAAGGGTATTGTCAATATGATGAGTTCCAAAGGGGAGGAGATAAGTTTTGAGGAGGTGATCACCATGTACTAGGTGACCTCTCACAACAAACACAGAGTGAGGTAGATTCCTGGGAGAAGCTCGAGGAAGATATTGGAAAGGATTTCTCACTCCTTCAGCAATAAAAAAATTATTCTATGTTCCCCTCATTCATTAATTCATTCTTTCCTCATTCTTCATTCCTTCATTCTTTATTCAAAATTTCTAGATTCCTCCATTATTTATTCATTAGAGGAAGGTGTTCCCACGGATGGAGAACAAGCTTAGTGTGGGGTGATGTTGGGCCTCAAAATATTAGCTAAGTATAAGAAGGCGCATGAGCACACATGACCTATATGAAGAAGGGAATGTGGGCTAAAGACACGTAGGACAAGTGTTTTAGGAGGTTTTTTTAATATCCAAGTCACACACTAGGAAAAGAAACATGTTTTGGGACTTAGCCATATTCAGAATTCTTAGCGGACATGAGAAAAGTTGACCTGACTGAGCATGCGGATTAGATAAGATGTCATCTTGGAAACTCGGTGCTCAAGGAAGGAATATTACTTGTGATGGAAGGATCTAGAAAGACATCATTACAGAAAGTGGAGATCTCATATGGGAGGAAGGATGCTCCATTGAAGGACTACATGGATACTTGGCAACTGATTTGTTACTTCAGGAAGGCATGGTGGTGGATGCCAAAGCTATATATAGAGATACTTGGGTATAAGGAAGAGATGAATTATTTGAGGGGAATGTATGGTCACTAGAATCCCATAGCAATTGAAAAGGAAAAGCTCTACATAAACAATAATGGGTTCTATGGACTCTCATTAGGAGGGTTATAGGAAAGTTGGCATATCTAGAGGGATTGGTCTATGATCTTTCTTGTAACATGGGAAGCATAGTTAGGATCTCGATGCATGAGCCTTGTCAACATTGATACATTGGTTTGTTATGGCCTTAAGGAATGCAATGTGGTTACTTAACTAAGATTAATGAGGAATATATGGTTTTGTTCTAAATATATAATGTTTAGAGGTGTAAACCCTAGTGTATCTTCTTTATGTTATGAATCAAATTTGTTAACTATTTGATATTTCTCTTGTTGTCGAATAGATGCATTAATATAATGCCTTATCTTAAGTTCTCAAACCGAATGCATGGTTATTTCCCTCTTTACATCTAAGTCTCTATCATAAGTAGTGTATTCTCACAAGACTCACATAAAGGAGGGCTCAGCACCCACACATGCCTCGGTGAGTGCCCAACGTCTTCTAGGTGATAGGATGGTGTGCATGGGATTAGACTGTTGTTCTAAGGGAATAGAAATGACTACACCATACAACATTTGATAAACACATTTCAACTCATCACGACTCAAGATGACATAGTCATCAGTCCTAAACATGGCTCAAAATCAGATTTTGTCCCCTACTACAACATAAACAATAGCGCTCGACTAAGACACCAAAGTGCCTAGGTGGTCCCGACCCTTTCTAAACACCTATGACTAGGGAAGTTACAAAACATTTTCACTTCAAAGACAGTTTACAACACTTCACATAGTGAATTTTACAAGGCACATAGTCCTTAACACTCAACATGTATGAACTACGTAACATTTTTCTAATTTTGCATTGGATTAGATCTATTCGAACCCGATCATATTTTTACACATTGTCTCCAGGTGGTGTTCTACACTTTGGGGAGTATTAAAGGTTGGAGGATGATACAAGAATTTTCTCCCTACACTAATTCTCCCATGAATTGAGATTTCCCCAAATACTTACACTTGGTATGATATCATCTCGAAAAATGCGTTCTTCTACATCATCTTCATGATCCTTTCTATCTCTTTTCTCATCATGGATCAGTGCACATGTTCCTTTTTCACATTTTTACATACTTTTTACACATTTTGACCATATACATGCATATTTGACTAATTTTTCATTTGTCTCTTTTCTAGGTTTGTCTTTATGGGAAGCGGTAGCCACATCATCAAGAATAATAAAAAAATTTAACAATAATAACATGCATATCATGACATTGACACATACTCTCCCACCCTAGGGTCATAATCGTCACTTCTTTCCACTTCCTCCTCTATAACATCCATCCTTCACATTTTTATCACTCCACATTTTCTTTGTTTCTTAGTATGATTTATGTCATCGATCTACATGGTTATCATTTACATATATCTTATCTAATTTATGTTATCAAGAATCCACTCAACAACCTAAAGTGTGGGAAAAAGTAGACACAAAATCATCTACTATGGGTATCTATCTAGTCCTAATCATATACCACTATTCATATGATTCCTAAATAATAAAATTACAAATTAACTCATGTCTTCAACCATCTTTGCTTGCTTTTTGTTTCCACTTTTGGTCTTACACTCTTACTTTCCCATTCTAACTTTTTATACTCCATCATTTCTCATCCTAGACAACAACTCCTATCTAGGAATCCAATGCCAACTGCCCCCATCCCCTTTGGGTTCCCCCAACCTCTTTATGTTTTGATCACATCTTTTGGGTCCTTTCTATCCATTTGGGCATATTATCTTTTTAGTAGTTTTCCTTTTGGGTTAATTATGAAATTCAAGTAATGGAATCGTATAAATATAAAGTTATGTGACCATAATAAAGGACTAAGTATTAAGCATTAGCTATAACCACCTAAGGTTGCATCAGGCTATTCTATAAAATTTAAGCATCCATTCTAGCTCCACATAAGGGATAAGGGACTATGTTATTTTACATACACTTCATAGGAGGGAAATTTCATTCTATTACATGCACACATTTACTTATTTTTTTACATCTATTTATTTTCTCACTATTAAGTTTGACACGTAAAAGAGCCACCTAGGGCATGATTTCTCCAAAAAAACATAAAACTATATTAGGTCTAAAATGTAGTGTAGGGCTTAGTAGAAATGTCACTTTTTTAACAGCTAAAGACAAGTCGAACCCTCATTTTAATTATTTTATTTTATAGATTTGTTATGTTTTTTGAGGCTTTTTAGGTCATTTCTTTATTATAGGTTATCAACGACATCGGTGATCATTGTGTAACCTGCTAGAGACAAGAAGTGAAGGACATCAAACATATCGCGACCCTCTAAAGGAAATTTCATGAAGTTGTAGGTAGACATAGGTTCTCGATACCTAGTCTACAGTACCCATAGGTGCCCTTTAACCCATTATAAGTGCCCCATTCTAGTATATTCCTCCACCTCTACATTTTTCTCGGGGTTTCATATGTTACAATATGCCCTTCATATTTTCTAGTTTGTCACTTCAATTGAACCCAAGATTAATTGTTGAACAACTAAGTATTTCTATCTCCTCATTTGAAATTAGGGTTTTAAATATTAATTTCTTATTTTCTTGGATAAAATTTATTTGTATTACATACATATTTATCAAAGTTGTTACATACTTAGATGAGGAATTATATTTATTCATTTATAAATTTATTTTTCTTAATCACTTGGAGTTCCCATTATTGAAGAAAACACCACTGCAGATGATTTATTGGGACCATTTGATGAGTATATCAAGAAAGAGGTTAGGGACCCACTATCCTTCAATGAAAATACCTTGGAGTCTCTATTTGGTATCGAAGCCACCATTTCATTCCTTGTAGAGAAGCATCAAACATGGTTCATGAAATTTAGGGATATCAATGATGCCTCAGATGGTTGGATGATGTCCCTTAGTTGTGTACACATCCCTCGGGAAGATAAAGCTCCATCTATAGTATCTCAGTTTAATAAAGAATTCAAAGGAGTTGAAATTTCTCGAGTGGGTCTTGGTAGAGTTCAATAAGGTAGCGAGGTGGTATCGGTGAAAGTAACTTCATAATCAACTTAGTTCTCCCTCTCTCTCTTATTTTTCTCTCTCCTCTTCCCCCATTTTCTCTCTATGTATTTTATTTCTTCGTTGGGGTCATACTTTTCATTATTTCTTATTTATTTAAAAGTGGTTGTATTATTATAATGTAATAAGTCACCCTTATTTTGTAAAAGGGGATATTATTCTCTCCTAAGAATACAAAATGTCATAAATTGTGCAAGGAATATGAAAGGTCATGTGGGGGTAGGTGAAAAGTATCATCTAGTTTTATAGATTATAATGGCACCCTCTTTCCAAAGGGTTGTCAATTTTGTGTGTTCATGAGATATTATCACTTGTGAAGAAGAAAAAATATAGCATTTCCTCTATTTCTCATCTTTATGTTCTTCCCACTCTCACTATGTACAATTTTGCTCAAGAATCAATGAATAAAAGAGTTTTTTTCCAATTTTAATAAGGATATTTCTTGATACTTTTTGTTCTATATCTTAATGTGTCTTATTGAAATTTTTGTAAAATTATGTTTCTTCTAATCTATGTGTGTTGGAATTTTCTAGTTAATTATTGTAGGAATATGATTATCTATCTATAACGTTAATTCCCTCTCTTTTTGTCACTCCCTTTCCTCCTCTCCTAAAAATACCTCTCTTGCAAGAGATTGCAATATTTTACCACGGGTTAGTGGAATTCCCATGTTGGATCCCCACCGTAAGGTCACCACATAGATAAATTTCACATGCGCATAATAATATAGATCTACACCATTCAAGTAGAGGGACTTAGATTCCTATAGCATTGGAAAGATACCCACTAATTTTCCACCTGACAAATATTGTCAAAAATAGTTTTTGGTGCCTACCATGGGCACATTAGGAAGCATCTACGCCCAAAATATGATCACAAGAAAAGACAAAAAAATTCAAATATCTAAAAAAATTGGAAGTTGAAGAGTCACAAGAGCCTTGTCTCATATCCATGGTTATTCCCCATAACCCTCTTATTCAAAGGCCTGAATTTTTATTCCATATTCAAGAATACATCACTTGATTTGAGGAAGCAATCGGCATAATATAGAGAGTTTTAAAGAATATTTCATAGCCATAAGAGTGTTGTATATTGAAGAAGATCATGCTACTGAATTGTAAAGAGAAAAATAAATTCATGCACAAAAAATAAGATCCTAAATATCCAAACCGGTGAATATAAGGTATACAGATCCTGAAAGGAAAGGAGGAAATACCAACCTAATTTTTGAAGAACTTCAGCAAAGGAAGGAACTAATAAGAAATTCAAGGTCTCCCCTTCATTCAAAACCTACTCTCACTAGAAATCCATGTGTTTTTAATTTGTTGCACTTTGAGTTTACGTATATAAATAATTTTTTTGAAAACTTCACAAAATTAGAAAGCGAAGAAGAGGCTCAAACAAGGGTGAAATATGAAACAAGAGTTGAAGAAGAAGTAAGCACTGAAATTTAAGAGATAGAAAGAGATCAACTAAAAGTAAAAGTGAGATCCACATCCCGAGTCGTATCCAGATCAAGGATTGAAGGATAAGCTAAATACTTAATGATAGATAAAGAAAGATAATTGATTTTACCACGGGAAGAAATACATGACCACTTGTACTTCCATACCTTTTCCATGATCTACCATGAGGATCAAGGAAAATATTTCCTAAGTTTAGAGGAGATGGTTCCAAACTCCCTGAAGAACACATAGTGGCCTTTATCACCACTTTTGGCATGTTGGGTGTTGAACATGAAGAAGTTTTGTCGATTATTCATGGAATCTTTGCAAGATAAAGAAAATGAATGGTTCTATTTTCTACCAAAGCAAGGTCTATCACTTGTTGGGACTATATAAGAACATGCTTTGAAGATAAATTTAAGTCTATAGAATATTTTCAATATCTCTTAGTACAACTAGTATATATGAAGAAATAGTCAAACAAAGGTATGAAATATTTCATAGAAAAATATAACAAAGTGATCAAGAAGATTCAAGGTTATTTCATGCCCTCACACAATAATCTGAAAATATTATTTATAATTTCCCAACTACCTAAATTTTGGTTTAATCTCAGGAGATATCATTCCAAAAAATTTAAAGAAGCTCAATATTACACCATCAAAATGGAGGATTATCATATTTTGTTTGGTAAAGTAAAGAACCCCAATGGTAAGAAGAAGGGTCAAATTTCTAGCTTGATTCCCACCGATATAATGATTAAAAAAATGGCTAATGATATGATTGATATGAAAATAAACTCTTCTAGATCACCATGAGAAATATAAAAAGGATACTAATCCTCTAAATATGCCAATAATAGCTCCACCTCCTCTTTGGCTTTCCTTTGAAGCACCACCAATCAAAGCAACATGCAACGGAAGAACCAAAGCGGGAAGTAGAAGTGGAAGAGCCGAGAAGAAGAAGAAGAAAAAATATGATGGAAATGTTCTTGACATAGAAGAGGATGAAGGTGATTCCCAAAATGATCTCATAGATTATGTCTCAGCAAGTGAAGATGAGGTTGACTAAGATTAATCAAGCTTCTCATGTGTTTCATTCACTTGTGCCTAGTCTAAGAAATGAGCTTCATCTTCGAAGTAGCTATAGAAAATAAAAAGAAGGGTCCTCTTATGGAAGTTCCAAAGAATAAAATAATTAGTAGGGTATCTCTACTACTTTCATCAATGGATTTTTCTAAGGATAAAATAGATATCCTAGAAAGAAATAATCCTTTTACCATAGAAATTAAATCATTCGGTACCTCCCCAGTTCCAAATTTACTCCTAAGGCCAACCCATCACCTAATGCAACTCATGCTAAATCCTCTAAGGCTCGGTCAAAATCTGACACTTCTCCTCCTAATCCTACTACCACATCCACCAAAGATACTCAAGCTCCTAAGGTAGCACCATCTTCATAATGTAAAAATTCCACAATCCTTGGAATGTCATATCCACTCACCATGTCTCCATTCGATTATGTTGAACATGTGAAGAAGAAGAAAGTTAAAATCATGGAGATGGAATATTTTAAAACACATTTGGATTAATTAAAAGGTTTGTTGATTTCATCTAGAGTGGTATCCCAAATATTGATATTATAAATTGCAATGCTAAAGTTATATTACCCACACCACCTACACCTCCTTCATCAAACAAATTTGCACTTAGTGAATTTAAGAGTAATAAGGTAGAACCCTTATACCTATCCCTTCTAGTCAAATGTTACCAACTTAACAATTTCATTATAGACTTTGGATCCTATTACAATGTTATACCCATCAAAGTAGCCAATTCCTTAAGACTTACCTTGACTCATTCAAATGGATCTTGATATTCTATGTAATCCAGGATAATTTTTATTGGTGGGAAAAATAAAAGAATCCCAATTGCCTTGGTTGACTTTATAGAGAAGAAGGTAATACTCACAATTATTGTGGTGGACATCCCATAATATTTTGGAATGTTGCTAAGTAGAATATTTTGTATGGATCTGGGTGGTGAGATTCAAATGGATACGTATTTTATAACCATTCCAAAGTAAAAGGAGAGATGATAAATATGTTTCACATGCGTAAGATGAAGTATAGAGTCTAAAATTCGATGACTGAGAGAAAATATCTTGTTCTAAGATAGCGAGATGGGGAATTATTTCCTCACATATGAGAGGGATGAAAATATTACTTTTCTCATTGAAGACAAAGAAGATCAACTATGGACCATGGAGTTGATGGAAGTCACCAAGTGCGGGTTTGAGCCGACATTGTACCGACTTATCCTTCAGTGAATTCTTTCTAATTTCTTATAAACTATACTTTGTAAATACCAATAACACTATAGAATATGAGGCTCTCCTCCTCATAATGGATTTTTTTATGTCTATGGGCATCAAGAAGCTTAAGTTTCTTTGAGATTTAGAGGTGATAGTTAGACAAGTAAGATACTAGTATCAAGTTAAGAACCTAAGGCTTTGACACTATTAAACCAGAGTATGGGACTTCATTGAATTCTTTTATGTTTTCTCCATCTAGTCTATTCCTCAAGAGTATAATGAAAAAGTTGAATCTCTTGTGGTGTCAACGTCCTTAATGAATCCACATCCATATTTTTGTATTGATAAGGTGACAATGGAAATGGTTTTTAGGACAAGAATAATAAACAACATGAACCATTGACAGTATTAAATGATGATAATTAACTCCTCTCCTTCTTGGATCATAAGGATAATTTCAGCAACATATTTTACAAAGGAAGTGAGACTCCACACAGGAGTCTCATGCTGAATATAAAAGGAAGGAATAAAATTAGTTGAGGAGGAGGGTGTAATAAAATTGAAAGGGAAATTTTTTTCTAAAGGTTGAGTGTCATTTGAATATTATCTTACAAACACAACTGATTCATGAAGGATAGCAAAAAAGAGTCATCAAGGTGCACATATGAGTTCGAACATTAACTCTCTAGAGTAGCCTTGAATGCTAAATATTGGAAAAAAACTCTCTTGAAGATAAAAGAAGATTTATCTCGCTATTGAATAAATACTCTGATGTCTTGGCTTATTCCTATTATGATCTGAAATATTTCCAACTAAAATAAATGCATCACTCCATTCCTTTAAATTTGGAATCCAAACCCTTTAGGAAAAATAAAAATGCCCTATAATCCAAAGATATCAGATATCATCAATGAGGAGGTACTGAATATGTTAAATGTGAGAATTATTTCCCTATCCAAAGCATTCCACATGGGTAGTTAACATCATTCCAATGTGAAAGAAGAATGGGGAAATAAGGATTCATGTGGACTTATCCAACCTAAACCAAGCCTCCCTGAGGAATAACTATCCACTCCCAATCATGGATCATATCTTGCAAGTAGTCATAGGGTTTAAAATGATCTCACTACTTAATGGATTCTTGGGGTATAATTAAATTGAATTACCAGAGGAAGATAGAACCAAGGCATCCTTCACTACACCCTGGGGAACTTTTATATACAAAAAAATGCCTTTTTTTTCTAATCAATGCAAGATAAAAATTTCAAAGGGAAATAGATTTTACATTCAAAAAGATTAAGCATTGTATTGTGATCTATCTAGAAACCCTCACAATATTTTTCCAAGAAGAAAGGAGACTATATTCATCATTTGGAGCAGGTACTCATAAGGCACAAGAAACATGGCATATCCTGAATCCTAAGAAGTATATCTTTGAAGTCACTAAAGGTAAAATCCTAGGACACATAGTGAATAGGTAAGGGGAACAAATTGATACCAAAATAATAAAGGAAATCTAAGATTTGTCATTTCTAACAAGAAAAAAGGATTATGCCAAATTAACCAAGCACATAACCGTCATGATGAAGCCGCAAGATAATTTAAAATGGAACAAATAAGGAAAGATGAAATTCGAGGTGATAAAATTAGAAATAACAAAGGTTCCCACTCTAGTATGAGTAGAATTTGAGAAATATTTCATCTTATATTGCTATGCTTCAGAACACATGATATCGGCTATCTTGGTGTAGAATAATGAAGAAGGTATAGAAGCCCCTATTGTCTTCATGAACTCACCACTGAAGAATCATGAATTGAAGTAAAAAAGTTGGAGAAGCATGATTATATAGTACTCAAGGAAGTGAATAACTTTAGGTTTTCCATCCTCAACTTGCCCACCCTAGATATGGTACCACAATTGGCTATCAAGTCCATTATCACTCAACAAAACCTACGATCAAAAAAAAAGGTAACTAGGTAATAATAATCCAAGTGTATGATCTTGAAAGGAGTCCATCTAATCTATTCATGGGAAATGGACTACGTAGACTACTTGCTAGATGATGATGCATTTGTGTTCAAGAATTATATAAGGGAATTTTTATGTTGTGAGTGTGTCAACAAGGACTTCCTTTAATTCTTTTTGTAAGCATGAAAAATTAATAGAATGATGATATTGCTTACCTCTTAACCTATGGAGAGTACCCTCCTCACCTTGATCATAAAAAATAAAGAAATCTCAATTTGAAGGCATCCAAATTTGTTATATGGAATTATGCACTCTATAAGAGGAGATTCAATGGTTTATTTATGAATTGTGTTGAAAAAGAGTAGTAGGAGAAGTTTTTGAAATCATACCATGATCAAGCATGTAGAGGACACTTATCAATGATGGTCACAACTCATAAGATCCTTCATGGTTGGTACTACTAGCTAAATTTTTTTACAGATGCCGAAGAGTGGTTCTCCGAGTGTGAGGCATGTCAAAATTTTATTAGGAGACCAAAACTTTCCGTGCTTCCTCTTAATCTAGTGGTAATTAAGGAACCTTTCCAACAATGGAATTTAGACTTCATCGAGTCTTAAATTCCCACTCGAGTGTAGGTCACACCTATGTACTCACGGTGGCAAACGTATTTCACAAAATGGGTAGATTTCATTCCAACAAAGTAAGCCAATGCTGAAATAATGTGTAATTTAACTAAGGAGAACATCATTGTTCATTTTAGTATACCTCATAAGTTCATGGTGAATAACACCACATATTTCTCTTATAGGGATCTAATTGATTTATGGTAAGGATATGGTATTTCTCTATCTAATGCATCTAAATATTACCTTAAGGGAAATTTTCAAGAAAAACATAGTAACAAGAACATAGTGACTATAGTCCATAGGTTAGTAGATGAAAATCAAAGGGAGTGCCAAAAAAAGATCTATGATGCATTTTGGGGACATAGGATAATGCTAAATAAGGCCATCGGTATGTCTCCATTTCAATTTCTCTATGTTATGGAGGCATAAATTCCAATTATAGTGGAGGTGTCGATACTCAAGTTATTCCAGGTAGTATATGATGGGAAGTACCATGATGTTATTGATAAAAGGATTATATTTATTTAAAATATCAAAGAATATAGATACAAAATGGTTGAAGAAATCAAAGCTCATTAGTTGAAGGTTAAGAGATTGTTTGATAAGAAGGAAAATTCTCAAGAGTTCAAAGCTGGAGATATTTTTCTATTCTGCAGGACAAGAAAAGAGATTCAAAGGGTATTCACAAGAATTCTAAATCATTTTGGCTCGGGCCATTCCATATTTGTGAAAACTATGGAGAAAATTACTTCTATTTATCATATTTGGATGGAACAACGTTAGATTTTCCCAGTAGGAAATATCTAAAATTATACAAGCAATGAAAGTGGTTTATCCCCTAAATTGTATCATAGGTTATTTAGGTATGTGTTTCCCTTTTTTGTTGTGTGCATTCTTTAATTTTTTTGTGTTGTGTGTTTTATTTTGTCATGTGTGTGTGCACTCCTTCCTAGTTATCTTTTATAAATGACTCTATGAAGCAAAAGGATAAGGCACATGTCTGATATGAAAATTTAGATTATGGGATTTATCATTTCATGTCCCCAATTTTCTCGATCCACAACATGTCCCAAAGCTAGATCCAATTGTTTTATTGTGTTTTTACATGGGTAAAATTCACTTGAAAACAGGACAACCATAGCCTAGTGTAAACAATTTCTATGTTAGACCTTTCCAAAACACCCCACCCAAGTCTGCCTATACCCCATATTAGTAATATCCTATCCTTCCAATGGTTCATATGTTTGTTTCATCCTTCCTTGTAGGTGATTTAGGAATAAAAATATCATTCAAGTACTTCAGGAGAAATATCTCTAAAAGTGGGTTTTCAAGAAATCTTAGGAAGGAATACCATCATCCTTTCTAAGACAAGTGCATAATCTTAGGATCAATGTCAAAGGACTAGAATCACCAAAGAGGTGTATTCAAGATCCAATATCATAGTGCAACTGATTTAGGAATATGTTTGAAATATTCGAGGTTTAGGACCATGTTCATCAAAAGTAGGGTTTTGAGGCCGAAGGAACTTACACCGTGAAAGAGTACCTAAACTTCAAGAGGTGATTCTGATATATCTAGAATAAGTTGTAATCTAAAAAAATATTAATGGAAATAATTTTCAGTCCTCTACATGGTAGAAAAATTATATTCATCATAAACCTCATGCATTTTTCTATGAAGATCATAATTTCCTAGCATAGTTAGTAATCTTGACTAGAAATGAGGTTTTTGAGGGTTTTTAAAGTATAATCAAAGAATGGGACCCACACCATACTTCTAAAAATTCATTTTACATGTAAATTAATATACAAAAGTGTGAAATAAGTCAACTGGGATCTCAAGTTATGTCCATTTCAAGTTTTCACCCAAGGTACATGTTCATACTTAGTCAAATTTCTTGGGTGCCAAGTGGCATTATGAGGCCGAGGAACCTTTTTCTGTCTTCACTATCCCTTTGAATTGGGACAAGAGGGAAAAAAGTGTGCCCTTCCCCCTTAGTCATGTTGGTCACACAATATGATCTCGATGCTCTATTTAACACCTTTAACTAGTTTGACTAACCCCCTAACCTACTCCTGCATGTGTGCCAAATATCAATTTGGGGCTAAGGAAATTTTTTCTACACCCATTGTCCCATTCCAAGGGGCCAAGGAGAGACTAAAATTTTCCCCCTTGGATTCCCTCAAGTTCTTCATATGACCTAAAGTTATCCTCCAAGTGCTCATTTCTAGCCCCCCTCCATTCCTATCGGTTGATGCATGAGTGACACATGTTAAGAATGGGATAATGAACATTATTGTTCTCCCATTATCCTATTATAAAGGGAAAATGGGGAAAAAAATTTCCCCACCCCCTCAAGGATTCCATTACCTATAAATACCATGACTCAATGATTTTCCTCTCATTCCCCACATTTTTACATTGGCATGTGGTCTTATAGGTGTTTCCATTGATGAAAAACCTCTTTAATAACAAAGTGGATGATGGAGCATGGTCATATAATTTTGTATATGGTGTTGACATGATGTTTGAGGTGATATCATGATGATACAATGAGATTTAGTGAGGATTTTTACTCTTGTAAGCTCATTTAAGTGCCTAGGTGATGTTGCATGATGTTATGAGCTTCTTTGATTCTTGAGAAGCATTCTAGCATGATGGATAATAGGTTTTGAGGGTTTTAAGAACTTACAATAGTGGCATGATGTAGATAAAATTGATTGGCTTTGTTTCAAGTGCTTATCTAGAGTAAGTATGGTTGTTATGAGGTATGATTTTGATCCTTAGAGATATATGAGCTCATTTTTTCTTGAATTTAGGTATATCATGGTGCATCAGGTATTTTGGGGTCATTTTTAGTGATTTCATGATGTTTTATTACATTCTTTAAGTTTACCCTAGCTTCTACAATGTGAAACCTTAAGGATTTTCTATGCAAGTCTTAGTTTCTGGAGATTTTGATGTATGGTGATTACATTATGATGATTAGATAGTTGTTAAAGATGTTTCATGGTGATTTGGGAAACATTTTAGGTATCCATTAGGTTTATTTTTCATGTTATGTCAATTTTTGTGAGACAACTGTCAAAATCTAGTGTAAATCCAACTGGAGTTGGAACTTTTGATGCTCACCTTGAATTGTGTGATTTTCATGGGATATTTTGAATTTTAGGGAGTTTTTATGCTGAGTATTTTAGGGCTAACAAAAATGATTAGGTCATTTCATCATCATATTTTTATGAACAAATGTTAAGAAGATAAAGTGGTCTAAAACCCTAGTTAAACCCTAGCTAGGAGTAGTTTATATAAGAAGAGGTATAGTGATCCTATTTTTATTGATTCATAAAAAGTTATAATTGGATGATGTAGATGACTCTCATATCCTTACAAAAAGGTATGATAGAGGTCATAGTGATGAGTGGACCCTTCTCAAAAAGGTTAGAATCAGAAGAAGAGTGTTTTGGGATAAGGTTGTCCAAAATATTTTCATGCTAAATTGATGTTATGGAATTTACGTGAGTTTATATTTATGTAAAAATATGTTATAAGACATGTTCATGTAGGTACATGGTCAAATGAGATCCATTTAGGTAGTCAAGTCAAAGGACACTTTTGGGGCCTTAAAAAGTAGTGTTCAGTAAAATGGGTGTATCTGGAGCTACAAGAGGAACTTATAGATTATTTAAAATCTATTAGAAATAGTATTATGATATATTTCTATTTATATTATTTTTGTCTCATGATGAATTATTTTTATATAGTTTTGAGGTCATACTTTAGACATGAAGGTTTTTACTAATGCAGGGATAGGATTTGCTTTCCTAAATTTTTTTATTTGTTTGAACTATGAGATGGATTAGGTGGTACTGTATATCACTTTTAATGTTAAGAGGGATGAATTTTGAATAAAATTAATTCATTTAGAGGTCTTGAAATTTTGTGTAAATTTTTATGAGCTATTCTTTACAAACATTTTTTGGGCAGTTAATTTCAAGAAGACAACATTTTTATTATATTAGATAAAAAACAAGGATCAGCTCCCAGGGGCTAGAACAAAAGAGAGGAATGCAACTAGAAACAAAACAAGAAAAAAACCAGAAAGGGGTCCCAAGAAAGATGAGTTAAACAGGCTTAACTCTTACATTGCAGGATCTGGACCCCAAAGAGGACAAAAAAAGACCAAAAAGCAACAAGACACCACAGTTCACCAAAGATCACACACGCTTCAAAGAACAAAAACCTCCAAAAAAACCTCTGGAAGCCCCAGTCTAGCAGCAGCCATCCTGGATTCCAGAACCATCCAACACCTACTCCTCCTCCAAGCTACTTATGTGAAGGTTGAATCTCCTCCTTTTCTTTTCCCCTTCAATCCCCTCCACTCTGTCAAGCAGAACTTTAACCTGAATCTCCAGCTCCTTCATTCTATGTTTTATCTAGACCTGATCCATGACCATCTTCTTCGAAATGTTGATGATGTTTAGAATGGACTCCCTTTGCCCCTCATTCGTGTCCTCCATGGATTTTAGGACCCCTTCTAAATACAACATCTTCCTGCTCCATTCTTCAAATACATTGGGGTCTCCCACACATTCATTCTTCCTCAAAGCACTAGCTTCCCCAACACCACCCTCATTTTTGTCTTTATCTTTCTCATTCCCCTGAAGGATACCCTTACCCACTTTCATTTTAGTTAGACACTCTGCAAGAGTAATATCATCTTCCTTGGCTTGCTCCTCCAGGACCGTTGTCAAAGGATAATCTAGAACCAGCTTGCCATTCTCAACCAGAAGAAGAATCAGGCCCTCATGGAGGGGAACTCAACTTTCTCATTCTAGAAATCCATCAGTGAATTTGAAAGAGAGGTGGCAAGAAAAAATGGAATACTAGCCATAAACTTGTGATGGAACATGTTGAGGAAGGTCATGTGATGGGTATAGATTTTTCTATACTTACCCTCCAGCGATAATATATTTCATAACTTGAAGGAAAACATCCTTCTAGACCCTAGGAATGCATGAACATGCAATGCCATCTGTGAAGAAGTAACATTTCTCCTTGCCAACGAAAAATTGATCAATCTCGAGGTCTCTACGGGTTCTATCCTTGTAGATATTTAACCCTTCCATCTTCATATCAGTCACCCTAGCAATATTGGACTCCGAGACCTCAACCTCCACACCACGGATAGTAAAAACCCCCTCTTTCTAGGATTTTCCAAAGTCCTTTGATAGATATGGGTCGTGACCATGTAATTTAGCAATATAATTGCTAAATCCACCAACTTTAAGCTTGTTCCAAATATCTTGGTTACTCTCCTCTATGTTCTGACTAGTGGGTTCCACTCGAATCCTGTCTCCACCCATTTGCACATTGCCAAAGTTGCCATCCCAGAAAAATCTTTCCACAACCAACAAGTTGTTTTCCCTATCAAAGGTCGAAACACAACAATGATTTTTGTAAAAGCTAGCATGGTACTTGGAATAGCTACCCCCACTCATGCCAGCATCATTTATCCTCACACCTTCTATCCTTAATGATTTCATCATTAATATTAGAGGGTAATCTCTCTCCTTTGTACCAAATTTTTACTCGTTAATAGGGACTCCCACATTGGCCATCTTGTGCTCGCACATTTATTTCCCTATATCAAGGTATGATTAATAGATATCTTATCAAAATAATTTAACAATTCCTTGATATCTTGAATGATGTTTTTAAAGACCAATTGATCTTTATCCTATTGAGGAGAGAATTTATAATAATTAATAAGTAACCTTCAATCTGGATGTCCTTAAGGCCTTTTTCCTTAGCAAAAAAAATACCCCATAGGAGGGCTCTAGCTTCACCATGTTATTAGACTGCTTTCCTAAGGGACCTACATAGATGAACAACCAATCACCCTCACTATTCCTTAAGAACCCCTCCCTCACCTTGTTTAGGATTCCCCTTTGAAGCACCATCAAAATTGATCTTGATCATTTTTCCCATAGTTCTAATCCAAGAAGCATTCTTACTAGGGATTTTGATCTTAACCGCACTATAGGTGACCTTATCCAAGCACTTCCCGCTCCCATTTTGGGCAAGGATTTTTTTTTTACCTTTAAACAGCTTTGAGATTTTCCTTTATGGCAGCTAGGATTTTCCTTTTAGCCACCACAATCGAGAGTTTCGATCTCTAAAAACACTTGCCATTCCTTATTTTCCACAAACCCCGTAAGAGATGAGGTAGAGTAATCTTCCAGGCCTAGGCCAGATAAGGGAACCTAAAAGGGCTCTCCCATTGAGTACAACTATGCTCCATATTCGAAGGCATAATCCATTGTGTGTTGAAAAGTTCCAAAATTTGTGAGAAGACACCTTTAGAGAAAGGGAAATGTAAAAAAAGATGATTCACATTTTCTTCCCCTCTCCAACAAAGAGAGCACCTATTTGGGATCTGCATTCCTCTTTTTATAATATTTTCAACCAACAAGATTCTATTTTGAACAACCAGCCAATAAAAAATATTGATCTTAGGGATCAAGTCCTTGATCCATAACTTACCCCAATACTCTTTTTGAAAATATTTCTTGAAGTGTAAGCTATAGGTAGATTTAACAAAATAGTTTCCAGAGTCTTCCTCTTTCCAAATGATGGAATCCTCCTTAGTTTGGAAGATGGGGATGTGGAATTCCCTAAGTTTCTTATTGAGATCTTGAAAAGGTTTGATATCACCATCATAATCAGGAGGAGGGGCTATGGTTTCCCATTGGACCTTATCATCATAACTCCAGAAATCTCTTATCCAGATTTTACCATTCTCCTCATAGAATTGAGCCACCTCCTTCCATATATCCTGATATGCTAAAGGGGAATCTTCAATCCAACTATCCCACCAAAATATGATCATGTTCCCCTTTCCAATCTCCCATAAGGATCCCTTTGAGAGGATATATTTTGATTCCAACAGAGAATTCTAGAAGAAGGATCCTCTAGGGAGATTTTCATGAAAGAAGAACGAGTCAATTCTACCTAAATTCCACAGAATTTATTTTTTATTATATTAATCCATAGGCCTTCATCCCTAGCAATTTTCTACCCAACTTTAGCAACCAAATATTTTTTCATGATAGGTATACTTTTCAAACCCAGACCTCCACACATCTTTGGCCTAGTGAGCTTATCCCAAGCCACCAGAGGGAATTAAAAAATTTCTGATGCGCCAGCCCAAAGAAATCTCTTCTGAATTTTTTCCAGAGTGTCAATTATTTTGGCTGAGAGTTTAAAGAGAGACATAATGTAAATGGGGACACCTTGAAGAGAGCTCATAAGGAGTTGAATCTTTCAAGATTGTGAGAGAAGGAGAAATTTCCAAGAGGAAAGTTTCTTGTTAACTCTTTCCAACAGGGCATTCCAAACAGAGATGTTAGGACTTTTGTAGATAAGAGGCATTCCTAAGTAAGAGTCTGGAAAACACTTGATTTTGCAACCCAGACAATGTGGTTGTGGTTTGAGTAGGTAATTTTTTCAATAATTATAAATTGATTAGAAGTGTTATAAAAGTTCTATAATTTCCATAAAGTGGTTACATGGCATGGGTTTTTATTTTAAGTGATTTTGTGGCATAAAAAGTTTCTAGAATGTTGAAGGGTAGAGGAAACAACAATTTTGAAAAATACAAAGAGTGGTGGGCCCATTAAATGAAATAATATGATTGGTTGAGATAAATTGTGACTATTTATGAATGTTAAATGTTATTTTAATCATTTTTATGGTTTTATGGGTCATGAGTAAGTATGGTTCTTATGTAAGGGAGTTTGTATCTTTGTGCCATTTTTGACACATATAAGGAGGTTTTTAGCTAGGCCGATATACTTTGGTCACTTTTGACTATTGTAATTCAAATTCAGAATTTTTGTTATGATGAATGGGTCATGAAAAATACGGGAAAATTTTGTTTTTGAATTTGAAATCAAGAGGAGCATAAGAAATCATATGTGCATGAGGTTAAAGGTTTGAGAATTAAAGAAAGTGATTGTTTGTGAAGGATTCAACACTTAGTTTTTGAGTGAAGGTTTGAGGAAGTGCGAGCTGAATACTTATTCTCCATTAGTTGTGGAAGTAAAAATTAGAGTTCATAACATCATAAGTAGGTTGATTGGGTGATTTATCATCTTAGGGTGTTATATCCTCCTTGTGTAGTTGTGCTTTAGAAAATTAGGGGATGGTTCTTCTTGTGGGGTTGGTGCCTCACTAAATTTTGAAACATATCAATATAAGATTGTGTTTCAATAGTTTTTCTTCCCTTTGAGCGTTTCCAACTTATATCTTCTTTCTTTTATCGATTATCTTGTTTATGGTTATTGCACATGTCATTATTTATTGTATGCACACATTAATGGATGGTTTAATTTTAATGAGTTTTTGAATAGTAAGATCTGAAATATAATTTGAAATTATTATAAGGACTGATTCACCCACCCCTCTCTCAATCAATTATTCTTCTAACATTTTCCATTCACTCCCGAACTCTAGAGTTTTTTTCCTGAATTCCTCCTTTGACATTTTTGATCCTCTTTCATTGCAAACATGTTATCTTGATCCAAAAAGTAAAAACTTCAAAAATAATTTTTTTAAAGGCTCCAAATAAAAACTTTCAAATAAAGAATTTCATAACCTAGAAAGCAAGATTGTCCATATCTAAAAACTAGTACACAAATCAACATTGGGTTTTTTGCAGTCATATACATTTCTAGGCACATTGAGAATCCAAGTGAAATATTTTGCATGTATGCCTTATATTTATTATAGTAAAGAAACCCTAGTTTCCCCACAACATTTTTTTGAAATTTAATGTCTTTCATTCTAGAGACCGAGTTGAGCTGAAACTTAAGAGGTGTAATAAAAAAAAAAATCATATAAAGAAAACCAATTTCATCAAAATCTGAGGTCTAGAACACCACTTTCTAAAAATACTAAAACTCCTACACAAGCGAGGGGCTATTTTTTTAAGTCTTAAGAAAGAGCATTTTTGGCGAGTCACTGTGAACAAGGTATTTTGAGAAGGACAAATTGAGTGATTAAGATTGAAAAGGGTAGAAATTTCCATTTACTAAAAATAGTAAACCTCCCTTTCAAGTGTAAAAAAGTGTCTTAAAATCCATGAAATTCAAGTTCATAGGTGTCAAACTAGTCAATTCTCTTTTATATAAGTTTGTAGAAGTAGGGGAAAACGATGTTAGTCACATGGATCTTGACAATCTCAAAGTACACATGCTCAAACACCCAAGGGAACCAATTGAGGATAATGTATTCATAATTCCTTTGTACTTATAAGGTGGTCACCTAGTATGTGTGATGAGTATTGAGTTGGTATTGATATGTTCTCACCACTACGAACCTGAGATAAGAACTATTTGATTGGATCATGGCTCAACCATGGAATTGGTTTCTCCTAAGGTTATTTCCTATTCCCTGAAAATCCCCACTTACAACAACACTTTTTTCATCTCGAAGGAAATGGTGGTGAACAAATGGAACAAAACTAATTCTTATCTGCAGGGTCTCATATTTGGATCATGGTTAAAGTCATGAAGAAAGTTTTCTTGAGTGCTAAAGTATCTCTCAAGAAGATAATTCCATGAGGTATTTTCATATGCAATCACCCTTCTAAGTCAGGTGATCGGAGAAGGAAACATGAGATATTTCCAAGATTTGATGACGTTGTTCATATTGAAAATTATCGAAGGGAAGAAAAATATTTATTGGGGCCAGATCATAAGTGATAACTTACACCACCAGTTGCTCCATGTTCCAGTCTCAAAGAAGTTCTCCATGAATTCTTATCTAGTGTATGTTCTCGTGAGCTTGAGGCCATTCAATGGGATAACACTTGTAAAAAACATCTCTTCCAAAGATCCTACATTTGATAAGTATCCACAGTTGGTGTTGATTGAAAGAAATCGACACTTCACCTAGGTGAGTGATGCCTTCATTATGTTCATTATCAAGACTCGGAGGGTAACTTTCACTCAAGTATGTCTCCAAAATATGCTTCTTTGATCAAGATATATGGCTCATTCTTCATTAATTTTTCCACTTTTTCATATATCTGAGTTTTTGGTTGTGATCATGCCCCACTAAGAATAGATTGAAAACTTAGTGACTAGATATTATTATTTGTGATATGCATACAAATTGTGCATCTGTATAATAGGCTCAGAAAAAATACGAAGAAAACTATCTATTTCCCCATCTCACTAGGAATATTCAACTACAAAAGTATCCATGATGTATCATACATGGAAGTGGCCTTTGCACCATTCGGTTTGTATGCATTCACCCATAGGACTAATTTTGCAATCCAAGTTAATCAAGATACTTTCCATGTCCCATAGTTTCATCACGTCCTAGAGGATAAAGATTATTGGGTGAATTGTGTAGATGATTTCAGTGTCATGGAAATAAAATACATGAGGATGACCATCAGAAATATTAAGAAGTACAGTTTTATTGGTATGAATAAGGTAGTCGGGATGATGGTATGCGGTTGTGTGATCCAAAGTATAAAGAAGTGAAGGATTATCATTTTCTACTAGTGAATTGGAGCATTTTTTATTCAAGAGACATAGCTTTGAGAAGGCTGAGGTTTTGATTAAAATAACGAAAGAATGGTTTCAAAATAATAGGGTTTCCACCCTCACATTAGGATGTTTCCCCACACTTTAGATACAAGTATCATATCATTCATCATCAAAGGTCATGGAGGTAACTTCAAGTACAAGCCACTCTGGAGAAATTTAAAAGTGCAAGGTTATGGAGTTGGAAACCTCCTACTACAAGATATAACACAACGAAAAAAATCCCATAGTAGAAGCACAAGTTGAGGAAGACGATATAGTCCATATTCTAGCTCCTAAACAACCCTATGATGTTCCAACTCTTACTTGTTAGTCTTGCTCCTCCTGCACAAGAGACACCCCTTCCACATGAGAAATAATTGATAACCATGCTAGTTAGAGAGCTTGATATAGATGAGATGTTTCCTTGGATGAAGTAAATGATTACAAAATAGGATCATACTATCTAAAAAATCACATTTCCTGGTCTTTTGATAATATTGTCATTGGACAAAGGGAAGAAGAGGAAATTTTCTCAAGAGGCCTATCTCATTTTCAATGGTGCTACATGTAATCAGTATGTAGAAGTGGTCAAAATGAAAGTGATCAAGCCAGATGAAGAGATGACATCAGATGAATATGAAATGAGAACCATTCTTTTATTCCCATCTACTCAAGAGGGAGATGAACACATGTTCCAAGAGTCTTCCACTTGCCTCTTCATAAGTAATCAAGAATATAAAGAAAATATTTATCAGTTAGAGGATCCAGTATAGACTCTCTCCTCATATGTACAACATTTATTGGACCTCAATGCTTCATGAATCCCAATCGAATAAGTTACCCCAATAAGTAGTATTGGTCTGGAGTTCATCTCAAGAATGAAAGAGTTCACAATGCAGGGATGAGAAAACAAAAAATTGATGAGTGCGGTCATTGAAATGGGAAAATCATTGCTTCCAGGAGGAAATATAACTCATCACAAATATATGTAGAACTATATACAAGGATCAGATGATCATGGAAGGATTAGAAAAGGAAAAGGAGCATTGGGACCCAATTCATCCATTGGTGGTGGAAATGGCAGATATTCTTCTTAGGTATTGATAAGAAAGAAAATATTCAGTGCTCCATCATAGGAATTGTTACATGTGTGGGAGAGGACTCTTGTGACAAGATATGAAATTATAAATAGGGATATTGGTGAATTGGATTCAAATGAAGAATGGGTCTACAAGATGTAAGACCATGTCAATAACAGAATTTAGAGACTTGGAGTGTTTTTTATCAAAGAAAATACCATTGTAGATGATTTTTTGGGACCATTTAAGGATCATGTTAAGAAATAGGTTGGGACTCACTTTCCTTCAAGGAAGATACCTTAGAGTTTCTATCTAGGATCCAATCCACCATTTCACTCATTGCGAGAAAAGTATCAGTCATGGTTTGTGAAATTTAAGGCTATTTATGATCCTTCAGATGGTTGGAAAAGGTCCCTAAGTTGTATATGCATCCCTCGGGTGGATAAAATTACATCTGCGCAACATCTTAGTTCATTAAATATCTTAAAGGAGTTAAAATTTACCCAGTGGATCTTGGTAGAGATTGGATAGGCAATGAGGTGGTATCAACAAATTCAGCTTCTTCATTGGCTAAGTTCTCTCTCTCTCTCCTTCTTTCTCTCTATTTTCTTCCCCCATTTTTTCTCTCCTTTGTATTATATTTCATCATTAGGGTTGCACTTTTCACTATGTATTATTTATTTTAAAAGTGACGTTATGATTATAATGTATTAAGTCACCCTTATTTTATAAAAGGGGACTTGATTCTCTCCTATGAATACGAAAAGTTATAAGTTGTGTAACACATATGAAAGGTTTTATGGAGGAGGCGTTAAGAGTGTCCTCTAGTTATATAAATTGTAATTACATCCTACTTTCAAAGGGTTTTCAATTTTGTGTTTTCATGAGATATTATCACTTGTGAAGAAGCAAAAAGATGGTATTTCCTCTATTTAACATCACTATGTTCTTCCCACTCTCACTATGTACAATTTTTCTCAAGTTTTAATGAAGAAAGAAGGATTTTTTTCCTTTTGATAAGGATATTTCTTGAGACTTTGTGTTCTAAATCTTAACTTGTCTTGTTTCCATTTTGAAAAATTATGTTTCTTCTAATCTATCTCGTGTTGGAATTTTATAGTTAATAGTTATAGGCATTATATTTTCTACCTAAAACATTAATCCCCATCTCGTTTTCTCACTTCCTTTACTACTCTCCTATCAAATTCATATCTTGTAAGTGATTGCAATATTTTTATGAAGGGTTAGTGGAGTGCCCATGTTGGATCCCCAGCCTCAAGGCCACCACATAGATCAATTTCACACACATATAATAATATGGAGTTGCACCATTGAAGTAGAGGGAATTAGATTCCTAGAGCATTGGAAAGATACCCGCCAATTTATCCACGTGAAATTTTTCTCATAAACATGTACCTTATTGACAACAACCACTTGAAATATTTCTTGATATAACAAAACAAAAGGAAGAAGACAAGATTATCCTTTATAACTTAAGCTTTTGAGTTACAAAATTAAGCTATCAAATAAATATCATAATATGCTCTTCAAAGTATATAGTTTTTTTCCGAGATAATTAATGTAATATATATGGTAATACATTTTTATATATATCTTATAATTTATCTAAGCACACAAATCAAAATTTTACCACCAAAGGAATCAATAAAAAAAAATTCTACTATGCATACAACCCACATCACCCTTACGAGAAAATAGTTTACTTTAATAAACCATTGTATTTTTATTCCACCTTATCCTTATCTACATTGAATTTTAACACAAAGATATAAGATAACAAATGAAATCCATGCAAGAACAATCTACCCATAATATTGTCAAAATGATACTTGAAGTAATAATATATATGTTGTTGTAATATCAAGGTTAAATAACAACATTCATCCATACCATTTTCATATCAATCATAAAACAAGCAGATCTCAATTCTTTCAAAGAAAATTCTTAGCAAATTTTTTATATAGTTTCATTTAAGATAAAATCATTTCAAGAGTTTATAAATCACAACCGAGATCACAAAAATCACTATAGAAAAGAGAATCAATTCTCAATGTCAAGTGGAAGAGAAACTAGTTTAAGAAAACTATAGAACTCATATGAAACTTCACAACAAGCAACATGTTGAACACAAACCATTTAAATAAGAGAACTTGAATATTAATAGCCAACATGATTCCTCCAAACCTAGTTTGCAATGAAACACAATGTGTCTACTTCCTTAAATATACGGTGTTCGAATTGAACCCATTTTCGATCCAAGTATGGTGACTCTAATGTCATCAACACTCGTAGAGAGAAATAAATATATCATTCATGTAGACTTCAAGTTGAATCATGTGTAGTATGAATTAAATGATAATACCCATATCTAAAGGCTCAATGCTAACTCACAAACTAACAAAAACACAATACCCATTTCATATTTTCATGGCTCGTAAATTACAAATAAAATCATTAGCCAAAAATACTCAAAGTGGCCATTATTCCTAAAGAAATTTTAAAAACAAACCAAACTTGAAGAATAGAAAAGGATGACCACCCATATTTAAATGATTAAATATCCACTATACTAAAAATAGATAACATCAAACAATCATAGATCTGTCATGTGTGTTAAGACTAGAATTATGTTTTCTCATTTGTTTGTTAATGTGGCCCCATAAATTTATTTACTAAGAAATATCGGGCTTAATTCCCATTGGGGATTTCATATTAAGAAAATTGACTATGAATTTACATTGTTCGTACTTCTCGTGCTTCAAGGAAGGAAACAACATTAAATCGTGCCCAAAGGCCAAAGAGGAGGAAACCCAAAAGGATCAATTTAAGAAGAACAAGGGATTCAATAAGGACCATTTGAAAGGCAAAGGCATAGTGAAACCAAATGGCAGCAAGCCTTCAAAGGTAAATCCTTCATGGGAACTGATAAATAAACCATTAGAGATTAAAGTTTAAGTGCTTGAGAGACAGAACAAGTTTTAGAAGAGGAAGTGTTATCCATATTTCACCCCTCGGGTCAAGTATCTAATCAGATCCACGACCCCACGTAAAAGGAACCTAAAAACTTGTTCATATTTGTACATTTTTCACAAATGGACTCAATAATGGAATGACATGGGCTGAGAAAGACTAAGGGACCCCAGAAAAGGAAACGAACTGTCGAGTCATTTCCATGTCTTGAATCCATTCTTCAAGTTACTGAGTAGAATCAACCATGAAATGACAGGGTAAAAATAGAAGGGTAGTATGGCAAAGGAACCGGGGCAAGAGAGGGAAGAAATGGCAAAGATACGAAGCCCTCATACTTGAAACCATTTAGGAAAGGGTCCAAAATTGAATAAGTATAAAGGAGGCGATGGAAGGAACCACATGTACTAATGGTGTGTCTTCAAAGTTGAATCCAAAAAGGAAAGCTCAAACATGTGCCAACCCTCCATGTAGATGACGGTCAAATAGAGTTAAAAGGTGGATAGGGTGGGCCTTGAAATTGGCTAAGTATAGAAGTTTAAGTGGAGAATGCCAAGTGTCAGCGTGACGCATCTCCAAGAGTTAGTCTCGAGTAGAGACCCAAATGAGCGCAAGCTCACCACGTAGCCCACATTCCAAAAGGGTTAGTAAGACCATTGAAAAGTCCATAGACCAGTGGAAGCCAATAAGTGTTAACCCGATGCTCCTTGAAGGTAAATATTAAATCCAAATTTCAAAAAAGTGTGGTACCTCCATGTGTCCAATCTCAAAATAGAAGGGGAAAATTCATTGAATATTCAATGTATAGGCCAGGCGTAAAAGGCTGCCAAGTGTCTAAATGGTGTTGATTCAAGGGTTGAAGAGAGAGAAGGTTCCCAAACAAGTGTTAGGATGCCACGTGTCTTGGATCAAGAAATATGCCCCCACCAAGAAAATATTTAGCCAAAAACAAAATATAGGCCGCAACCCCACCCAAGGGAAAAAGTTAGCATTTAGGTCTAAGTCAACAAAAGCGAGGCCATCGGGGAAAGTTGGATTTTCACCCTTTATCATCCCGAAAATATAAAAGTCAAAAAATGAGCTGCAACTCCACCCAAGGGAAAAAGTCAGCGTTTGATCCCGAGTCAAAGCCAAAGTGGGGAGTCAAAGGAAAAGGTTACAATTTTGCATTTTATCAAAAAAGGCACAAAGATAAAGATGGAAGCTCCTTCCCCTACCAACCAAAGGGTTTCATGTATCCAAGTAGATATTCGGGGTTGTGGGAATTTTTGAGTTTTGCATATTTTGCACAAAAAGGAAAAAGATAAATTACGGACCCACAAGCTTGATTTTTGCTCTAATCTAGCTGCCACGTGTCCCATATCAAAAAGGGGACCCATTTTTCAAACTGTTTTCCCGTCCATTTGTACAAAATCAATACAAACTTTGAAGGGGCATATCTTTCGACTCAAGGCTCAAAATATTGCAATCTGACACCGTTGGAAGCGTCTCGACGTCTTATACACCATGGAAGGATAAAGAATCATTTTTCGTAGGCCCTGTTGGTGAAAAATGAATAAACATCTTCAGATTTTATAATACAGGATCTCTTTACCTCAACAACCAGATTGGATTCGATCTGTTCCACCATTTCCTCTTCCTTCAAGATGCCCAACCAAAGATTGATGCAGTAAAGATAGATTTGGGGGAAGATTCTATCAGAGGCATTAACAACGTAGTTAATTTTCAACCTACCTTTCCCGCCTCTCTCTCCTTTTCTTCTCTCTTATTGAATCTATAAATATAGAAGTAGGATTCATTGTAAAGGGTTGGACATTCCTTGTTTTTCAAGATCTACTTTTCTTCTGACAAGGAAACTCATGGAGTTCTAGACCTTCTACTAGACTGTAATACATTTCTACCTTTTGGCCTCTTTGTAATGCATTGTATCATTTTGTAGAGCAATAAAAAAAAGTCTTTGATCAAATTTAGATCCTCTCTTGTCTCTTTTTCTTTCATCTAATCTTTCATTATAGATCTGGTTGTCTATGCTTAGTTATTTTATGCATTTGGTTAGTTTGTGTCCATAAAGAGAGATCCTCTGTAAGTTCTCACGTATGCACTGTATGCACGGGAATAAGAACACACCTTTAATCTGGATAGCTTTCCCATTTTTGTAAGGTCCCACACCTTGGCGAAGGTTCAATGTTATGTAATCACAACAAATAACTCGCCTTAGAAAATCAGACCTATAGAACTCATTTGGGGGTCTTTGTGATTTTACACTAACTTGATTTTGGCATGCCGTGGGGACTAAAAATTCTCCATCTCATTACGAAGAAGGTTGATGTGCACTGTTTCTTTGTGATTCTAACTTCTAAGAAGTTCTAAAATTATACATCCGCAACTCCAAAAGAGACAAATCCACTGGTTTCAGAACTCCAAGCAAGTTCATGAGAAGAATACAAACATAGTCAAGAACCAAAGAAGAGGGATTATTTTTCTATCTAGACTTATCCCCAGATAGAGGGAGGGAAGGAAGAAGAACCTAGAGGTCTCTATCTCCACCAAATAGAGCCTTATCGACACCTCCTCCCGGTAGGCCATTCTCTCAATCAAGAGGGGTGCTCAGGCCGATCAGGATGGCTCAGCCAAATCCTTATGTCAACTTCACTGGTAGCATCCCACTCACTCTAAATGCACAAAATCCGGTCCCGATAGTAGCATTAAAGAGCATCCCATATTTCACTGGGGAAAACTAGACTTCTCCTAGTGATCATGTCCGAGATATAGAAAATATCTCAGTATAATCCATGAGATAGACATTACATTCAAGTTTCTCACCTCTTCACTCAAAATTAAAGCCTCACAATGGTTCGGGGTTCTTAAATTAGGCTCTATCCAAAATTCAAACCAGGCTGCGCACGACTCCCATAACTAGTTTGAAGAGAAAGGTGATAGCTTATCTTTGTTGGAGCAACTAACAATAATCAAGAGATCCCCTGAATGAGCGGTGACATGAGAATTCAACCTCGATTTTAGTGGACCTAGGGTAGGACTCCATCGGTAGTAAAGCCCATTAATGAAGGTGCCTTCTTATACTTTCTTAGGGATTTAAATTCTGATATTTCTTTGATGATTCAATCAATGGGGTATAACCTTACCTGCACCTATAGCCTTTCCATAGGGTGAGAACCATTTGATTCAAGCTAGAAAAATCACTCCTAGGCCATCTATGCCTCTGTACCCTGAGTTAGGAAGCCCAGATACTAGCCAAGCACCCACATTAGCTCCTGTGCCTACTCTTAGGAATCAAATCTTAGTTGAAGCCTCTACTTCATCATATAACACCTATAAAGAACTCTAGGAAGTCATGAATCAGCTTTCGAACACAGGGAATGAGATAGTAACCATCAAAAGGCAACAAGCTTAGAGTTCTAGGCCGTATCATCCTCAGGCTCAATATCAAAGTCAGTATTAGACTAGACCCCAGTACCAACAAAATAAGCCACCATCTCAGACTCTAAATCAGAGCCAAAACCAAGGATAGCCCAAGCTGCTAGACCTTTCAAGTCATATGATTCAAATGCAGCTTCAACATTAAGGGCATTGGTTCTAACACGAAACAATATGGCACAAGTATATGATTGGTGTTTTCTATGCAATCAGCCTCATAACCAATCAATGTCCTTTAATGGTGCACTTAATCGGCCTTGATGGTGCGAAAAGGTATGGTGTAACAAGAACTTAGCCAAGAAGGATATCGGTAGCAAGGAGCTCAATAAGAGGGACCTCCAAGTGAGACTATGCTTGTCAATCGACAAGCTGAGGACTTCTGTGGGATAAATCAGGCTCCTCCTCAAAGTGTGGCCACCAATACATGGTCCAAAAAGAGATGTACTGGAGAGGGTCAACCACTTAGTTCAGGTGACCCTCAACCTTCCATCACTCCATAAAGTGTTGGCACTCCAAATATAACTCCTAATATATAGAACCAATCCAAGCCACCTTCCAAATCTAGTTAGGCACTAGTTGTGATAACGCATGTGCAAGAAAGAAGTGTGTCTGGGAAGGGGCAGAAAATGGATAGCTCATTCAATATTATTGAGAAAATGAAGAAGAAAAGTGTGAACATTTCACTATGGGAGTCACCGGCCATTCCAAGGCGAGAGAGATCTATTACGAGAATGCCATGCGAGAATTGTTCAAGCTCAAATTGACCCCCAACCAGTAGAGAGAGTGCTTTCCAACATATTTTATCCAGGAGGAACCATGAGAACAACAAGGTAAGAACCTAAGACCTCCATTCTATGTCCCATTGGTTATTGGAGACAAATTGGTGCATAATTATATGATTGATTAAGCCTAGTAGTTATGTGATGTCTAAAAAATAGCTGATCAACTGGGTCTCCAATATGAAGTCATCTCTAGATGGGTAGTGCAATTGGATGGGATAACAGTGACAACTATTGGAATCATTAAGGATATGATCCTCACTTTACATGCCTTCCCTAATGTGACTGTTTTGTAGAACATACCCATCATAGATTTTCCACCACATTTTTCTTTGTGTTTATCCAAGGACTTCATTGCCAAAATTGGACGCTATATTTATGTTGATTGGTCACATATGCTCTTTAGGACCATGTATGGGGAAAAATCAACAATCAGATCTGAACCCATTGTTGATTACCATATCAAATCTTATGTGCCTAGCCCAAGCAATGCCAATTGCTCAGCTTTTGATCAAGAAGACTTCCTAAGCATTTGTGAAGTAGACACCAAGGTGGGATGTATCCCAGACTTGACTCTTAATGAGTGGGCCAACAAAAGACATGCTTTTGACCCCTATAAGGAGATGGAAGAATATGAGCTAGGTGTCTACTACCTACATGAAGAAAATCATCCTCTTCCTGACCTAATTAAACTAGAATATAAGGATGACACTGAGGTATGGAAATTGTTCTTTGATGGCTCAAGGAGTATATAAGGAGCTGGAGGAGGAGCTATGATTGTGTCCCCCAAAGGTATGAAATATTATTCAACCTTCAGATTTTAGTTTTCCTACTCAAACAACATTGTTGAATATAAATATTTGGTTCAAGAGTCTCCATTAGGCAAGGAATCTTGGAATCAAGAACTTGCAAGTGTTTGGTGACAGTGAACTAGTTGCCAATCAAGTCAGAGGACTTAATGCTATCAAGAATGACCTACTCAAGAGCTACAAGAGTAGGGTATGGGATCTCATGGAGGATTTTGAGGCCTTCAACATTGTGTCCATTCCCAGGAAGGAGAATGAATCTGATGATATACTTGCAGTAGTTGGAGAAACATTTGATGTGGTCAAAAACATCAAAAGAGACAAGGAAAACCACATATCCATATAGTTATGAGGCCAAAAGTGCCAGATAACAACACATGTTAGTAGGTGTTTGATAATGATCAGTAGATCATTAATGTTTTGCAAGAAGAAGTTGAATTCTCAGTTAGAAACCAAAGAAAATTGGAGCAGCAATATGGAGATCAAATAGTGTAGCTGAGGACAAACAAGCTTCCAAAGTGTTTGGTGACTTTGGAATCTATCTTCAATCCCAATGATCAGTTTCGAAAAGAGAAGGCTAATATACATATCAAAGGAGAAGACTCAGAGTCAATTCTGGTTGGAGAAGGAAAAGCACTCCAAATTGGTAAGGTGGCCACCGAGCAAGAAAGGTATGAATTCATGCAACTCTACCAAGAGTTTCCAGATGTATTTTCCTAGAGTTATGAGGATCTAAGGGGGTTTAATCCAAATTTGGCACAACACACAATTGAGTTGGACCCAAATGCTAAGCCAATCAGGAAAAAATAAAGACCAATCAATCCACACATTGAGCCTCTTATGAAGAAAGAGCTGAATAAGTTGATAGAGGCAAGTATCATATTTCCAATCAAACACTCAAGTTAGGTTACAAAATTGGTCCCATCGAGAAGAAGAATGGAGAGATTAGGATTTTTGTTGACTTCAAAGATTTGAATAGAGCATCTCTCAAGGATCACTACCCACTCCCCTCGATGGAGCAGATTTTACAAGTGGTGTCTGGATGATCAGAGAGGTTCTCTCTCCTAGATGGTTATTTGGGATACAATCAGATAATGGTGAAAGAGGATGATCAATTCAAAACAACCTTCACCACCAAGTGGGGCACCTATGCCTACAGGAAAATGCCATTTGGGTTGTCTAATGCCGAGCCACTTTCCAAAGGGAAATGGATATGGCATTCAAGGGATTAATTAACCAAATAGTGTTGATCTATTTGGATGACATCACTATTTTTTCCAAGAATGCAGCAGATCATCTCTTCCATCTGAGGCAAGTTTTTCAGAGATGTAGGAGATTTGGGGTGTCACTAAACCCTAAGAAATGCATATTCTTAGCTCATGAAGGTAGAATTTTGGGGCATATTGTGTCAAAAGAAGGCTTGGAAATTGACCCAGATAGAGTTGAAGCAATCAGAGCATTGCCCTTGCCAAGCCATAAGAAGGCCCTTCAAAGTTTTTTGGGGAAGATTAATTTTGTGCACAGATTTGTACCAGATTTCACTACCCTTGTCAAGCCAATAACGTTGATGTTGAAGAAGAACATGGTGTTTAAATGGAAAGCTGAAGGGAGAGTGAGATTTGAAGCTATCAAAGAATCCATATCACAAGCTCCCACCCTCGTGAACCTAGATTTCTCCAAGGATTTCACGCTCTATGCTTTTGGCGGTGTTGATACAATTTCGTGATTTTGGTACAGTAGAACAATGAAGGTGCAGAGAAGCCAATTGCTTTTTTCAGCCAAGGTTTGGAAGGCTATTAAATGAAGTATTCCTTCATCAAAAGTAGGTCTTAGTAGTGATCGGAGGATTAAATAAGTTCAAGCACACAGTGTCAAATAATAAAATCCAATTGTTGGTCTCCCATGTGGGAGTTAAAGAATTCCTTCTCAACAAGGACCTAAATGAAAAACATGTAGGATAGATCACTCATGTTATGGAATGTGACATTAAGATCGGGTCACTAATATGGTCTATGGGAAAGGGTTGTGTGAACAACTGGCCTCAAGTCAATAAGGCGAAGTAGACAGGGAAAAGGAGGTTGTTTTTGTTCTACAAGATAATCAAGAAGAAGGGAGTGATGATGTACCTGATCCTTGTTGGACCTGAGACATGGTGCACTTCCTCTAAATAGGATTGTTTCCTCATGGGATGAATAGATCAAATAGGAGACATTTGAGGCTACAGGCCATCCCATATGTTCTTATTGATGGTGTCTAGTTCAAAAGAGACATCAATGACATTTTGTTGAGATGCATTGAAATAGACCAGGTTGAAAAAGTGTTACAAGAATTCCATGTTGAAGCAACTAGAGGCCATTTTTCTCTAAGAGTGAAAGAACTCAAGATCATGAAAGCAGTTTATTACGCCCCGAGTGTTTAGTGACTTCTATGCATGGATCAAAAGGTGCAAGAGTTGTGCATTCTTTAAAGGAAAAGAAAGGCTAGCGGTACTTCCATTACACCCAATTTCAGTTGACCAACCTTTCATACAATGGGGATTGGACTTCATTGGAGTCATCAATCCAAATTCAAGCCAAGGAAACAAATGGATTCTGACAGCAACAAACTATTTCACCAAGTAGACCGAGGAAGTGGCACTCAAGGAAGCTAATGAGTCTAGAATACTAGATTTCTATGAAGGGATAGTGACCAGATTTGGAGTGCCAGCCACCATTATATCATACAATGCATTGGAATTCATAGGTTCCAAGATCACAGGATGGGCTATTAAGAATGGGACTTACTTGAGCACTTCATCAAACTATTACCCTCAAGGTAATGTCCAAGCTGAGTCCACAAACAAGAACCTACTAAAGATCATCAGGAAAACTCTTGATGAGAATCGGAGGACCTGGCACATAAAGCTCAAAAGCAGACTTATGGGTTGATAAGACACCACCCAAGAGATCCAAAGGCAGCTCTCCATTCAAGCTTGTCAATGGGAAAGAGGCGATGTGCCTATATCAATTGAGTTTCCAACATTGGAGCTCGTGAAGTAGCTAGAGATGTTTGAATTTAAACCAATGGCAGCTAGGTATGTGGAGATGATAGAATCGGAAGAAAATAGAGAGCATTCTCTCCAAGAAATATAGAAGGATTAGGCCTCAATCAAGAGATGCTTCAAAAGAAAGAAAAAAACAAAGACCTTCCAGAAGGAGACCTAGTTCTGAAATGGGATGCAGATTGAGCAAAATTAGGAAGGCATTCAAAGTTTGAGGCCATCCGGAGTGGCCCCTACATGGTTACAAAATGTAAGAGTAGAAAATATTTCTAATTTTCTACATTGGAGGGTGAGGAGTTGTAGATTTTAGTGAATGGGATCTATCTTAAGCACTGCTACTAAAAGGAAAGTTATCACCTTGTACATATTAGATAAGTTTCTCTTTCCTCTAAGTGCTTGTGCACATCACATTGTTGTAGTGTAGGTTTATTTTCTCCTAAGTGCTTTGCACACTCTTCATGTTCTATTTAGAGCATGTATGATTTTAATTTTTTATATAGTTGTGGTGTTGTTTTGTTTCTCTTATGTAATCCATTCGAAGAGACAGATGAAGCCCGAGTCAAAATAATTTTCTATTCTTAGAAAACTTCAAATTGATATTTCTCATGAAAATTGAGAGTGTGTGTGAAAGTGGGTTTGTGAACCAAAGGTAGAATCAGTATCGACCGTATTTCGGTCTCCATGCCCAATGGATATGATAAGACAGTTGGTCTTTCATCTAGTAGGAAGACACCCATGTGAGTCATCTAATTGTTATCCATATTTCACCCCACGGGTCAAGTCTCGATTAGTCACAATCCCACGTAGAAGTAACCTAAAAAAGTTATTCATATCTCATACATTGGTCGTAGAGGGACTCAATAATGGAATGATGGGGCCCGAGAAATACTAAGGGATTTTGTGCAAAAGAAATGACTCTATCGAGCAATTTCTATGTCTTGAATCCATTCTTTAAGTTATAGGTAGACTCAACCATGAAATAACAGGGTAAAACTAGAAGGGGCAATCTTTGAAAAGGAACCAAGGGTAAGAGAGAGAAGAAACAATGAAGATCCAAAGGCCTTAGGCTCAAAACTATTCAGAAAGGGTCATAAATTGACTAAGTATGAAGGAGGAAGTAGAAGGAACCACATGTCCTAACAGTGCATCTTTAAAGATGAATCCAAAAAGGGAAGCTCAAACTTGCGCTAGCCATCCATGTAGTAGATGGTAAAATAGAGTCAAAAGGCGATAGGGCGGGCCTCGAAATTTGCTAAGTATAGAAGTGTAAGCGAGAGAATGCCAAGTGTCGAGTGACACATATCCGAGAGTTAGTCTCGGAGTGGAGACCAACATGTAGCCCAAGGTCTAAAAGGGTTAACGGTACCATTAAATATTCCATAGACTAGCGGAAGGCTGACAAGTTTCAACCTCGATGCTCCTTCAAAGGAAAATATTGAATCGAGCTTTCAAGCAAATGCGGTGCCTCCATGTGTCCACTCTCAAAATAGAAGGGGCGAGTCGGTTGAGTAGTAAATGCATAGGCTAGGATGACGAGGTCATTAATTGTCTAAATGGTGTTGATTCAAGGGTTGAATAGAGATAAGGTTCCCAAACAAGCGCCAAGATGCCATGTGTCCCAGATCAAGAAATATGTCCCCACCAAGTAAAAGACTTAGCCAAAAAACACAAAATAGGCTACAACTCCGCCCAAGGGAAAAATTTAGCATTTAGGCCCGAGTCAATGAAAGCGGGCCATCGGGGGGAAAGCTAGTTTTTCACCCTTTGTTATCCCAAGAAGATAAAAGTCACAAAATCAGCCACAGCTCCACCCAAGGGAAAAGGTTAGGGTTCAAACCCGAGTCAAATCCAAAGCAGGAGTCGAGGAAAAGGTGAAAAAATTTCCTTTTGTCAAAAATACACAAAGATAAAGATGGAAGTGCCTTCCCTCAGCCAACCAAAGGGTGCCACATATCCAAGAAGAACTTCAAGGCCGTGGGAGTTTTTTTGAGTTTTGCATTTTTGCACAAAAAAGGAAAAATGATAAATTGTTGACCCATGAAGCTTGATTTTTGCTCTAATATGACTACCACATGTCCCATATCAAAAGGGGGACCCATTTTTCAAAAATTTTTCCCACCCATTTGTATGGACTCAATACAAAGTTTGAAGGGGCATATCTTTCGAATCAGGGCTCAAAATATTACAAATATGACACTGTTGGAAGTGTCTCGATGTCTTCTACATCATGGAAGGATAAAGAATCATTTTTCTCAGACCCTGATAGATGAAAAATGAAGAAAAATCTTCAGGTTTTTAATGTGAGATCTCTTTGCCTCAACAACCAAATCGGATTCGATTTGTTCTACCGTTTCCTCTTCCTTCAATATTCTAAACCAAATATTGATGCAAAGTAAAGATGGATTTGGAGGCATATTCTATTAGAGGAAATAACAACAGAGTTTAGTATTGACCTACCTTTCCCACTTCTCTCTCCTTTTCTTCTCTCTGATTGAATCTATAAATACAAGAGTAGGATTCATTGTAAAGGGTTGGACATTCCTTGTTTTATAAGCTCCCCTTTTCTTCTAGCAAAGAAACTCATGGAGTTTCAAACCTTCTACTAGACTATAATACATTTCTACCTTTTGGCCTCTTTTTAATGCATTGTATCAATCTGCAAAGAAAAAAACACATCTCTGATCAACTTTAGATCTCCTCTAGTCTCTTTTTCTTTCATCCGATCTTTCATTAGAGATATGGTTGTCTATTCTTAGTTATTGTATGTATTTGGTTAGTTTGTGTCCATTGGAAAAATAAATGTTCATCATTCCTTTGGTGCATCACCTTATAGCTTAGTTTGATTTCTGTATTCCTTTTACCTATGTCTCCTTGGTGAGTTTAGATTAGGTATAAAGAGAGATCCTCTACTAGTTCTCATGTATGCAAAAGAAAAGAGGAATAAGAACCAACCTTTAATTTGGAGATCTTTCCCATTTTTACAAGGTCCCAAACCTTGGGAAGGTTCAATGTTATGCGATCACACCAAATGATTCTACCTTAGAAAAGCGGTTGTGTAGAACTCATTTGGGGTGCTGATTTTACACTAACAGAAGTTGTGGATACTTGGTCAAGAGGAGGTCAGAAAAATGGTGGATGATCAAGACCCAGAAAAATTTGAGGATTTGGTGGTTTTGAAGAGCTCCGAGAGGATAGTATTGTGGGATCTATAGTTTAGGATACTATGGAGGCAAGTTTTTTTACTAAAGACCTATGGAATCGCTACTTGTAAGAAACATGTTCAATATTCTAGACATTAATTTGGAGGACATCCCAATAGTGGAAGAGGATCTCCAATGCACTCATGAGACTAGCAAGAATGTTTCAAATGGGTTGCTAGTCAAGGTCTCATCGGATAAACCTACCAATGAAGAGGTTAAAGAAAGCCCCATAGTAGAGTGCTCTAATGTCAATTCCTTAGAGGAGGTCAAACCATCTCTAAAGAGGAAAGTGACACCAAGAACTAGATCTAAGGCTGATGTTGGTGCTAACAAATCCTCTCTAGGGAGACCATCTGAAAAGGAAAAAGGGAGAGAGCTATAAGGAAGGATATTATGGAAGGGTGATAGAAACCTTTGATGGTAGGCCAAAAATCTACCCATTCTAAATGATTTTCTTCTCTTGGAATATAAGGGGCCTAAACCACCCCAAAGTAAGCATAAGATCTTGTTTGATTTTAAAAGTAAGGAAAAATTGAATGTCATAATGCTACAAGAAACAAAGATGAATCAGGATAAGATGAAATATTTTCATGATTTGTTTTAAGAAAGTGGATTTCTATTGTTAACCATCCGTAGGTACCTCGGGGGTTTTGTGTCTATGAAGCAAGGACATTTTGGATGGATTTCCCCTTCATAATAGTAAACACCATCTAGAAATTTTCTTCATTGATGTTAGATCTAGAAAATAGTTTATTCTCTCCAATATCTATGCTCTAAATACCAATACTGGCAGAAGGTTGCTTTAGGAGGAGTTGACTATCTTTAGAAGGATGTTTAATTATTTAAGCTAGATCATCAGGGGTGACTTTAATACTCCTCTCATTCCCTCAAAAAATAAAGGAGGGATTAATGTGTTTACTGAGAGCATGGAGGATCTTGCTAATTTATTAGGTTGGAATGGTTTGATGGATTTGGACCTCAGTGGCTCTAAATTCACCTAGACCAATAGAAGGGAAGGGTATAATCTTATTCAAATTAGGATGGATTGATTTCTTGTGAACCTCCATTGGATTCAGGAGAAACAATATAATATATCCTCCTTAGCTCATATTGGTTAAGATCATAACCCTATGTTCCTTAAATTTAATGAAAAGGAGCAGCCCATTGGCAGACCTTTTAGGTTCAAAAAGATGTGGACCACTCACCCAGAGTTGGAAATAATGATAGAAGAATGGTGGAGGTCGGAAATCAAAGGTAATAGTATGTTCAAGGTAGCTACTAAACTCAAAAATGTTAAGAGGAATATCAAAATTTGGAACAAGGAGGTGTTCGGTAATATTTTCCTTCAAAAAATTAGAATTTATAAATATCTCGAGTCTTGGAATAAATTATAAAATAGGTATGATGGAGAAACAAGGACAAAATCAAGAAAAATGAGGTACTTGTTGAATACCATAACATTTTACGTAGGGAAGAGATTTATTGGAAGCAAAAGTCAAGGATTAATTGGCTAAAAGAGGAATATGACAACACAAAATTCTTCCATATCGTAGCCACCATTAAAATTAATAAAGGAATAATATAAGAAATAAAGAAAGATAATGGTGAACTAGCTATGGAAGATAACTATATCTCTAACACTATTATCTCTTTTTAAGGAATTAATTTCCAAAGGTCAACTTTTAGCTGAGATTTCTAGAGCTAAAATTATTAATCTTTTTGAGTCATCCATTAGCCATGTTGAGAATAGAGAACTCATAGCTATCCCCTCTGAGGAGGAGATAAAAGAAATTTTATATGCTATGGAAGGTGACAAAACTCCGAGGGGTCGGATGGAGTACTAGCATTTTCTTCTAGATGTATTGGGATATTGTTAAGAAGGACATGGTTTTAGCTATCTAAGATTTTTTCTAATCTAGATTCCTACTCAAACAAATCAATCATACCTTTATATCTCTCATACCCAAAAATCCAGGAGCTAAAGATCTGGAGACTTTAGACCTATAATTTTATGCAACACTATGTATAAGCTAATCTCCAAAATCTTGGATTTCAGACTAAGGGAGACCCTATGTAACTTCATTTCTCCTAACCAAGGAGCCTTTATGCCAGGGAAGACAAATTCTGGATAGCATAATCACCATTCATGAGATGATCCACTCTGTTGAACTTTCAGGAAGGGAGGCTATGATTTTTAAGTTGGACATGCAAAAATCCTATGACAAGATCTCCTAGGATTTCTTGTTCTCCCTTTTAAATCATTTAGGATATCATCCTCACTTCATCAAAATGATCCAATCTTGCACTAAAGACCCAAGTTTTATTATTATTATTATTAATGGGAAGCCTAATGGTTTCTTCATCTTAGAAAGGGGTTTGAGGCAAGGAGATCCCATGTCACCCTTCTTGTATATTATTGTTGCTAAAACCTTAATAAGGTTATGCTCTAAGGCCCAAGTTGAAGGTAACATGGAGGGTATTAAAGTGGCCCATGGAGTTGAGAATAAATGTTTACAAAAAATTTTGGATGACATGGTGATCTTTAGACATGATACTATTCAATAGGCTCGATTCTTCAAAAACATCAATAAAAAATATGAAAAATTTATTGGTCAAAGGATAAAATTAAGACAAAGCTCTGTTTTTTCATACATGTGGGGAGGTATAATAGAATAGGCTGGCCAACATTATAAACTGTAGTATTAAAAGCCTCCTGAATACCTATCTTGGAATGCCTCTTTGTGGGAAAAAGTTAGAGGAAGAAGGTTGGAATAAAATTATACAAAAGTTTCATAAGGAACTCCCCTCTTCGAAAGGATCATTATTGTCACGAGATGTAAAAGTTCAACTCCTTCAAAGCTACTTAGAGGGCATTTATGTTTTCATGATGTCCATTTTTCCTTACCTGTTAGAGTTAGGAAAGCTATTGAGGGTATACAAAATATATTTTTATGGTTTGGATCAGAGGAAAAGAATAGAATACCCTTAAATGTTTAGGACAAGGTTACTCAACCCAAGGACACAGGGGGTCTTATACTTGTAGAATATTCAATACATAAATCAAGCTCTAATAAAAATGTGGGTTGGAGATTACATAGGAAGGAGGGTACCTAGATCAACATTATGAAATAAAAATATTTGTAACCCATTGGAGGTACTTTGGCTCTTTTATCTAACTTAGAACTCCTTAGAGGATCTATATTATGGAAGAATATTCGTCTACCTATAAAGATACTAATTAAAGGGAGTGAATAGAATATTGGGGATGGTACAAAGATAAAATTTTGGGAATACCCATGGATTAAGGAAAATACCCTCATATTTGAGGAACCATGGAATGAGCTCTGACATTTCTTTAAACAAAAAAATGGGGAGTTAGTTTGTAGTTATTGGAAAGAATAAGGAAGTAGATTCAACTCCTACCTCCCCTCACTATCATGGGAATTTACAGCCCTTTCAAGAACTTAATCAACTCCTTAAATACTATCACATACCCCAAAACAGAGCTCAGGATGAGTTAATTTGGAGAACCATGGACACTGGGGAGTATAGGGTAAAGTCAGGATACTTGCTGAAATTTGAGAATATTGAACCCAATATCTACTAGAGGAAGATCTGGAATAAAAATCTTATTCCCAAGATAAATATTTTTCTTTAATAAGTTGTTAAAAGAAATATTTTTATGGTGGATAGGTTAAGAAAAAGCGGGATGATCATCACTAATAGGTGAATTATTTGAAAATGTAATGAGGAGTCAATCTAGCATCTCTTCTTGGAATGTTCTTTCTCCTTTCAAGTCTTCTCTGTGATTGTTATTTTTGTTAAGATACATTTTTTCCTACATAGGGATGTGGCCATCCTCCCTAATCAATGGATTTTCAACTTCCAAAATTATTTGATCAAAGAAATATGGAAACTTTCCCTTCCACATACATTATGGGGACTGTGGATTGAACGAAATAATAGGATCTTTAGAACAAAACTTCTAGCCTACATATGATTATAAAAAGGTTGATTTTGTCTCTTAAATAAAATTCTCAAATTTTAAAGACCAAACCGTCTAAGGCCTAACCATACTAGGAAAGAAATATTCTCAAAAGCATGAGTATTACACCTATCATTCCTTTAAAGGAGAATACCATCCATAGAGTTAATTGGTTGAGACCTCCTGATGGTTGTTGTAAATTAAAATTTGATGGTTCCACCAAATAGAAGGATAATACTACTAGGGGAGGTTTGGTTCATGATCATCTTGCCAAATATCTTGGTGCCTATGCAGGTCCCATTGGAAATCATACCAACAATTATGTGGAATCCAAAGCTATGCTTTTGGGTATCATGATGTGTAGAGATTTGAGACTAAGATCCATCATTATAGAAGGAGAATCCTTATGTGTCATCAATGCACTAAAATACAAAAGTAAGTATGGATGGAAACTTAATAATATCATTAAGGAAGCTCACATAATGTTCGAATTATTTGACATAGTGGAGATCAAACACACCATATAGGGCATGTAATAAACTTGCGGATGGATGCGCTAGCTAATCAAGGAAATGACATGTCTGATTTGATGGCATGGCCAAGGACACATATACCTTGGAAAGACATTATTAAATTTATAAATTATGACATGTCTTTAAAGGCTATTTAGTGATGGTGACTAAGGCTCACACGCTTGGGAGCTCAAAAAGACATTCTTTTTAGGGAAATATTATGACTCATTTGATTACATTTTATTCAATTTCCTTAAAACTTTTGACTCCATTATATTTCATTTGGAAGTGAGAAGGTGTGATAGTAAAAACTGGGAGGCCATAGAGTCGTAATAGAGCCCACTTATTTCCTTCATTTGAAAAATGACACCATTCTATGGAATATGCTACAAAAGGGGGATTCTCAAGTACATTTGGTGCGTAAAAGGTAATGACCTCGCACTCTCTATTGATCGTGTAAATTCCTAGGTTGAAGGGGGTTTCAATTTCAAGGGGTTAGAAATCAGGGTTATGGAAGAATCCATAGCTGAAATAACTAGGCTTGCTATGGATGGTCTCAAAAATTTAAAGACAAAACCCGCAAAAAACATGAGATAGCCATTTTTGAACTCGTGAGCATATTGTTTCCTATGATGATGGAATTTTGTCATACTTACCTCCTTGAGCATTGGGTTGATGTTTTCCTTGTTGTCATGAAATACTTGACTCTGGAAGGAAAATTTAGAAATATCTTCTCTTATCATCTCTCCATCCTAAATCTCTTCCATAGGAACCAAACTATGAGTCTGGATTTCTTCCTCTACAGGTTATTGTTATCCACCATTTTTGACTTTAAAATAAAGAAAATTGAGGTTCCTTTGCATCAAGGCTTGATCCTCCTATTAGTGCAAAAGGGAAAACCCATCATCCCTGCTCAGCCTTTGAATGCTGGTGACCCTGAGTCTGACCAAGAAACCCTTGCATCTTCCTTTAAACATATGAAGAAAATGAAGGGGAAAGACACCCCTGAAGGGATTTCTGATGTTCTTTGCAACCTGAAACATGGGGTTAAAAATGTGGGTGAAATATTTGGTAGTAGGGAGAGAGATTTTGTGGACTAGGAAGCTAGGATTTTACATGTTGAGTTGACTACTGACACCATTCTCATGGTCAATAAGAATCTGATCCAGAGTTAAAGGAGTTCCACCATAAAATTGAGGTCTAGAACAAACTAATTGGGCGAATAAAAGTTTACTTATGTATGCAAGAATAGAGGGTTTCTATCATTCAAGACCAAGTGGATAAAGTAGAAAACGAAAATCCTAATATGAGACTAACCCTTAGTAGTTCTAACAATCATGAAAAGTTAGATTCTGAGACTAGTGGTGACTTTGATTGTGAGATGCAAATTACACATACCGAGGACAAGGAGGAGAATTTTCCCAAATAACATGAAAATGTGGAAACCCAAACTATGGAAAAGAAGGATAAAAGACCTAAACATGTGATCATAAAAGTTACAAGTAGGAATAATAATAGGTCATGTGTTAGAACCCACAACAAAGCTAAGGAAGACTAATGGTTGGCCTTTTACTGACCTTTTCTGTGTTTTTATTGTAGCTTTGTTTTTGGTTAGTTTCTCTAAAAATGTAATTGTTAATATTTAGACTGTGTTTTTCTAGGCTTTATTTTGTGGTTGCTTATTGTCAAGCCTTTTTGACTTGGCCTCCATAGATTTTTGTTATTTTTTTAATTGGATCCTTTCTATGTATGAGGTTTTTTTGTCCCCTCAAAACCAATTTTTTTATCTTATCCAAAAAACATCAAACAATCAATTTAAAATTCACCCAAAATTTATTCTTTTTTTTCGAAATGAAATAAAAATACAAGGAAAAGTATATCCATTCTTGGATTGTGATGAACCATTAAACCAAAACCTTGAGGCATTAGTGAAATCCACACATGAGGATCATAGCATCCCACCAAAATTTTGTAGCTCGGACCCCAGGCTATATTTGCACCCGTATAGCAGACCACGCCTAACCTATACGAGCCCCGGGTGAACACTGCGCAATGTCATTGTATCCACCCATGTTGGGACTCAAACTTGGGTGGTTTATCTCGATACCAAATGTAATGAATCATTACACCAAAACCTTGAGGCATGAGTGAAATCCACACATGATGATCATAACATGGAGTATAGCTTCTCCATAATTCTTCACACTTCCCTTTAAAAATCTTAATCGGTTAAGTAAAAATCTCCCATAATACTTCTCTAAAAATCCCAATGAAAAACAAACCATATTCGAAAACAACACCCCATAAGCCATGAAAAAAATATTTAAATAATGTAGATTCATCCATTATTTCATCCACAAAATATCAACATAATGGATCAATAATACCCCATGCAGAGTTCTTACAAATGGAGCTCGAGAAGAGGAAGAAAAATATCAAAAATTCAACACGCAAGAATAAAAATACAATATAAAGTATGCATGATAGCTTCTAGAGGAATCTTCAGTGCTTCTAGTCCATTAATTTTGTGTTGTTTATCAAGTGGCACATAGTTTCCAAATAATAAATTAATACCACCATCTCCAATTCCTCCAAAAATGACTGGAGGTATTAAACCGATCACCAAATATTTAATTAAATACAACCTTATAAACTTGCGATGTTTGAACAATGACCATATTTACTTATTTAATCAATCCATGCATATCAAATATGGTCTAAGACCATTTCATCAACAAATCAATAATCAAGAAGTATGGTCAATGACCATAATAATAATGCATAATAATTTTCAAATTAAATTTTAACCTTCAAATTTCTAATGAAGTTTATCAAAGGACTAATACCTTTCAACATAACAATCAAATTCCAAATACCAAGGTCAATTAAAATCCCTTACTTACTTTAAGGTATAAGCCAAGTACTAAAAATAATCAATGATCACTTAGATTGGTGTTAATCACCAAAGGAAAGAATCAAACAAAACAATTTTTTGATCCACAACATAGTGAAATCAACTAATTTTTCATTTTATGTGCTATGATCAAGCTATAATACATTTAACTAAGTAATCAAAGATCATATAAAATGAGTCAACATTTTACTATAATATAAAGAATTGCATTTACCTTACTAATAAAAATACCATTAAGACAACCTTTAATTTACATTGTCAACCTCAATCTTTACCCATTCCAATTAAATAATAAATTTTCGGTGTATGATCAATGACCATCATAGTGTTAAAATAAGGTTAATATCTTTAAACTATCATTTTTATTTCCAATTTCTGAAATAATACATTACAACTATGTATAGATTCAACATACTTTGTAATTCATTATTTCCAACAACACGATGAACCGAGAATATCAATAACAAGTACAAAAATGAAACAATATACCCAAGTATCAAAATCATCACATACACACAACAAGGTAAAGTAACTCAAACAACCAAGAAATAAAAATAATTCATTAATATAAAGTATTTCTAGCACTTGTGTGAAAAGCATCATTACACAATTGGTTTTACAACTATGCCTAAATATGTATATCATTTCAAGGGTATATGCACGTACACTTATCTACAACACCATCTAAGTAACACTTCCTATCCCCAAGCCCTCGTGACCAACTTCACATTAAATAACTCAATTTTGTAACAAAACAAAATGAAAATGTGAGATGTGACATAACTTATGTCTTCAAGCATGGTACATGACTATAAATTGATGAATAACATGAATTAATAAAAAAATTTGACAATATCAGATTAGGGGATCTATTTGATTCTCATAACAAGTCCATAGATCATTTATTACTGATGTTGAATTCAAGAAGAGAAATTATAGTCCAAGGGGGAGTTTTGTGAACAAGTAAGTGGTGTTCTACATTGTTGTCATTGTGAATGGTCATTTTTCATGTCAAGTTGTCATATATCATTTTTCATATATGTCAAAGGGGGAAGTAGCATCAGAAACATAAAAAGGGAATCATTTAGCTGTTTAGTCTTGAGGTTTCCATTAATGTTGCTAAAGGTGGTTACCATCAATGAAAAAGGGGATTTTTTTCCATTGTATCTTAGGTTTTCATTTATTTCAAAGGTCATTGATGGAAAAGGTATTTTAGGTTATTTATGATTATTTATGAGGTGTGAACCAAGGTCAAGTATTAAGCTTGATTAATAGTGTCTAGTTTTGGTGAAGTTGTTATGGTGTTTAAGCATGGCTTAAGGATTAGTTCAAGAATGTATGGTCATTGTAAGAGTTGAAAAGTTTATTTTTAGATCCATTATGGTAAGAGAGATTTGTGAGAGGTGTGTTAGTTTCTCTAAGATGTCATCATGGTTAGTTCATTAATATTCATGGTTGAGTCATATCATTCTAGGCCTATTCCTAGACCTAATGGATGGTGTATGTCATAGTGGCATAAGAAATGGAGCAGGGAAGTATTTTCCAAGTATTTGAATGGTTTTTTGACTTGTTATAACACATTTTGAAGGATTTTTAGGTCATTATTAAGAGGTATGAAGTTGTTAAAGTCCATTGAAACAAGTTTCTTGAGAACCAGAAATATGACATGTATAAGTCTCATTGGTTGACTAGTTTCAAAGGTGTTCATACTAAAATGAGAATTGGGATAGTTATAAGTGGTTTTTATGATGATGTGGCTCATGTTTTAGGTATAGTTGATGATTATTTATGAATATCTTGATATTTTAGAAAAACTAGGTTTTTGAAGGTGAGAATTTGAGGAAAAAGTTGACTTTCATATGCTCGTTGTGGACTGTATGATCTGCATCGGGATATGAGCTATTTTCCATAGATAATTAGGTGAATTATGAATACATTCCAAGTGTAACAATTTTTTTAATATTCATAGTTTTATGAAAAAAATTAACAAGGTAAACAGGTATGAAACCCTCCTAAAACCCTAATTAAGGAGTGACTTGGGAGATATTGAGCATAGTGACCTAGAAATTGTTTTTGGAAAAATTGATGATTTAATATTTTATAGGACTACTCCAAATATATCTAAGTGCAATTTAAATTTTTAACAATATCTCATGTCCCTACCCAAAATGATAGTTTTGGTAAAATTTCAATTTGTGATTTTTTTCCCAATTAACATATTATCTAAATTAACACCATTGTCATTAGCATAAAGCATCGTTAAGAAGTCGATTTTATCTTACACAAAGGTGTTAAGTATGTATAATAGTATGTTTCTCTTGGTTGTGATAGCTCTATGAATTATAAGTATAATATGAACATGATATTTTGGGGTTTCCAAGTGGTCTTTGTCAATAGTTAAAAAGGAAATGTACACTCATGGTGTTTGGAGGGATTTTGATCCGAGTCTCAAGAGATTATGAGTTGATCTATATTTTTCCAATTATGTTGTAGATGAAGGAGATAAAGGCTTGCAATGTTTTATAGTTTTGGTTAAGATAAAATTTGGTCCTTCACCTTGTTTCTTGAAGAATGCCTCAAGCATACTTGAGTTGTGTGATAGGTCAATTAATCCTATATGTAGAGAGATGAACTATTATGTTTCCAAAAGGTCTATGCCGAGAGATTAATATGTCAAATAATCTATATCTCTCTCAGTTATGTGGTTTATGTTTATTCATGATGAAATTTATGAGTTGTGTGAAGATCCAATAAGTATTGTGATGATCAAAGGTATGAGACATGTATGATTGAGCCTGATAAATGTTTTGAAAAAAATTTTATGTATGTGTAACCTAATACAAAGTTAGAATATATACATGACTAAGGTTCTTTCTAGCATCAAAGAGACATGAGTTTACAGTAGTGTATCACTTTGAAAGGTGATAAAAATAATATAAGTGACTTGGTATCATAATGAAGAGTGTTTTTGTCAAACAAGGTATGTAGTAAATTCTAATATGTATTATCTTAGAGGGATTCTAATCCATGTATGATTATGAGTGATGTATTCTACATGATTCTTGAAGGAAATCCAATAAACATGTACACAAGATCATGATGGTTTCAATTTTTGACTATACCCATTGTGTGAAATCTCAAAAGTATGTGAGAAGGTCTCTCTCAGTGTCCGATATAGCTATGGGAAGATTTTTGATTCATCCAGTATCCTATATTACACTAAAAGTCAAGATGGAAAGTACGGTTTGAAGGAACTTGAATCTAAATATGATACCAATACTTGAATACCAAAGTTGAAAGGATCAAGGTATGTATTTTCATAGTTATGAGGAATTTCAGAAAATATCTAACTACCTAGAGTGTTGACCATATAAGTCAAATTCCAATGTATTTTTATGTTTTATCCATAAAGAAATGAGGGGTAATTCAAGGTTTATAACATATTTTTAAGTTTCTCTTAGTATATTTTAAGCATCAAAAGGTGGTCTTCAAGATCCAAGTTTGATTTTTGAGGTATATAGGTCTTAAATAAAATCACGATTAAAAATATATACTTAAAGATTAAATTCAAAATGATATTAAATGTGGAACAAGACATGAAAGTATTAATCATTTCCCTAGAGATTGAATCATCCCAAGGGGAATAAATACAAGTCTGTCTAAGTTTGAATAGTGCAAAAACATCTTTATAATATTGAACTAGTGATATTGTGCACTTGAGGTCTACTACTAACATTAAGAGTAGATTTTGAATATACTTGTTTGATGAAGAACCAAAATCAGGGATTACTACTTTGAGAATGTGACAGAGAAATAATCAAATTGTGTATATATTGAAATACCAAGGCATCAAGTAACACACTTGTGATAGTGTTGCAAAAGTATAATAATAAGCTCATATTCAAAATACAATATCATTTTGTGATTATTAGAGGATGAATATTAGTCTAAGGGAAGTATATATTTTTGTAATATACTCGAATAAATGAAAAGGAGGAAGAGTTTACTAAAATCATGCTTTAGTTTTGCGGTGTTGGAATAAAAATCATTTCCATATCATTTTCTCAAGGTATGAGAACTCATTTTTCATTATCAATTAAAGGATGCTGATATCTAGTTAGGGGGAGACGTTATTTGGTATTTCATGTGTTATGGTTGTTTCTATTTTAATATGAAGTTTGGAATTTTGGAGTGAAAGTGAGATTTAAGACGCATGGTCCTAAATGTTGAAAAGTAGTGTTAGAGGTAGAACTTATGTCTTAAAGTATGGTACATGACTAGAAAGTGATAAATAAAATGAATGAATAATGGTTTTGGAGAATATCATATTAGGGGAGCTATTTGATGCTTATAATAGCTCCATGGATCCTTTATTGCTGATGTTGAAGTCAAGAAGATAAAGTATGGTCCGAGTGGGATTTTTGTCAACAAGTAAGTGGTCATGTACATTGTTGTAATTTTGAACAGTCATTTTTCATGTCAATTTTTCATATAGCCTATGTCATAGATGTTAAAGGGGAAGAGTAGCATCAAAAACATAAAAAAGGGAGTCATGTAGGTGTTTTGTCTTAAGGTTTCTATCACTTTTTCTGAAGGTGGTTGCCATCAATGGCAAAGGAGATATTATCGACCATTTTTTATTAGGTTGTCATTGATGTCAAAATTAATTGATGGTAAAGAGATTTTAGGTGATTTATGATTCTCCATGAAATGTGAAATGAAAAATAAAGAAAATACACGACAACACATGGATCTAAATGATAACAAAAACATTAACTAATTTGTATTCTGGTAGCATGAAAATATTCCATGGGGGGAGTGAGAATCAACCATGAAAAGAAGGAAAGGGTAAAAATTTCATTCACCATCTTAAAGATCTGAAAAAGGGAATGAGTAAGAATAGGGGTTTTTTTAACGCTCAATGCAATTAATCATACCTTCTCAAGTAGAGAAGGGGAGTTACATTCCCTAAATGGAAATTAACTCCCATATGATGCACACTAAAGCATATGTTGAAGAAGAATATTTCATAACCCCTTCAACACCTAATACCTGTGACTTCAATTAAGTGCAATGACTCATCATGTGATGTCAAAAATTCACAAACCAACACCCTCCCTTAATCGTAACATGAGATGAGGCGAAAGTTAGAAATGAGAAATGGGTCATGAAAATAAATCCTAATTAGGAACCCATGAAAAATAAATATCTTAAGAAATGGAGTAAAACCAAGTAGGGAAAACATCGACAATAATATATCAAAAATAGCACTCCACATAACAATTACAGAAATATTATAAAAATGGGTCCTAACAACTCAGGATCCTTATAAGGTACCCATGTATAAAATTGAATTTTCTCTTAAAGAATAAGAAGAAGAGAGGAGAATATGGAGACAATAGGAATAGAAAATAAGACCTAGATGACTATGAAATTTGTAACTATAAGAAGTATCCAAGTAGAGGGTCGATGACACACTCCTTGGAAAATGGGCCAAAGAAGAACCAATTGCACAAAATAACATTCCTGTCCTTAGGAAAGACATGAATGTATTACTTGAAGTCTTCCCACTCTTCAAGGAAGCCAAAGGTAAGTGTACAAATAAATATGAGTCTTTTCTATGAAAATGTGACATAGGTACGAAAAATGAGTGCCTAGGAACCATCTCAATGCCATGAGAAAATGACTATCAGAGTGTGAAAGAGTAACATCTACTGAAATGATTCTTGATTGAAGTAAAATTGATGTAAAAAACCCCAAAAAATAAATATGATCCAAAAATAATGGTGGATAATTGATAATATGTGAAAAAATTGAAGTGATAAGATTCCCAGAAGGGGCACTTCCAAAAAATGAGATGAACTCTTCTGAAACACGTGTATAAGGATGAGAAACTCCTTCCACTATATCACAAGTAGGAATCTTGAAGAGATGTTAATTTTCTAACAAATAATCATCCCAATAAGGTGGCTTGAATAATAAATGAGTGATGTCGAACAAATATGAATCATCAACTAAAGGAAGAGGAGTGAAAATGGATTCACACACTAGAAGTGGAAAGGATGAAGATGTAATGACCGTGAGAGGTTAGGAACAAGAATTCTTGATGTTTGATGAGAAGGGAGGAGTTTTTATTTACTCTTGAATATGGTCAAGAGAAGGAGGAGATTATTCCTCAAGTATCATTCTCATCATCATAACTAGAAGAAAAATCCCAATCACCGTGAATAAACACAAGTAAATCTTTGTCAAGATAATGGTCATCACATACAAGAAAAAATACATTTGTATCGCAGAGAGACAACAATGACACTTTCTGAAGGGTCTCTAAACAAGGAATAAAAGATGTTGTAAATGGTGTGGGGAGGATTTAATTATGACACATGAAAGCATAGAGCTCTAGGGACATGCAACATCAAATGAATAATAACATGTTTTCTTATGTTGAGATAGTCCTCAAGACAACAAGAATCCATGGGTATAGGAACTAGACCATGTAAAAAGGGAGTAAGGACCTTATAGTAAAAGTAATGTTCCACTCACTATACACCCCTTTGGCTAATTTAATTAGCTATTTAAATAAATAAAAAAATAATTATATACTCACCTTCCACTCTTCCGTTGTTCATTTTGAGCCCTGTTTTGAACCAAGTTGAGTCTTCCAAAAAATTTCCCGTACCATTAAAAGACTTAGATTTATATATGTTTGCTAAACACTAGATATTTTTGAGTATCCATGATCACTCCTTCCTATGGCTTTAAAAAATTAAATGATATACATGAAAATTCATTTCTAAAGAGATTGTAGTGTAGTAACTTGGTAATCCGCATAATGAAAAACTTAATGTTCCAAGGGTTTCTCAAAACTATGAAAGGATAAAAATAAAATTAGGACCAAGGTGGAATTATAGAATCATTGGTAATCATTTAAATCGACTTATTTTCACAATTTGAAGCAAGAAAAGATACTTTGCGAGATGACGAGTTACAAGAAATGAGGTTGTAAAGTGATCATGCGATGCTTTAAGACGGAAAGAACATCCTCCATGATGTGTAAGAAATAATTGTAAGGTACAAAAGAAGAGGGTGACTTGATAAAATAAAGGTTATAAGATGTTATAATCACCCAAGAATGCATCTACGTATAATACACCACCCAAGAAAAAATATAACCCCTCCAAATTGGGTGCTTTATAAGTATTAGGTGATTCGAGATAGTGTTTCTTCATGCGACGTATGATAGTTGAGAACTCACCTTGTAGTAAGAAAATAATTACGCAATATTGGAGGTCATAATGAGTCCTAGTCATAAGCATAGGAATGAAATGACATCAAGCATAAAATTCATAAGAAAAAAAAGCGTCAAACACTTATCGGTGTGAGAGAAGATGTCTCACATCATAAAAAAGTGATTTTCTTGCCACAAGGTTATGATTGATGTGCTTAGTATCCGAAGGAAAAGAAGATCACTAAAATGCATGAAAAACCAAAAATGTGGCTTGGAAAATCCCTATAACCATATAAATGGATCCTGGAAAAGGATACCCCCTTTAAATGATAAATTTTAATAGTTTTCCCCATTAATTATGATTAACTAGTTGAAAAGGGGAAAAATGAGAAAAAAAATCAAAAATGGGAGAGGGGGACCTAGGGTTCAAGGGAGATCAAGAAGGGCAGCTCTACGAGCTACAAGGAAAGCTCATTATGGAGGTGGCTTAGGCAAGTTGCCAAGAGCTTGTCAAGTCGGGTTGTTGGAAGCTCGTGGCGAAATGCTGGTCACAAGGTAGGATGATTTTATGCCAAGGGGTGATCACTAAGTTCATGGGTGTCGATATTAGATACCTGATAGGATAGGTCATGTGGTGATTTAGGGGGTAAAAACATGGCAAATACTTCATTGAGTTGGTTAGTATAACTACCAAGTTTTGGGGATGCACCAAGAAATGATCACACTATTTTTAGAAGTTCACATAACAAGCACAACATAGAAACATCTTGAGGGAAGAAAGAATCATGTTGAACACAACATGTGGCGGAATACGGACTGATTGGAGAGTGGTGGAAATGGCTGATTTAGTGTGGAAAAATGTACACAGGGGTACGAACCATACGAGAGTGATGTTGTATAACTAATGCAAAAACTAAAGAAATCTTGGATACGAAGGTTGAGGCAGCCCGAAGAAAGATCAAACGTAAAACTAATGTCTTGGATCATGACAAAGACCAAAATAAACACATGGGAAAACAAAAAAACTAGAACCAAATGCTAATTAGGGTACAATGAAGTGAAGAGTGAGGTTTAAGTATAGAGAGTAAACTACATCGAGGTGTCGAAACCAAGAACCCATGAGAAAGGATGTAGGGGAAAACATGATAAGGTTGAGCATGGATGAAAAATAGTGAGACAGGGCATCAAAACACACGAGTCATGTGTACAAATTAAAATTACAAGGACATCAAGGACTCATAATAGTGAGCAGAGTAGAAATGGGTGGAGTAGTAGGTGAGCTAGTGGAAACTTAGTTCCCACTTTCAATGAGATGGAGCCAAGTTGGGCCCTTAAAATAGGTTCTACCACATTTTAAAAAATCAAGAAAATAGCACTAAACTATGAAATATGCAACCTTTGACCTTGCATGCAAATGTCCATAACTTCATGCAAACCTACAATAAACTCTAGAAACTAGAAAATACTAGAAAACAAAAACCAACACTCTTGAACAAACCTACAAAATGCGTAATACCCAAATTAATGCATTTCAAACATGAATGGAATATCCATTACAAAACTTACAAACAAAACCTAAAAATCTAAAATCGAGAGCAATAGGGAAATGGTAGATGGTGAGTAGCACAGATTCCAATAACATGATCTTATACTATGAAAAAGAAAGCAAATATGTGATAACATGAGGATCTACAGGATAACATGAACAAGAACCGAGTTACACTCGACAATGTGACAAGATTAAATGGGGGATCTATCATCAACCATGAAATGTGCATGCAAAGAGGGAAAGGGGAAAAATTTCATTCGCCATATTATAGATCTAAAAAAGGGAAGGAGTATAAATAGAGGGTGTTGCATAACCCCAATGCAAATAAGCATAAATCCTTTATTAGAGAAGCGGGGCTAGATTCCTGAAATGTAAAGTAACTCCATGTGACACACTTGATGCATATGACATAAGAGAATTTGTCATAGCCCCTACGACACCTAAGCCCTATGACCTCACCTAAGTGAGATCACTCAAAAAATTATGTGGAAAATTCACACACCAACAACCCCTTGATCGTAACTTAGGATTAGGCATAGTGTCAAAAATGAGAAATGGGTCCCGAGAATAAATCCTAATGAGGCACACGTGAACTTCAAGGATCTCAAGAATTGGTGGAAAACCTAGTTGGAAAAACATGAAAAATAAGAGATGGAAAATAAACTCCCTAAAAATATAATGAAGATACCACAAATGGATCTCAACAATTGAGAATCCTAATAAGGTACTCATGTACAAAAAGGGAGAATCTTTGAAAGAAGAATAAGAGAGGAGAACAAGGATCCAAGAGGAATGCAAAAGAATCCATAGACAAATCTAAACTCTATAAGTCTAGGATGTCTCCAAGAAGAGCCTCGATGACGTGGTCCTTGTCAAATGGAATACATAAGAACCAACTACACCGAACAAAGCAGTGTGCACATCCTTAGCCTAGATAGAAATGGATTACTTGAATCCCGTCCCACTGTGAAGGAATTCAAGGTAGCAAAAAAATTTAATTATGAATCGGATATAAAAAATGTGACATAGGTCATAAAAATGAGTGCTAAGGAACCAAAGGTAATGCCATGAGAATATAAGTATCATGTTTTTAAAGAGGAACATCCACTACAAGGATTCACGAGTCAAGTGAATGAAATGCAACAACCCCCACAATAGAAATAAGATCCACAAGAAAGGGTGGATCATTTATGATCTCTAGAAAAGTAGAAGTGATAAGAGTCCCGAAGGGGAACTCCTAGCAAAGGATATTAAGGACTCCAAAGAAACACCCGTAGAAGGATGAGGAACTCTTTTTGTTGCATCATAAGTAGGCACTACGAAGAAATGTCGAAGGTATAACGATACTCTTTCCAATAAGGGGGCTAAAAACAAAGGAATGATGTTGGATAGGTATGAATCTTCAATCTGAAGGAAGATGAGTGGATAGGTCATAACACACTCGAATTAGAAAGGAGGTAGGTGCACCGAGTAGATGAGGCTAGGAAAAATAATTCCCAATGTCTGATGAGAAGGGAGGAGTTTCAACAAACTCGGAATAACACCGAAAGGAGGAGAGGAGTCCTTAGTAGTACTCTCATCATCATAACTAGAAGTAAAATCCTCATCATCAAGGATATAAATAAGTGAGTTTGTGTCGGTGGAATGGTCATCACATGAAGTAGAATAGGAGACAACAAAGATCAACATATGCAGAACAATAGTTTCTAAAGGTTCTCCAAATAAGGATTGTGATATTCTTTAGATGGTGTGGGGAGGATCTAAGTTTTCCACGTGAAATCGGAGAGGTCTAGAGACATGCAACATCAAATAACCAACAACATAGTTACATGTTGAGATATTCCTCAAGATGACAAGAATCGGTGGAGTGCGGGAACTAACCCGGGTAGAAAGGATTAAGGCCCTTGTAGGCTAAGTAACATTCCATAAAAGCACGTCATGATGTATAGTCCTCTCTACTAAAAATAAGTATTAGAGGTTTTAAAGTGATTCTATGAGTCTTAAGTCTAGAAACATCATCCTCCATGATTTGTAAGAAAGAAGTGCAAGTTACACAAGAAGAGTGTGTACCAATGTCAAGTCCGAAGGTTGATTAGTAGTGTCTAGTTTTGTTCAAGTTGTTATGTTGTCTAAGCATCATTTCCGTAATGGTACAAACATGTATGGTAATTTTAAGAGTTCCAAAGTTTGGTTTGAGGTCCATAATGGATAGAGAGATGTGTGAGAGGCGTTTTAGTGTATGTAACGTGTCATTATGGTTAGTTCATTAAGAGTCATGGTTGAGTGAGATCATTCTAGGCCTATTCCTAGACCTAGTACATGGTGTATGGCATGATGACATGATAAATTGAGTAGGGAAGTCTTTTCCAAGAATGGTACTAGCGTTGTGACATGGTATAACATATGTAGAAGGTGTTTCAGGTCATTATTCATAGGTATGATGTTGTTAAGGTCCATTGAAGTAATTTTCTTGAGAACAAGGCAAGATGAAATAGGTAAGTCTTAGTAGTAGTGAATTTTTACAAGTGCACATACTAAAATGAGACGTGGAATAATTATAGGAGCTTTTACAATGCTTTTTGTTAAGTTTTAGGTCCATGTGATGTGTATTTATAAAGATATTGAGTTTTTATCAAAATTGGGATTCTAAAGTTGATAATTTGAGGAAAATTTGAATTTCATATGCTTGTTGTGGATTGTATGATTTTATATGGAGACATGAGATATTTTACATAGTTAATTAGTTCAGTTACAAATATTTTCCAAGTGTAAAATATTTGTTTTATAGTCATCATTTTATGAACAATTGTTAAGAAGGTAAACATGTTTGAAACCTCACTAAAATGCTAGTTAAGTAGTGACTTGGGAGATATTGAGAATAGTTACCCTAGATTTGTTTTTGGAAAAAATGATGATTGAATTTTATATAGGATTACTCTATAAATCTCTAGTTATTAGTTATATTTTTTTATAGAATGTTGACCCCACCCAAAAGTGATAGTTTCGGAAAGTTTTAGTTTGTGTAAAAGTTTCTCATTCAACATATTGACTAAATTACCATGTACTAAAGCATGGGATATTTAATACATTTCCATGATATTTTTAGGTCATGTTTGAGACTCTAAAGTAAAAAGTGTGTCCTATTTTTGAAGATTGGATTTTTAGGCGTAGTTTTGGGGCGTTTTGAGGAGTCTAGGAACAAAGAGGTTTTGGAGGTGTTATATGTGTTTTTATGAATTGGTTTGAATTTTTCATGATCCTGACTCCAAGATATTTATAATGATATATTACACTTGAGTTTTTTCTAAGGTATTAGAAATTCATGATGTGTTCTTTGAAGATCAATTTTGAGGGTTCGGGTTGAGGATTGTATGAAATGGATTCATAAAACTTGATTATTCCGAGTTGGTTCATGTTTTTGAAGCGTTTCGAGTGCTTATACAACATGTCTAAGTATATTCCATATATATATATATATATATATATATATATTTTTGTTCACTCCTTGGATTACGAGTTTCTTGTTTCGGTTTCAAGGCTTATTGATTCCTAATGGTGGCCTTAAAGGCTTTAGATGATTGTTGCGACTTATGTGGACCTTTGTATGATATTTTTATGATGATCCTAATAACTACTAAAAACTCTTGCAAAGCTAAATAAGTAGACTAACACCACATAGTCTATTAACAAAGCTAGGAATTAACAATAGTAACATCAATGATTAAAGCTTAATGGAACACTTAAAAGAACTAACATGATATCAATCAATCTTAGCTAAAGCATGCCTACTTAGTATGAATTGCTAACTAACATAGACCTAAATAGATCTAAGAGAAATCAAATTATGGTTTGTTGCTACTTCAAAAATGGTGAGAGGATCTCTCTAACAATGGCTACAAGGCCATATTAGATATCCCTCTACTAACCAACATGAAGATTGGATGCAAAGATTGAGCAAGCTAATCCAAGAAGGAAGTAAGGATCTTAATCATATTTATTATATGATATAAAATTCAAAGCCAGTGTAAAGTTTAAGGGTGTATGGTTGGTCTTATTTATAGTTTTTACTTTGAGTAAAAATTACATTTTGGTGCATGTGGGACTAAAATCACAAAGTATATTAAGGTTTGTTAATCTTGATTAAGGCTTACTAGTCATGATTAGTGAATTAATAAGTGATTAGGATTTCTTGAGCCTTAATTAACCACTTAGGGTCAATTAAGAGGCTAGGATAAGATTTTGAAGCCTTCTGAGATGTCTTGGAGGGAAATGGGGTGATTTTGAATGGTTGGAAGAGGGTTTTGAGCCAATAATAGGGTTTATTGACCAAAACAAGGGTAAAATAGGCTTAATTAGCTAATAATCACTAATTGTCTATTTGAAAGAGGATTTTGACTTACAATGTGTCGTAAATTGGAATCCTGAATGTGAAAGAGGCTAGGTAATAAAAAAGCATTGTTAATTAACCAAAATGGTAAGAAACATTAGTTAATTAGTGGAAATCACTAATTATAATGTAATTGGTAATAATGAGAGTGATTAGTGTTCTTTTAGCAATAAGATTACAAAAGTGGAATTTAGGTGTCTACATTTGCCCCTATTTGAGGTGAAGTAAGTGATGTCACTTCAAACATAGTAGAAAAGCATAAATAGGTAAATTTTGAAGAAAAATTAGTAGAATGAAGGATTCCCCCTTAAGTGTCAATGGGGTGATAGAAGAAGTCAATCGATGATTGAAACAAATAGAAGAAATAAGATAGGGATAAAATGATTGTTTATTACCCCAGGTGTTTTGAAAGAAAAATTAATAGTGATAAAACATGATAGTGTAGAATATAGGAATATCTCTTTCATATAATCTTTCAATAAAAAATTTGTTTCATCATATTTCCCTTATGATCTAGATCATCGACCCTTATTAAAATAAACAAAAGTTTAAAATAACATGAAAAGCTATATTACTAACATTTGTTCATTGCTAAAACTGTGTAACTCCAAGCAATATACATAATGTAATTCAATACAAGAAATTAAACCAGCTAACCTAACGAGAAACAAAACAATCACACATACTCAAACAAACAATGTTCAAGATAAATGTTTGTGTTTTAACAAGAATGGTTAAAATGGAACCCCAAGAAAGGATACATGCAAGGGGAATAATAGAGGACACAAGTAGTCCCGTGAAAAATAATTCACATGTTATGACACATTCTTTAGAATCTCACTATTGCATGGGATAACCGACATAGTAAACAAGCCAACTTTTGTTAATGGAGGTAGATCACGATGATCTCGCAAGTTGTTTGAGACAAGAACAAGTAAGAACCTAAGAAATATGTTTTTGTAGGAAAAATTTTGATGTTCAAGGATAATGCATTTGATATAGGCTTTAGTTGCGTGCATCTCATTTACCAATTTTTGAAATTTTTTGAATTTTTACAATTTTTTGGATTTTTAATGTTTTTACTAATTTTTTTGATTTTTTGAAAAAATAATATTGTTTTGAATTTGTTTAAATTTTTGGGAAGAAAATATTTTAGAAGAAATGACGAAGTCATGGTTCATTGTCAAAAGATTTTGGAAGGAAAAAATATGCCCCAAGTAGCAGAAAGGGTTTCTAGGAAGCAAAAACATGCCCCAATGTAGCAAAAAAAAGGCAAAAAGAAATCATCACGGCGAGTGCTACAATAATTTAAAAGAAACATGATGGTCCCGGGAACTTCGGGGTGGGAGACATGATGCAGGGGGGAAATGGGTATATAAACCACACGATGGAGGGTAAAAACCATCACGGTGAGTTTATTTACCACATACACTTACCTTTTTACTGTTGAGTGAGCTCTAACCTATGAGAGGAAATGGCGAGGGTGCGAACTAGAAAAATCATGCAAATCAAGTTCAAAAGTACATGTGAATTCTTGAAGATGGCTCGTCATCAAAAAATCCCAAACTTTTCACTTTTTGCATTTATTATCTTTTAATCACAATTATTAGAGTAGAAATTGATGTGAACGCACCAGTGCAACCCATGGGGTGCGTAGGAATTCACGGGGGCATGATGGTGTTTGAAGGCACATAGACACATAGGAATTAGTGTGAAATTATGGTCACTCACATGCAGAGTGTGTTATGACATGGATTCTTATGTGGAGGCACAAAGATGAGTGTGCTAGCATCATATCGCACACATTGATGTGAACTAGGGGTTGGGTGGGAAAGAGGGCGTACTTTACGTGAAATCTTAGGCATTTGCATGGAATATGGGGCACTTCCACTTGGGGGTGTTGGTGTCACAAAGGGGGAACATGCACTATATGGGGCACATTGGCACTATAAAACATTTTTATATGACTTTATATAAGAATTAGGAAGTTTTTAGGAAAACTTAGATGATAGAATAGAAGAATAAGATAATAAAAATGACCGACTAAGCTGTGTTGGTGGATCTATCCAGTTAGGGATATGGGAGTGACACAGGTGAATCCAGTGTATGAGGTGACATTCCATCAATGAGATCACATCTACTTGGATATATTATTGGACGTGACAAGTCTTTCACACATGGCTCGTATGCTATAGATTGCTTTGGACTATAACCTACTCGAGCCTTATCTCGTAGATGGTGAAGCAAGAACCAAACATTTCTCTTTCTAATAGGTGATATGAGCATTAATTTGGTGGATTTTTAGAGTTCCCATTAAAGGTTATTTGGTGAAATATAATAGCCATCTTAGTCATAATCTTTGGAGCATTGTTGTGATTGTTGGAGTAGCATACATACCTCGTCGGGTATGTTAGTGGAAATTGCTAGATGCATGACTTATCGAGTGACTTGGGTGAGTTACTATATATCTCATATGTCTTATCAATTGCTTGTTTTTTCCTAATAATACTGGTGCTCATTTTTATTTGGGCCTGATTAGAGTGATAGAGGGACTCATCAGTGGGGAGGTCTATTATTGGGGCGGTGTATAATAGCCCATTAGCACTCATATTTACACTTGATAGCCTACTATGGTCAAAATACCATAGGGACAGCTAATTTACTTTAGATATGGACCTAGGATCATATTTTATAGGATGCCTAGAAAGAGTTGTTGATAATTTTTACACTTGTGCAAAAATTGGCAACTTGAAACTTCATTTCAAATGGAAGGAATTGATGGATGAACCTAACTAAGGGAGAGAAGAGAAGTGAAATGTCACTTTACCAATTTCGAGATACCTATTTTCGCTTTCAAAGATGTCCTTCCATCACATCTCTATCATGATCATGCACTAGATCCCTCCGGAAAAGGGGCAGGACCTTGACACAAATGGGAAGGACACAATAAGAAGAAGATGGATAACCCAAAGCTTACAGAGGGACAATCCACTTCAGGGGTGAAGTAGGTTTTAACTTATCTTTATTCACTTTTTAGTTGTTATCAATTATCTTAAGTTCATTAATTATGATTAAATGAAAGGTTCCTAGTGTGTATGAGTTGTACATTTTTCATTTTACATCATGTAAATGAAATAATAATGCAAAATAGATAAATATATAACTCATCACATGAATAAATTCTCATTTATTTCATAATTATAAAGTACAAGAACCCACACAAGCCGTGAGTATAACTCTGAAAGCAAGTGCATAAAAGAAAATGCATGTGTAAAGCTATGAGTAAAAGAGAGAGGAAGATCCATCATTGCCTATTTAGATGGATTATCCAAGTTGATTTTAAGTTTTCCTTGTCACTCCTCCTCTCCATCTTTAACAGTACCTAAAAGAGAAGAAAATTCATGTTAGCGCTCTGGATTTCCATGTTTGTTGTACTCACAATTTTAAACAAATGAATTTCATAAATGATATTTAATTTAGGAGTTCAAAAGAGAATTCATAAGAAAAATAACAATTTCAAAAGACTTACACAATTGAGATCAAACAGATGATCAAGTATAAGAGAATGCATTCTAGGTAACATAGATAGCTCATGAATCTTCATAAAGAATGCAGCCTTACAAGGAATTCATTAATTGATCATATCAGCTAAGGATGAAATCATTTACATTATGCATGCTTAAAAAAATAAAAAGATAGTGTATCCACATCTTCCGTGAGTCACATTATCTTTCATGTTTTCATAAATGCAGATAATAAAAGGTGGAGGTTCAAAGGATAAGATCTCATAAAATTATCACATTGCCAATCAATTGAAGATGGAGTTGTCTTTGACATTAAGAAAGCACAAAGCTCACAAATACAAGACAAGTTTCTGAATAATGATTGCAAAAAATGAGTGAAAATATGGAATTAATATAGAAAGCAAATACAGCTTTGGATAATGACACCTTTTCAACTAGTCATATATCTCAGTCAAAATATCTTAAATATTTGAATGATGTAGTTCCAATAAACATACAAGGGCCTCAAATACTTAAAATTCAATTCTTAGGAAAAGGTAACAATTTTACTGTTTATAAAGAAAATTTTAGAGCTCCGACAGGATGCATGAGGAATAATGAAGCAAATACATGATGCACATATAGAAGCAACCAGAAATTACAGGATATATACACAACTTTCATCACATAACAAGTACAAGGAACGATGAGGATCAAATTCATTGCAGCTAACTAAAGGAGATAAAAACATGTTTTAATAAAAACATTGTTCATTTCAGTAAAAGGAATTTCCACTTTCAATAGATGATACAAAAGGAAACAAGAACACAAACCAATGGTCGTGCTTTCAAATACCAAAAATCAAGTAGCAAATGGAAAAAAAGAGAAGAATACCAAGATAAATTATAGAAAAAGATAAAATTAATTAATCCAGATTCTTAAAGACAACATGGAATGTGACCTTTTCAGATTCATCTCTCAATGTATAAACAATTTTTAGTTTTCAAATTTTTTTTCAAGTATCATGAACTCATAACAGCTACTCAACACAAGAGTTATTTAAATGGTACAAACTACATGATTAAATTTTGTTATACCATAAATGGATATAACATCGAATTGATCAACATAAGATATTTATAGTGAGAACAACAAGTTAAGGTTGCAACAAAGGTGAATAGAAATTCCACCGCACAACCTCATCGACAAGTGATCACGATGCGGACTAATACTGAAACATATAACTTGTATGGAAATAACAGATAGCAAGCCATTTTCTTTCTTACAAGTAGTAATAGAAGGTAATCATAAATGAAAATCAAACAAGATAGCTACAGGAGAATTCCAGGGAAACAAAGAGTATAATGAGAAAGTGATCAAAATATCCATACCTTTTCATGCGCTTTTAGTTTCCATTGAATGATTAAAAAAAATATTTGGAGATCCCATGCTTCATCCAGTTACAAAACATAAACATAAAGGTATACATTTCTCAAACGGACTAGAGGATCGAAATATTTACATAGATATGGAGAAGAAAACAACAACGCATCGTGATTTCAAATAGATCACACAAGAATAAAAGCTCAAATAACTTGAAACATTGTATCAGCTTCATTGACTATCTTATAGGGTTTTAGAATTGATATAAATGAAAATATTAGATGATAGACATCGAAGTAAAGCATAGAATCTATTCCATTTTTAGAATAAAATGTCATCTATAGGAAATAAAATAAAGCAACTTGAAACTCATATCGGAATCGGTGAAACCACAAGCTTAACTCGACAAACTCATCTTGGTAAAATGAAGTCGCTAAGCTCATAAAATGCAAATAAAGTCACCAACATAGGGGAAAATCAAAAAACCTCATAAGGTGAAATACAAAATGGTTTTTTGTTTTCTATAAAAATTTCTTGATTACAAGCTCATAACAAAAGTGGATATTGAAATGCGGATCGGATAATAAATACCCAACATCGGAGCTCAACTAGATAATGTTAATGACCGAGTTATTGATAGTAAGCCAAGGGCTTAAATGTAAATAGATTCAGACCCACGCTACACCTATAGTGATATTCAAATGGAAATAACTCGTGTAAAAGGAAGGAAGAAATAAAATTCATATTATACTCACTACATCGGTAGGATTAAGTCTCAAGCTAACTCAAGAAAATGAGTTCAGATCATAACGCACCAACAATAATAAATCAACAAATCTTATGAGCATAGCTCGATAACAAAGTAAGAAATATTTAAAATTCCCATAGAAATGATTTACAACATGAAAAACACATATTTAGGTAGTACCAATAGTGAAATCCAGAGAAAATCACACAAAATGCAAATTCCCACATTAGAAAATGTACAGATATAAAGAAATGTTGACAAATACACAGTGAAACCCTTGTTTGAGCCATGAATAGGGTGGCCGAGTATGAACTTACCTCATGAAAATGGCGTAATACAAAACTAGAGATCCATGTTAGTAAATACAAGTTCATCAATGCATAGAATGTTCAAATCTACAAAAACTCATACCGAATGGAGCTATACACAGAGCAATAAAAATGATTTCCTCGTTTTGAGAAATATCAAACATTGAGGCACGGAAAACACAAAGATTCAGAGGTATTAGTTCTCTGTGAACCAAATATAAAGAACGAAAATATTTTAGTCTTCACTAACCATAAAATTTACCTTCCAAAAATGGCGGTCATTTACAATGTTCAAACCTCGTAAAGATTATTCAAACACAAAGCTCCATTTTCAGTCATGGCAGCCATTCTTCATAAAGGATCCATAAAACTTCATAGGGAGCTCGAAAGCTACCAATTATGGCTAGAAATATTTCAACAGGGCTTCACCATGTTAATATAATGCTTGAAAAGTGAAAGAATGGTTAGGGTTCACATCATTTTCCCCCAATTTGACATGGTTAACCATTAATCAACCACGATGAAATAAATGGTGCACATGTCAAGCAATGGAGAAACCCTAATCAGGATCGAGTTAGGTTTAGCACCAACAAATCTTTTAAGGGTCGATATCTCATGACGAAGGGGACCTTTTAAATTAAATGATTATGTTTTGATCAGGGTCCAAATACTATGGTCTGCGCCATATACAACCAAAAAAAAATAATGATTAAGCTTTCCTTTTACCAAACCTTAGTCTATGTAGATAAAAAAAAGCCGAATAATTATTCTAAACCATGACCACCACGTTGACCTTGGATTAAAGTCCCTTTTATATGCCATGTCAGATAAAAGGAGCTAAGTATTATCATTACCATAATATATTCCACGGTTAGTCAAATGGGGCTAATCATTATGTTATGCAAAGTATGCACCATGTGTTGGTAAAAATGGGAGAAATTATTGTTTAAACAAAGATGTATATGCCAATTTAAGAGACAACATGATGGTGAGGAACATATCAAAGAAGGGTAAATAATTACCTTATTATTTGCAAATATACCTTAAAATATGCTAAAGGAAACCTCATAAGAAGGAAAAGAAGATGTTATTTTTGGCATGTGCACATGGATAGATGGTCCTTACAAGGTATAGCTTGAGATATTTTCTAAGTATTGAAAAATGCATTATTTCTTGTACAGAGTATATTTTTACATGCCATCACTATGGGAGAAAACTGAGAAGAAGATAAATTTTCCATTACAAGTGGGTGAATATCAAGTGCCACATAAAATAGATTAAGTATGATTATTTAATCATCAACTACAGGAGAAAGAAGGATTTGCATGCACATTGGAGAAAACTTGCACATCAAGTAAGGGTTAAAATTAGCTAAAGTATTCACCCAAGTTTATTGTATAAAAACGCGACACATCAACTACACTTGAATAAGTGTATTTTTGTAACTAAGTCTATTAATGCCTCATTTTAATCATGATGTCTATTTTTATTCCTTATTTATTCATGATAAAGGGATAAAATTAGCATGCATGGGTGAGTACAACTTGTACCCTATTTTTAGGAGGGGTTGGGTGAAATAATTTTTCTATATATTGTGTGCCCTAGCAAGGCACAAAGAAGGAATTTTTGATACGGGAATGCTTTGAAGCATATTTTTGCTAGTTTTTCCTTGAATGAGAACTAGTTATTTCTTTTCCAATTATTTGCAATGGTGTGTATCTTTACATTAATTCTTGTGAATGTCAATTCCCTGATTAATCATCTTACCTTGCTACAAATTTGGTACTTTCTATTCAGTCTTAGTGTGCATGTTAGCTCTGTGTTTTTGTGATTTATCCCTCAACATACAAGTGTTTTCCTTAGGATCAAACTAAAACCCATTGGTTCATGCTTTCATAATTTGTTCTCAGTTTTATTATGCATGTACTTAGTCAAATCCCTCAATCAATTTGGTGTATCACCCCATTTCAATTCAATTACAACAATCTTTTTACCCTTAAAACCCCAAAAAAAGTTTAGGATACATCAATAAGGAACTAACCTTGATACTGGAGACTCACCTCAACAATAGGTATACCCACAGACCTGAGGTGTTTCCATTGTATCTATGAAAGTGAGAGATAAAGAAATATTAGAACCCTTGTTGTCATCTCTCAACAAGGGTACACTTCGAGAGATAACAAGAGCATTACGAGCCCGAGATCTCAATGATCCATCCCTTATGGGTGGGTGCTAGATGGTGATGATATTCATGGGCACATGGGAGACACAAATTTCTACAGGTGATTCTTTGATGAGGTACAAACTCATATGATTACATGGAAAACATACATGTTATATCGGTGGCCTAAGGATGTAGTTGAGTTTGAGTACTTAATTAGTTGATCGCTTCATTATTGGGAACAAGAGCTACATTATTGAGTGGTATAGAGTGCAAAGGGTCCAACGACAGTTCGGTCTCATCCAAGATATTCTAGGTGATGAGATGTAGTATGGGTGAAGGTCTAGAGAGACCTTTCATATTGGGCCTCGGATCTAATTAGGGAGAGCCACACCATTTTTCTATAGGTTTTCCCACATCTTTGGGTGCAACAGGTGTAGATTGTAAATTAAGGGATGACCCTAGATTATACATGATGGTATGCTACAGTGTTGCGTGATAGTTAATGATACCATAGGAAATATTGGATGCAGAAGCACATGGTTTACAGGGAACAGGCTTAGGAAGCTCCTCGGGCCACCCATAGGTAGGAATGTAGGTATAATAGGTATTGGTTTAAAAATAGGTGGTTATGCAACACAAAGTAGTTATTTAGCCACGGTACTAGAACCACCGATGCCACTATAGGTTCCATTACGGGCACCATTACAGGCACTTTGATCCTCCCACATGTTATTTCACCACATATTTCATCAAGAGGTGGAGGAGATTATAGGGATGGAGAGAATATGGAGGAGGATACATAATTTGGTGGGCGTGGTTTCCTTGAAGTAGTAGTTACAACAGTGATAGGCCTACATCTTTAGGCTACAACTAAGAGAGATCAAATTGCTCTAGAGAGATATCAAGTGACTACAAAGTGATATTAATTTCTGATAGAGATATACCGTAGTTGTGGAGAGGGAATAACTAGAGGATGAGAGGGACTGGGCTTTAGTAGATAGATCCTAGCTGCAGATAGAGCTAGCGAGTGTAAGATCAGAGTGTGATATGATTCAGTAGTTAGGTACCTCCTTAGGAGTACAATTTTTATTAGTTATATTTCCTCCCTCACATATGAGGAAAATTACTACAAGATGCAATATCATGTGGCCTAGGCGAGAAAAGAGCTGTAGATTATATTTAGATAGTTGGCAGTCTATCACGAACTAGATCATAGAGGCCATCACGATCAACATGATCAGTACAAGTACCTTGGTACAGAAGGCCTCAGAGAAACATGGCTTAACACAGTATGGTGCAGTGCCTTCCACATGTCCATCATAACATATGCCCCCACCTAGGGGCGAGACATGGTCCAAGTAGTCTCGGAGAGGGTGAGAGTCGTGTTTGACTCTTTTATTGATGTAACCCTCTATAGAAAGGAACATTTTTATACGGATGTATGTTATATATTATTTTTGAGTATATACTGTGATCAAGACACATTTTTGACACTTTCCCATGATGGCATTTTTTATCAGATATGTATCGAGACACATTTATTTTATACATGGACATTTGATATTTATGGATATATGATGATTGATGGATTACTGATGTATCATATTTTTCTTATGAGATATCATGCTTAATCTATATGTTTATTATGGTTTATGTTTGTTTCACATGTTGTTTAGATTATGATATCACTTTGCATGTATCTTTGAAATACTTTATGTTTTACCTATCAAATTTTGTGTATGAGATAGCATATTTAATCTATATTTTTATTATAGTTTATGTTCAAGGGGGAGGGGGGGGCAGAAGAAGGTCCCTCTTGGCAATAATATATGATGTTAGCTTAACATACATTTTTAATTTTCATGTTCATGATTATGTAGCTTAGCATTTATTGATATATCATGTATATATGTGATGATAGATGATATGATGATGAAATGACAATAAACTATACAAGCAAAAAAATAAAAACTAATCAAATCTAATCAAAGCAACACAACTATTTACAAGTATGCAAGATAAAATGAACTCAATGCAATGCACAACAAATTAAAGTAACACTCAATCTAAGTAAGAAAATGAATCCAATTTAAATCACACAATAAAAAAGTAATGTAATCAAAACTATATAAACCAACAACTAAAAGTAAACAAACTACTACTTTGTTTTTGCGGACAATTTTGAAACTTTTTTCTTTGTTTGGGTATTATCTTGAGAAAATGTTATATATTTTTTTAGTTTTCTATGAAACATATGTGAATGTTTTGGTATTTACACAAATTTATACAATTTTTTTGATGTTTTCTAATAAATTATCCTGAAACTAAATCCAAGGAAACAAAGAAACACGAATGCCCCAAGCATTAGATGATATTTACAAAGGTAGAATGCCACGTGCTTTGTGTAATAAGTGATGGTATGAAGCTTCCCCAATGTGGAGTGGGAATATTCAAATTCAAACTCTTTTAATTCAAAAGTAGAATTCGAATCAAGGCTAAGAGGGCTAGGCACAAAAGTATCTCAGACGTAGAAAAAGACTAGTTTAGGAAAAAATATATCACCATCCTAGACTTGAAATGCTTGTGAAAAATGGACCCTCCAATGGTGCTGGTAATTGGTTTTCACCAAAATACTTGTCCAAAGTGCCATAATTACATGGTTTTCACTATTGGATGCACCTTTTTATTTCTCTTTTTCTTTTTCTATTTTTATTCCTTTTTCTTTTCAAATATTTTAGGGACCCCATACTTAAGCATAGAACCATTTAAGATTCATTGCATTCATGGGTTCTCAAAGTTATTAACCATCCAAGTAAGAAATGTTGTAGGCTCACGAACAAAAATTTGCGACCGAGAACATATGGCCCTAACTAGTTAGGCTCAAATTTTCCCTTCTTTTCTTAGTCCTTAGTGGTGTTGAACTGATTTTATTTTAGCACCAAGTATCCTACCTCAAATTGATGAGGTATCACTCATTTTTGTAACTTCATCACACTCGATCCTAATACACTTTAAGGTGATTAAGGGTGTGAAGTCGTTTCTCATCTAATAGCTCCAACTCTACCAGTTGAGATACTTTTAATACCTCCTCTTCATTCAAGTAATCTCTCAAATCTATACAAAAAGAGGGGAGCTCAATATCAAGGGGTATTATAGATTCTATGCCAAATACTAGGGAGTATAGAGTGACACTTGTAGGAGTGTGGATAGACATTCGAATTCCCAAAGGTTAGGAAAATCTATAAATTCCAATTATGGCCTATTGTATTCACCATCTTCTCCATAATACGGATGAGGGTTTTATTAGAAGCTTCAGATTTCCCATTACCTTGAGGGTAATAGGGGGTTAAGAATTTGAGAGAGATTTGAAAATGTTTCAGCACAACTCTTTCATAATTTTTTGTTAAAATACTTACCATTGTCATCTACAATAGAAGAAGGGATACCATATCAACAAATGATGTGGTTCATTATAAACTTAAATATATGTGCACCTTCGACATAGGTAAAAGGAACATCCTCTACCCATTTTGTGAAGTATTCAGTAATAATTATAATAAAATTTTGGCCACTTGAGGATACATAGTTAAGCTTACGTATGAGATTGATCCCCCACTTTGAGAATGGCCAAGGTGTCATGATAGGTTGTAATGATTACACGACAAATGTATCAAATTGTCATACTTATGACAATGCAAGCATTTCTTCACATGTTTTCAGAAATCATTTTCCATGGTAGGAAAATATTAACCTACTATGAGTATCTTCTTTTCTAGGATGATCCCATTTATTTGAGCCTCATACATGCCTTTTGCATCTCTTTGATTGCTAGGATAGATTCATCTAAATTGAGACAACATAACAGATTCCCATCATAGCCTTAATGGAAGAGAGTACCCCCAATTAGGCTATAACAAGATATACATTAGATGAGGTTTCATTTATTAGTATGGGAAATGTTTATGGGAAAGGTTCCATCATGAAGGTAATTAAATATGTCACTATACCATGGGGAAAGGGACCAACAAATTTGCATACCAAATAAGAATTTGGCATGTCATATGTTGGTGTTCGTAAGTGCTTAACAAAGAATGGAATATCATTGTTCCCATGTGGGATGCTCAACATGGACCCCATTGTGGACATAACATCTTCTAACCTAATTTGTCTTCTTAAAAAAAATTGAGACATAATCTACTCAAAGAATAAACCATTCTCTTGTATGGAAGAATTTTCTCATCTTTAACTTTATATTCATTTGTTACTTGTTTTATAATCAGCATAGAATCACCAATTACATTTACTTTTCTGATATCCCACTTAATATCCAGCTTCATCCCTGCAATAAGGGCCTCATATTTTGTTATATTATTTGTGCATGGGAACCCAAGTCGAATGCTTGAGGGATCAAGTCTCCTGAAGGAGTGATCAACACAACTCCAAACTGCATCTGAACCATGAAAGGTAAAGGAGCCATCAAATTATAGTTTCCATATAATATATTCCTTGAGGTACATTGTAGATGCATCTAGGATTTCCAAAATCAAATTTCAGTACCTAGTAGTAGGGCTTCAACTAGTTGATCTACTAAAACCTGTCCTTTCACTAATTTTTGGTGTACATACTCAATGTCAAACTCACTGAGTAAGATGATCCAATTATCCATATTTCCTATGAGTGTGGGATTTGATAACAAGTATTTTAATGGATCAACCTTTGAGATAAGCTTGACCTTATTATTTAATAGATAATGACACAATTTTTGAAAGGAAAAAACTATGGCCAAGCAAGCCTTTTCTATTTGTGGGTAGTTGAGCTCGTAAGCTATCAACATTCTACTTAAGTAATATATAACTTTTCTCTCCACTCCTTATCATACTAGGCCAACAAAGATGCCCCATTTATAAATTGTGTGTAAGAAATATAGAGTAAAAATGGTTCACCTTTCATGGGTGGTAATAAAATAGGGGTTTATTCAAATATGATTTAAGCAATGCAAATTCTTTTTATTGTTCTAGTCCCTAGTGAAAAATAATATCCTTCTTGAGAATATACATGAATGTGTAATGCTTATCTACAAGATGAGAGATGAACCTTTTAATTTCTCGTATCTTTCCTCTAAAGCTTCGCAGTTGTCTAATATTTGTCGGAGGAGGCATTTCTATTATAGCAGTAACCTTTGCTAGATCTACTTCTATTCCTCTCTGTGAAATAATGAATCCTAATAGTTTTCTAGATAACACACTGAAGATGCACTTCTTTGGGTTTAATTAGACCTTATAGTCCCTTAGACACTGAAATATGTGTTGTAAGATCTCTAGGTGATCTTCCCGAGTCTTGGATTTTTCCAATATGTCATCCACATAATCTTCCATGATGTCACTAATCATATCATGAAATATTACAATCATTTCCCATTGATAGGTCACACCTGCATTCTTAAGGCTAAAGGGCATGACTTGATAACAAAAATTCCCCATGGGGTGGTAAAAGTTGTCTTATGTTGGTCTTCCTTAGCAATATTTATCTAGTTATATCCTAAAAATCCATCCATGAGTGATAACATCTCGTAACTAGTTGTTGAATTGACAATCATGTCAATGTTGGGAAGAGGGAATTCATCCTTAAGAAAATATTTATTAATATCTCAAAAATTAGTGCAAACTCAAATACCAACAACCTTCTTCTCGAATTGAGACTACATTGAAATAAACTCTAAATAGTCGATAGGCCTGATGAAGCCTACTTCCAATATTATTTCTATTTAATCTTTAACCAACAAGCGACGCGAGGATGAATCTTTTGGAGATTTTGTTTAATGGGATTAGCATCTAGGTGAACAAAAATATTGTTTACCACTAATATAGGATCAAGTCCAGGCATTTTTGCATAAGACCAAGCAAAAATATCTACAAATTCTCTCAAAAGAATTGTAAAATTTTTCTGTTCTTGAGTTGAGAGAAAATCTCCCAGCTTAACTATTCTAAGCAACTCCTCCATGCCAATATTAACATCTATTATCTCCTCCACTAGAAACTTAGGCTCATCCTCCATGCGCATAGGATTAGGGGGATTAATATCCTCTTCTACCAAAGGTATATTAAATAGATCCTCATATTTAAGTGCGTCAACTATTTTTTCCATTGATTTTTCTTTTTTTTCCCAAAAGCACCTCAAAGAGGTTTTTGCTATAGGACTTGGAATTTTTGTAAGGATTTTTGTAGGACTTTTACCCTTTCTACTTTTTTCTTTAATGACCGCACAATTCTTCCTCCTCCCTAAAGTACGTGCATGTGTTGAGTTGAATGGAGAAGCCTTTCTTGTGGTCATTTATTGGAATGTTGTCATGAATACCAAGGAACTCACCAATAGCCTCGTCATTCTAAAATATGTCAATTGACACATGTTGTTGTTGGTCCCAATTCATGAGTGATGGGTAAATGAGGTTTAATGTCTGAGTTATGGGGATATAATGGGGGTTGTAGATAGGATAGCCACGTTGGAAAATAGGTTCATGGAGGAAAGGTCTTCATAAAGACTACACTAGGAATTTGTTTCTCTTTTGTATTCAAATGGACTATCTTCACATTCAGAAGAGGTATTTGATGCGGGAGCATCATGAAGTTGTTATAGTGTTCTTATGATAATTTCATGATTACTATGATATTCTAGGATGGTACAAGTGGTTTGTATGTTGTTTCCCTCCATTCTTGTTGTTTGAATTTTCAAACTTGCATTTGTGTTTGTAAATTCTGAAATAAGGCCTAATACATGTGTGGAGGCCATATTTTTCTAAGAATAATTTGGAGACACTTTTTCAATGTGGATCCAAGATTATCCCATCAAAAAAGGGAGGTTTGAACCAATTTTGTAAGTCTACGATTAGTTGAGTTAATTGTGGATATGGTGGAGTGAAATTAGGAATGCATGTAGCATGTAACGGTGATGATTTTTAGAGAATTGTGAATAATATCTACTCAAGATGCTTGTAATCAAGAGGATGGAATATAATTGAGGAGTTTAAAGTTCAAAGAAATATACTTTTTCATGTTTTCTAACTTGATTTTCATTGATTTGTATGCATGTACGGTCTAATTTTGCATAGGCCAAGAGCTCAAAACTTAAAAGTCATGAATTTGAGCCAATGAAGCTATTTTAAGATATGGGACTTGTGAATTAGATCATTAACAACTCATGTAATTTTTATCAGGCTTTGAAACATTGAATTTTTCTTTTGGGATCAAATTTTCTTTCTCTCTGTCCGTATCTCAGGCATCGTGGATCTCAAGTTTTAGATGGTCAAAATTATTAAAAATTAGAAATTCTTGATGGTTGTATGGTCACCTATCATTCTCTAAAATTGTAGAACATAATTTTATGGGCATGAATTGATTTCAAATCGACCCTATCATTCAAAGCCCGTGGTTGCTAGTTTAACAGATCATCGTCTCATTTTTTGGCATATTTTGAATCATCAAGATTAAATTAGACTAAATTTTGATTGGAGATGGTAAACTATATCTCACAAATGTAAATTGAATTCATGTTACCATATTAAAAATTTGTTCCCACCTTCCACCTCACAATTCGAGGCCTATTCTAGTGCATGACAATCAAAGAAGCTAGAACCTTTGTATTATTTGGTGTGTGTGAAGCTTAGATTTTCTTGAAATAATGATGAAATGATCACTCTCACCTACATTGAAGGCAAATTGAGGTGCTAAAATTATCTCATGACTTTGTATCCTTCTTTAGACCCTTGAGAAGCCTAGTATTTGACTAACCAAATCAAATATAGTATAAATAATGTGTATTATCTTGTTTGGTCTGAGTATATGCTACATAGTCTTGTGAAGGGATCCTATAGTAGTGGATTTTTTGCTTCATCGCACATAAAAAAATAAATTATCTCAACTATGATGCTAAAACCAAAGACACAAGTCACTAAGAAGGCCTATGAAGCTAATTTGTTCAAAAGGGAAGTGTAGCCTATTTTAGTTCTCTTTCACTCCTATACCTAGAGATGTATGTGTGTTAGTGATGTACATATTGTAGATGATAATGTGGTTTCGTCTTGATTAATCGAGTATGGTGTTTAATAAAACTAGGTGTTAATTATATAGAGAAGGTTGATCAACCATAGAACAAGAAGTACAAGGAGATGAAGAAACATTCAAGGACAAAAGTTTGATACATAAGAGAGAAAGAGTGATACACCATTTGTGGTATCGAGCACTTGATTTTGCACAATCTAAAAGATACATGTAGATACGTAAAATAATTTTAAGAAGATGGAAGATAGAGGAAGAGCCGAGGAGGAGGAGCAACAACCAAAGTGACTCGAGTACAATTTTTATAAGAGTTAAGGAAATAGAACCGATTGATGTAAGAGTTGAAGAGTATAAGAGAAAGAATACGAGAGATGGATTTGTATCGGAGAGAAGAGGCATAGAATATGCAGAAGAGAGTGAAGATGAATATCATCTAGGAGAGCTCAATGTGGATATACCTCATCCGAAGAAACAGAAGATAGATTGATCAACGCCATTGTGGGAGCCAGTTCCAAGGCAAGGGTAGATGTTCCAGTGTATGAAGGGAGTCTCAAGCCAAAAGATCTCATTGACTGGATAAATGTTATGGATAAGTATTTTGAGTATGAAGAGGTGGAAAATGATAGGGAGGTGAATTTTTCAAGAACTAACAGTGAAGAGTCATGCTTTTCTATGGTGTGATATAATCCGAAAGAGAGGATCAATAAAGGAAAAGAAAAATCAAATATTGGGATAGGATGGTAGCAAAAGTTGAAGGAAAATTTTGTGCCTAAGGACTGCTAAACAAATTTGTTCAAGACACTCCAGAATCTGAGACAAAAGGATATGTCTGTGAAGGACTATACATAAGAGTTTTATAGGCTGAACATAAGAGCAGTCGGTGGTAGCTGATATTGAAAATGTTTCTAGATATCTCAATGGGATGAAATTTGTAATTCAGGATGAAATCAACATTTTATCTCTAAGAAAAGTTGATGAATCCTACCAACTAGCACTCAAAGATGAGGAGAAGATTGCAAGGAAGAGTAGTTCATATAGATATCAAATGCTTTGTGATGTCATAAACAAGGATGTGTGTCACATCTTGCTTGGGAGACCTTGGAAATTTAACAACAAGGCTATACATGATGGAAGGAGAAACACATATAATTTCATGAAGGATGGATTGGAGCACACTCTCACACCATTGAAGTATGATCATGAAGAAGTAGAGAAGATTTACGAAGTGATGTTGATGACATGTAAAGATTTATTGCATGAGATGAAGAAAGAAGAGGTAAATTTTTCAATGACCGGTAATCCTAAGTGTGATTACTAGAACTAAGTTTGTTGATTTACCTTTAGAGATTTAAGATATATTGAATGAGCACATTGACATTGTTTTGGATGATTTTACAAATGATCTACCACCACCGAGAAGTATTATCCATAATATTGATTTGGTTCTAGGAGAAAGTTTACCAAACAAAGTTGCTTATAGGATGACACCTAGGGAGAGTGAAGAGATCAAGCAACAAGTGCAAGAGTTTTTGGACAAGGGGTTGGTAAGAGAAATTTTGAGCCCATGTTCTTTCCCTACATTTCTAATCCCAAAGAAGGATGGAAGTTTGAGGATGTGTACAGACTCTAGAGATATCAACAAGATAACTATCATGTATAGATTTCCATTGCCTAGAATGGATGATTTTCTTGATTGTTTGAGTGGAGTTGCATATTTTTCTAAGATAGATATGAAAAGTGGATACCATCAGATTAAAATTAGAGAAGGAGATGAGTGGAATATAGATTTCAAAACTAATGATGGTTTGTATGAATGGTTAGTCATGCCTTTTGGCTTAACCAATGCTCCAAGCACTTTCATGAGATTGATGAATGAAGTGCTCAAATACTTCACAGGTAAGTTTGTGATAGTATATTTGGATGAAATTTTTGTGTTTATTCAAACTAAGGAGGATCATTTAAAGCATTTGAGAATGGTTTTAAGAAAATTACATGAAGATAAACTGTTGATTAATGTGAAAAAGTGTATTTTTCTAAAAATAGAGCTAGTGTATTTGGGTGTTTCCATTCCAAAGGAAGGTTTGAAAATAGATAAGGAGAAGATCAGATAAATTGTTTATTATCCTACACAAATGAGTGCATAAGAGGTAAGGATTTTCCATGGATTATCCAGTTTCTATATAAAATTCATCGAAACTTTAGTGGAATTGTTGCACCAATGATTGATACAATTAAAGGTGATAAGAAGAAATTTTATCGCACTAAAGAATCGATAAAATTTTTAATTGGCTGAAGAAGAAGGTAACTCAGGAGCCTATTCTAACCCTACCTAATTTTAATAAGCTTTTTCAAGTTGAGTGTGATGCTAGTGGGTTAGCAATAGGGGTTGTTTTGAGCCAAGAAGGAAAACCAATGGCATATTTTAGTGAGAAGCTAAGTGATGCTAAAAATAAGTATTCAACATATGAACAAGAGTTTTATGCACTTGTACAAGCCTTAAAGAAGTGGAGGCATTACCTCATGCCTAAGGAGTTTGTCTTGTTTACTGATAACTATGCATTGCAATTTATTAGTAACCAAAACAAGCTAAGTCAAAAGCATGTTAAGTGGATTGAATTTTTGCAAGGATTTACATTTACCATAAAGCATAAAAAGGTTCAAAATAAAAAAATTTCATGTGCTTTGATCAAGAGAGTTTTGGTTTTGTAGGAGTCACAGTAAATATCATAGGATTTGAATAATTGAAGGAGATGTATGAAGAAGATGCAGATTTCAAAGAGGCATATAATGCTTGCAGGAATCCAATCATGGGAGATAGGATTCCATGGCTAAATTGTATGTTGTAGGAAGGCCTGTTATTCAAGGAAGCCAAATGTTTATTCCAAGAATTTCAATGAGGGATAATTTTATAAATGAAAAGCACAAAGGTGGTAGTTTAGTAGGGCACTTTGGACAAAACAAAACATTGGCACAATTGAGTACTCATTACTATTGGCCAAAAATGGATAAGGATGTTAAAATTTATGTAGAAAGATACAAGGTATGTTAGTATAGTAAGGGTAGCAGTCAAAATGCAGGCCTATATCATCCATTACCCATTCCTAATAGACCATGGGATTCCATAAGCATGGATTTTGTGCTTGGTTTTCAAAAACTCAAAAAGGTTATGATTCTATATTTTTTGTAGTGGATATATTCTCAAAAATGGATCACTTTATTCCATGTAAAAAGACCAATGATGCAACACATATAGCTAACTTGTTCTTTCAGAAATTGTGAGGTTACATGGTTTTCCAAGAAGCATAGTTTTAGATAGAGATACAAAGTTTGTTGGGAATTTTGGAGGACTCTCTGGAATAAATTGGGAACACATTTGAGTTTCATCTCAGCCTGATATCCTTAGACTGATGGTCAAACTAAATTTTTAATTGGAGCTTTGGAAACATCCTAAGAAGTCTAGTGAGTATGCACCCAAAGCAATGGGATCTTGCACTTGTATATGATGAGTTTACATATAATGATACTCCTAATAGAAGTAAAAGTATGATTCCCTTTCATATTATGTATGGAATACAACCAAGAGGTGTTTATGAACTAAGAAACTTAGGCAAGATGGAAGTAAGAAGTGCAGATGTAGAGGAGTTTTCCAAAGCAATGCAAGACTTACATGAACAAGTGAAAAATAAGCTTGAAATAAATGTTGTCAAGTACAAATAGAGGGAAGATCAGAGGTAAGAGGTAACTTTCCATTTGGGATATCTTGTTCTAGCCCACCTTAGAAAGGAAATATTCCCCAAGAAAGAGTACAACAAGCTAAAAGTGAAGAAAATTGGCCCATGCAAGGTACTGAGGAAGTTTTCCAATAATGCATATGAGTTAGAGTTTCCTCTAGGAGTTGGAATTTCTCCAATCTTCAATATTGCAGACCTGTATGCTTACAAAATTGATGGAGAAGCTGTAGATGAACCTGTAACATAAAATGAAGCAGTTATTCAATGGGAATCACAAATTCCTAAGGAAATACCAAAAGAAGTAGAAACTATTTAGGACAAAAAGATACTTGAAGAAGACCAAAGAGACAGAATATTAAAAATATTTAATCAAATGGAATAATTTACCAGCTAAGGATGCAATATGAATGATTGAGATAGATCTTCTCAAGCTAGGTACTAGTGTAGCAAAATAATGAAGGAAAATAATCCCATGAAGGAATTTTATTTTGCTCAAGGGTAGAATGATGCAGGAGCATCATGAATTTGTTATATCATTCTTATGATAATGTCATGCTTACTATGATAGTCCAGGATGGTCTAAGTGGTTTGTATGTTGTTTCCCTCCATTCTTGTTGTTCGAATTTTCAAACTTGCATTTACGTTTATAAATGCCTAAATAAGGCCATATATGTGTGTGGAGGCCAAATTTGGCTAATAATAATTTAGAGACACTTCTTCAACATGGATCCAAGATTATCCCATTAAAAAAGGATGTTTGAACTGATTTCGTAAGTCTAGGATTAGTTGAGTTAACTGTGGATATGGTTGAGTGAAATTAGGAATGCATGTAGCATGTAACAATTACAATTTTTGACAAAATTGTGAATAATATCTGTAAGGCGAGGATGCTTGTAATTAGGATGATGGAATGTAATTGAGGATTTTGAAGTCCAAAGAAATACACTTTGACATGTTTTCTAACTTGATTTTCACTATTCTCTATGCATGTACGGTCTAATTTTGCATAGGCCTAGAGATAAAAAAATTAACAGTCATGAATTTGATCCAATGAAGTTGTTGTAAGATATGAGACTTGTGAATTAGGTCATTAACAACTCATGAAATTTTTATTAGGCTTTGAAATGTCAATTTTTTTCTTTTGGGATCGAATTTTCTTTCTCTCTCGCCGTATCTAAAGCATCATGGATATCAAATTTTACATGGTCAAAATTCTTTAAAATTGGAAAATCTTGATACTTATATGGTCACCTAACATTATCTAAAATTGCAAAGCCTAATTCAATGGGAATTAATTGATTTCAATCAACCCTATCATTCAAATCTCGTGGTTGCTAATTTAAGAGTCACTAATCATTTTTTGGCATATTTTGATATCTTTCAAGATTAAATTAGATTGAATTTTGATTGGAGAAGGTAAATTATATCTCAAAAAGGGAAATAGAATTCATGTAACTAGATTAAAAAAATTCCCACCTTCCACCTCACAATTCAGCCTATTCTCAGTGCATGACAGTCAAAGAAGGAAAAAGCTTTGTAGTATTTGGTGTATGTGAATCTTAGATTTGCTTGGAATATTGATTAAATGATCAATCTCACCTACATTGCAAGAAAATTGAGGTGATAATATTATCTCATGAACTTGTATCCTTCTTTAAACCCTTGAGAAGCCTAATATTTGACTGAACCAAATCAAATATAGTATAAATTATGTGTATAATCTTGTGAAGGGATCCTATAGTAGTGGCTTGGTTGTTCATCTGCACATAAACAAATAAATTATCTCAACTATGATGCTAAAACCAAAGACACAAGTCATTAAGAAGGCCTATGAAGCTAATTTGTTCAAAAAGGGAAGTGTAGCCTCTGTTAGGTCTCTTCCACTCCTATACCTAGAGATGTATGTGTGTTAGTGACGTACATATTGTAGATGATAGTTTTTTTCCTATTGATTAAGTATGGTGTGTAATCAAACTAGGTGTTAAGTATGTAGAGAAGGTTGATCAACCTTATAACAAGAAGTACAAGAAGATGAACAAACATTCAAGGACAAAAATGTGATACACAAGAGAGAAAGAATTATACACTAGTATCTTCCACATTTATGGGATGAGATTGATATATTCAAACACCAATACTAGATTTACCTACTATACAACGAGGTATTGGAAGGGGTTCCAGTATACCTTGTTTGTTGTGGCTGCAACCACATCCTTTATATCCCATAGTAAGCATCATTTGATTGGGGATAACATACCTAGGTGATTGGTAGCATAGAGCCATTTCATCATCTTCAAGATGAAATACAATATCTTTGAGTAAACTTTCATCTTTTAATAATCCACTAGGAGTGACAGATTCAAAAATATAGTTCTCCCTAGATCTTTTAAACTTGTAATACATCCTACCATATGCTTTAGAAGATAGGGAATGTTATGAGCTAGAAGGGATTACTAAAGATCATATTCTCCATAGCCACTTTCTCTAACCTTCATCTCCCACATAGAAAAAGGAGACTTTGATGTAGAATCACCATTTTCATTGGGATACAAGGTATCTGGATCCACTCATGAAGCAAGGGCCTTTGATTGCACTGGAACATATATCTTTGTAGAAGGACATTCGTAAATGGTGAGGAAGTAGCTCGACAATGATCTATAATGAAAAAATTGTTGGGGATGTCCTTGAATAGTAAGGTTTTGTCCTTCATGGTGTAACTTTAAGTACTAATGATACATTGAAGGTATAGATTGTATGGCATGAATCCATGGATGACCAAGCAATATGTTATAAGGAGCTCCAATTTTAATACATTGAACTTTGTATCTTGATTTATAGGACCTAATTCTAGTGAGAAAGTGATCATACCAGCTGACTTTCATTCTTCGTTGTCATATGCCTTTATGGTGATGACCTTTGTTTCTAAATCAGCTTCAAGTACACCCTAGTTGTCAAACTAGATTTAGAGTACAAATATTTAAACCTGATCTACCATCCAAAAGCACTCTTTTTACCTTCTTGCATTTGATTATGACTTCAATATGCAAGGGTAAATTATGAGAGGGATTTTCTTTTGGGATTTTTTTGACTAAAGTTTATATGTTCTAAAGGAGTGATATGTGCTACCATTACTTATAAGTGCATTGGGTCGATATCAATGGATACTCCTGATCCCTATAAGTTCTTACAAAATATCTCTTTATGAACGTTAAATTTTTTAAGAAGGTCTAAGATTGAAATCTTATCCGTTGTTTTCTCTAATTTGTCTAACACATCATAATGAATCTCTTGAGGAGTAGGGGAGGAGGTTATGAAATAACAAGGTGAGCCCGTCACATTTCCATGACACACTCCCTTGACTTAATCTTGATTGTTTTGATATGCTCAACATGTGGATTGACACAACCTATTAGGGAATCAAAATGATCTGTCTTTGAAATGTTATTGGCATGCTTTGTTTGAGATGATTGTCCTTGATACAAATTTTCCTTTCCTTTATTGTGCTTTGGGAAAGGTTCTTTGAATATCCCCATGTTTAAATTAGGATATTTATTATGGGTGGCATAAGCCATTTCCACATAACCACTATCGATTAAATCCTAAATATAGTGCTTTAATTTCAAACACTTATCAATCTTATGACCTTTGACGCAGTGAAATCCACAATATTCATTTTCCCTAAACCATGATGGCTTAGGTGTGTCATCCCCATAAGGTGTAGTTTTAGGATATCTAACCATATTAACCACCTCTAACTATTTTAATATTGATGACATAGAATCAGAGAGAGGGGTGAAGTTACAATGTTTATACTCTGTAGGTGGAGTTCCCTTTGCAAGTTTCAAGGAGCATGGTTCTAAACTGCTTGTAATATTTTAGAGTCTACTATTCCATCACCTACGACATTTACTAGGAAGGGAATTTTTATTTTCATTAGGTTTGGAATCATTATGATCATAGTCATGTGAAAAGGGTTTTAAGGTCCCTCTAGCTAACAATGCTTTCTCTATTTGACTACCCTTTTCGATCACCTCTTCAAACATGTTACCAAAATGCATTTGCAAGTGGAATGTAATTTTAGGGTGGAGGTTGGGTACAAATATATTGATTAGTTATTTCTCTAGTATCAAGTAAGGGAAGTTGCTAGCTAGCCCTCACCATCACTGTAAGAAACTAGTGAAGTTCTCATTATTTTGTTGTTTTACATTACATAAATCTAACATGGTGACATCATTCTCTATATTAAATGAGAAGTGACATACAAAGTGTTTAGATAGTTATAGCCATGTAGATATAGATTCCTTAGGGATGTGTAAAAACCATTCTAACACTTGACCTCCCAAAATTTATGGGAAGAGGAGAATGAGATAATTATCGTTATATGTGACCTCTTGACATGCCATATAAAAATCCTTAATATGGTCTCTAGGGTCACCCTTTCCCTTGTATTTTTGAACTTTGGATAGTCAAAATGACATGAGAAAGGTACTTACAACATGGCTCTATCAAAGGGATATGGGTATAACTCTTCAAATTGGTACTTTTTGTTATTGCCTATTTTTCCTTCTTGTAAAGCTATAAATGCATTTTCCTGGTTGACCACTCTTTATTAAAGATTTGGTCTTGTGTGGGTGGTGTAGACCTATACAAATGATTAAATCTAGTTGTATCCCCACCTCTATTTTTGCATAAAAGTCCTCATAAGGTTATTTATGTGCCCGATGAGGAGAGTTGGTATTGAATTCATGATATGAAGATTTAGGTTTAGAGTTTGGTATAACTTGTTTTCAAAGGCTTCAGTTGTTCCTTGTTTACGTGCAAATCCAAACTTTTCAATTGATGAGTGAGATATTGCACTTGTTCTTCTAAGGTTACCTCCCGAGTGGGTACTTCTTTACAATTTTCATAAGGAGGAGGTTTTTCATGATGAACATGCTCTTCATGGTCCTCACAATGAACTCTAACAGTAGGTATATGATAGTCTCCATCATTTTTGAAAGGTATCTCCTCATCATTATGTCATCCAGAAGTAGAGGCATGACCTAGGTTTAAGATGTCGTTAATATTTTGAGAAGGATGTTCTACTTCGTCTTCTCCACAAACCATACCGAAATGAGAGAAGGGTCAACCGTAGAGGGTAACCTTTCTCCGAGCTCTACGACACACATTAGGACCTCATGTTTGTTTTGGTATATATAATCATCAAAGTGGGTGGGATTCAACTCAAAATTTTCTTGAGGATAATTCTCCTCACCACCACTATGATCAACCATGACATTGTCTTCTAAAAGTGGGTTTAACATGTCATCTCCAAAGGGACCTGTCCCTAGTTTTCGATGCCCCATTCTTGTGGTAGGAGGCATAATGTGAAAGGTTTTACTAAGGTTGACTAAAATGGACCCTAGGTAAATTTCGTAGCGTAATAATGTCGATTCATCAAAAATATTGTGGAATACTAAATGATCACAAATCCAAAGGTCAATATGAACCCAAGGATATCAAAGAATAAAGAAAACACACACTAATGTAATATATGAAAAGAAGTATCTAGGATAAGACAATGAAGTACAAGACTCAAATCTAGTCACAACAATAGTTTACTCCCTATGTTTTCCAAGATAGGTTCAAAGAAAATAGTGACAACACAATATTATCACTTAGGCCAAGTTTAAAATAAAAAAGACCTAAATGCTAAGAAAGTGTTGACGTGATCCTCCAACAAGGTATACTAAAAATAGTTTTGGACACAAACAAATTCCAAGTCTTTGAAAATGGAATTTAGCAATGCGAGCAATATAACAACACTATTTAGACACATGAACCAAAATTTATGATGAAATAAAGATGTTTAGTATTAAAATTATGTTTTCGGGATGACAATAATGTAACCTCAACACTCACAAAAATTAAGGAAATGTTAGGATAAAAACTAAGCCTAAGTATATCAAGAAGTTACTATGCATGCGAGCAACAAAAAATACAATTTAGAGACTTAGAAAAGTTTCACAATGGAAACAAGATGTAAGTATCACAATTATATGGCTATAATGTGGGAAACATAACAACTCAAAGGAAGACAATGATGATATCACCTAACTACAATGATAATTAGTCTTAATATGGGTGTGATACAAAGGGCCTACTAGAACATGAAGACGTACCATTCACACTTTCAACACTTCCATTCCGGCATTGCAACCTAGTCATGCAAGTAGACTACAAAAGTGGTGGACATGATTATTTATAGTTGTATACATGTATTTTTTTATTCTTTTTTCCCAAATGGGAAACAAGAAAACAAAGGTGTAAACCAATTGGTGATGAAAAAAACAAAGTTTAACTTCATAAATATTTTTCCTTGTCTTGGGACAAGTGAAAAACTAGGAAAAAGTAACATGCCATAGGTCTCATGATGAATAACACGTAGTTTCAACTTTACGGGACTCTTCCCCTTGTTCGAATAATAACGTTTAGACTCCAACAAAGCTGTCACATTGTGAGAGCTCTATATAATATGATATCTAAGTCAAATTGGCTCAAAGCCATAAGATTCCTATTAGTTCTCTCAATTATGTGTCAAAAATTACCACTGTGAGCTTAGTTTGCTAAGAAATCCACACTGACTAGTCTTGGAGTATCCTGACTTTACTTTACCTCCTTTAATACAATGAGAAATAAATGCGTTCAATTGTATTTTCACTCGTGTTGCAATAGAGATAACGTTTACTTTAATCTCACCAAGGTGTACTAATAATTTAGATAGTGGATCACTTTATTGTTTCATTCACAAGGTTCCCTCTTGCGCGAACTACGTTGGGGTTCCTAGGATCATTCCTCTTGTTATATTAAGGTTAATTCCAAAGGAATTTTCTCCTAGGTAAGAGGATGATATTTATCTCTTAACCAAACTTGTGCATACAATGTTTTGCAAAGTGGTGTATTTTCTTATCTTTTGGATTAGGAAATTTGGTTTAGACCACCATTGGAAACCTACAAAAACGTGAATGTTAGAGTTTGGTTTGAAGAGAGTTCTCCTTTCTTTAGAAATAATTTAGGTACTACACACAAATAGTTAGTCATTATCCAAAAATATCTACAATATCATAAAAAGAGAATTAAATGTCATTTTTAGTTCTCAAGATCGTCCAAGGATGTAAGAGAAGAGTGTACACAACAAACAACCCAAATATATAACAATGAAAATCTTGTAAATTAAGGTTCATTCCTAATTAATCCAAGTGTTTTTTAGCAAAAAACTAAAGTTGTTTTTGATTACCAAGATCACACAAGGTGCAAGAGAAGAGAATACACAATCTTTATCCTTAATTTTTTATCAAATTTAATATCTTAAATCAAAGGATCATGTAAATTCCATATGAAAAGTTCATTCCCTTAAGCATAAAAATGAATAATGAAGTTTCCCACTTACTCTAATGTTAGCAAAAGAAGGTTTAAAGTTGCTTTTGATTCTCAAGATCACACAAGGTACAAGAGAAGAGCATACACAACCCTATCCCAAACTCATACAAAACATGAAAAAAATTAATTCATCAAAACCTAAGTAAATGTGTTAGAAAAAATGTAGTAACAACAACTAAAAACCATAGAAATATGACAAAAGTACAAAGAAAAAGCATTTGAAACTTTGAAGTTTGAGCCAAATTTACCTTAACACATCAGAACCAATGCACCTCTGTCAAAATCACATAGTCAATTAACGTGAGTGTGACCAGTGAGATGTTAATGTGCACTTTGAAGCACCAAAGGTGGCCAACACACGTAGGAAAAATCTTAATGGAAGACATGCACATCCAACAAAGTTTGAGCACGTCCTCGAGAGCATGAAAATGGACTTGAAGACATGAGTGTGCCCCTTTGAACATAAGTGTGTCCTGAAGATGGTGTATAAATTATAAGGATGAGTATAGTAGTTATGAAAATTTTCTCTTTCCTATGATATGCGTAGTTAAGCACGATATATTGAAACATGAAAAAAAATTGAAAATCTGCTTTGAAGGTGTTCTTATTGATAGAAAATATAAATTCTAAGAGGATTTTTTAATGAATGATAACTACACATGCACAGAAGGAAAATTCGAGACAAATTATACAATAACAAAAAGGGGATTCTATTTATGGGGACCCAACCTATTGCTACATAATATTGTTTGCACAAAATAATACAACTAAATACATATTATGAGTGAATTTTCATGGTGGAAGTAAGTTCGGTATCCATCCCATTAGGCATACAGGAAAGCCTTTCGAAGTTGGTCTCGGTGCTCGATGAATTCGTCATGAACCTTGGCACAGAACACAAATTAAATGGCCCTTGTCAAGCCCTTGGAATTCCCCTTTTCACATAGCGCAATGATGCTCATTCTTGGCCCATTAAGGATATCCACTAACTCCCTTTTCTGGTCAAGTTTTTTTCCCATTCAGGAAGGTGAGTCCATTTCTATAATTTTATTTGGGGGCCAGCCTCGGTCGGAGAGCCTCGGGAATGGGTAAGAGTCCACTAGCTCAAAACCTAGGAAAGGCATTAACCTTCAAATAGGATACCATTTGAAGCCTACCAATGGCTTGAACCTCTTCCATGGTAGACTCTAGAGCAGCCATCCACTCCTCCAATCTATTGGCATGACCACCTAACAACGAGCCTTCATCGTTGTTCCTTGGGTGTTGACCAAGACTAGAGCATTGTTTCTAAGAGAGAAGGAACATAGTAGGATCTCATCATATGCTAGTGGTTTTCATGGACACACGGGAAGTGGAGAGACTAGTGATTCCTAATATCCTCAAGAGTTAGCTGAAAATCTAGGTTAACTAAATGAAAATATAGAGTAGGAAAGATGGGAAAAGAGGGACACATTTTGGCTAGGTGATTTATAAATGATAAAACTAGGGCAGGTTATAAGATCTAGCTCCTCCCCTTGAGGATTTTCACCGACCAAAGGTGAAGTCATTCACTAGGAATTTTGAAGAAATTTATTGGGCAAGGAAGAAGACGGTTTTGGAAAATCTACAGAGAACTTAGGACTAGATAGGTGATGAAGGAAAGGAGACGATAGACTACTTAAATAGGCATGGAGGTGGAATTTATGTGGAAAAGAAAATTCATTCCATTATTAATGCCATATCAATTTTCAATTTCTTAGTACGTGTGAAATTCAAACAAAAATGAAATTTTTTTTATGACAAGCATGTCATCGGAGAAGAATTAACTTCCTGGAAATTTTGAGAATTTCTCATCACATTAATTTTTTTGGGCACATCAAGATTTTACACATGTGGAAAACTTTGAATGATTAATGTGATATGATTTGGAAAATATCTACCTATGTCTTCAAAGGACGTACACTTGATATAATGATAATTGGCAAAACAGTGGCCATTTGAGATTAATAGTTTATGTTTTCATGGCAGCCCAAGGAAGTTAAAAACAAAGACAGCTTAGTCTGGATATTGGAGGAATATGCTTTAAAACCTAAGAAGATAACATGAATTTTGGGGGATAGAACTAAAAGAGGAGGGGGATTTTTGATAGAAAATTGGCACAAAGGTGTTGATGGGAAGAAAATCTCGGTGAGAGTTTAGAGTGGCATAGAAAACCAAGGAACATGAACTTTTGCGATGAACATTTTCTATGTGAAAACCAATTAGCGAGGAAATTGTGATAAGAAGATTGCATATTGTACAGTCATTAAAAAAATTTGAGAGCATTAATATATGTCTCCCTTGTCTTTTACTATGTTTAATGGTTGTGTCCGATGAATTTATATGTAATCATGATATTTTATTTTCTTTTGTTGTCTCAAAGCGATATTGGGTGGGAATGAAGTGTGTTTTGTGTTAAATATCTTTGTGGGTCATGATTGTGCTCAAAATTTGAACATATCCTACACTCACTTAGATCTCATCTAGGAAAGGTGTAAGCATCTGTTATTTTCTAGGGGTACCTGAAAACCCTTTTTTCTTAGACCTGTAAAAATATCCCTACGAACTGAGTAGAATTTGGGGGTATAATTGGTAATTTCTTGGGGTCCCTTGATCTAGACCATTCGAGCATGATTTCACATATTGTGATCTTGCCTTAGGTGTACTGAGTTGGATTATAAGGAGTTTAAAAATTGATTTTCATGGATATTTACCTGCATGTAATTTAATTTTTGTTGGATTCATTAACCTTCTTCACTGCCCATGAGATACGTGGATAGACCATGTTCAAGCTAATAGTTCTCTTATTTATCATTATTCTCCCTCATGGATCCTCTCCCCTTTACTTTTCTTTTCCAATATTTAGAAGTTCCCTTCATACCCATTTAAAACTCGGATAATTTTGTAACAAAAACCATGACCCACCTAAATAACATGTTATAAAATTGACACAACCGTGTTCTTCTAGTATCTAAGTCGAAGTCTTTTTTTATTAATTTGTTCATTGATTTTTTAGACATAGGATTTTGGTTCGACGTTTACCTACCCTCCGCAGTCTGCATCGGGTCCTCAGTGTTTTCAGCTCTTCATGACCACTCCATCGAGTGAGCATTACATCCTAGTGGCTACACTGCCCCAATTTTCCCCTTTTGATGTTTCTAGAGTACCAATCTGACTCTGTGCAAAAATTTCTATACTTTCATGGTTGCACTTTCAGGTCCTCTCACCCTGACTTGGGCACAGTCAAAAGTAGTGGGGACCACAACCACACCTATTTTCCGGGTGCCTCCACATCACCTCCCTTCGTGAAGGGAAGGTGAGCAACTGGAGGGAGACCTCATGCCTAGCTACACAATGACAAACCCTACGGGTCTCCCCTAGTCATCCTTCCTCTCCACATTGGAACCTCCTTTCCTCTCCAAGGGGTGAATTTTTGGGAGCCAACATCTTTCTAGTGTTAATACCGAGTAAAATTATGTTCCGTACTTATTTCATTTGTTGGTGTGATGGTCTTGGGTTATTTTCCATAATATCTAGAATTATGTGTTGATGTGTGATATATGTTGTTATAATATCATGTGATTCTTTTTCCGTATTTTCTCTGGTGGTGAATCGGTGTCCTTACGATTGTAATAGGCCATTGGCTTTTCATTTTGATGAGTTTTTATTTAATAGGTTTCCTTTTTCAACCCCGTATTGTGGCTAACATTTTTGTCATTTGGGATTTGTGTCCGATATGATAATATACTTGTAATAAAGTTCCTTATGAAGTGTCCCATGGATACCCATGATAATAGTGAGGGTTGTCTTCCTTCTAAGGTGCCTTTTAGGATAGGTTTATTCAAAACATTGAATTTTAAGAGGATATATGGGTACCCTCATTAGATCCTAGTTGGGATTAGGTCTAGAATGGCCATGTTTATGGGATATGGTAGTGATTTTGTTAATCATAATCTTGTCATGTTTGAAAATACAATACACGATTATCGTGTGGAATATGAAGATATCTTTATGAGTTTATTTACACAAACACTACAAGGAGATGCTAGGGACTGGTTTAATTCTCTACGTTAGAGATCTATTTATTTATGGGTAGAAATGGTAACCTTATTTGTTGAGTAATTAATTGATGATGTTGATTCATTCTTTCATGAATGTGATGAAAATTTCCTATATCTGGATGAAGAATGAAGGTTCATGGGTTTCGGGGAGTGAAGAAAACAACATGGCGTAATGGGTGCAAGTCATTGAGATGTTGATGGATGATTGTATCACCATGTTGATTATATTGATTGTTTTTTTATCCGTGTAATCAGTGCTTCATTCCCCATACTAATTTTGTTGGATACAATGTGCCCGAATTGAATGACAAAATATTAATAACTAAGGAAAAGGATCTATTACATGGATCCTTGAAGAGGTATGACATGATGTCTTCTAATGACCTCATAATTTCCCATACAGCTAGTGAGTTTTGGGATATTCTCACTGGGGTATGCAGTGAGTTAACTAGAGATCTAGATGCATTTGTTTCAGATGTAAGTGACATTTATTTTGATTGTGATATTGTCCTGATAATGAATGGAATGATTTCCAAATACAATGGAGTTGTCCCCTCGATGGAAGATAGATGCATGTTACTTGATACAATAGTAAAACATGAGAGACATCTCATACTACTGCATGAGTTTCCAAAAGGCCATCCAAAGGGTCTGAGTGATGATAAGTTGGATTCCTTGTACTATTCTGAGGATGTTTTCATGAACTTGATTACAAAGGAGAGTTACACAATAATGGTATCATTCAATGAAGGCCACAAGGTTAGTAATTTGATTTTAATCACATAGGATGATGATACTTTGAGGTGTCTCGAAGGGTTTAGTACCAACCCCCCGGATGTTGGGATAAGTGAAACATAGACAACCATCTTTTATTTAATGGTAGGTATGGAAAATGTAGACATGTGTGTGTTGATCATTAAATGGACATATATGTCGGGTTGAGGAAAATTTAGATGGGTTGGGGATTTTTACTTTGGAGAAAGACAAGTTCATCAAACACCTTGGGGAACACATGTAAATAATTGATTTGATGTATTTTATGGTGTTCTATGGAGAGACGGTTATCTATGACCAAGGTACCCTTGGAGGGTAGAGCAAACTTATGGATTTGAACGAGGACTTAGGCTCATTTCTCGGATAATGAGGGATTATTAGATGATGATAATTGGTTGATGATTAGTGTTTCAGTTGAAGGGATTGTGATCATTAATTTTTAAGGATTGTATGGTAACCTATGTGTGTGGATGAGAAAAAGGAATATTATATGGGATCTTGGTGGAATATGATGGATCCTTTCCAGGTCCTTGAGCCCCGGTGGCTCACTTATACAGTGTATAGTGGTTTTCTTTGTTCTTCTGGTGGTTTTTGGTTGGTTTTTTTTGTTGTTTTGTTTCTCTCTCATTAGTGACTTGTAGTTTTGGAAATCATCTGTTGACTCCATTTCCCAATGGATAGGTGACTGATCTTATTATTCTCGTAGTATTTGGACACCCATAGGGGATTCATCCCCAAGTGGGAGCCAATATTGATACCAAAATAAGTATGCCCTTTGTTTTCCCATTTTTTTATTATTAAGTAGATTTTTTTGAACAAGATGGATCAGTATGGGGATAATTTTCATAAGCTGATTGGGTAATGTGAAACTAGGATCTCGGGTATACTTAGTAATAACATAGGGGTAATAAATGTGTTTTTACCCCAAAGATCGAGGCTTGATATATCCAGAGATAGTTTAAGGGGTAACTATTCCCCCTGTTCCTAAGATGATGCCTTTCGTTGGTCATTTTGAATAAATTACACTCTAGGGCTCGGTTCCTTGTGCAAAGATTTGTCCCAGACATAGCATGTTCATGTGAAATCAATAAGAAATGAATTATTGATGGTGCACAACTTATAAGGATGAGTAGAGTAGTTATGACCTTTTCCTCTTTCCCATGATATGTGCAGTTAAGCGTGATATATTGAAACATGAAAAACAATTAAAAATTTGTTTTAAAGGTGTTCTTATTAATAGAAAAGAGAAAATAGAAAATTCAAGAGGATGTTTGAATGAATGATAGCTACACATGCACAAAAAAAAGAAAATAAGACAAAGTATATAATAAAAAAAGGGATTCTATTTATGGGGCCCCAACCCTTCACTACATAATATTGTTTGAACAAAATAATACACCTAAATACATATTATAGGTGCATTTTCATTGTGGCAGTAATTTCAGTTTCCATCCCATTAGGCATGTGAGGGACACCTTTAGAAGTTAGTCTCGGTGCCTAATGAATTCACCATGAGCCTTAGCACTGAAAACAAATTGAATGGAACCCGTCAAGCCCTTAGACATCTCTTTTTGTGTAGTGCAACAATGCTCAATCTCGGCCCGTTTAGGATATCCACCAACTCCCTTTTCCACTCAGGTGTGTTTTCCCATTTTGGAAAGGTGAGTCCACTTCTGTAATTTGATTTGGGGGGCGACCTCACGGTTGGGTGAGCCTCGGGAACATACATGACTCCACTAAATGAAAAATACGAAGGACATGAACCCTTTGAGAGATGACCATTTACAACCAAACCATGGCTTGAACCTCTTCCATGGCGACTCAAGAGCATCCAACCTCTCCTCTAATCCATTGGCATGACTTCCTGAAGATGGGAATTCATCATTATCCCTTGGGTGTTGAGCTGAATATTGGAGTGTTAATTATAGGAGAGGAGTGTAGTAGGATCTCATCATATACAAGTGGTTTTCATGGACACACGGGTAGTGGTGAGACTAGTGATTCCTCATATCCTTAAGAGTTAGCTGAAACTCTGAGTGAAATAAAATAAAATGAAGAGTCCGAAAGACGGAAAAAGAGGACATGTTTCAACCGGGTGATTTATAAAGGATAAAACCAGGGGCAAGTTGATGAAGGCAATCTTGGGGATTTTCCCTAGCATTCAGAATGCTAAAAACTTGGTGGATTCGGGCCTCATTGGGCCCTATAATTTGAAAATTTTGGCTTATATTAGCTAGATCCTCCCATTGAGGATTTGTATTGAGAAAATTTGAAGCCATTTTCTAGAAATTTCAAGAAATTGAACAGAAGGGAAGAAGATGGTTCTTGAAAATCTACAAAAACTAAGGACTGGATATGTGATGAAGGTAAGGAGTTGATAGATAGATTAAATAGGCATGATGGTGGCATTTACGTGGAAAATAAAAATCATTCCATTATTAATGTCATATTAATTTTTAATTTCTTAGTACATGTGAAATTTAAATAAAAATGAAAATTGTTTACGAGGAACGTGTCACCGGAGAAGAATTAACGCATGTAAAGTTTGAGAATGTCTTGTCATATTAACTTTTCTAGCCACATCATGATTTTACTCATGTGGAATAAATTGAATGATTAATGTGATATGAACTGAAAATATCTTCCTATGTCATCAAAGGACATACACATGATACAATGGAAATTGGCGCAATGAGTGGCCATTTGAGAATAATAGTTTATATTTTTATGGCATCCCATGGTAGTTAAAAAACATTGACAATTAGTCTGGATATCATAGGAATATGATTTAAAACCTTAAGAGGATAAGAAAAATTTTGGGGGATAGAGCTAAAAGAGGAGAGGGTATTTTTAAGGTGGAAGGGGGATAGAAAATTGGTGAGAAGGTCCTATGGGGAAGCAAATATTGGTGAGATATCAAATTGGCATAGTGAACCATGAAATGAAAACTTGTCATGATGAAGTTTTTCTCTGTGCAAACTAATTAGTAGGAATTTTTGTTAAGATGATTGCATATTGTACAATCATTAACAAAATTTGAGAGCATTAATACATGTTTCCCTTGTCTTTTCCTATGTTTAATGGTTGTGTCTGATGAATGTATCTAGAATCATGATATTTTATTTTCTTTCTTTGTCTCAAAGTGATGTTGGGTGGGAATGAAGTGTGTTTTCATTAAAATTATTTTTTGGTCATGAATGTTCTTATACTTTGAACATATCCCACGCTCACTCAAATCTCGTCTAGGAAATTTGTAAGTATCTATAGTTTTCTAAGGGTACCTAAAAACCATTATTTCTTAGACCTATAACAATCTCCCCGTGCAAATGGAATAGAATTTTGGGGTATAATTGGTAATTTATTTTGGGTCCCCATATCTAGTCCATTCGAGCATGATTTCAAATAATACGATCTTTCATTAGGTGTACTAAGTTGGATTATAAGGAGTGTAAAGATTTATTTTCCGGAGCTTTCCCCACACATAATTTTATTATTCACTGGATTCGTTAACTTTCTTTGCTTACATCCATGAGAGGTGCAGATAGAACATGGTCGTGCTATTAGTTATCTTGTTTATCATTATTATCCCTTATGGCTCCTTTTCCCTTTATTTTCTTTTCCACTGAGAAGTTCCCTTCATCCCCATTTAAAACTCACATAATTTGGTAACAAAAACCATGACCTACCTAAAGAACATGTTATAAAATCGACACGACCATGTTGTTCTAGTATTTGACTCGAGGTACTTTGTTCTTAATTTGATCATCAATTTTTGGGCATACAATTTCCGGTGAGACATTCACCTACCCTTTGCGGTCCGCATCGGGTCTTCGGTGTTTGCAACACTTCATGATCACTCCATCGAGTGAATGTTGCATCCGGTGGTTACACTCATCCGTAATTTTCCCCTTTTTGTGTTTCTAGAGTACTTGATCTAAATCTGTGCCCAACCCTTCATACTTTCACTTCCGCACTCCCGGTCCTCTCACTCTAACTTAGGCATAGTCAAAAGAAGTAGGGACCATAGCCACACCCTTTTTCATGGGGCCTCCCCATCTCTTCCTTTCGAGAAGGGTGGTCGGGATATCAAAGGGATACCTCACCCCTAACTATAAACCGATGAACCCCACAGGTCTCCCCTAGTCATCCCGCCTCTCCACCTCGTAGCTCTGCAATCCCCTCCCGGGGGTGCATTTTTGTCTTCATGCTTCAAAAATTATGTAGTGGGTTTCCCAAATAGAATATTAGTTATTTTGTAGTCATTAAATGTAGCCTAAGATTTCAACATATCTTCCTTGGGATTTAAAATTTCTAGTGACTTGTGCACTTAGGGGTTTGTATCATTTTTGGATATTACCCTAGCTTTCTTTAAGGCCCTTAGTGGTTTGGAAAAAAATAATCTCAATATTAATATTATCCAATTAGGTTGTTTCCTTTTCTTATCTTGGGAGTATATCTCCCAACCATTCATCTGTGTGGGAATTTCTTCCTTTTAGAGCTTGTCGTACCTATTGTGATGAGTTAGAAAAAGAAACAATTTTCTTAGAGGTAACCTGGGGTATCCCTAAATTTGGAGAATGTATTTGTGGGAATTATGTTCCTACTACTACCTCCTTTGGTTCAAATTCTGGAGTTTTTATCTACTCTTCTTGTTTGTCTATTTTAGTCTCCTTTTTCAACTCAACAGTAGTGGCTAGCTCTTAGAATTCCTCATAGGATTTTTATTTTTCCTTAAATTTACCCATCTCATGGATTACAATTTATTTATTTACCCTTTATAGTTCCTCTTCCATGGGGTCACTAGGAATAACTGGATATCCTTAGGTTGTGACACTTCTTCTTGAGGTTGTACTTCCTTATAGGAATTTATCTCCTTCATTGATTCCTCAATATTTGTACCTCAATTTGTATTATTTCAACCATAGACATTATAATTTTATATTACTACACGTATTGGATAGTTGCATTTTGCTCTTCACTATGTACCAATGGATTTTTAGTGACTAACTATCCATTAGGGTAACATAAATTCCTTCCACATATGTTATACTTTGTAATAGGTCAACAAAAACCTTTGTTTTGGTTACTTCTTCTTTATCAAAGCATCTACTATTTCAACTTGTGGATTCACTTTTCCTTGTTTCATGGTTCGAATAGAAGCTTCTTGCACCTCATTGGGTCAAAATAAATCTATTACTTTAGGATTCTCTATTTCCTTTCCATGTATTCCCAAAGTTGGAATATCCCAGCCCACATGTGTCTTGGTAGATTTTTCCAAGGGGTATACAACCTTAGATATTTTGGACCTTTCAAAATATTTGAGATCGGATCCTTTTGTTATTCACTACTCTATACTCTAAGCTTTGGGTCCACATCAAACAATTATCCTCTCTTTCATTTACCTTTAGTGGATGATCTTAGTAAGGTCAGTCTAGGGATTCTAGGCTTGAAGCATACAAGATCTTGGCTTGTAATGGGACTTTTGGATTATTGGGGCATATTTCTTAGTCTTCACAATCATTTCCTCAACCTTTTGGGTTAAAATGGGCATATAAGTACGTGTCTTTCTTATTTCCATAGTCCACTCCTCTATCATTCCAATAGTTGGTTTCTACTAAGGAAGCCTAGGTGCCTTCTATTATAATAGATCCACCTTTCTTTCCCCTTCTTTCAAATGATGGAGATTCTCCTATAGGATTCCTAAGGCACTAGACTCTTGCAATACCTTAGTATTATATAGTGATAAATCTAACCCCTTGGTTTTCAACCATGTTAAGGTTCTTCTTATTGCATCAATAGTTATGAAATGCATTTTTATGTTTCTACTTGATCCCAATATATTGGTTCAATAGGTTTCCTTGCCAGATTCATATCAATATAATATTTCCTTATAACTTGTTGATAATCCACAAGGTCTTGGGGTAAAAATATCACTTTGTAATCAGTTACTTATTGTAATTTTGTCTTAGATAAATCTCTCAATACAACCTCTACTTCATCCCTACAATTCATCCAAAAATACTCATAATGTGACTCATGCTCATATGAGATTCCTAAGACTATAGTCATAACCCATATGATGTCATAATTTGTCCTTGACTGAAAATTTTCCATTTCTAATTTGTTCATTTCCTCGTCTAGAAGCCTGGAATTTATAACTATTGAGCATGTGTATCTCCCAATTGAGATTTGGAACTTGATATTAGTCTTGTGCTTACAATTAATTAACTCATTAACTTCTTCTAGTTACCTTTAAAACTCAAAGAGTTCCCACTTATCATCTAGGTATCTAGGCAAGATGTCGGTTTCTATTAGAAACCAACTAATCTTATGTAAGTAAAAAATATGAATTGGATAAAGTAGCACCCATAGTCATTGATTATCCTTATTTTTATGAATGAGTAAAATCATATTAAAATGAATATAAATGACAATACAAGATGATTATACTTCTCTGTAGATATATCACAAACCTAGATTAATATTGTAGAATCTTTAAGATTGTTTAATCTTATAGATACTTGAATGTGGATGTCCTTAATTATCCACTCTAAATTGGATGAATACAATGCTATGAGAAGGTTTCATGAGGATCTAAGAAACAAATAAGTAGATATTCGCTACATTTTATCATGGGTTTTTAAGGATGAGTTTTTGAAGTGAATGGCATGTATTTATAGCTAAGGGTAGAGCCATGAAAGGTGGATGTAAGATTGACTACAATCTAGGTCATACTTTTAATCATCTAGGAATAAGAAGTTGAATAAGTCTAGCAGCTTACAAATTTGAAAGTGCAATAGACATTTGGAATGGAATAAGTTACATCTAGCAATTTAATTACACACAATCCAATTTGAGTAGGGAAGTTGAGTTCCAAGTGATGTTGACTAGAACGATGAAGTTGAGTAGCAAGGAGCAGCATACAAAGTAGCAAGTGAAAAGTAGTTAATCATTTTGATGCCCCATCGAGTAGGATAGTAGAGGAATTCCCCTCAACTAGGTGGATGATGCAACAAGGTGGTGGATGGTCATTTGATTGGAAGAAAACAAGGAAGTTGAACAAGGATTATAAGGAAATTTGCTCGTAGCATGAGATCTATTTGGAGAGTATAAATATAAGAGTAACCTTTATTTTTATATTACAAAATAGATTTTTCATCATGATTATTAAGTAATCAAAATAGTTAACCCATATGTGTGTAAAAATACACATAAAAAAGAAAAAGAAAAAGAAAAAGGAAAACAAGCCCAATATGAACAATAGATGTGGGCATTAGGGTTATAAAGGAACTAATATATTATCACACTACTTGTAATTGGTCCAATATGTAAGCATAAAAATGAAACTCAACTTTTAAAAAATAATAAATTCATCCATGCCTCTAATGCATGCCACAATGATGATTAAGTACATACAAATTCCACCATATATTAAACTTATGAAAGTCTTGGGAATATGATCAGACTATAGAGCATAATATACTTGGATACTCATCATGAAACTCTTGTTGGATCCATTTTACAAATGATCCAAAATAAATTACCCTATGAGAAGTTATATCGCTAAGGAAAAACAATTTTATGGCTTTCCCCAAGAAAAGTAAGTAGTTGTGCAAATGGAAGAAATTGCTAGTTGTAAGATCATAATTATCACTAGGGTAGTAGATAAGAGTGTGACTATTAAGATTGTGTTGAAATTTTAAAGCATTCACTAAAACATTTTCCTATTATAGGAGATCGATGATAAGTGAATATTTTTTCAAAAAAAAGTTAAAGATGTTTTTAAAAAATTTAAAGATTTGATTTTTTATGGTTTTACAAATTCTTAGAAAATGTGAAGTATAAATACAAAGAAATGTAAACAAACCAGAATAAAAATAAAAAGGAAAACCCACAATGTTTTATTTTATATACTAGGAAGAAGACACACCATGTGCAAGGGGTCAAAAGACACAAAAAAAGCATGCAAATAAACCCAATATGAACAAGAATGAATGACACCAATATCTAAACTTAGATGCCAATATTTTTCCCGCAATTGCTCTATAATCACAATAACATTCCCAAAAACAAAACATTGATTAATCTAGCTAATTTAAATAATAAATTTATCTAAAGACATACAATCCTTGACAAAATTTACACATACAAACAATAGACAAGTTAGCCTTAACCAAGTAAGAAAACATGGACTACTAATGTTAAACTAAGTAATAAGAAAAAAAATGTAGCACAATTCGCCATAGAATATCTCAAGACACCCATAATGTGTTCCATAGTGAAGATATACACAAATTTAAATTCCCCAAATAATAGGTTAGAATATGAGAGGATGTATATCAGGCCCAATAGCAAAGTGATAGTTCAATACTCCAAAACAATCTTATTTGATCCCATTAAAGTGTGTTTTGTATGATGAAAAATCTGAATGTGCCCCCAAGAAAAAGGTTAACATGATTTATTTGAATAGTGTAAATGATTTGGAACAACCAGATGATGAAATTGGCAAACTATGTGATCTAATTATGAATTTTTATCGAACATTTTTTAAATTTTTTTCATTTTGTTGTACTTTTGGAACTATTTTATATTGGTTTTAGTTTTTTTTAAACATTTTTAATGTATTTTATTTTTTTGAAACCTATTTAAATGTTCTTGGTTTTTTGAAAACATATTGGAATGTTTTTTTAATTTTTTTGAAAACATATTTGAATGTTTTATTATTTTATTTCGATAAAAGGGTTTCCACAACTTGAACGTAAGTGAAAAAATTAATAACATTCCATTCCATTGGTAGAAATGTAGATGATATAATTATAGGATGTATCACTCCTCTCGTGGATCCATGAAACTAGGAATATGTGATGGATCATCACTAAGAGCCAAGAAAGATGTTAGAATAAGGTGAATAGTGATATGAAAATGAAGATGATGGATGCTAAGAAAACAATTGTAACAATGATCCACGTGAGAAAAATGTAACAAATATCTAGTTAGATGTATCTAAACCAATTCAAAGATAATTCCAATTTATAGGTTTTGAATTAACTTAGATCCTTAGATGGCGTATTGATTGGCAAGATCTAGTTGAAGGAATTGTTGTCTCTCTTTACATGAGCATCTAAAATACATATGGGGATTTTTGATTAAGAACTTTTGATTCATATTTGATAAAGGATTTATTTTTTGGTACTAGTAAGAGACAAGGGCTCAACACCAAAGACAAAATATAGGTGAGTAAAGACACCTATCTCCATTCCCAGCACTCATAATACTAGTAAGAAATATGTTCTCATCACCAAAGAATGTAAAGGAATAAATATTTAATGATTGATTTATTTTTATTTTTTATTTTTAGATTGATTTTTCCTTGTATGTTAATAGTGTTCCTGTTAGGAAGGAACATTCTTCCCTAAATCTTAACCTTATGTGACTTGTAGGATGTAAGGCTTTAACACCATAGATTGATATGGATGGTCAAAAAGGTCTAAGTAAAGAAGTCTGAGTTTTCTATTAAATTAGAGATTGTTTAAAAGAATTATTTTCCATCAATAAGATTTGAGACAAAACCATAGGTAAAAGATTTGAAATTGTAGAAACCATAATAGGGATGAGATACAAAATGTCCAAGAGGAACAAGGTTAACCTATGTCGTGATAGGTGAAGAATGTGAAGGTATGATAATGGTGTGATTAAGATATTTTTCAATAAATTAAATATTTAATTTTTTTAATTATGAGTTAATTGTGCAAGCAGCCTTCCTAGTACAGAGATAAACCATGGAAGAAGATGTTTCTTATTATATTTTTTTATCTTCAAATAGTGTGTTAAGGAAAGGTTTGATATGAAGTTTTATTCTATTTCTATGTGTTTTGATAATTCAAAAATTTGGTGGATTATATATTGTAATGGACTCATTATAAGAGAGGTCTATTTTTATGAAAATAAAATTGTATTGACTTATGAGACTTGGACGGATGAGGTCCAAGTAAAAGGAGTGAATCCAAATATTTAGTGAGTCCTGAGATATGATACCCGGGTGGAAAAAATCCAAGTTAAAAGGAGAGGATCCTAAGATTCAATAAGTCTTCGCTTATGAGACTTGAGTGGATGAGATCCAAGACAAAGGAGAGAATCAAATAATTCAACGAGTCTTGAGATACGAGACTTGGTAAAATGAGATCCAATTCAAATGATGTGATAAAAATATTCAATAATTATTTAAGTACAATACTTTGATAGAAGGGTTCCAAGTCAAAGGAGAAAATCAAACAATTCCATGAGTCCCGAGATATGAGACTTGGGTGGATAAGGTTCGAGTTAAAGGAGTGAATCCTAAAATTGAAGGAGTCTTGATATATGAGACTTGGGAAGAGAAGGTCCAAGTTAAAGGAGAGAATAAACAAATTCAAAAATTCTTGAGATATGAGACTTAGGTAGATGAGATCAAAGTCAAATGATGTTTGATTAGATAAGTCTTCAATTGAATTGGAAGATCTATGTGATGTTAGAAAAGGTTTGTCAAAATGGGGAATATGTTGAGGTTCATTATCACCTATGAGTGAAAGGATGTTATATACATAATGTTTATCCCTAGATGTACACTTGAGGATCCTTATAGGACATAGAGAACAAATATTCAATGTTTCTCCTTTATGGCTTTAAATTAGTTTATTTGACGATAGATGTACAATTAAATTTTCAAAAGGTTTTGTAAGGATATTATTGGGTATACACAACTCATGCACTGTACGTATGTAAATTTTTTTGACATGTAGGAATAATTGTTTATGAGTTTCCTACAAGAGTGATTATTTGACAGATTGTAAATACGGAAGGTTGCATTGTTGGAAGTGTCCAAACTTGTTGTGTTTTTTTGCTAAAACAATACTAGAGATGTTATGCATAGGAAGAGGTGAAAGAATATAATCAATATTAATGGTGTGGATGATGGAACCTATTCTATAGATTCTTTAGTTATGTCAAGGGTTGAAAGGGAGTCTTGAAGAAAATCCAAGATCTCATTTGAAATTAGAAGGTGATTTTAAAAAATAGGTTCAATATTTGTTTGAACTTTAGGAATAAAATATGGAGAAGAGAGAATTTTTTTTTGAGCTATAGATATTTGAAATCCATCATCATGATCTCATTGAGTTTAATTATGTACATGAGGTTGTAAAACATTCAATCTGCTTGATTAGATATGGTATTTGATGTGTCTTCAATTTTGATAGTTTTGTGGTCGAGATCTATAAATATTTCTCCACCATCAATTAATTTTTGGACATAATTCTTAAAATTCACAAATTTATCTATTGAGTGGCCATCAATTTATTTAAAATAATAATATGCATGAGGTTTTTACTAGTATGGATTAGGTTCTCCTTCAACCCAAGGTCTTGTAAGGAGATATTTTATCATCCTAGCCTCTTTTACTTGTTGAAAGATGTTAGAGGGACTTTATCCAAGGGTTGTAAAGTATCCTTTATATTTTTATGGAGTGGTGTATTGGATAGGTTGTGTGATTGGAATTTTTATTGATTGTGCATGCATGTTGTGCACATTTTGATTATTTATGACACTATCATTGATGACATTTTGGTTGCGATTAATGTACTAGGAGTTATTGTGATGATTTTTATTATTGTAATTGTGATGATTGTGTCCGTTGTTTATATAATGAGGCTTTATTAATCCTTTAGCACTGAAGGATCCTTCTTGTTGAGTAAAGGTGACTACAAGGTCAAGTTTCATTGATAATTTTTTTATGAAATTATCTCAAAGGTTAAAGCAAAGGTGGTGATAGATCTCTTTAGTTGGAGTAAGAACTGGTTCAAATTTTTTTCCTCTTAGAATTCTAGGAAATATTCCCAAGAGAAATACATTGTTATATGTCACTTTATGGAATCCTATGGAAAATTATTTGATATATGATTTTTAGGATCATTGTTGCCCTTGTATTTGTCAAATTTGGGCATATGGAAATGTTATGGAAAGGTTGTGCGTAAGATATCTATGTCGAAAGGGTAAGGAAATAATTCATCATATTTGAATTATTTTTGTTGTTTCTATATACCTGAAATGACATCCTTCATCATTCATCATTCTTGATAAACTGATGAATTACAAATCCACAATTTTTGAAAGAGATGGAAGATAAAGAAAGGTGTGATGTATAACTCAACCCTTAACAAAATTAATGATATGATGGAAGAGGTGAAAAGGTTATAAACATACTCAACCTATAGAAAAGTGAATGCTAGAATGGATGAGAGGATGAAAATATTGAACGATACGACCCTTAGTAATGTGAATGCTAAGAAGAGAAGAGATATTAAACATATTGTTATATGTGTTTGACCCTTAATAACATGAATGTTAATATGGACTAAGTGTGAAAATATGACAGGGTACATTTTATAACGTCAATGTAAATATGGAAGAGTTTAAAAGAGGAAGTTGTTCGACGCTTAACAAATAAAATGTTAAGTCGAAGAGACTTAGTGATGATGAAATATGACTTGAATCCTTACAAAGTGAATGTAATAAATGAGAAAAATTGAATAGCATCGACCCAATTAACAACATTAGTGTTAATATGGATGAGGGATGTGAAAATAATTTTTATATATGACCCTTAACAACATGAATGTCAAGGTGGATGAAGAGAAAATCTTTGAAGTGAAATTATAACTATATAAGTCTTAAAAAAAGAAATGTTAAGATGGTAGAAGTATTGTAATGAATAAGTGATGTGCTTGAACCTTGAACAAAGTGAATGTAAAAAGGTAAAGACTTTGACAAGGTTAGTTTTCTCAACTTCTAAAATGGATGTTAAGAAGAGAAGACACTTAATAAGACTATTTGATCAACATATTAAAAAAGGAATGTTAAGAGAGATGAAAGGATTTGAAAACAATTTGAGATTATCATTTGCTAATTTATTTGATGAAGTTTCTTCAATGATAATATCCCCTTTTCGATGATATCTTGGATAAAGTGACATAAACATACACATTCGTGGAAGAATGACAAAGTGTGTGAAAATGTGAAGCACGAGGATCATGAGGGATAGTGTGGACATTCACAAAAGTGTAAACTGACAGCGTGACAAGGTCCTATGAAGGAGTGAGCATAAAAAAACATGCATGTAAGAATTCGAAAAAGGGTTATAATCTTGTTAAGATAAAAATCTCCACTCTAATATCATAGATCTGAAGGGGTGTACATATAGAGGGTGTTGAGTAACCCCTAGTGCCGTAATAATGATATCTCAAGTGGATAGGGGTAGTTATATTCCCAGAATGGGAAGTAACTCCCAATTATGCAACTAATGCACTAATATACTGATGCATAAGGAAATCTCATAATTACCCCTAAATAAAATGTAGAAATATGATCTCACCTAAGTGAGATGAATCACTGATGATGTGGAAAATGAATCACACCAAAACCCCCCTTCATTATAACTTAGGATGAGGAAAAAAGTTAGAAATGAGAAATGCGTCCTAACACAAAATCCTGATGAGGTATCCATGCATAAAAAAAGACTCAAGAATTGGAGGAAAACACGATGGGAAAAACATCCATCACAAGAGAAAAAAATATAATCTATGAAAGATTCCAAATATGTGTCATAGCCACCGAGGATCCTGATAAGGTACCCATGTACAAAAGGGAAATCTCTTAGGAAAAAGAATAAGAGAGAAGAAGAAAGATATGAGAGGAACAAAAATATTTCATGGATAGATTTGAACTCTGAAATTATAGAATTCTCCCATAAGAGTTTTGATGATGTGGTCCCTTTCCTCTATACTAAAGAATATCCACCTATGCCAAATTGAATGCCTACCCTTAGGAAGGATAAAAATAGAGTGTTGGAATTCCACTAACTTTGTGAAGGAAAATGAAGGCAACAACATGAATAAATTTTAATATGGTCCACAAAAGTGTGACATAGGTCTAGAAAAGTTTTCAAAGGAACCGAAGTTAATGCCATGTGCATATAAATGTCGAGTGTAGAAGAGGAACATCTCGTAGAAAGGATTTTTAAGTGATGTGAAGCCAAAATAACAACCCCCACAATATAAAAGGGATCGATAAGCAAGGGTGGATCAATGAATATATCCTGAAAAGTGGAAGTGATTAGAGTCCTCGAAGGGGAACTCCCTAACAAGGAGATGATGGACTCCACTTTGAAGCACTAATAGAAGGATAAAGAACTTGTATCTTTGTATGAAAAGTGGAATCTACGAAGAGATTACCAATGTCGGAAGATACTCATCCTAATGAAGGGGCTCGACAAACAAAAGATCGATGTCGAATAGGCATAATTCATCCATGCATGAAATAAAAGGAGTGGAAAGGGCCTTGCACATTGGAAGTGTAGAGGATGTTGGTGCAATGACTACATGAGGCAAATAATGCAACTAATTGATGTCCGATGTGATGAGAGGGGTGTCGACATACTCTAGAAAATTAAGAGGAGGAGAGGATTTTTTGGTGTTACTCTCAACATCAAAACTAGAAGCACAATCATCTTCATCATAAGAAGAACCAAGAGAGTATGTTTTAGAATAATCGCCATCATAGGATGAAGAAGAGGAGACAACTAGAGAAGAATGTTGTGGATAGCTACTCAAAGGCCAAGGTGAAGAAATGTGACACTCAATAGAATCAACAAGTGTAGGGAGAGTTTCGTCAACTGAGAAATAAAGATGTGAGGGAACATAAAGGGAAATGGTCACATCTATATTAGATAAAGAGTATCCAATGTAGCATGAGTGTGAAGAGTTAATGGGAGTTTGAACATGGTCAACAATGAGCTCTGTAGTGGCAAAAATAGGTAAAGGGTCTCCAAACAGGGACTAAAAGATTCTCTAGATGTGGTGGGGAGGATATGTGTAGTCAATTTTACTCCCATTATAAGAGGAAGGAATCCCATCCACGCCGGCCTATCACCCAACGAAGCTTAGCGCTCACACAAGGCACGCATATGTGCTTTGAGTCTCTCTTTAATGTGATTTTTAGTGAGAAGAATTCATCAATGATTAGTATAGGAGTATTCAGAAAGAAGTTTAGACATACAAAGATTACAGGGCTCAAGACAACCTTCGGATCCTTGTAGTTTCTTCGGACTATGTTTTAAAAGACTCCATAACACATAATATAATAGAAAGAAAGATACAACCATTCATTCATAGCATGAAAAAGAAAGAGAACTTCTATGAACAAAATATACATGAAACCCACTTATATTCATATCTAATTGTAATAAGTAACCTCATTGTATTCATTGGTTCATTACAAAGAGCCATAGATGGTAGAATGCAGTCATGCACATTACTAGGCTTGTATAACTACACAAAAAAAAAAAGAAATTACAATGCTGAGCTCAATACATCAGAGCCCCACTCGCAGTAATCCTATAGAGCTCTACCCATGTTATCTCTCTCTATGTGTATCTCTCCTATCTTCTCCTCTTTGGTCTCTATCTCTATCTCCACACACCTTTCTTGGTCCACATGTAATTTTATTTATCACCTTCCCATGCTGCAAACTTTCCTTGCCATGCCCTCATATCTATCACCAAGTGTCAAATGTGGTCCTTCAACTGAGCATGTTTCCTCAAGTCTGATCTCTCCACTCCATCTCATGATGGTCTTCTAGAAGATTCCTTTGCTGGCATGCTCTTTCCTGGGCCACCTGTTGCCAGGATGGCATGTTATACATGCGCAACTAATCACACTTTTCACTTGGTCTACCTTTGTTGCTTGAATCGGATAAGTCCTGAACCTCCTTTCAAGTGCCACATGCTATATGCTTCCTTGAGCCTTTTCTCTTACGTGCTTTTTCCTTACACACCATCCTCGTAACTGAGGTCCCACGTGCTCACGTGCCTTCATTCTTAGTTAATATTTCAGGAGCCCAACATCACCCCACACTACGCATGTTCTCCTCCCTTGGAAACATTATACTTGACCAAGGTACAAGTTAGTTCAAATGGAACCAAGACGTAGATAAATATTACAAAGATGAATAAGGAATGAAAGAATAGGGGAAAGAATGAAGAATGGGGGGGAACATTAAACCAAAAGGTGAGGAAGTCCTTCCACAAGACTACCTCCAACTTATTCCATGTATCGACCTCGTTCTACGCCTTCTAACAGAGGTCGCCAACTAGGAGGTTTACCTCATCAAAACTTAGGCCAGCTCCCTGGGCACCCAAAGTGTCCACAATTTGTTCCATATCTTTACCTAGGTCTATGAGCTTGTCCATTCTCTTGGTAATTTGAGGATATAGTTCCTTTAGTCGTGTCTTGGTTGAGCCCCTTAGTGCCTCAATCTCCTCGGATCTTCTTTCTACTTCTACCAGGACTCTATCCTACTCCACCTTGTTTCCTTTATTCTTCTCCTAGAACTCCTTCAACTCTACTTCAAGTGTGGTGACTAAGGAGCTCGCCACCTTATCTCTGTCCACGCATGTGTCATATGTGGCCTCAGCAGAATGGGAAGAAACCTTTACATCTGTGAGAACCTTTCTATACTCAGCAACCAATGCTATCACCTTTAACCGGTCCTCCTCCTTCAGGTGCGCGGCTACTTCCTCCATAGATTCTAATGCCAAGGGTCACCTCTCCATGGTGAGGATGCGCATTAAGCCTTCTAGGCATTCCAACATTGATGCATACCTCTAGTGGATAAGCATTAGATCTAGGTGTTTGAAGATGATGGCACTTTTTATCGAGTCTACTTTCTTGTAGACCTCCTGCACCTTTGCCTTTTTCTCCTTGAGCTCACGCCTTAGCTATGAAGCAATTAATTCCTCCTGTTGTAAGTTTCTAGTCACCTTAGCCAACTCTTCCTCCTTCTTGGCCAACTTTCCTGTTGTTGCACTCACAAAGACTCCCTGGATGCAGATCAGGCTTCTAGGTTGATCACTCTAGCATCCAGTGTGATTGCACAACATGGAAACCTCTCTCCAAGTGTGGGGACTTGTGAAACTGAGAGAGGAATCTCCAGATTAGAGGCTGGTTCCTCAAACTCCTCTGTTTCGAGATCTAATGCTTGCACAACTACGAGAGTTCGATCCTAATCCTACTCTAAATTGCAAGGAGACAGGGATAGAAATGCAAAAATTGAAACTAACTAAAGATGGTGATGCACCAAAAGGAGTGGTGAAACATTTTTGTCAAGAAAATAGACACAAACCAGAGATTTGCAACATGAAACATACACAGGCTGATAAGATATAACTTAGGATCTGAAATAAAGCAAATAATACAAACAAGGGACTGTAAACCATTCACAAAGCTTGCATTATCATTTCCAGTGTCAAAATCACTGCATTACACCCTCAGAGAGGTAAAAACTGTTACAGCCTTTGGAGAGGTCTGATTCTTCAAAACAATCACTTGCTGGAGGTGAAAGAAGAAGCTGCTATGTCAAAAATTGTTCCCCCTTCAGAAATGAGCCAAATCTGGCTTTTACATTGCATGGGTCGAGTCCAGGGGACAGAAAACGTACAAAAACATGAGAGCCCATCCCTTCTTGACTACAGGTGCATTAAAATGGCATGGGGACCTTACAAACCCATACCCTGTTGTTTTGACCAGAATACAGGAGAATGCGACCCATTCTGCATTAAATCTGGTCGCTAAAATGTCGCTTCTAGCCATGAACATGTGTCAGAGCCGTTTCTCAATTTTCTCTCTCTAGACTACACAAAAACTCAAGATTAACCCCATAATCATGTGGAGAATTTCACAAGCTTTCCGTTGATATAAATAATGTGCAAATCCGAGCTCTGGATCGAAAGATATGTCGATTTGAAGATTTAGGGCACAAAACAGGCGAAAATACGTTTTAAAATCTTTCCCGCGCTCTGCCACCTGGATGACACGTGTCAAGCGCTGATTGGGTGCATAATTCTCTCTCCTTCCCTACTTCATTGGACACGTGTCTTCTTTTTATTGGCTTGGGTCAGTGCTTGAAACCTTTCCTTTTGACTTTTGACTTTCTCCCTTGTGACACGTGTCATGATTTGATTGGTCCGTGGGTCTGCCGGCTTTTCGCGCCCTTCGCGTCTTTTTGTCCCGGATGTCCCAGTCTGTTTGGGACAAAATCCTCCGATCCACCCGAAATGGGCTTCCTTGTCCCTTATCTGCCGATGACATGTGGTGCAATCTGATTGGCTTTCGGCTCCTTCGGCTATCCGCGTCCCACGCGTCCCTTTGTCCCAACTGTCCCAATACGAAATTGCTCTATTTCGGGTGAACCGCCAGTTCGCGTCCTCCGTGCACTCACGGCCCAGATGTCCCAAAGTCGAAATTTCCCCATTCTGGTTGAACCGGCCGGTTTGTGTCCTTCACGTACCTTTGTCCCACTTGCTCCCGGACTGTCTGGGACAAATTTTTCCGATTCACCCGGTTCGGCCGGTTCGCGTTCCTTTGTCCCACAGGTCCCAAAGCAGTTAGTCAATTTTGCTTCCTCCTTCAGCCGGATCGGCTTTCCACGTCCACCGCGTCCTTCTGTCCCAGATGTCCCTGTGCTTCACGGGCTGCCTGGAGGCTTTTCGGCCGATCCGCGTCTCGATGTCCCTCACGTCCCTACTGTTGCGAGGACTAGGACTTAGCCAATTTTCACAATTTTTCCTGTCCCAAGCTTGTTTTTGCCACTTTTTTCACCTTTCCTCAGACCTTGCTCTTTCCCTCCTAGACAGAAAGTTAGAAAAAATCTGAGGGGACCCTGGAAACATGATTTTTTGCCCTAGATCAATCAATTTTCCTGGGACTTGAGAATTCTGATGTATGTTATCAAATTAACCCCGGGGGTGAATTTGGATAACAATTCCTCTAAAGCCCTTATGCTTTGTCATTCCGTGTGAATATTCTTACCTCTGTTTCCATCACCACCTTATTTAGAGCATTACATACTTACTCATCTCGTGAGATCCTAGGCATTTACTAAGGGGTCGTCTCCCTTAGACTCTGGCAGCATGATAAGTACCTTCTGGTAGACTTCAAAGTCTGGCTCATTGATGTGGGATTCAAATGCCCAAGAAAGCATCTTCTTGGTCCTGGGGTATGTGCCCTCCTTCTCGAATGATCCCATGGATATAAGTCTTTCGGTGGGTACCGTGCTCTAGAATCATGCACGTAGCACCTTCCTTGAGTCATCCACGTAGCCCATCATCTGCCTATGTTCTACATCCGGAGGTATTCTACCCAAGCGCATGCCTTTGGGTAAGCTGACTGTTAGAGTGGGGCCTCCTAGGCTGTCATGTCCCTTTTCACTACTCTCTTCCCTTCCTTCCTTTAGCACTATGTCTGCACTCCGCTCTAATTCCTGGTCTACAAGGATCTCAAGCATATTCTTCACTTCTCACTCTTCCACTTTGGTTATCTGCTCCTTGGTAAAATATGTGGCTTTCCCCCTCGGTGTCCTTCTCTTCTACCCTTGTATCTTCAGTGCCCTCACCTCCTTGTGTGCCTTTCTGCCACGTGAATATGAACTCTTGCTTCTCTTCTCCACTCTCCTCCTCCGAGTCATAGACACTAACTATGCAAGGTTCCAAAGGTTCCTTGTCTTTTTCTGGCTCTTTCTCCTCATCGCCACCCTCTTCACTCTCATCCTCTCCTTCTCCTAGATATCTCTCCATGTTGTCGGTCACCTCCGATTCAGCTTCTTCATCCACCTTCTGCCTCTTCCTGAGAGGTTACTTCAAGTCAAGAGATTTTTCCTTCTCTTCTTCCTCTTGGGACTCCTCCAAGGTGGTGGGTTGTTTGGGTGCCTCTACTTCTGGTGTCTTCTCCTTTACTGGGGACTTCTTCCTCCAAACACAAGTTCTTAGCTTTGCGCTCGTAGAAGGCATGCTCACCGTCTCGAGCAATTGGTACACTTGCTGCTCCTTCCTCTCCTCTACCTCTCTTCTTAGACACTGGTTTCTTCATTCCCAGGGGGTCTTCAAGTATGGAGACCTCATCCACCAAGTACGTGATGTTTTCAAATTTTGGCCGTATGCGCACGTATATGCGCACCACAGATCCTCTAGCAATAAGAAGTGTTATTGGCCTAGTCATGTGGATCTCGTGTGACATGTAATTTTCCATGTATGTGTGCTTACCTCTAGGATAGTTCAGTTTCTTCCTCATATCCCTGTGTTCCTGGTCCAATTTACCTAGCTCTAGCCTTATCTTTTTCGACTCTTTAAATTTGTTCACTCCCACTTGGAAGTACTGGGCAGTGAATGTGAAAGGGAGCTTACACCAAGGGCTCCATGATTCATCAACAAGTTTGAACCTGCCCAAGCAAAAGTGTTGGTACACCGTGAACTCAGCTTCTCCTTGTGTGGCTGCCGGGAGTTGTTCAGGGATCCTCCACTATGCCCCAAATGCATTTCTCAAGCGCGTATACCATTTTTGAGCCACGCTTTGTGGGGAGACATCATTATATCACATGCATACTTTTCAAACCTCTTTGCAGTGTGAAGGGTCTTGCGCTAGTACTCCCGCACTAACTTATCTGATGTATCCGACACTCCAACTTTTGCAAACACTATGGTGAGCAGGACATTACAAAGAGGATCTTGTCCCCTTCCTTTGCACACTTTACAATTTCCTCGCAATGTATGTGGAAAAGTTTAAATAGTCCCTTCTACGATCTTCCTGCAGACATGTAGCCATGGCTTTTTACTTGTGTCCAACTTTCTTGGCCATTCGGTTTCATTACCAGTGTGTGCACCACCTTCATAATTGAGTCCTTGATGTCTAAGATGTCATAATATCATGATCAAGCTTTTATAGGCATACTATGTGATGGTCTCCTCAATATCTTCCTTTGTCGTTAAGGTCATCTTCCAGTGCTATCTCTCAGTGCATGTATACTTTGCTTAATGCTAAATCAAATGAAAAAGAACTACCACCTAAAATAGTTCTACAATTTAGCTAAAACAAAGCATAAACACCATCATGATAAGAATTAAACAAGGGTTAGATGCTAGCATTCATCAATACAAACTGAGAAACTAACAATGCTAAATATCTAAAATTCTCTATTCTCTAACAACAAATAAATGAATGGACCTAAGTAAACTCCATGGCTATCAAAATAGTTGTCCTCGTGTTCCAAGAACCTAGGAATGGGGGCTTCTCAAAGTTGGGATACAAGACCCTTTTTGACACCTCCCATGTGACCTAAGCACTTTAGGCTACAATATGAAGCTTAGCTCCTCAAGATGATGAACTCTCAAGAAAACAAGGTGCAAGCTCTTAGTCTCTTTGCTATATGCTTTTCATTTGCTCTCTAAGGAGTTTAGGTGTAAGTAAAAAGGTAGGTGGAGGGCTCTTTATATAGCCCAAAGGATAAAGGATTCAACACATTCTCATGAATGTGGGATAAAGGTAAAACATTATTAGGAATGGATAAGGTTGCTTTATTAAAGGTAACCTTACTTTAGAAGGGTTTAATACATGTTTAGCAAGTCATGGGAGTTGGGGGTGTTTTAATTAATCAAAGGTGATTAACTAATAGGTAGATGTAAGCTTATAGAAGATAATTAGAGGAATATTAGTACGATTTAGGCTATTAAAAGGGATTAAATCAATTAAATATTGATTTATTGGTTAAATGGAAGGGAAAGCTAATTAATTAATAATAATTAATTAGTCTAGGTAAAAGGGGTGATTTATTAACGGAAGGTCGTTAATTAGGGTATTTGTTGGATAGGAAACTTAATTAATTAGCTTAGTGTAATTAATTAATGATGATATGAGGGAAAATGAGTTCTTTTGATGATATGTCATTGATTTGCAAGAAAGGGGATGATTAGTGCAATTTAAGTATTTAAATTGCTTGGGCGTAATTATAGGTGTCTACAATCTCCCTCACATATGAGGCTTATAAACTATGTAATCAACTGGGGAGTTACACACATCTTGCACCCAACAAAGTGGAATTAGTCCTTGTGCACTTGAGACATCAACCACTGGTACAAGTGATCTGGCTTCCCAAAATAAGGCAACTCGTAGAGTTGCAACAATCTTGCCTTCACCAGCTTGACCTTCACATCATCATTGTAGATAGGTAAGCCTTCGTGTTCACTTGTTGGATGGGCGTATCGGTTCTAATGTCATTTCTTTCTCTATAGTGCTAGTACAGTGATTATAGTCACTAACTGGTATGTTCCTCAAATGGGATTCCCATTCCTTTCCCATCATTACTCCGTCAGGGTACTACATTTCTGCATACCATTCTTCATTTGTTTCCACCTCGGACTCTAGTTGTTTAGCCTTTGCTTTTCCCTTCCCTTTCTTCAGTGCCATGGTCAAGGTAATTGTATTACTCCAGTCCTCTCCTTGTTACTCTACTTTCCTTCTCCCAACCTTCGATCTCAAATCCATGATATAAATCCCCTAAACCCATGCCCTAGTTTTCCGAAGCCTAACTTCGATAAATTCTTCACAAAACATCTTCACACTTTATTCCAAGCCTGTTTAAGTCCTTCCTTCTAGTTCACAATCTCAAACAGGCTCTTTACGTGTTTGATCACACAAATATTCTCTCTGATCGAATCTGAAAACATCCTAGCTTATATCTTTTGCTTATATCTCCAACTCTTCATTTTTGCAAAGTAAAATGAGAGTGCCCCGACCCTCTATTTATAGTTTTTCCTTTTTATGATCATTAAATGCTACTTTACCTACCTCATACTTTGTTCATTTAATGTGGCTTTTTAAAAGAAACCCCGTCTTCAATGCCTTTACTCATGCACCCTTCCTACATAAAAACTCCTCCAACTTTCTCAGCGCGTAACCAAACCAACCCGACAGAGACTTTTACGTGTACTCAACCCGCACCGAAGGCACTTTCTTCCGTCTAGTTTCTTGCTTTCTCCTACCTTATGTTTCTTTAAATGCACTTCATTTTCCTTTGTATGTGGGATCTATGAGTAGCTTTACCTGGTACCAACCATTCTTTCTTTTCTTTTCATCTCTCTTTTAACCAGGATACTCAACAAGGCTCTTCAACACAACTTCCTTGGTACTTTTAATCACATGCTTCTTCAATTTTCTCCACCCCATACTTAAATTATGCATGGTCCTCTATGCACTCATAAATTCTCCAAAAATAGCAATAACGTTACCAGCACCCGAGGTGCAAAACAAAACAACAACGCAAAAGGGAAACACAAGGAAAATAAAAATGTGTAAGGGAAAATTCTAGATTAACTAGCAAAAATGCCTTATTTACAAACACCAAGAAGACTTATTTATAGTAGGGCTTCAGCCTACTACCATTGAAGTGTCCAGGAAACTTTTTCCATCCAACGCTTTTAACTGGCACACGCCGACTCAAGGATGTACAAGATTGTGTAGGGACCTAACCAATGGACTTTCAACTTCCCAGGATGGTGCAAAAATTTAGAATCATATAGTAACACCATCTACCCAACCTCAAAATTCTTGTTTCTAATATGGCAATCATGCCAAGCCTTTTTCTTTACTTTTTCCACTATTTAGCTCCAACGGGCAAGTGATCGTCTCTCATCTAATTTCATTAGTTCATCAATTATTTCTTCCAACACTTGTTCATCGGCTAATCCTCCTACACGTGCTATTCGCAAATGAGGTAACATAAATTCAATAGAGAAAATAACTTCTGTGCCAAACACCAATTGAAAATTTGTGGCTTTATTTAGTCTTTTATACGTAGTTCGTATGCCCATAAATTGGTTAATACCTAGTCATCCCAATCTTGTCTTCCAACATCACAGATTTTGGTCAAGGTATGACTTAGTATTTTGTTAAATGCTTCCGTCATTCCATTTTCTTAAGGGTGATAGGGTGTAGTCTTATGATGAGCCACCATGAACTTAGATAGTAGGATCCTCACGGTCTCATTTAGAAAATGTGTACCCCTATCACTAGTCAAACTCAAAGGGCATCCATACCTTGTGATAATGTTCTCCCATAGGAACCTTACTATTGTTGCTGCCATGTAATCTTTAGTTGGGGCTACTTCCGCCCACCTTGTGAGATAATCTATGCAAGTGATGACATAATGTGACCCAGTCCTACGTGTTGCCGGTGCAATAGGTCCTACAAAGTCTATCACCCACTTTTCAAAAGGCTCCACACTAGGAATAGGATGCAAAGGCATTTCATCTCTCCTTCCTAGGTTTTCCAATGCACTGACAGTGGTCACATGCTTTACAATAATCTCTACAATCCTCTGACAAGGTTTCCCACCATAAACCTGCCATTAAAATCTTGTGCATGGTGGCATCACCTATGTAATGCCCACCCACACTTCCTCCATGTGCTTCTTCCATGATGGACAGAATTCATGTTCTAAAACACATCTGCACAAAACTTCATCACGTCCCAATTTGTATAAATCTCCACTAATCAAAATATAGGGTGCGACGCGTATGGCCAGCTACTTTTTAGCCAATTCCTTCATTCCATCCGGTGCCACACCTTCTTTTAAAAATACAATAATCTCTTCCAAATTTGAGGGTGCTCACCGCAATCTAAATAGTTGTGTGTCTGGCATTGTCTCCTCAATACTTTGCACATCCTCTTCTTAATCAATTCTTGACGATGATCGTGTCCACATCTACTCTTTCTGGGTTTCACTACAAAAGTGAACTCAAACTCTTGAAACAACAACACCCATCGACATATGTGCCCTTGAAGAATAGGCTTATTTACTAAATACTTTAATGCCATATGGTCGGTGTAGAATACAAAGGGTGTTGCTAGCAAATATTGTCAAAATTTGAAAAGCACATAGATCATTGACAATGCCTCGTGCTTGGTTGTGGTATAATTCTACTCTGCTGGTGTTAACTTCCTGCTCACGAAACAAAGAGGATGATCAACAATCCCCTCACTTGGTTGTGCAAGTACTACTCTAATGGTGGTTCCTAAGGCATCTACATGGACATGGAAAGGCTTTTCCCAAGAGGGAAATCACAAAATAGGTGCGGTAATAAGCCTATCTTTTAATGTATCAAATGCCCTCTGTTGTGCCTTTCCCCAATGGAAGGTACTTTTGTGTCTAAGCAGCTCCTCTAAAGGTGCGGCAATCTTGGCATACCCCTTAATGAATTTTCTATAATATCCCATATGCCCAAGGAATCCACACATTGCACTCGGCTAGTAGGTTCCCTTAATCCCACAATAACTACAACCTTAGCGGGATCTACCAGTAAGCCCTCCTTGCATATTATGATATGCCCCAATAAAGTCCCAAAGGGTGTAGCAAACACAAACTTCTTAATGTTGAGGGATATCCTCAACTACCTACACCTTTCAAACATTAATCTCAATTTTTCACAATGGTCCTTAACCTAACCATACACTATCTGATCATCTAAGTAAACCTAAATAAACTTATGAATGAAGTCCTGGAATGCTTGCATCACTATGCACGAAAAGACAATAGGAACATTTTTCAACCCAAAGGGCATGACCATATATGCAAAACTTCCCCAATCGGTGGTGAAAGTTGTCTTCTCATAGTCTTCCTTTGCAATCTAGACTTGGTGGCATCCTGAAAAATCCATCCGTAAAGGAATAAATTTCACACCCAGTGACTCCTTCCAAATCTCTTCAAAGTGAATGGGGTTGGAAATGGATCAATGAAATAAACTACATTCAATTCCCTATAATCCACACAAATTCTAATCCGCCCATCCTTCTTGATGCTAATTACCATAGAACTTATCCATTCTGATTCTTCTACTACCACAATGATCCCTGAAGCTATCATCTTATCTATCTCCTCCTTAACCTTCATGCATAAGTTGGGATTCATCTGGTAGGGCCTTTTTCTAACCAAAGCGCACCCTCTAGTTTTATCCTCATCTCCCCAAGGAATGGTGGACACCTTTTAACTCATGGTACCCACGCAGAAATAAATCCTCAAATTCGTGTAATAGATCAATGATATTTGATACTTCCTTCTCTGTTCAATAATCCCCAATAATAGCTTCCTTAGGTTCTTATCCCGAACCGATGTTAGCCTTCTTTGTCTTTAAAGGCTCATGGTAGGCACACGTGTGAGCATCTCGCACCGCCTACCACTTCGCGCCCCCATAGAATGGCTAACATTTAAACTCTCTGATTCCTCTCCATCAATCACATATACTAACTTTCCCTTTTCCTTTTCCAAACACGCATGCTCAAGCTGGTATTCTTCTATTTCTTCAATCTCTTCAAGCGCACTTCCAATCCTGGTTCACTTAGTAGTTCCAACAACCTATCTTCCATTCTAGCACTATCCCCTATTGTAAGGTGCTTGATACCTTACAAGGCCTTATCAACCAATGGTTTAGTACTCCAATACTCAAAGTCTTGAATAAGATCAGCCGCAAGCTCTTGCTAATTCCTTGTCTAGTGGCATGTCTCTCGAATGAATGTACCATGCGTGCATAACCCTTGCAGTGTAGAATACAAATTGTGCACCTAGAGGGATGGTGGAAAGGCTTTTGTGCCTTCTCTCCAGACCCATTCACACTCTTGGATATGGAAAGAGGTGGGCTCCTTCCCATGGTACTCCTTGATGATGGTGGGTATATTACTTCTAGAAAATTTGACAGAGAGAGTAATTATTACCTCGCGCCATTCTAAAAGGCTCTCTTGATGTGTGGCCCACCAACGAGTTGATGTGCCGAGCAAGACGTAACTTAGCATCCCTCTTCGTTCCTTTTCATTTTTCCACTGAGCTTCTATCTCTTGTAGAAAGACCTCAGGGAAGGCTCCTCTGAGTATTTGGGTAGTTCTTTCCCACAAGGTGCTTTGAACCGTGCATGCCTTTGTTACCTTGGTCACCGATCCTCTCAACTACCGTCCCATTAATTCATAAGTCCCATGCACCTAATTATCACATGTCAGCTGGTATCACTCATTGACGAGCATCCTCAAACTAGACAACCCCGTTAATAGGGTGTACCATCTTAGGGTCTCTGATCGAGTGCACATAAATCTTGTCCAAAACCTCTTCTCCCAATTGTTCAATGTAGGGCGATGATTTCCCATCAACCAAGGGTATAATGACCCACTCCTCTTTGCTCTAAAAACTGATGTACCCTTTATTGAACCGGAGGTCCACATTGTTCTTGTAACACCAAGGGTGCCCAAGTAGTGTTGGGAAATTTTCCACCTCGGCGAGTGCTAAGAATTTGAAGTCCTCAGTAAACTTGGCTCCTTGGATAGTAATAGCTGCATCCTTCAAGACACCGATGGACATTACCTTAGTCTTTTTTTCCATATATAACACATTTTAAGATGGCTATAATGTAGGTCTCCCAATCTGATGCCATGCATCCAAAGTTAAAACATTAACCTTCGTGTCAGTGTCAATGAGTATATTGCTGAGGATCCATCCATCCACAACTAAATTCAATGTAATCTCCTTGTCATAGTTAAGGCTATGAGGGGGAAGGTTTGCGTGTAATACCTACCTCTCACACTCTTCTCCGATGTGTGGTACCTTCTCTCTCAACAAGGATCCTAGCAAAGGAATTATGTTCTCCTGCCTTGGCATTTTTCACACCTCCTTGACCTCATCCAATTTATTTTTATGTGCCTCGATCCTCCTTCTTTGTTCCTCCCTCTTGATTGCTCCTTTAGACACTAATGGATCTCCCCTTGCAAGATTTGAATAACATCGACGGTGTCATGATATATCTCCTTCTAATATGCGGGGTCTAGGTACTTTCCATGAACGACCTCTTCTCTCGAAACAAGGCTCTTTTGTCTTTATATCTCTCTTGCGTGCATGGATTTTTCCCTTGTTGTTACCAAAACAGGCTCCAAACCTTCATCCCATATTACCCGAGGCATCCATTATATGTCTACCTTCTTGATGCTGACCATCGCAACACCTTTTTCCTTCTAGTGCTACTGATTCATATGGTCATATAACTCTAAGCACTCCTCATACTTATGCTTCTTTCTCACACCATGAGCACTGCAACAAGTTTGGGCACTCACACTTGTAATGTTTTGTAGATCCATAGTTGAAACATGTCCCTCATGGGAACTCACTCCTCCTCAAAACCTTTTCCTCGCGCCTCCATCTCGTGCACTCCTCATAATGGTGATCATCATTCTTAGAACTTATGAAAATGGTAGTTTGGCGCACTCCATGATCAATGGCCTCATGTATCTGATCAATGATCCTACAGTATTTAGTATCATGGGTCATGGAGGTGTAAATATTATAATAACAAGATACATTCTTTCTGATCACACGTTGTAGCAAGGGACATCTACTAGAATCATGGTCCCCATGGCAAATTTCACAATCTAATGTTACAGCATGTACCACCCTTCGGGGCAATTATCCTTAACGTGCCCCTCTATCTCACAATATGTGCACCATAAACCACTATGAGTCTCATGGATCGAGTTCGTAGATAGCTTTTCTAACTGTTTAGCCATAACAACGTAATTTGAGCCTCCAAGAATGGGCTAATGCCAGTATTAATACTACCAATGGCTTCGGCGCACAAGGCAGCCTCCAATGCTTTACGTGGGTCTGTGAAAGTCTTATGAGACAATGCCTTCTAAAAGGGGTGATCAATCCTCCAAAAAACCATTGTGCATGTTGAGAAGGATGTATATCATATGATAATTTAGACAAGAGAGTCTTAAAGTGCACATCATACTCCCACACACTCTCTACCATTCCTTGTTGTATCTCCTTCAAAGCACTAATTTGTTTTCTCAAACTCAAGAATGTGGAACTCTACCAGGAATACATTATTTAAGGAAGTAAAATCCACCAGTGTTTGATGAGGATCATACTTTCTATACCAGCGATGCGTTTGTCCTTACAACATGGTTACAAATTGACTAGCCTTTCATTCTAGGGTTGTGATACCTTTCGCATGCCATAGAAATTCACACTTGTGAACATGTTCCGTAGCATCCTTAATGCCCCTATAATCTAGTAATTACAAAGAAATTTCAAAGAAAACTTGAGGTGGTGGCTAGGGTCCTTGTCCTGAACTAGAGCCTTGGTTCCCTCCGGTGTTTCCTCCGCCTCGATCCACCAGTCCATCGGTCCTCGTACCTCCAGAGCCACCAGAGCCACAGGACCACCGGGTCTAATAGGTCTTGTAGGAGCTGTGCCAAGTGCCCTCATGGTCCCACCGAATTGTGTATTGATGGTCTATGATGGTGCCCCACCATCGCTACTTATTCCCGCGCCACTCCCCGATGTGAGACCAAAAGTTTGTACGCTTGCCCCTTGTCTAAAACTCCTCTAAATACTCGAATATGTATATCCATAAAAGAAGGGAATGTAAAATTGTATCTCCTAGGCACGGATCTATTTCTTCCACTAGTTTCAACTGGATTAATACTTCTTCCTGGTTCGAGAAAACCAAGCACTGTGGCTCACCACCGGGTGGGTTCGATATGTGCCAACGACTCTCCTTTCTCCATGTAACAAACTATCACTAGAAGCGTAAGGGGTCTCCCTCACACGTTTGCCAAGATGGGGTAGCATGATTGCTCAGTGCTCCATGTCCTCTCGCGTGAACCTCAAGTCCTTCCCATAACCTTTGTCTCCATAGATTCATCACACTAGTGGCTTCACATCATCTACTAATCTCCCTTTCATGCACTTCGCCATACTTGAGCTGTCTTTCTTCCCTCTCCTTTTCTGTTGTATCATCTTCCATCTTCCTCCACCTAAGCTTCCTTACGCAATGCTTAGAATGGTTTAGCTGGCCATTGGGATCACTTCTAGACTCATGGTAATCATCAATATCTTCATAGCTAGAGGGATAACATGTAGAAACGATCCCCTAGGTTCTTGTAGAAACTCAAACTCAACAACCTCTGGACAAGAATACATGGAAATGGCATATTCCTGAGTGTATCTAGCTATTACTCCTCCCCAACAATGATCTACATCATGGTCCATGTCGATCTACATCTTGCAACCTTTGGTAGTCTTATTTGGTCCATATCAAGATCCATAATGCCAAATTTGATCTAGATGCATAGGTTGAAAGCCACCCAAATAACTCTCTGGGAAGTAGTAGAAGAAAAGTTTCATATAGATCATGGTAGAGATTATCCTCTACCCATCTACGTGTATCAAACTCAGGTCCAATGATGAATATCTCGGGAAAATTCATCCTCTATGCTCTTGAACTATGATTCAAAATTTTCCAATGTCAACCAATCCATCATTACTCTTTACACGATCATGATGCATGCTATATCCCACTACAACTTCAAAAAGAGGTCTCAAAGAATGGAACCAAGATGTAGTCAATTTTACTCCCATTATAAGAGGAAGGAATCCCATGCACGCCGACCTATCACCCAGCAGAAGCTGAGCACTCACCCAAGGCATGCGCGAGTGTCGAGTCTCTTTTTTATGTGAGTTTTTAGTGGGAAGCATTCATCAATTATTAGTATAGGAGTATTCAGAAAGAAGTTTAGACACAAAAAGATTACGGGGCTCAGACAGCCCTCGGATCCTTATAGTTTCTTCAGATCCGTGTTTTAAAAGACTCCATAACACATAATATAACAGAAATAAAGCTACAACCATTCGCTCATAGCATGAAAAAGAAAGATAAATTCTATGAATGAAATATACATGAAACCCACTAATATTCATATCTAATTGTAATAAGTAACCTCATTGTATTCATTGGTTCATTACAAAGATCCATAAATGGCAGACTAAAGTCATGCACATCACTAGGCTTGTATAACTACGCAAAAAAAAAATAAATTACAATGTTGAGCTCAATACATAAGAGCCCCACTCACAAGAATCTGCGCAGAGCTCTACCCATGTTATCTATCTCTGTGTGTATCTCTCCTATCTTCTCCTATGTGGTCTCTATCTCTATCTCGACACACCTTTCTTAGTCCACAGCACTTGTATTTATCACATTCCCACACTTCCTACTCGCCTTTCCATGCCCTCAAATCCATCACCAAGTGTCGAATGTGGTCCTTCAGTGAGCATGTTTCATCAAGCCTAAGCTCTCCACTCCATCTCATGATGGTATTCTAGAAGATTCCTTTGCTAACATGCTCTTTCCTGGGCCACCGTTGTCGTGGATGGTAGGTTATCCGCACGTAATCGATCACGCACGTGTTCTCGCCTTTTGTTGCTTGAATCAGCTAAGTCCTAAACCTCCTTTCACGTGCCATGCACTATATGATTCCTTGAGCCTTTCCTCTTACATGCTTTTGCCTTGTGCGCCATCCTGTAACTCAGTCCCACGCGCTCACACGCCTTTATAATTAGTCAATATTTAAGGAACCCAAAAATCGAGTCTACCAAGTGAATGCAGAGAGGTCTAGTGATGGAAAACATAAATTTACCAACAACATGGTTACATGTTTCAAGGAAGTCCTCAAGATAAAAGGAATCAAAGTGAATGCAGAACTGGACCAAGAAAAAGTATGTAAGACCCTCATAGGTGAAACAAATCCAAAAATATACGCCATGATATATATTTCTCTCTCCAAAGAATAATTAGAGGAGGTCGTAAGGAGATCCTATGACACTCAAGTATGGAAAGATAATCCTTCATGATGTAGAAGCAAAAGAAAGATTTGTAAGGTGCATAAGAAGAAGGGTGCAAGAATATAATACATTAGACTCAACCAATAATACATCTGCAAGCAACACAACACCCGAGAAGAATAATGGTAACCCCCCTGTGTGTGACACTTTATAAGATAGTGTGTGACTAAAATAGGATGCATTCATTCTACTTTGAATAGTTGACCACTCATCTCGCATTAGTCAACAAGTAGCTTGAGAGTGGATGATGCAATGAAGTCCTAGTCGGAAGAAGTGGAATACATGTAATCAAGCACAAAATGTGAAAGGAAACACAAGGGTAAACTACTTAGTTTGAGATAAAAGGCATCTCAAAATGCAAAAAGAAGGCTCTCTTACTACAAGGCTAAGGTAGATGCATCCACTAGCCACACACAAAGAGGATCACTACAAAGAAGCGAGCCATAAAAAGTGGCATGGAAATCCCAATAACCCCATATGCAAAACCCTAAAATATATATTCCCCCTAAAATGATGAATTTTAAATTATTTTCCCTTCTATTTCTTGTATAATGTGTAAAAGGTGGGGAAAATGTGAAAAATTAAATAAAGGGTCAAAAGGGGTGTCATGGAGCTCAAGGGTGAATAAGGGAAACCATCTCGAAGGAAGCTCCCATCAGAATAGCTTAGTGAGATACTCAATAATCTTAGTGAGTTGGGAGGGTGTACTAATTTGCAGATCTCGGGGGACCAACACGGTGAGTTGATGTGAGTCACCATCAAGCTAATCATAGGTGAGTGGATTGGTAACATGTTGAGTTGGTGCTTTAGGCACCAAGTTAGGTCACCATTAGGAGAATCACCAAAGTCGGGTGAGACTTGTCGCAGTTTACTACAAGCTATAAGGAACTATGTGCTAAGTTAAGTGAAGGTCAACATGTGGAGATTCCTAAACCAAATGGTCAAGGAAAGTTGGAATCCCAAGGTGGTGTAGAGGGAAGCACACATGATTAGACATCGTGAGATTAACACTCGATGTTGGTTGAGTAGAATGGAAATGGGCATGGGATGAGCCAAACACAGTCATATTATATACACTTAGACCAATAGTCTAATCCCATGCACTTCGCCTATCACCCAACAAAAAGTTGGGTGCTCACCCGAGGCACGTGCGGGTGCCGAGTCTCTCCTTTATGTGAGTTTCATGAGAATGCATCATCTTAGGACAAATAATCAAATGTAGGACATAAAAGAACTATACAACATTCTTAAGAACTTAGAAAGAGTTGTCATCTCATTGTATGCGAAAAGAAAAATAAGGAGCATATGGAGATGGTTCATACAGAAAGGAAATACATAAGTATTATATTCTTGAACTCATAGATGATTTATAATAGAGAATTATATTCATATTAATAGAGTCAATAACCCACATTACATCCCTTGAGGTCATAATAGATCCTCATATAACTATGTAGAGCTAATTCATGCATCATAGCTATATTATGCTCATCATACTACAAAGAAGAATGAAAACCCATCCCTCTCAATGTGCTATCACTCACAAAGATCTCCTAAACATTAATCCATAACATCCTCCATTTTGTTTCTGCATGGCTTCACTTCCCTTTTCTCTCTTTCACCCTATATATTTCTTCTATCGGGTGCTTGTATTTATAACCTTAGCACCCACCGTCATGCCTTCCAAAAGTTATAGATTGGTCACCAAGTGTCAAAGTGGTCCTCCATGGGAGCATGCCTTCATAGATCCAAGCTCTCCACTTTGTATGATGATGCTCTTCTAGAACCTTCCATCACATGCCTAGAATATTCCCTTTTTGATCCCATAGTTGCCATGTTAGCACCTTATCCATAAGGGTCATGTTTTTCTTGTGTGTTTCCTGGGGTACCAAATATGGCTAAGTACAAAACCTATTTTTCCTTGTGCACGTGCAACATGTGTACTACAAAACCCTTCCAGAATCCTTCCCCACACACCTTCAACTTACGTGCCCTTCTTCGACTAGATCATGCGTGCCCATGTGCCTTCCTATACTTAGCTAATATTTTAGGGCCCAACATCACCCCACACTATGTTTGATCTCTCATCCCTTTAGAAACACATTTCAATAAATAAATAAATAATGGTGGATCCTTACAAATGGTTGAAATGGAAGAATAAAGGAATGAAGAAATGGGCACAATAATGAAATAATGGGAAGCTTTTTCTTATCGAGGAGAGGGAAATCCTTCCCTAAATATTCTTCTAACTTTTCCCAAGTGTCAACCTCACTCGAGCCTACTAACAGAGGTTCCCCACCAGTGGCACTCACTTCCTCAAAACTCATCTCCTCTCCCTTAATGCTCATTTTCTTTATGATCTCCTCTAATTTTTTTCCCAAATCCTCGAGTGCTTCCATCCTCCGAGTGATTTGGTATAATTCCTTCATCCGGTTTTGATTAAGCTCAAAGGTCTTAATGTCTTCTAATTTATTTTCTACTTTAGCTAATATTTTGTCTCGCTCAGCCCTATTCCCCTTGTTATTTTATTGGAACTCCTTGAGTCTCGGTTCATAGGTTGAACCAAGATACTTGCCACTTTATCCCTATCCACGTAGTTGTCATAGGTAGCCTCAAAGAACTTACGTGACAAATTTTACATTGGTGAGGATATTTTTGTAGTGAAACAATTTCCACAACATTCATATTATTTTATTTTTCTTGGCATTCCAATGCCTCCTCTCTGCTGATTCTAAGGAAATTGGTTACCTCTCCATAATGAGTATGTGGGTCAAGTCCTCTACACACATTGCAAAGATGATCCATACTTTTGTGCGAGCATTGTTAACTCGGATTCTTTAAGACAATGAAATTATCGATCATCTTTATAATCTTGTATGCGTTGTGCACCCTTGCCTTCTCATCTTGTAACTCATGCCTTAACTGAGAGCTGATTAATTCCTCCTATTTTAGGTACTTTCTTTTTTGAAGGAGCTCTTCCTCCTTTTTCTCCAGCTCTACCTCTAGCAACTTCACCCTGACATTTCTTCCAAAGATCCATGCCTCAACCTCAACTAAGAATTTTTTTATCACATTACATATTTTCTCATCTGATAATTGTTGGGAATTTACCAAGGGGTTTACTCCCTTTTTGACACCTTCAATAATTCTCCTTGGCTTACTTCAAATTCATGCTCATCAATGTGGGACTCAAATGCCCATGATAGAATTTTCCTTGTCCAAGGGTATGCACCTTCCTCATCAAATGAAGCCATGAGTAAGAGTTGTTCCATTGGCACTATGCTCTAGAAGTGCATGCGCGACACCTTGTTTGGTTCATCGGTGTATCCCATTATTTTACCTTGCACTACTTATGTGCTCTTCCTCCCTATGTGTGTGGCCCTTGGAAATCTTACAACCAAATAGGGATATCATCCAATGCTGCCATATTTTTTTCCCACGCTTTCTCATCTTCCTTCATCACTACATTTGTAATGCATTCAACCTCTTGTTCTACTAGGTCCTTGATGATTTTCTCCACTTATCTCTCTATGGCCTCATCTACCTTTTCCTTTGTGAGGCTTGGGGTCCTCTGATCCTTTGTATTTTCTTCTCTGCTTACCCCCTTGCCTTGAGTCTTAGCTTATTCTTCATCCTCCTTCTCCCCTTCTCCTTTGTTATAAGCATCTTCTTCTTCCTCGAATCATGTATTTCATAGATATGATGTTCTTATCCTCCAAGTTTTTCATCATCATCCCTCTTACCAATGTAGGCATCTGGGATCTCTGGTTATTTTGAGTTAGCCTCATCCGTCACCTTCTACTTCTTCCTTACTGGGGATTCCAATACAAGAGATTCTTCTTTTTCTTTTTCCTTGACAAGTGATCTCCTCATTGGAAATTACTCATGGGTGAGGGGTTCTTTGTGCTTCGGTGCCTCTTCTTCTGGGATCTTCACCTTGATAGGATACTTCTTTCTCCACGCGTAAGTACTAGGATTTGCACTTGTCTCTCGGTGTGCTCACCATTTTTGTGGTTTCAACATGTGGTACCTTCTACACCTCTTCAATTTATCTCTTTCTAAGCATGGCCTTCTTCCTTCCTATAGGATATTTAGGGATGGATAAATTATTCTTCAAATAAGCGCATTTTCCAAATTTTGTTCATATGCATATATACACCCTTGTTATGGTTCTTCCTACAATCGGTAGTATTAAAGGATTTATCATCTCGTATCTCGTGGGAGACATATCTCTCCATGTAAGTGTGCTTCTTTAGGTATACTAGCTTCCATGCAGCTCATGGTGGTCAATATCTACCTCACTAAGGTCAAACCTTAGTCTCTTTTCCTCCTTGAATTGATTAACTCGGCTTGGAAGTATTTCACGGTGAAGGAGAAGGGTAGCTTGCACCATGCACTCATGTTCTCATCTTTCAATATAAATTTATCAATGTAGAAGTTTTGGTATACTAAAAATTCTGCCTTTCCACTCACAAGCATGGGAAACTACTTTGGGATCCTCCACTCAGCCTTGAATGTGTCAAGCATTCGCTTATACCACCTCTCCAGGCATGCCTTATGAGCGGTCATCATGGTTTCACAAGTATATTTCATAAGCCTCTTTGCGAGTGAGGGATCCTCTTCTAGATAATCCCAAACAAACTTTTATGGCCCATCAGGCACTCCAATATATGAAAACAGAATGGTGAGGAGGATTTTATTAAGAGTATCTTCTCTCCCTCCTACGCACTACTTGTAATTTCATCCACAATGAAAGTGGACAAGTTGTAGATGGTTCCTTATGATATATTTTAGAATGCATTCAGCCATTACTTATTCACTTATGTCCATCATTCCTAGTCATTAAGCTTGGTGACCAAGCACGCAGCCATCCTCATCACTAGGTCTAGTATCTTGGTAAAGTCAAAGTATCACAACCCCTTCTTGTATTCATACAAAGCTACAATCTCATTGATAGCCTCCTTGTCTCTTAAATCATCATCAATGTTATCTCCTTCATAATTGAGGCCTGTGAAATTGGATATCAGTTGTGGTGTGATGCGTATATTACACCCCGCAAAATAAAAATGATCCTCATGCACGTGGGACATCACCCACTGATAAAGGCACTTAGGTTTTCTGAAGTAGGGAAACACATACAATTACAATAATCTAGCCTTCTCTAATTTGACCTTTACCTCATCGTTTTAAATGGGCATTCCGCTCCAGATCCTATTGTTAGTTGGTCAGACCAAATCCAACACCATTTCCTTCTCTGTTGTTCTTGTGCGATGGTTATAATCACTTATGGCCATCTTTCGTAAGTGTGACTCCCATTCTTTCCTAGCAATACCCCATCTAGGTACTACATTTCTATGTACCATTCTTCATTGGTGCTCATGATGGAAGTGATTTTCTTTCCCTTTCCCTTTCCCTTTGTTTTCTTTGGTGAAACAGTTGGTTTCCTTTGGTTCCATTCTTCTGGTCGATGAACTATAAGCTCCTTCCTCTCGGCTCTTCTCTACTAGTCTCCTCGATCCCAAAGCTCACTCCAAAGCTTCAAATCCTTAAATGAATCCTCCTCTCCCCATGCCATAGCTTTGAAACCCTAATTAGGGAAACCTTCCACAAGATGGCACTCTTCACATAATCTTTCCTCACACTCGTTTACTCCTTCCTTCTGGTTCACATATCTACTCTAGATACACACTCAATTTTTTTGGATTCTCCTTTCTTTGCACAAATTTCTCTCTAGATTCCCTAGTTCACAAGAGCTTCTTTTACTTCATAATCGCAAGGTAACAAATGACTTGCCCGACCTTGTATTTATAGTTTTTGCTTCCCTCCAGCATTAAATGTTATACCACCTACCACCATACTTGACACTAAATGTGGATTTTTCCCTAAGTCCCGTCCTCAAGTGCTTTTACCCACGTGCCTCACCCCCGCATAAAACTATTTACAACCTTCTCGTGTGTAAAAATCCAACCCAAACTGAATACTCTTATGTGCTCATCTATAGTGCCGAAGGCACTTCTTCTATCCTTTACCCATTTTTTTCCTCACCTACCTCATGTTGTTTCATGCTCTTAATCCTTTATGTATGTGGTTTCTACAAATCCTCTTGACACCAACCATTCTCTTCCACATATTTTCTACGCAATTCTTGATCCTTACACACTTTTTATCCTTCATCCGTGCCATTTATCAAAAATTTTACTACCAGCTTCAAACTTATATTACGGGCATATACTTCGCATCACTCCACCCCACACTAAAACAGATACATAGTCCTCCGCGCATACAAAACCTTTGAAAAATAATTTGGTTACCAGTGTATAAGTTGCAAAAAAAACAAAAAAGAGAGGAAAAAGCAATGAGAAAAAGAAAAATAAGAAAAGGAAATGCATAAAGGGACATTCTAGAATAATTAGCAACATTGCCTTATTATAAACACCGGAAGAATTATTTATAGTAGGGCTTCAACCTACTCCTATTGAAGTGACACAGTAACCTTGTCCTATCCAAACTTGTAACTAGTAAGCATTTGAATCAAGAATGTATGAGATGATGTAGGGTCCCAAAAATGGACTTTCAACTTCCCAGATGGTGCAGATACTTGGAATCATACAAACAATACCATCTACCTAACTTCAAACTTCTTATTTTTGATATGACGATCATGCCATGATTTTTGTCTTACTTTTTCTATCTTCTGACTCCATCTAGCAAGTGATCACCTTTTGTCTAACTACATAAACTTATCAATTCTTTCTTCCAATGACTTTTTCATCAGCTAACCCTCCTACGTGTACTATACGCAACGATGGTAACATGAATTCCACTAGTAAAATAGCCTCTACACCAAACACCAATTGAAATGGTGTGGCCTTGTTCAACCTCTTGTAGGTTGTCCTATATGCCCATAAAATGGCTGATACTTTATCATCCCAATCCTATCTTCCAACATCACAGATCTTAGTTAATGTATGACTTAGTATCTTGTTAAATGCCTCAGTAGTTCCATTTTCTTGAGGGTGATATGGGGTAGTCTTATGATGGGCCACCATAAATTATGCTAACAAAATCTTGACTATTTCATTAAGAAATTGTGTACCTCTATCACTTGTTAAACTTAAAGGAAAACCATACCTCCAGATTATGTTCTCCCATAAAAATCTAGTAGCAATTATTGTGGTGCACTCCTTTATAGGTGTTTCCTTTGCCCACCATGTCAAGTAATTATTGCAAATGATGATATACCACAAACCAATCCTTCGAGACCGCAATTGGCCCTACAAATTCGATTGCCCATTTTTTAAATAGTTCAATGTTGGTTATTGGTTGTAAGAGAATTTCATCTCTCTTTCTAGGTTTTCCAAGGCATTGGCAATGATCACAAGCCTTGAAAAAATCAATGCAATCCTTGTAGATGGTTTCCCACCAAAACCCTGCTAATAAAATCTTTTGTGTGGTAGCATTTCCTGTATAGTATCCTCCTGCAATCCCACCATGTGATTACTCCATAATTTCTACTCACTCATATTCCAATACACATCAGCAAAGAACCTCATCCCAACCTAACTTATACAAATATCCACAAATCAACATGTAAGGTGCAACACGTATTGCTAATTGTTTTCTCTCTAGAGCCTTCATCCCTTCCAGTGCCACACTTGTTTTTAAAAACATTGTGATATCTTCCAAGTCTGAGGATGCATGCCACAACCTAAATAATTATGTATTTGGCATGGTATCCTCAATTCTTTGCGAATACTCTCCTGAGTCAATCCTTGATAAGTGGTTGGGCCCTGAATTACTCTTTCCTGTCTTCACCACCACTATGTACTCAAACTCCTAAAATAGAAGGACCCAATGACTTATGTGCCCTTGTAGAACGGGTTTTTTGACTAAGGATTTCAATGCCATATGGTCCATGTAGAATATAAATGGTGTTTCCAATAGTTATTGCCTAAAATTATGTAGCATGTAGATCATAGACAATGCTTTGAAATCGTATTTGGGTAATTCTCGCTCTTTTCGTGTCAAATTTCTACTTGCAAAACATAAGGGATGATACAAAATTCCCTCACCAAGTTGTGCTAGCACTTCTCCCATAGTTTTCCATGAGGCATCGACATGCACATGGAAAGAATTTTCCCAAGAAGGAAAACATAATATGGGTTACATGACAAGTGTATCCTTTAAATTTTTAAAGGTGTTTTACTATGCCTCTCCCCAATGAAAGGCACTTTTGTGTTTCAACAATTCCTCCAAGGGAATGGTGATTTTGGCATACCCCTTGATGAGCTTCCTTTAATACCTTGTATGTCCAAGGAATCCACACAATGGACTTTGATGAGTAGGCTCCCTTAATCCTACAATAACTACAACTTTGGCAGGATCCACTAGTAAGTTGTCTTTGCATATAATGTGTCCTAAAATGGTTCCAAATGGAGTAGAAAAGACACATTTCTTAATGTTGAGGGATATCCTCAATTGCCGACATCTCTCAAAAATTATCCTTAAGCTATCACAATGGTATTTCACTAGTCCATACACAGTCTAGTCATCCAGGTAAACTTGAAGAAACTTATGGATGAAGTCCTAGAATGCTTGTACCATAATGTGCGAGAACACAATAGGCACATTATTCAATCCAAAAGGCATAACCATGTAGGAAAAACTTCCCCATTCAGTGGTGAAAGTTGTCTTTCTTTGGTCTTCCTTTGCAATCCTAACTTGGTGGTACCCTGAGAACCCATCTCGTGAAAGAGTAGACTTCACGCTCGGCTACTCCCTCCATAATTTCTTTAGTAAAGGGGTTGGGAAGGGATCAATGACACACATTACATTCAGATCCCTGTAGTTAATGTAAATTATTATCCTAACATCCTTCTTAATACTTATAACCATTGGAATTTTCCATTATGACTCTTTCACTACATCAATGATACAAGATGCTATAATTTTTTCTATTTCTTCCTTAACCTGTATGAACAAATATTGATTCATCCGATAAGGCCACTTCTTAATCATGTGTGCACCTTCCTTCTAATTGATCTTCATCTTCCCCAAGGAATGGTTGATGCCTTTGAGTTCATAATACCTATGCGGAAACAAATATTGGAACTTGTGCAACATATCAATGATCATTGAAAATTATTTTTCTCGAGCAATAGTCACGATGATAGCTTCCTTAGGTTCTGCCTCCATCCCAATGTTAACCTTATTTTTTTTTCAAGGGCTCATGGTGGGCATGTGCTTTCTCATTAGCACTATTTATAACTTTGCATGTACCCTTCGAATGGTTACCATCTAAAGTATCCATCTCTTCTCTATCTATTACATAGACCATTTTTCCTTTTTCTTTTTCCATGCACGTGCACTCAATCAGACTTCCTTCGATTCTTCTTCATTGAGGCATGTCTCAAAATAAGGCTCACCTAGAAATTCTAGTAGCCTATCCTCTTCTATATCACTATCTCCCATCATAAGGAACATGATCACTTGTAACACCTTATCCACTCATGGTTTGGTACTCATATACTTGAAAGCTTGAATGAGATCATCCGCTAACTCTTGCCAATAACCCGTCTGACGATGCATCTCTGAATGAATGTACTAAATGTGTGTACAACCTTGTAAGGTGGAATAAAACTTATGTACCCATAAAGGAGGTAGAAACTCTTCTATGCTTCCTATCCATGCCTCCTCGCACACTTGGATATGAAATGAAGCGGTCTCTTTATCATGGTAGTTTTGTATGACCGTGGGCATGTTTCTCCTAGAAAACCTTAAAACAATGTCATCCTCACCTCATGCCACTCTAGGAGGTTCTCCCAATGTGTATCCTACCAACACGTTGCACTTCTAAGTAGGTTATAACTTAGCATTCTCCTCCTCTCGTCCTCATTTTTCCATTGAGCTTCTATTTGCTGCAAAAAAATTTAGGATATGCTCCTCCAAAGTAACTTGGAAACTTATTTCCTCCTAGGTTCTTGAATGAGTGTGCCCTTGTTACCCTTGTTATAGATCCTCTCAATTGTTGCCCAATTAACTCATAAGTCCCATGCACCCAATTTTTGCATGCCACACTAGTGGTATCACTCCGGATTGAGCATCCTCAAATGATAACTCCTCCGTGGGTGAATTATCTCGGGGTCTCGATGGAGTGCACATAGATCCCTCGTCAAGGAATTATTATCCTAAGGGATCGGTATAGGAGCTGAATTCCCATCTTTCAATGGAATGGTCACCCTTTCTTCCTTATTTTCAAAGCTGATATACCCTTTATTAAACCATAGGTTAGCATTTTTCTTGTAACACCAAGGGTGCCCAAGCAATGCTAGAAATTTGTCTACCTCGGTGAGTGCTAACACTTCAAGTCTTCAAAGTGAATTTTTCCTCTTGAATGGTGAGAAATGCATCCTTCAGACTTGAATGGGCATCACCTTAGTCTTTTTTTCCATATACAACACATTTGAAGATGGATGCAACACAGGCCTTCCCATATGATGTCAGGCATCTAAGGTAAGAACATTCACCTCTTCTCCCATGTTGATGAGGATATTTCTCAGAAGCCACCCATCAACAACTACATTCAAAGTAATCTCCTTTTCATATTCAAGGATGTGAGGAGGAAGGTTTGCATGCAAAAATTTTCTTTCAAGCTCTACTACGATGTGTGGTACCTTCTCTCTCAACCATTCTCCCAGCAAGGGAATAATATTCTCTTTCCTTAACATTTTACATACTTCCTTGACCTCATCCAGGTCATTCCTTAGAACCTCATTATCCTTCCATTGCTCCACCTGCCTTGATTTCTCCTTCAAATATTGTATCTCCCTTGTAAACAATGAATCATGTCCATAATATCTTGATACATTTCTTTCTCGATGGCGAGTGCCTAAATAATTTCCATGTACTAATTCCTCTATTGAAACTAGTGTCCTTGGTCTTGGCATTTCCTTGGCATGCATAGCCTCTGCTCATGTTGACATCGATACATGTTCTATCCCTTACTCATGCATCACTCTTAGTATTCATTGTGAATTAGCCTTCTTGATGCAAACCATACCAGCACCCTTATCTTTTCGGTGATGTTGTTTCATAAGCTCATAAAGTTCTAAACTCTTTGTACTTGTGTTTCTTTCAGCACCATGAGCATTATAATAGATCAGGATACTCACATTTGTAGTGCACCGTAGATCCATAATTATATCAGTTCATCACGGAAATCACTTCATCCTCTATTACTTATGTGACCACAAAATCCTTTGTGGAAACCTCTTCCAAGTGCTCCTCCATCTACGTGCCCTTTATAATGACATTCATCATCCTTTAAAATTATTGCAAGGCTAGTCTCGGTGCACACTAAGATCAAAAACATCATGGATTTGATCAATCAGATCTGTAATATTTAGTATCATGGGTGTAGAAGTATAGATCTTGCAATAGCAAGATACATTCTTATGGATTATGTGCTGGAGTATAGGGAATCTTCTTACATCATGATCCCCATGGTAGATCTCACATTCTACCACCATATCGAGTACCAATTTCCATGGTCACCATATCCTTTGCATGCCCTTCCACTTCACAGCCTATACACCAAAGCCTATTATGAACCTCATGTTATGATTTTGTAGACATCTTCTCTAACTCCTTAGCCATTGTAGCAATTTGAGCCTCTTGAAAAGGACTAACACTAGTATCAATTCTCCTGACAACTTCAATTGCATAGGGAAGCTTCAAATGCCTCATGTGGGTATATGAAAGTGTTGTGCGACATAGCCCTTCTAAATCAATCCTCACGAAAACCATTGGGCATGTTGAGAAGGATGAATGTCATAGGATAGCTTTGACAAGAGAGTCTTGAAACACACATCATACTCCTGCACGCTCTCTGCTATGCCCTGCTGGATCTCCTTAAGAGCGTTGATGCTCTTTTCCTATAAATCTGGGATATGGAACTCTACTAGGAAGGAATTCTTCAACGTGTTGTAGTCTACCACCATCTGATGGGGGTCATACTTCCTATACCAACTATGTATGTTCCCTTGAAATGTTGTTGCAAACTAGATTTCCTTCCACTCTAGGGTAATGATCCCCTTTGCACACCATAGTAACTCACACTTTTGCACATGCTATGCAACATCTTCAATACCCCTATAGTATGGTAAGTACAAAGACATATTGAACAAAACTTGGGAGGGTGGCTAGAGTCCTTTTCCTCCCAATCCAGAGCCTTAGTTCCCTTCGGTGTTTCCCCCTCCACTAGATCCACTAGATCCACCAGGTCCTGTTCCTCCCAACCCACTAGATCCACCTCCCGTAATCAGCAAAGGGCCTAAAGTGGTCACGCTAAGGTTTACCAATGTCATACTAAATTTCATGTCAATGGTTTATGATATTGTCCCACCACCAGTTGTGTATCCCGTGCTACTCCCAGATGTGATACCAAAAGCTTGTGTACTTACACCTTATCCAAAGATTCCTCTAAATACATGAATGGATTATGTAGCCATGAATGTTCCAAATGAGAAATTATATCTCTTGGGCACATATTAGTTCTGCTACTAATACCAATCAGGGTTAACAATACTCCTCCCTTGATCTAGAAAACCAAGCACTAGGGGTTGGTCGCCAAGTGGGTTCAGATGCACACCAATGACTCTTCTTTATCCATGTGACAAACTCTCATTAGAAGCTGAAGTGGATTCTCTCCCATGCTTTCTAAGATGGGGTAGCCCAGTGTACTTAGGTTCCACATCCTCGACATGAACCTCAAATTCTTCCCACAATGTATGCCTCCATAGATCCATCACACTTGCAACCTCACATTTTCTAGTCATCTCCCTTCCACAAGCTTTACTATACTTTAGTCATCTCTCCTCCTTTATTTTTAGCCCCGATGTCTGCCATCTTCCTCCACCCTAGCTTCCTCTCCCAAAGGTGCTTAGATAAGCTTAGATGGCCATGGGGAATGCTTATAAACTCAAAGTAATGACCAATATTTTTATATCCAAAGGAATAACATGCAAAAAAAAATCCTCTAGGCTCCTTCAGAAATTCAAACTTAGCAACTTATAGTAAATAATACATCAAAATGACATATTATAAAGTATAACTGTCAACACCCTCTTCCACCAAAGATCAAAAACATGCATCTAAGTCAAATCTATATCCGACAATGACCTTTGATAGTCATCTTGGGTCCATACACATGATCTATAGTACCAGCTTGATTTGGATGTGTATGTTGAAAGCCATTCATATAGTTCTACTGGGAAGAAGAAAAAGAATATCTCATACAACTCATGGTATAGGTTCTCTTCTACCCATATATGTGCATCAAACTCGTGTCTAGTGCAGAATCTTTGAGAAAACTTTTCTTCTATGCTCTTGATCCATGTTTCAACACTTTATAAAGTTACGTGTTTTATCATCAAAAATCATAGGGAAAAGGATGCATGCCATTTCTCATAACAACTTCAAAAGATGTTCTGGAAACGAAACCAAAATGTAGTCATATTCTATACCCTTAAACCAATAGTCCAATCCCATGCGCACCAACCTATCACCCAAAGGGTGTTAGGAGCTCACCTATGGCACGCACGGCACCGAGTCTCCCTTTATGTGAGTTTCATGAGAATGCATCATCTTAGAATGGATAATCAAATGCATGAAATAAAATAACTAAACAACATTATTAATAACTTAAAATGAGTTGTCATCTCATTGTATGTAAAAGAGAAATAACAAGCAACATATGGAGATGTTTCATACAGAAAGGAAATGAATGAGTATTATACTCCTAAACACATAGATGATTTATAAAAATCATTATATTCATACTAACAGATTCAATAACCCACATTACATCCCTTGAGGTCATAACAGATCCTCATATAACTATGCAGAGCCAAGTCATGCATCAGAGCTATATTATGCTCATCATATTACAAAGAATAATGAAAACCCATCCCTCTCAATGTGTTATCACTCACGAGCTGTCCTAAACCCTAACCCATAGCATCCTCAATCTTGTTTCTATAGGGCTTCACCTCCCTTTTCTCTCTTTCACCCTCTATATCTTTCTTCTATTAGGTGCTTGTATTTATAACCTTAGCACCCACCACCATGCCTTCCAGAAGTTACAAATCAGTCGCCAAGTGTCGAAGTGGTCCTCCATGGGAGCATGCCTTCATAGATCCAAGCTCTCCACTCTATATGATGATGCTCTTCTAGAACCTTCCATCGCATGCTTGGAATATTCCCTTTTGATTCCATAATTGCTAGGTTGACACCTTATCCACAAGGGTCATGCTTTTCTCATTTTTTTCAGGGTGCTGAATACCGCTAAGAAAAAAACCTATTTTGGATTTTGTGCACATGCCATGTGTTCTACAAAACCCTTCTAGAACCCTTCCATGCATTCCTTTAACCCATGCACCCTTCTTTAACTAGGTCTCATGCGCCCACGTGCCTTCTTGTACTTAGTTGATATTTTGGGGCCCAACAACGTTCGGATGGGGCACAAGCCAAATCCAGAGCTAGCCGGTAGGAGAAACGAGGGGATAACTTTGAATAGAAAATACCAAGCCACGAGAACAAAGGGAAAGATAGGTGAAGAATGTAGGTTTGATCACAATGCATTCATTCATTCGAAGTAAAGATGAAGCATGAGAAAACACATAGATATATAGCTAACACAATTCACAACTTGAGAGTGTATACAAAGTGAGTGAGCTCGAGTGTAAGGAAAAATGTAGATATGCTAAGTTTGAAGGAAGGAGGCATGAATGGATACAAATGCGGACCAAGCATGAGCTCAAGGGTAGTCAAACATAGGTCAAATACTTGCCATGCAAACCTAGTGAAAAATGTAGGCTAAGTCGAAGTATAAAATACAAACCAAGTTGAAAGTGTGAAAGGATATTTGTAGAGATGCCAATGTAGAGGGTGAGTTGGAGGAGCCACTTGGTTCCCATCTCATCGATCTGGGATCGAGTTATCCCTAAAAATAGTTTTTACACCTCCTCCAAAGACTAAACCAACACTTGTAAAAACACATTTGTAGCCTTTGAACCGCAACTGAAATGTAAAAACACCTCCAAAAATACATGGAAACCTTAGAGAGCCATAAACACAAACAAATACCCACAAGCATGAAAAAGAAATTAAAACCCATGAACAATGTATAAAACTATGAATTAGTGTAAGTACATCACAAATAGAATATCAATTACAACAAACATTGCGTGAAACCAATTTATCACAATATTTTTTTAAAGAACCATGAAAACCAAAGAGTTTCATGAATCGACGCAACATGCGCTCTTATACCATCAATGAGTTCATGAAAATAAAAAACATGAGGATCATAAGGGATAGTGTGAACATCCATAGAAGTGTAAACCAACAACGTGACGAGGACCCGTGAAGGAACGAGCATCAAATAACGTGCATGTAAAAATTTGACAAAGGGGTAGAACCTTGTTAAGCAAAAAATATCCACTCTAATCTCATAGATCTGAAGGGGTGCACATATAATGATGACCTCTCAAGTGGAGAAGGGGAGTTACATTCCTAGAATAGGAAGTAACTCCCAATGATGCAACCTCGACGCACTAACTTGTAAGGGAATATCATAATGACCCCTAAATGACACACAGACCTATGATCTCACCTAAGTGATATGACTTGCTTGATGATGTGGAAAAAAACTCAAAATAACATCGATTGGTTATGTCACCTTCAATGCGATGAAATTCATAATATGTGTCATATTTGTACTAATCGGGTCTAGGTTATCCTTCAACCTAAGGTCTTGTAATGGAATATGTCACCATGTTATCATTGATAAGTTTTCATAGGAAATTTTAGAGAGGTTATCCCAAATGAGTGAAACTAATTCATTTGGAGTTGCAAGATGAGGAAGCCTCTTTAGTTGTAACAACAAGAGGTTTCTTTGATTTTTAAGGCTTAGTCTGATTTGATAGGTTCTAGTTTGTAGATACTATGAATTATTCCAATTCTTTTCTAAACAGACATACGATGGGTGAAATTAAGGAATCATGTATATTTTTGAAGTTTCATTTATGATTCTCTAAATTCAACTGAGGGTAAACATTATACACCCTATCATTGGAAAAATATTTCATTCTTGGGAGAGTATTATGACATGTAACATTGTAAACAAGGTAATATGTCATGTAGAATTCACATCTGATTGTATTTCCCTCTTTAATTTTCATTTCCATATTTATGAGCTAGACATGGATGGATGTGCTTATGAGTTTTTCGTAACAATATTTTAAGTTCTAAATAAAAATAATCCATATATAACTAAACATCCACTATTGAAAATTATAGGTAGATTTCAATCCTAAAATTCAAATCAGGTTGGGTGATAAGGTCCTCAAACTCTTCCACAAATTTTTATTGAGTTAACGTTTTTTAGAACCCTAGTATGAGAACCCATGTTTTTTATAAACAATTGACTATTCATAGTTCTAGAGAATTCTTCATGTTTGGTATCCCATAGATCTTGTGTTAGTTAAATATTAATTTCTACTACCTTCTTTATTTTGGGAAGTCCCAGTATTACTCTGAATGCTTAAGGAGATAACAAGAGAAATTTGGCTCCACTTCCATCCAATACTTATTTAGTTTATGGTTTGTAATTATCTGCACAAGCCCATGGCAATTTTGGCATTGTATTAAGGGTGGGAAAGTGACAATAAGGGAATTACCACTAGCATTAATTGCCTCCATGTGATCACTTTTATTTGAGGCATGCAATCTTTGCAAGAAATCAACTAAGTCGAATTCATTAGATTTGTATCCATTACTTAATCTAAATTACTTGTGAGATATGAAGTAACTATAATACCACATTTTAATTTTCATTTTACCCATGAAGTAGATCTGATTGGTCACTTCGATATTATAAAGATTAAGGGAAGAACCACTTGTAGAGGAAGAAATACCAACCATGGGTGCTTCTCAAAAATCGCTATGATGAATGAAAAACCCCAAAAATCAGTAATTTTTTGGAGAACTTACTCGTACTCATGTATTTCTTCAAGATACTAATAAAAATAATATATGCACCACGAACACTTCAATTTTCCCCTGGCAATGCTCTCTTTAATCCATTGATTCAATATTACGATCACAATCCACTATTATAGGGATCGAGAGTGCCCAATTTTGTCACAATAATGTAGTTTTATGAAAGAATTTGGAAAAATTCCAATCCCATAATCTCCCACCCGAACAACATTAATGGCGTAAACCTATTTAATACATACAAGTCAATATTTTCCGTTGATATCTTATTTTATCATTTGAATATGAATTTTCCATGTTTTGTTTTTTTGTAGGAAGAAGAGCTTAAGGCACATATTACATTTTTTTATTAATTGAAAAAATGTAAAAAGTGTGAATTGTAATGGTGTACCTAATACCAAGTGATGTCACAAGACACCATGTGTACACTATCACCCTTCGAAATTATAATGCATTTACCATTTACACATGAAGTGAAAAATGCTAAGTCAAAGTGTTTGTAAAATTCCCTCTTACCACTTATGTTGATAAGATGACATATTTCCCTTTGTTGAACATTGGGGGCTCGATGAATTTTACAATTTTACACATGAGATGTCCATTATACAAAAGTTTAATATTACAAAACACACCTATTATCCATTTTACCCCTTAATAAAAATGGAAAACTTGAAAAAATGGACTCGAGTGGTTGATGGGGGTTTTAATCAATAATCTAGAGAAAACAAGTATTTTCATAATTTTGGGCCACTGGGACCATTTGAATGCATTTTCCTTCTCTCTAAGCTTCGAGTTAAATACTTAGAAAAATTTGAGTAAAAATGGTAAAATGGGGAAAATTTGGCTTTGGGGCACTCTACTATATTATTTCTAACTCCTCAGTCCAAGAGAAATTTTAAAAAGTTAGAAAAATCATTAAAAAAATGGAAACTGTTGAGGTAAGGACATAATGGCCAGGAGGAAACCCACAAAGAAGAGAGAGGAGTAATCTAAAATTTGATATTTCTTTACTATTGAAAGTAAATAAGTAAAGCACATCTAAAACCCCACAAAGCAAAGGCACCCCCAAAACACATAGAATAAAGGAGGGGAGTAATGCAAAAATATGATGTTGATTTAGTATTGAAAGCAACCAAGTAAAGAAACTCAAAAACCCACAAATCAAAGGTTGAAAGCAAAGAGTAATGTGGAGTTACAACAAGGAAAAGATGGGAAGTAATGCACTTCCCAAGTCCCGTAAGAATATTAGATCAAAAATACCTCAAAGAAGAAAGGAGTGATGGAGAAATATGTTTAGGGCCAACTGTGAAGTAATGCTAAAGGAAAAACCTAAGTTAAGAAGTTATAAAAACCCATAAAATAAGGAGAGGAAGGGAGAGTAATGTGGAGATGCAATCCATCACTACTACGAAGAAGTTGGGGGTCCAAAAACTGCAAGTTAAGTAGCTCTTGAAACCTGTAGGGAAAATCAAAAGAAAGAGTGGTGCGGGGATATGATGTAGAGTGGATGTGAAGTAAATAAAGGTTAAAATACCGAGTTAAGATAAGTCATTCCCAAACCCCGCGAAAAAAATAAGAATATGAGGCAAGAAGCTCTCGTTTAAGACTAGCTCTAGAAAAATTCTTGGGGGGTTCAAAGCCCACAAATCATGGAAAGAAAAAGGTGAATGATATAGGATTCAAGCTTGTTCTTGATAAGGAATAATGCAGGCTCGGGAACCCTGAATTAAAGTAGAGCTACTTCATAAACCTAAATGGGTATAATTTTTTCCCACAGATTCTGAATTTCATAAAATTTATATCAATAGAATATTTTTTCATGCTCTACATTATGGAACCCATAAAATCATATTTTGGAAGGAAAGATTGGGTAAAAATTAGGAAATTGTGGGGATATCACATTTCCTTAAGCTCTAAAAAACCCAGCCAAGTGTCAATCATCTATTGTTGGTAATCATTTTTGAGATTCTAAAAGGGATGGGACCACTGAAAATGAGCTTTGGAACTCTCTCTCTCTCTCTTCTCTTTGGGATCAATAAATGTAAGTGCTAAGGCACATTTTTAGGGGGGAATGTTCATGTAATGGAACTCTATCAAAATTGTTCTAGAGCAGTGTTGAGTTGTAAGCCTTCACATGGGCCTGGAAAATGTTCTTGTGCCTCTACTTCACACATGTAATGGACTGTGCATATTCTAAGAGCAATAAAATCTATGTTTTGTGGTGTTATTTCAACCCTAACATTCATTTTATTGTATCTCCTTACCTCTATATTCTTGTTGTTTTGTTATGTGCATGTATTTCTCATTTACAAGTTTGTGTTGTTGTGTTTCATGGAGAAAAGATAGTGAATGGAGCCTTGGTTTATGTCACAACTATCTAGCCTTTCCTTTCTGCATTTTCCTCTTTCCTTCTCCCTCAACAAGATATTTCCACCCCCTTTTCTTGGTGTTATCACCTCTGTTAGTGTACGATTTCCCTTTCATGCATCTTTCTAACCCTCTCTCTACCTCTCTCCCTTTTCCCTTGGCATATTCAGATTATGATTAGTTAGTTACATTTTCCCTTCTAGGAATAACTTAGCATTAGGAATATCAAGAGGAATCTAACCTCCTCTAGAGGTTTTTCTTAGATAGTAGTCCCACAACCGAGAGATAATCACATGTTACCCAAATAAACCGGTTACTCATTCACTAACTTATGATAAAATCGTAGGGTGTTATTTTTAGTGATAATAGTTTCTAGTATGCTCTGTGGGATTACTTGAAGGTCATAGATTTAACAGGTGTGTATCTTGGTTTGCATCTTCACTTCACAAATTTTGATGTGCTCTTAGTGATATCTCAACCTTTGAAGACATTTTTAAGCATATCTGGTGACTCCACAAATCTAACCAACCCATTTTATGAGTTTCATACCTTCCATTTCAATTCATTCCCATCCAATTTCTTTCAATATATTTCCATTTTATTCATTCATGAAGTTATACAATCATGAATTCATTTCTTGTATGGAACTCTCATTTGAACCAGGAGTGTTATTAAAATCCATCTCTAAGTCATATAACACACCTCCGGTCATTTCTATGGAAAAAATCATATTGAGTATGCACACCCATGTGAGAAAAATACAAATCAATTTGGTCACCCACCAAACTATGGAGTTGTTCAAGGGCATAATTATGTAGATTTTGGAGGCCATCCTACACCTAGAGATGTTGATTTGTAGATAAAGATTCAATAAATAGAGTTGAACATGGTGTAGATGAGGATTGAGAAGACTATGAAGGCAGCCAAGATTGGTTTTAGGATTCCTTATCTATGGGCTGGCCCTATACCAAGTAAGTTCAATCCTCAACAAAAGCTACAAGTTATAATTGAAATAATGGCTCAAGTTGCAGAGTGGGTTAAAAGGATGGAGGCTCATGAATCTAGTGTTAGGAATCCCTATCAATGGGGAATTCCTACACTACCATCTCACATCCCTCCCATTCCTCCTCCCCATTCCACATCATCTCAACTTGTTTATCATATTACTAGCTTTCTACCTATTTCCCCCATTGAGAATTCCATTTCTCAATCTTCTATCCTTCCATCCCGACTTCAATCCTCTACCCTTTTCTATTCCAAAAATCCATCCCCTCCATAAAAAGAAAGTGTAAAACCTACCCTTTCACCACAAAAATGAAAAAAATTAGTTGAGACCCAACCCACCCCTCCTCTTGCCTTTTGAAACCCATTTTGGGAATAACTGAATCATAAAATGAGTCAAGGAGGGAAGAAAATTTAAGAGTCCAACATAGAAGAATAAGTAAATTTTTTAAAGAATTGGGATGCTAAGTTTCAATTCAATCAAATAAACCTAATGACTAGGCCTTCAAAAGAGTTTCAAATTGAAAAACAAGTGGTGGAAGCTAATTTTTTTGAGGAGAAAGAATAGGAAGAAAATGATGACGAATCTCTATACTTTGTGTGTAGTGTGTATGATGGAACCATATTCATGGAGGCTAATGTTTTGTTTCCTAAGAATCAACAAAGGAAGAGAGGCTCCCGAGTGTGTAAGATGTTTCAATAGAATGCAATGATCTGCATTCCCATGTATGTTTAGACCTTACTACACTTTTGAAAGGCTAAATTGATACACCAAGAACATTTTCAAATGTTGCAACCTATCACAAAGATCTTCATGCCATGGAGGAGAGAGTATTTTCAGAGGTCTTGAGTAAAGAGCATGTAAAAAAAATAAATTTAAGATTCTTCTTTCACTTCAACCTTACAAGAACTTGATTTTTGGATGATTTTTTAGCTCCCAAACTTTATGTTTGAGGATGAGTGGGACATGGTGAACTAATTGAAAAATCAGAAAACATCACAGAGGAGGTAGAGTTCTGGACTAGGTAAACAACAAAGAGGTTGATTTCTTATGAAATTTGGAGGATTTCATTGGTGGGGAGTGTCTGTTGAAATTGCCACTTTTTTTATTCCATCTCCTATCTTCCAACACAAAAATACTCTTACCATGAAAGATAATTTCTAGGAAGATCCCACTACCCAAAAAGTCCTTTTGTGAGAGAAATGGAGGGTTTGAGATTCCAAAATTCACTTTGTGGATTGTGAGGAAAAGAAGGAGAATGATGAAAACAATTCCAAATCAGTCATCAAGGAAGAGAAGGAGTTGTTTGTTGAGGCACCACAAAGTCCAAATCATCTTACAAGCAGCTCCATTCAATAAATTTTGTAGGATGAATCCATTAATTGAGTTGAGTTTCATAGCAATGGGAATATTTAGAGGATCATACCATCCCAATCAAATATTTTTCTTATTTAGAGCCAAATAAGGAGTTACAACAAGTCATTCTTGCTTCAAAGCATGAAAAAGAGATTCAAAGTCTTAAGGATTAGTTGTAATGCCTCTTAAATCCAAATTTAAAACACCTAACAAAAGTATTTGTCTCTTTCCAACGAGATAACGTGAGGAATAGTGTGGAAAATCATATTCAAATCAGTTTTTCACTCTTATTTAAGACCATGTTCACTATCAAATAAGTCACATGGCATAAGTTTGTGAGGAAGGAAGCTACTTCTCCCTTCTAGTTACATGATTTATTTGATTTCCCTCTACCTCTAGTTAGAGAAGGGAAGAATAGGTTTGATTTCAAGTGGAAAAAGTCTTGAACACACTCTGTGTGTTTCCATTTAGAGCATGTATGATTTTTATCTTTATAAATAGTTTTTGTAGTGTTTGTTACTCTTGCACAACTCATCGGAGGCAAGTGTTCATAGGAAACAAGGTATCTAGGTAGTTCCAAGTGTATCCAAATCATCATGTGATTCTAAAAATCTATAATGATTCATCATTTTCCATGATTTTATTCATTTTTCTTCAAAACTTGGTAGAGAAATAAAATTTTGGGATAGTCTTAGATGTTCATTCTTCATCCCAAAACTAACTTACAAAGGAAAGGAAAAATTTCAGATTCAAATAAATTTTCCACTTGCATTAAACCTTATTCAAAAGATTTTCATAATTCAAATATTCAATGGAGTAATAATAGATAAGCTCCGAGGTCCAAATAGTAGTTCTTTAAGTGGATTCAAGGGTAGAATTTCAAGTTTGGATCAGTTCATGGTTATCGAGTTGAATCACATGCCCAATAGATGCTTTAAGGCCATTGATCAACTCATCTAGTAGGTAGATTTCACTTCGAGTCTTTAAATTGTTTTCCATTTTTACCCCTGGTAAAAATGGAAAATTGAAAAAAATAGACTCAAGTGGTTGATGGGGGTCTTAATGAAGAATTTGGAGAAAACTGGCAATTTTCATGATTTTGGGGCACTTGAACCATTTGGATGCATTTTACCTTCTCTTTAGGATTTAGAGTTCACTACTTAGCCAAATATGAGTAAAATGGTAAAATGGGGAAAAATTTGCTTTCGGCACTCTACTATATTATTTCTAACTCCTCAATCCAAGAGAAATCCAAAAACATTATTAAAAATTAGAAAAAATGGAAAAAGTTAAAGAAATGTAGTAATGGCCAAGCGGAAACCCGAAAAGAGGAGAGAAGTATCTCAAAAAATTTATGTTGTTTTACTTTTAAAAGTAACTACATAAAACACATCTAAAACCCTCAGTAAAGAAAAGGCATCCACAAAACCCACAAAACAAAGAATGAGGAGAGTTATGAGGAAATATTATGTCTCTTACTACTGAAAGAAAATAAGTAAAGCAACTCCAAAACCCACAAAAAAGTGCAGAAGCAAAGAGTACTTGTGGATTTACGAGAAGGAAAAGATGGGAAGTAATGCAATTCCCAAGTCCCACAAGCAGAGTATCTCAAAAATACCAAAAAGAGGAAAGGATTAATACGTAAATATGAGTAGCACCAACTCGCAAAGTAATGCTGAAGTAAAAATTTAAGTTAGAATATTTCAAAAACATGCAAAAGAAGGCGGTGAAGGGATAGTAATGTGGAGATGTGATGCATCACTACTATGAGGCATTGGGGATTCAAAACTAAAATTTAGGCCAATCCTAAAACCTCGTAAGTTAAATCAAAAGCAAGAGTTATGCGGGGATACAATGAGGAGTGACTACAAAGTAAATGGGCATCAAAATATTGACTTAAGATAAGTCATTCGCAAACCTCGTGAACCAAAGAAGAAGATGAGGAAAGAAGCTCAGGTTTACGACTTACCTTACCTAAAGTCACGGGGTTAGAAAACCGATAAATCATGAAAATGAAAAGGTGAATGTTGTGGGGTTTAAGCTCATGCTTTCTAAGGAGTTACGAAGTCTTGGGAAATTGTAATTCAAACAAAGCTACTTCATAAACCCAAATGGGCATAAATTTCTCCCACGGACTCCAAATTTCATAAAATTTATATCAATGGAATCATTTTTTCACGCTATACATCATGGAACCAAGAAAATAATTTTTAAAAGGATAATAATGGGTAAAAATGATAAAAAAATGGAAATATCACACTTCACCGAGCTCCAGCAAGCAAAAACCCAACCAAGTGTCAATAATCCTTTGTTGGTAATAATTTTGAGCTTCTAGAAGGGTTGAGACCACTGAAAAATGAGCTCTAGAATTTTATCTCTCTCTATTTTTTCTCTGTAGGATCAATAAATGGAAGTTCTAAGTAACATTTTTAGGGGTGAACATTCATGTAATCGAGCTCTATCAAAATTGTTCCAGAAGCAGGTGTTGAGTTGTAAGTCTTCACATGGACCTCAAAAATATTCTTGTGCCTCTATTCCACACGTGTAATGGACTATGCATATTATAATAGAAATAAAATATGTGTTTTTTAGTGTTCTTTCAACTCTAGAATTCATTTTATTGTATCTCCTTGTCTCTTTATTCTTTTTTTTGTTCTGTGCATGTATTTCTCATTTGCAGGTTTGTGTTGTGTTTCATGGAGCCTTTGTTTGTGTCACAACTATCTGGCCTTTCCTTGTTGTATTATTCACTTTCCTTATCCCTCAAAAGGATATTCCCACCCCTTCTTTTTGTTATCACCTATATTTGTGTAGGATTTCCCTTTCATGCATCTTTCTAACCCTCTCTCTCCCTGGTCCCTTGGCATGGTTAGATTAGGATTATTTAGTTACATTTTCCCTTCTAGGATTAGTTTAGAATTAATAATAGGAAGATGAAGTTTTCCTTCTCTGGAGGTTCAGCTTAGTTAGTAGTCCCACAACTAAGAAACAATTCCATGTTACCCAAAAACATTAGTTTCTCATTCACTAATTCATGATCGAATAAGAGGGTTCTTTTATTTAGTGATAACAACACCCACTCTACCCTTATAAGATTTTGTAGCATATTTTTTTATTAGAGGTCAAATAAATTTTCACATATTGAATTTTTTCATTAACCAAAAATATGCCCACTTATCCCACAAATGCAATTGTAACATTCCTATTTGAGGACTTTAGAAACAAGGAATTTTTTTATTTTTATTATTCTCGAATAATGTTCTCTGTTCTAAATAATCATAATTTAGAACACACATTCCATGCCAATAAATCTCATAACAGATAACCATATGCAGTTGTAAATGACTCAGAGAACTACTGATCTCTCATTTCATGACTCGGTGAACTACCGATCTCTCATTTCATGACTCGGTGAACCACCGATCTCTCATGTTAACTCAATGTATTGTATACTAAGTATACTTGGTTCTCTTACCCTTTTCTGGGTATTGAAGTGTTCTATTTAAGAGGCATATCTAAATATTTGTTACCAATATTCATTTAAAATCTTACTTCTTAAACTAGGTGACATAGGACAATGCAACCAGTAGCTTGCTATACTTTGGCCAAATATTTTCACATGTTGTTCATGTTCATATTCCTAGACAACATACTTGTCAAATGGAATATGTCCTTCATCCCACTTCATCTATTATCTAGAATGGCATTCACCGACTTTTTTCATTCCACTTATCCAAGCTTCAACCCTAATCCAGTTTAGAACATATATTGGTATAGAGAACCACTCATGGTGACTAAGGGTACATAGACATACTCAATCGACCTAATTCGATTGTGTGTGCCTAGTTACCCTAAGTCGTCATGAGTTACCCCCTATACAAAAGCATGCTCCTAACCTGACCTAGAGTATAACTAAGGCCAAGTCTGAGTTTATGTAAATCTAGATGATCCAATTCTGAAGGGTGTTGTGACATGTCAACTGCAACACTGTACCCTCATGAAGACCCAAGTCTTCATGATGGCATGGTACTAGCAGTTGGCGTGTGCCAACATCATATGGAATAGTCTCATCTAGATATACATATCCAAATAAGAATTTGATTACTTACTTATCTTCTTACTAATATTTAATTTCAATAACCCTGTTGAATATTTAATTACTTTAAACATTAAGGTTACTACCCATAAATGATTTAAAATTTCCATGTAGATAGATCTGCATCTAAACCCCTTCCCCGAAGGTTTCTGTTTCATTCTTTAGTATCTTAATTTAAGATTCAGACTTACAAACAAAATCAACATACCAACAGTAAGGTTAACTTACTTAGCTTAGCAAATTTTAAGCATGGTTGAATTCAGATTTAGATTCCTTTATAATAGACTTCAATAAGATGAAGTCTATTTGTTGTATATGTATTTATTCTTTTCAATTGCATCATTCGATTAAGTTTAATAAGAGGAGTATACTCTCCTCCTTCCAAATATTATTTGGGTATGATTCCCAAAACATCTTAACGAAATGTTTATTCTTGTAGAATATTTTCCTTTCCTCATGACTTATATCGTTAGGATTCATTGCAAACTATTACATTGTACAAAGTAACATAATGAGTTTGTACTTTCGTAATCATCATTTAGTATCTATAATGACTTAGTTAAATGATCATCTATGAATTCCAACTTGATAAGTTACATTTATTTAAGGAATAGAATATCAATTCCCTTTTCACTTATTTCATTTTAAGTCCAACTGAAAATGTTCAAAACAGATATAATTATGAGAGAATGAGTATAAGTTACAAATTCTCTTTATAGAATGCACAAGAGAATGACACATCAAATACAATTAACTCTCAATCCTTTTCCATTCATCAAGGTAAAATACACATTTTACAAATCTAATCATTCCAGACATATTTCATGTCAAACAACATCAAAGATCAATTAATAAATACAAATTTTCCCTTTTTCAATTACATTTAAAAAGAATCATCATTCCTCATAAAAGATCCAGCCTTTAGGTAAACATAAGAAGCATCATAAAAGAACTTGTCTTATTTTCTCACTTACGAATTCCATCTGCAACAATTTCTAGCACGGGTTAGTTCATCAAATTGAGCATGATAAGCACTAAGCATTAAAATGATGTGCTTTCAACTAACTATTTCATAAAAATAACTCTTCTTTTATGAAACAATAAAGCATTACAGATAGATACATCATGAAGAAATAACAGTCATGGAAGGAAGGATAAAGTGATAAATCACATTATATTAAGTAAATATCATGATATAATCAACACTCTTCAGCCAATGATTTCATAAGGAACTATATACGTTAAGTAATATTCATCTTAATTACTTATCTCATTATTACTATAGATATTTATAGTTCATTCTTGATTCTTGCAACTAATTCAAAGAAAGATACTAACTCTAATAGTTCCCAAACAAAGAATTATTTTAAAGAAGCAACGAACCACAATACATAGCATTATCCTAATTCATCCTATAATATCTAAGATCAAATTCATTCAATCTTTAAGGATGGAATTTAGGATGAACCAATAACATCCTAAAGCAAGAGTTCCCTTATTTCCGATAGTAATCCAATATCAAATCCAATTTCAAATTATCAGTCAAGGAGAAGAAATATAGGTTTACCCTCCAATTAACCACTCAACTCCATACAAGAGTAATATAAATGAGAGGAAAGAGAATCGGATGAAAAATTAGAACTTAAGTCTTCCATCAGAGTTTAATGAAAACAACATTGTATTCAAAAACTTAGAAAAGAGAGAAAAAATGTCAACAATAAGGACGAATGTGAGGGTCTCATTATTATTTCCTAGAAAAGAAAAACATATCAGAATAAAAGAACTGATATGAAACGATCAAGAGATCTTTAAACTCTTATCAAATATTGAAAACATAGAACTAATCCTTAAAGAATCGAAATATAAGAGTGCAACATGCAAGTCTGCTATCAATGATGGGTTTCTCTCAATCATAAAACAAGAAGAACCACAATAGCACATTAGCTATGACTAAAAGGAGGTATTCAAATGAGTTCAATTAGCCACAATACATGAAGTATCAACAACAACTGAACATTCAAATTCATCCAACATTATTAGCTTCAGACACTACAAATAAAGCTTAATCATCCTTTGTAGAAAATGAATACAAGATTTACAGTCAAGTCAACATATTCCCAACTAATAAAAGGAACAATTTTGGTAAGAAAGGGAAGAACCCAATCTAACACAATGAGGAATACAAAAAGACATAACCCCAAGACAGGTGTTCATAGTCAAATTCAAAGATGAATATCAATTCAAAACCGTTCAAGCCATTTACTTAGGATAGTCAAAACTGAGCTTAATCCAAAGTTAAATATAGCTACTTTATTCCTACATCATCACCTAAATATCAAATTATAATGATAAGAACTAGTAATCCAACAAGATGAACCAATAAGGCCACTCTTGAAGCACAAAATGTCATTCCATAAAGATACATATCATTTAATAAGTCCTTCCAAAATCACAACAACATGGTAATTACCAACCCTTCCATCAAACAGATTTTTAACAAGGAGATTCATTCAAACCTAGAAACAGGTAAGCCATTAACAAATCATTTCATAATGTGTAGGTGTGAAAACAACAATGTCATCACAAAAGTCTCAGAAGAAGCTAAATCATGTTTTGTCATATTTCAAGCAAGGATGAACAATTCCGAAATAAATTCCTTTCTTAACAATCCAACAGGGTTCTCATATTCAAAACATATTAAGCTCAGGAGGAGTAAAATTATTTACTGTTATTTCCAAACCTGAAAGAAATCTCCATAACATTGAATTAGACTTTAATACTTGAGCATAGTTTGAATAGAAGAAATAGAAGGGATATAAATCATCTTGAGATCAACAAAAGATATCCCAATTCTAACCTTCCCTTATTTTTTTATAAAAGAACATCCCAACTCCTATCTTATCAAATGGAAAACCCTTTATTCCAAATGTAAAATCAACAGAATATCACACAAATAAAATAAAAAATGCTAAATAACATAAAAACCCATTTGTTTCCAAGAGCAGAGTTATTTTAATGAAGACGTTTAGTAAAAAGCAGAACAACTTAATGAGAAGATCCTATCATGCCTGATAGAGCTTCCTATTGATTTGTAGAATATTTCCAGCCGAGCCTCCACAATCTCCTTTTTCCAAAACAACGTCAACAACCTAATCCTCTTACTTATTCTTATACTTCCATAGGTTCGAAATAACTTAGAGATGCTAAAAAATAACAAAGGATTGAAAATAGAATTGCTGGTTTGAAGAACTAGAACCCCCATGTAGAGCAAAACCAAAAAGAACAAATGATCAAACAACTTCCCCCAAAATCCACTTGCATATTCTCCTAGGCGGTTTCTTCCGCTACAACTAAGGTCATTAATGCAATGAATGCCACTTTCCCTCCTCTTTATTTATGCCACCACCATTCAAATTTGGTGAGTCTTTTAAATCCAAAATATGCATGTGAATTCATTTAGAGATAATGCCAGCTAGACATCCCCTATTTCCCATGCCTCTGCCAAAATTGGCAGTTCGAGCTCAATAAATTCAAAATCAATTCTCATAAATTCCTTATAAACCATCGCCACCAACTCACCACTTTCCATGTAGCCCTTAGGTCTCCCCTTTTTCTTAGTATTAGTTTAGGTTAGATTATCATTAGCTAGGTTTCCACCCTAGTTCTTAGGTCATTTCAAAAATTTGTTGTAATCAAACATGCCAACATAGGTTAATATATAAACCTTAGTAGTTTAGAAATAGGTCTAAGGTAGGCAAATTACCTTAGATTAGAATCAACATAGTATAGAACATTACAACTTAGGTTAAATCCGAGTAGCATTAAACATTCCGACTAAGGCTAAGGTATTTTCCTTAATATCCTAGTAACATACCCTTAATCCTCTCATGCTATTCAGCATTATAAAATATTTATCAAGGAGGTCCAAGTTCACCATTTATAGCATGATGCAAAGTAAGGACACCAATTCAGTTCCTTTAAATTTATAAACAAAACACAACTCAGTCCCACTTTACCTTTCATTCCAAAAATTTAGTTATCAAGATGATCAATAAGAAGAACTGAAGCATACCTTGGATCAATGGAATTGATCCAAGGTTTTGTTGTTAACATAAGATAAGTATGAAAACAATAGTACAGGTTCACAACTTACAGTTCATAGAGCAAAATGACTTCATTTCCAAGTAAACAAAATTTCAGCAAGAATGAATCTCTGAACAACAATAACTTATCCATTACAAACATGATTTCCAAAAGTCAAAATAATACACCTTCCTAAGACAAATCACATGTCAACATTTTCAATGTCAAAATTTGAATTCATCATAGTAATAGTCATGTCAAAGATGTTACATACCTTCCTCCTTAAATAATCATCATCCCGATGATTAACTTAATCAAACCATTAAAGTTTAGGAAAAACTTAATTATCGTCCTCCCATTCATATGTTCATAACAAAACTAGATTTGAGAAATTCAAATTTCAAAACAACATTAAAATAGTTGTTAAATAGCTTAGTGACTTCCCAAGTCTGGTAGATTTAATGTCAAAACATGAATAAATTTTTTATATTTTATTAGTCTTTAGAATCAATTCTGATCAAACAAATATGGAAAAATAGTTCTCATTTCTTTGAGATTTTCCTAGGTTGCACTTTCTTCATTAAACCGGTCCCACTAGACCTTACATTGACTTATTTCATAATTTCTTAAGTGCAATTGGCGAGTTTCCAACACTCGAATGGGCTTAACCATGATTATTCTTGGGTCTTGGACTTGCAAGGAATTCTAATTTAACACATGTGATAAATATGAAATGTATTTCTTAAGAAAAAAATATGGAAAACATCATGCATTCATGATAAAGAAGGAGATAAAGCTAAACGGTAAGCTACATGATTGATTACTTCAACAATTTCAAAGGGTCGCACATAACAAGGTGATAACTTAGAAACCTTGCTAAAAGTTATAGAACTCTATTTCAGTTTAACTCAAGAAAGACCTTCTCACCAAGTTCAAATTTCTTATCAACCCACTTTAAGTATGCATAACTCTTTTTCCTATCTTTAGCTTCCTTCAAGCATTCACAAATAATTTTAACTTGTTGTTCCATTTCTGTAAGGATTTCTAGGTCCAATCACCTCTCTATCCTCAATGTTGTCCTAGCTAACAGGGGTTCTACAATTTCCTTCTATATAATTCTTCAAAGGTGCCATTTACAGAGAGGTGTGATATGTGTTATTATAAGAAAACTCAACGAAATGGAAGGTAATCCTCCCATTTATACTACTGATCCATGCAATACATTCATAACATATCCTCTAAAACTTGATTAACTCTTTCAATCTGTCCATCTATTTTTGGGTGATATGCAGAACTTAAATTTAGGTTAGTCCCTAGGGCTGCATTAAGTGTTTTCCAAAATCTAGATTTCATTTTTGGATCTCTATCTAATATAATCAATTCAGGTACTTCATGTAACCTGAAAATATCATGCACAAATATTCTTGCTAACACAGGTGAGTCATCCTTTAGATTACCAGCAATGAAATGTGTTACCTTTGTTAGTTTAACAACAACAACCAAAATAACATCATGTTTATTTCTGAACATAGGAAATCCTTGAACAAAATCCATACTTATCACTTTCCATTTATACTACGGAATGCTATGAGGATACAGAAAACTAGTTGGATGCATATGTTCATCTTTAACACATTGACACTCTAAGCAGTATGCCACAAAATCTATCATATCCTTTTTCATCCTTTTCCAAAAATATTGTTGTTTTATATCGGAAGAATTTTAGTAATACCAGGTGTCAGAAAAGGTGAATTGTGAAATTTAGCTAATAATTTCTTTCTTAAATCATTTTCCAAAGGTATGTATACCCTATTTTCAAACCAAGATTCCTTCATTGTCAAAGTGAAAACCTTTATATCTCACATCATTTGGATCTATAGCAAGTGTTGTCTTTACTTGCTGAAAATAAGAATTAGATTCCATGACACTTTTCACCTCATCTTTAAACTGAGTTCTCAATGTTATAAGAGTAGAAATGTGCTTCCTACAACTTAGAGCATCTACTACTATATTTTCTTTTCCTTTAATGTAACTTATGTAAAAATCATACTGAGATAGAAATTCTAACCATCTTTGTTGTCTTGCATTCAGATTTCACTAAGTAATAATATACTTCAACCCAAGATGATCAGTTTTTAGTTCAAAAGGTCTACGAAGAATATAATTCCTCCATACTTGAAGCACATGAACAATGACAGTAAGCTCAAGGTCATGTGGAGCATAATTCAGTTCATGTAACTTGTGTTTTCTACTTTCATAAGCTATGACATTGTCATTTTACAATACAATACCTTTGAGACCCTCCCCGCATACATCTGTTAAAATAGTAAACTCTCCATTAGGATCGAGGCAGTCAAAATAGGTGCCAAAGTTAACTAATCCTTTAGAATATTAAAATCAGATTCACATTTTTCATTCCAAACAAATTTCTTGTCTTTCTTTTGTAATGAAGTTATTGGTGCAACAATCTTAGAAAAGTATTTAACAAACTTCCTATAGTAACCAACAAGACCCATGAACCTTCTAACTTCATGTACATTCGTGGGTGCAGATCACTCAATTATAGCTGCAATCTTTAAGGGGTCTACCACTATTCCATTCTTTCTTATAACATGACCCAAATAATGCACTTTCGTATCATAGAAGGAACATTTAGACAACTTACCATACAACTTTCTCTTTCTCAAGATTTCCAAAACTATATTCATATGCTTATGGTGTTCTTCAATGCTTTTAGAGTATATGAGAATATCGTCCAAGAATACAAGCAAAAATTTGTCCAAGTATTCTTGAAAAATATTATTCATCAAATTCATAAAAGTGGCAGGTGCATTCATCAACCCAAAAGGTAAAACTATGAATTCATAATGCCCATACCTTGTTCTAAAAGTTGTTTTATGAATGTCTTCATCCTTTATTCTCAATTGATGATATCCAAACCAAAGATCTATTTTAGAATACACTGATGCACCATGCATCTGATCAAACAAATCATCAATTTTAGGAAGTGGATATTTTTTCTTAATTTTTGCTTTGTTTAACATCCTATAATCAATACACAATCTAAGCATGTACCCCTTCTTCTTCACAAAAATTACGGTGCTCCCCAAGGTGAGACACTCGGCCTTATCAAACCTTTTGACAAAATTTCCTGCAACTGAGCCTTAAGCTCTACTAATTCAATGGTAGTCATTCTATAAGGTGCCTTGGAAATAGGCTTGGTTCCTGGTTTGATCTTGATCGTGAATTCAAACTCCCATTTGGGTGGAAGACCTAGTAGCTCTTCTAGAAACACATCACTGAAATTTCATAACAATGGATATCTTTCCATGAAATCACTACTTTCTTCAATAGTTTCAGAAATTTTTACTACATACAAGGTATAACCTTTGTTTTTGGCCTTTTTAAGTTACATAGCTAACAATTTCCTAACCGAAATCTCATGTTTTACACCTTAAATGACTATTGTTTTCTATAAATCATCTAAACAACTAATCTATTTTTCAAAATAGTCAACCTTTGCCTTATGCTCAGCTAGCCAATTAACACCTATGATTACATCATAAGACCCAAGGAGCAACATAAAGGTCAATTTCTATGGAAAAATTAGGTAAGTCAAGGATTGCTCCAAAAATACACATACTAACTGTATGAACAACATTATTTCCATAATGTACAGCCCACGATTTATCCATTTTTCATCTTTTCTTTTTAATTTTGAAGCTAACTTAGTAGAAATAAAACATTTAGTAGCTCCAGTATCAAAAGTATAGTCACAGGTGTACCAAATAACTTACCTGGGACTTCTATGGGTGTGACTTAATTTTTTTCAGCTTATTTGTCACTCTATTTAATGTGTATGCCGTGTTGTTGATTACAATCATCCTTTTCAAAGGAAAGTGACTCATGTAATGATCCTTGCCAAAATTAAAATAGCCTCTACAAGGTCCCTTCCTAGGCTCAAATTTATTTCCAGCCTTAAAGTTATCATTTTGGCTTCCGTAGGACTTCTACCCATTATTATTGTTCTTGACAAAGCTATTTCACACACTAGCATAGATTTTCTTTTGTTGTTTTCTTATTTTTATCAGTGGTAAAAAAAAATTCATACCAAACCTCTTCCATGGTCCCTTTTTGGGTGCAAGAGATAAAGAAGAGTTTGGAACTTTCTTTCTGATTTCCTCCCTATGAGCAGAGATTGCTCTCAATTTTTGTTCCTGCCTTATGGATTTTTCAACAACCCCTTCCATAGTGGTTGGGCTGTGAACATCCACCTCACCACCTATAATGGGATTTAATCCCATGATAAATTTTCATATCCTGAACTTCTCGTCAGTTTGATACTGAGGTATGTACTTAAGGAGTTTAGTAAACCTTTCCCAATACTCTATTATAGTTAACTTTCCTTGAGATAAGTTCTGAAATTCAGTCATTTTCTTATCATAATAAAGTTGTGGCAACCACCGTTTCCTAAAATAAATTTTAAATTGATCCCAAGTTATGTCTATTTCAACAATATTCAACTCATCCTTATAATTTTCCCACCATGAAGATGCCTCATGGGAAAGCTGATAAGCTCCCCATATTGCTTTTGTTTCCTCAAAGAAGTTTCTTATTGTAAAGTAATTCTCCATTTCACTGAGCCAGTTCTTAGCCCCATCCCCAAGTGTAGTGCCATCAAACTTGGGTGGACTTATTCTTTTTATATCATTAGTGAGTTCATCTGCTAATCTTGCCTTTTTATTCCCAGGATGATTAGGTATGTTTGCATTATTGTTATCAACACTTGGATTTCCCCATTGGTGTTGTCCACAAGAGGTGGCTGATTATTATTACCAAAATCTTCTTCCTCCTCCTCATTTCCCATTACTTGTTGTTCAAGTACAGCCAAATGATCTCTTGTGTCTAACAGAGTAAAGGATCTCGTCAAGTTTTTGGGTAGTAGCTACTTCTCCACCGGGTGGTGGGTTATTTGCAACATTTCCTCTTATTCTAACCATTTTTTGTTAACAAGAAAATTTAAGTTTTATCAGATTATGGACACAATAGGTCCAAGAGCTGCAACCTTCAGCTTTGATACCAAGATGTAACATTCTCATTTGAGGACTTTAGAAACAAGGAATTTTTATTTTTATTTTTTTCTGAAAAATGTTCTCTATTCTAAATAATCATAATTTAGAACACACATTCCATGTCAATCAATGTCATAATAGATAACCATATGTAATTGTAAATGACTTAGATAACTATTGATATCTCATTTCATGACTCGGTGAACTACCAATCTCTCATTTCATGACTCGAAGAACCACCGATCTCTCATGTTAATTCACTGTATTATATACTAAGAATACTTGGTTCTTTTACCCTTTTTTGGGTATTAAAGTTTTCTATTTAAGAGGCCTATCTGAATATTTGTTACCAATATTCATTTGAAATCTTGATTCTTAAACTAGGGTACATTGGACAACGTAACCAATACCTTGTGATACTTTGGCCAAATATTTTCACATGTTATTCATATTCATATTCCTAGACAACATACTCATCAAATGGAATATGTCCTTCACCCCACTTCATATGTTATCTAGAATGGCCTTCAATAACTTTTTTCATTCCACTTATCCAAGCTTCAACCCTAATCAAGTTTAGCAACATAGATTGGTATAGAGAACCACTCGTGGTGACTAAAGGTACATAGACATACTCAATCGACCTAAGTTGATTGTGTGTGCCTAGTTACCCTAAGTCGTTCGTGAGTTACCCCCTATACAAAAGCATGCTCCTAACCTGACCTAGAGTATAACTAAGGCCAAGTATGAGTTTATGTAAATATAGATGATCCAATTATGAAGGGTGTTATGACATGTCAACTGCAATAGAATACCCTCATGAAGACCCAAGTCTTCATGATGGCATGGTACTATAGTTGGCATGTGCCAACATCCTACGAAATCATCTCATTTAGATATACATGTCCAAATAATAAGTTGATTACTTACTTATATTCTTAATTAAGATTTAATTTCAGTAACCCTGTTGAATCTTTAATTTCTTTAAACATTAAGGTTGCTAGCCATAAATGATTTACAATTTCCATGTAGATAGATTTGCATCTAAATCCCTTCCCCAAAGGTTTGTGTTTCATTATTTAGTATATTAATTTAAGATTCAGACTTACAAACAAAATCAACATACCAATAATAAGGTTAACTTACTTAGCTTAACCAAGTTTAAGCATGATTGAATTCAGATTCAGATTCCTTTATAATAGACTTCATTAAGATGAAGTCTATTTATTGTATATGTATTTATTCTTTTCAATTGCATCATTCTGATTAAGATTTAATAAGAGGGAGTATACTTTCCTCCTTCCGAATATTATTTGGGTATGATTCCCAAAAGGTCTTAACGGAATGCTTATCCTTGCAAAATATTTTCCTTTCCTCTTGACTTATATTAGTTAGGATTCATTGCAAACTATTACATTGTACAAGGTAACATAATGATTTTTCACTTTTGTAATCATCATTTAATGTCTATAATTACTTAGTTAAATGATTAGCTATGAATTCCAACTTGATAAGTTGCATTTATTTAAGGAATAGAATATCAATTCCCTTTTCACCTATTTCATTTTAAGTCCAACTGAAAAGGTTCAAAACAGATATAATTATGAGAGAATAAGTATAAGTTACAAATTCTCTTTACATAATGCATAAGAGAATGACACATCAAATAAAATTAACTCTCAATCATTTTCCATTCATCAAGGTAAAATACAAACTTTACAAATCTAATCATTATAGACATCTTTCATGTCAAATAACATCAAAGCTTAGTTAAGAAATACAACTTTTCCCTTTTTCAATTACATTTAAAAAGAATCATCATTCCTCGTAAAAGATCCAAAAATAAGAAGCATCATAAGAGAAATTGTCTTCTTTCTCACTTACGAAGTCCATCTCAGTAACAATTTATAGCATGGGTCGGTTCATCAAACCGAGCATGATAAGCACTAAGCATTAAAATGATGTGCTTTCCACTAACTGTTTCATAAAAAGAACTCTACTTTTATGAAACAATAAAGCATTACATATAGATACATTATGAAGAAATAACAATCATGGTAGGAAGGATAAAGTGATAAATCACATTATATTAAGTAAAGATCATGATATAATCAACGCTCTTGACCACTAATTTCATAAGGAACTATATCGGATAAGTAATTTTCATCATAATTACTTATCTCATTTTTACTATAGATATTTATAGTTAATTCTTGATTCTTGAAACTAATTCAAAGAAATATGGTATCTCTAATAGCTCCCAAACATAGAATTATTTTAAATAAGCAACAAACCATAGTACATAGCATTATCCTAATTCATCATATAATATCTAAGATCAAATTCATTCAATACTTGAGGATGGAATTGAGAATGAACCAACAACATCCTAAAGCAAGAGTTCCCTTATTTTTGATACTAATCCAATTTCAAATTATCAGTCAAGGAGAAGAAATATAGGTTTACCCTCCAATTAACCACTCAGCTCCATACAGGAGTAATACAAATGAGGGGAAAGTGAATCAGATGAAAAAGGAGAACAACTTAAGTCTTCCATCAGAGTTCAACAAAAACAACATTGTATTCAACAACTCAGGAAAGAGAGAAAAATTAGCAATAAGTACGAATGTGAGGATCCCATTATCCTTTCCTAAAAAAACATATCGAATAAAAGAACGATACGGAACCGATCAAGAGATCTTTAAACTCTTATCAAATATTGAAAAAATAGAACTAATTGGTAAAGAATTGAAATATAAGACTGCAACATGCAAGTCAACTATCAATGATGGGTTTCTCTCAATCGTAAAACAAGAACAACCACAAGCACATTAGATACAACTAAAATTATGTATTCAAATGAGTTCAGTTAGCCACAATACATTTAGTATCAATAATAACTGAAAATTCAAATTCATACAACCTTATTAGCTTCAGACACTACAAATAAAGCTTAATCATCCTTTGTAGAAAATGAATACAAGATTTATAGTCAATTCAACACATATTCCCAACTGATAAAAGGAAAAATTTTGGTAAGAAAGGAAAGAACCCAACCAGGATTCTAACACAATGAGGAATAGTAAAATACATAACCCTAAGACAGGTGTTCAGAGTCAAATTCGAAGATGAATATCAAGTCAAAAACGTTCCAGCCATTTACTTAGTATAGTCAAAATTGAGCTTAATCCAAAGTTAAATATAACTACTTCATTCCTACAACATCACCTAAATATCAAATTCTAATGATAATAACTAGTAATCTAACAAGATGAACTAATAAGGCCACTCTTGAAGCACAAAATGTCATTCTAGAAAGATACATATCATTTAATAAGTCCTTCCAAAATCATAACAACAGGGTAATTACCAAACCTTCCATCAAACATATTTTTAACAAGGAGATTCATTCAAACCTAGAAACAGGTAAGCCATCAATAAATCATTTCATAACATGTTGGTGGGAAAACAACAATGTCATCACAAAAGTCTCAGAAGAAGCTAAATCGTGTTTTGTCAGAGTTTGAGCAAGGATGAACAATTCTAAAATGAATTCCTTTCTTAACAATATAACAAAGTTCTCATATTCAAAACGTATTAAGCTAAAGAGGAGTAAACTTATTTACTATTATTTCCAAACCGAATGAAATATTCATAGCATTGAATCATAATTTAATAATTGAGCATAGATCAAATAGAAAAAAAAAAAAGGGATATAAATCATCTCGAGCTCAACAAAAGATAGCCCGATTCTAACCTTCCCTTATTTTTTTATAAAATAACATCCCAATTCCTATCTTATCAAATAGAAAACCCCTCTGTTCCAAATGTATAGTCAACAGAAGATCACACAAATTGACAACATTCTAGTTCTAGTAGAAATTAAAGCACGATTCACTCATTTACTCATCAAGGAACAAACCCAAATTCAATTTCATCAAACAAGTAAACCTCATCAGAAAAATATAGTGAACAATTCAAGCATGAATGCTAAATAAAATCACAAATAAAAACCCATTTGTTTCCAAGAGTATATTTCTTTTAATGAAGAAGTTTAGTAAAAAGTAGAACAACTTAATACAAAGATCCTATCTTGCACGATAGAGCTTCTATTGATTTTCCAAAGATTTCCAGTTGATCCTCCACAATCTCCTTTTTCCAAAACAACATCAACAACCTAATCCTCCTGCTTCTTCTTATACTTCCATAGGTTCAGAAATAGCTCAAAGATGCTAAACAAAATAACAAAGGATTAAAAATAAAATTGTTGGTTTGAAGAACCAGAACCCCATGCGAGATCAAAACCAAAAAGAACAAATGATCAAACAATTTCCCCCAAAATATGCTTACATATTCTCCTAGGCATTTTCTTCCACTACAACCAAGGTAATTAATAAAATGAATGCCACTTTCCCTCCTCTTTATTTATTCCACCGCCATTCATATTTAATGAGTCTTTTAAATCCAAAATATGTACATGAATTCATTTAGAGATAATGCTAGCTAGACGTCTCCTATTTCCCATGCCTCTTCCAAAACTCGATAGTTCGAGCTCAATAAATTCAAAATCAATTCTCATAAATTCCTTAGAAACCGTCACCACCAGCTCACCACTTGCCATGTATCCCTTAGGTCTCCCCTTTTGCTTAGTATTAGTTTAGGTTATATTATCATTAGCTAGGTTTCTACCCTAGTTCTTAGGTAATTTTAAAACTTTTCCATAATCAAAAATTCCAACATAGGTTAATATATAAACCATAGTAGTTTAGAAATAGGTCTAAGGTAGGTCAGAATTACCTTAGATTAGAATCAACATAGTATATAACATTACAACTTAGGTTAAATTCAAGTAGCATTAAACATTCGACAAAGGAAAAGGTATTTGCATTAATAGCCTAATGTGAGCCCTTAATCCTCTCACGCTATTTAGCGTTATAAAATATTTATCAAGGAGGTCCAAGTTCACCATTTACAACATGATGCAAAGTAAGGACACACTGAACCCGGGTCCTTTAGATTTATAAACAAAACACAACTCATTTCCACTCTACATTTCATTCTAGAAAGTCGATATCAAGATGATCAATAATAAGAACTGAAGCATACCTTGGATCAATGGAATTGATCCAAGGTTTTGTTGTTAACATAAGATAAGTATGAAAACAACAATACATGTTCACAACTTACAGTTTACAAAGCAAGAATGACTTCATTTCTAAGTAAACAGAATTTCAGCAAGGATGAATCTTTGAAAAACAATAACTTATCCATTGCAAACATGATTTCCAAAAGTCAAAAGAATACACCTTCCTAAGAAAAATCACATGTCAATGTTTGCAATGTCAAAAGTGGAATTCATCATAGTAATATTCATGTCAAAGATGTTAAAACAATGATACTTAGAATATTCCATATTTTAGGGCACTAGAGAGAAACACACACTTTACACTTATGCATCGATTGTAACTTTGTAGAGGAGGGAGAATGACCATTTCTTAAGGATCATACATCCACGAACATCATTGTGATGTTTAAACTATATTCCTCTTGAACCATTTAGACCATTATCATTTCGAGATTATTCCAAAGACTTAGTGTATAAACAATATGGTCATTTTCATTCATTATGTGTTTTTTTAATTTTGAAATGAGGGACTATAGAAGATATTTTTGACGTTCAATGAATTTATGGAAATAAATCCCTAAAATGATAACAAAATTAAAATTTTAGGATATCCTCTTTAGTTTTAAATATGAGCTTAAAATGAGCACCAACATCAGCTCCATCTCGGGGAAGGACACTCTCGTGAGGGTTTCACAATAATTATAAACAAAAATTTCATAGTTAATAGGCCAGGAGTCTAGTCCATTGGTCGAGTTAGAAAATAAAAGATACCATTGACCCCTAAACAAATACAAAACATACCAAAAATAGGAAAACGGGAAGAATTTGATCGCTTGATATCATAGTAACAAAATAAATAAATAAATAAACAACAAAACTATAAACTATATCAAAAATACACATGAAGGTATCATATAATGAAATAAATAATTAATATTCCTCCCATTGATAGTAATTTCAAGCAATTTTCCCTCCAAGTCTCTTAAGAAGAAAGTGTGTTCCCCAATTCTAATTTCAATGGAGTAAGGACCCATCCACAGGGCATCAAATTTTCCATGATTTCCCTTGTCTTCATGCTTGTTGTCCCATAACAGAACCAAATCTCCAACATGGAAAATCCTTGGAGTAATTTTTGTATCAAATATTTTCTTAAGTTTATCTCTAAAATTAGCATTCCTCTTATGTGATTCTCTTCTCACATCATCTAATTCTATAATTTGGTTGATAATTACATCATAAGGATTCAACCCTTCCCCTTTATAATTTTTACATTTATTGATAAGCATATAATTACAAATGAATGGGTAAAAGGGCTAGAACACCATAAAATAACTCAAATGGGCTTTTGCTAGTGGATCATTTATTTATAATTCTATCTTTTTGTAGTGCTAATTTGATTTGTTCACCCCATTTCCTTTTATTCAATTCTTATCTTCTCCCGGGGTTTTTGAGCATGTTCTTGTTACTTGATTCTACCTACCCATTTCCTTAGGGATTGTAATTTTATACATAGGCTAAGGTTATGCCATATTCATAGCACCTTATTTCCAATGGTTTAGGTTTGAAACTCATGGAATTATAAACAACCACCTTTGTGGGGACATCAAATCTACAAATTATGTGACTAAGGATGAATTAAATAACCACTTGATGAATTTCCTTCTTGGTAGGAATGACTTCAACGCACCTTGTGAAATAATCAATTACCACCAATATCTTTCAATGATATTTACTTGAAGAATCTGATATCTAACCTATAAAATTAAATCCCCATTAGTTTAATAGAGAATCCACTAAGATGGGATGTAGGGTCACAGATCAAGAATATTTCAGCTGCTAAAGAAACGGTGGCAACTTTAACATTTTTCGGATCAAAAGAGCAACATCTTTGACAAAGGAAGGCTACCCGGTAGTCTTCTATCAAGATCTTATGAGAAGTGACTATTTGATAAAAATGGCTGCCATAGAAACCTCCATGAAACTCATTAGTTATCTTGGGTGCCTCTTCCTCTATAATACATCTCAAAAAAAAATTTGTAGGATTTTCCAAGCTTGATCTATGATCGGTTTAATCGTATTTTTGGTAAAACAATTTTATTGTCCTCTGATTTTTATCTAATTCAGCTAGAAAAATTAGGCTATATAATTAGTAAACTATATCTCTATACTAAGAAAAGGTTCTTACTTTCTCATTAGGGTGTTTTTCATCGCTATCAATATTGTGTATTTCAACAATCTATAGATTTATCTCCGTCATCAATATTGCTAAGCCCAAACCTCTAACAAGTTTTTAATCTATAATTCCATATCATAATCTTGAATTTTGTTCACTAACCTATACCTAATGCTCGAAATATCCATTTAAGATAGGGGTAAGTGTAGAAAGTTGGGGGACAATTAAGTGGACATCAAATCCTAAATTTTACATCAAAAACAACAAAACATCAAATTTAGTCTTTTGCAGGCTTGAACCATGCCGGAAAGTAAAAAATATGTCATAAAAATGGTACCATCACATAGGGGAGACTGTTAGCTTTGTATAAATATTGATTTTAAAGTGAATAGAATAGGATAAACATCATTTTATAATTTATTACTAATAGTAGGTCTTTAAGACACTTTTTCTGTGAATGTTTATGTCTACATTTAAGACTAATTTTGTTTCACTTATTAGAATGTGATAAAACTTATACCATCACAACCATGGTGAAATTATATACATGTTCAAAAAAATAATTATTTGATTTCAATATTTTTGTTGAAGTTATGGTAGGCAAACAACAAGTGCTCTGTTTTCTATATGTTTTCACACCACTTTCACGGAAAAAATCATAAAAAATAAAATTTTGCTCAAAAAAATACAAAATAAAATCTATCCCAAGATAAATAGTAGGATCTAACTTCTCACCAAATGAAATATATATATATTAATTTTTGGTCATCCAAATCGTGGGCAAACGGACTACAATCTTATAGACATTTTAAAAATACCAAGTCATTGAATTTTGAGTGTTTAATATAGCTAAACTTTCCCATTTTTAAAAAAATTAGTAGTTTAGAAACTAGATTCTGGATTCTATGATTCATATTAATATACATTTTTCTAATTTTGAGTGTATGCATTGCTAATAATCCCTACAAGTTGATATTATGTTGTTATTTGCAATATGACGTCCACTTATGACCCCTTTTTTGTCCCCCAACTTGTTGCACTTACCCTAGGATGTCTTTCACCATTGTATGAGGCACATAGGCTATGATTTTGGAACTCAAAATATAAGGTTTGAATAATTTAGTGCCTTTGACTAAGGAAAAACCTTGTTTCTCCATAGTATAATATTTTAACTTAGACCCCTATAAAGGATTTAGTGAATAAGTAAATAGGTTTCTCATTCTCTTCTTCATATTTCTACAATAGTGAAGAAGAAATTCCATTTTCATAAGAAAAAGAAAACACTTGAAATTCCTTTATCTAATTAGAGATAGTTAATATAGAGGAAGTATCCGAGTTTCTCCTTTATTCCTTCAAAATCTTGGACAACCCATTCTCCCCACTTGATAACTTGATCATTTTTTAACATACTTGCGATAGGAGATAAATTTCAGAAAAGTTGGAAATAAACCTTCTTAAAGAATTAATCTGTCCAAAGAAGGATTGGATGCATTTCTTAGATATGGGTATGGGGACTTTATCAATTACTTCCACCCTTTCATGATTCATCATAACTCCCTCATGTGACACTATATGTCCCAACAACTTTACCTTCTACACCCAAAAGTGAGATTTATTTGGATTCAATGAGATAAAATATTCTCTACATTAGATCAAGATCTTTTCAAGGTTCTCCAAATGATCACCCCTTTTTATAGAGAAGATAGTTATATCATCATGATAAATTGCAATGAAATCATAAATAAATATAAATAAATCCACATGCATGGTTCTTTAAAAAAATTCTCCTGCATTTATTAATCCAAAAGGAATCCTAACATAGGCATATGTTCCCTAAGTGGTGGTGAAAGAAGTTTTATATTGTTATGAATTTATCACTACTACCTAGGTGTAACCTGAGAAGCCATCTAATGTATAAAATAACTCATATCATGTCACTTTTTGTAGAATATTATCCATGTTAGGTAATGGGTAATTATCTTTGAGTGATTCTTTGTTTAAATTCTTAAAATCCACACAAATCCTAATATCCCCATTCTTCTTTCTAGCTAGTAAAAATTTTTCACCGTTGTGGTGTACCTAGTGGGATGGATTACCCCACCATAGTTCAAAAATTTTAACTAGTCTTGCATATTATTAGCAAAGATAGGTTTAATAGGTATTTTATACTTCATAAATGGCTTCGTATGAGGTTATAAATGTATTTAATATTGAAAAGAATCCTCCCTATAAGCCTTTAGCTCATAATAAGACCATGCAAGACAATCTTGATATTTTCTCAAAAATTTGGTATAATTAAATTGTCTTTTTCTTCATTCATGTTACTCCCCTTCTAAAATTTTCTTGGATTATGAGAAGTTATAGAGTTATATTCCACAAATCCTTTAGGTGTATAGAATATTTTGTTTATAGCTCTGTCCACACTATCAAAATTATATTCAAGGATAACAAGTCCCCTAGTGATGGTGTTTGTTTTAAAATGAATTATATCATTATTAAAGAGGGTTTCCTTTCATTCACTCAACACCACCATAGGTTTAAGTTCCATGAGTTTATTTCTAAACTCACCTCTTTAATTCAAAAACCTTTGGATTTTAGCATCATCTTTAAATACCATAATTTGAATGTTATCAGGGAATCGAGGGCCTAATAAACACTTCTACTTTATAATTAAAATATGGAGACACATTTTTATCGTCATATTGAGGCGTTAGCAATACCAACTTTTAAATTGTTACATTGCTACATATCTTCTAGTGTAGGAGATTGAAATAATCAAACAATTCAATGAAATCCCAAACTATATGTTTATATTGTTTTAACCTTTGGGTTTTTGTTCAACATATTTCCTAAATTATTTCACAAATACCTCATAATATCCTTTGACAATCATAACTTTAAACCCATATCTCTACACAACTCTTAAACCAAGGAGTTGTCCTTCATATTCAACTATATTGTTGGTACATTTAAATTTTAATTTGAAGGAGAAGTTGAAAGAACCATGGTTTAGAGAATGCAATACTACTCAACACCATTTCCCATACTATAAAATTCTCCTTAAAATTTCATAGTCCATGGGAAATTTATATCTTCAAGGTGTGCATTCATATCCATACATTGATATTAGAAATCAACACAACCTACAAAGTTACCCAAGCTGTATCAACAAATAACACTTCATAAGAAGCATTAAGAGGGTATTCTATAAGGTAAAACATCTTTTCCTCTATGTGTAGCTTGAATATTTTTCCTTCCAAAGTTATGGAAGAAAATTAAAATTACCTCCAAAATTTACTGCCCATTTTTTTGATAACAACATGCCCCATTTGGAAAGGTAATCAACTATAAAAACATTCATATTTAAATACTTACCCAGATAAGTAGAAAGTTACACAACTAAGACTTTGTGAGACCCAACCACACGTATCTTCCTAGAATCCATGGAAAAACACTTCCAAAAAGTAGATGTTATCTTAATATCTAGCTCATTCATTATTGATCATGGGATGATGTTGTAGGAGGACCACTGAATCAAATATGCATATATGGATAAGTTTTCCATTAACAATGATGATATATTTTTAATTTCAGCCTCAACGATAGTATTTGGAGTCACTATATTACTTGCATCCCTCTCCTTTATGGATAAATCCTATTTCAAACACAAATATTCAAATGCCTTCTATGTTTTGGAATCCTAAGTAATTTTACAATAGGAACAATGATCTTTATTTGGATTATGATCTATGCCATATCACATGTGGTGTACTTGGGCGAGGGATGTATTGGGGAAAGGGTAACTAATTTATCTACAAGAATACTATCCTTTATTTCTTGGGTTAGGGGAGAAGTAATTGGATTTAGAGTAATGAAATTTCCTTTATCTGATATACTTCTCTTAGGAGTGTCCTTTGCAACATTGGTCAAGATAGACATAATTTCCTTATGAGTAGGTGTAGGTATCTTAACATGATTACTACGTAAATTATATTCTTTTTCTTGGGAAAAAACGTAACTTATAACTACTCTCTATCCCCTTTTGAGGGAATTTAACCATCATATTTATAAATCATCAATTCTCTTAAATATTCAAAATTATGATTTGGGATCTTGAAATACTAAGCCATATAAATATCAACATTAATTAAGAAGGGATGGAAAATACAGATTAGTGCAAGCCCAAAATTCTACCACGGTTCTAACACAAAAGAGGTTGGTATAATTTTCTACATATATTGAATCCTTTTGACACTCCAACATACATACATCAAAAAATCATCTTCATCTTGACAGGTTGGCTACAAGAAGCATGAAGAAAAATACATTTATCACACCAATCAATAGTTTTTTCCTCCTCTACCACACAAAATATTGACATCAAGTAATTTGGGAGTCGTTGTTTGTCCCTAAAGACATGTTTTTTTCCTTAACTCGTGGGGCCTTTTCCTCTATCCTTCACCCCTTGATTTCCTTTGGAATGAATCCAAAATCTATTATGAATTAGGGCCTCTTGTTGAGCACGAGGATTAGGATTCAACCCATTCTCTTCTCTATTATTTTTATGAAATTTCCTTAACTTCTCCAGCCAAGGTATTAACTACCTCTTCCAATTCCATAGACTTACTAAAGGTTTTTGATTAATCAATTTGACCCCTTCTCTCTTTAGAGGATTTCTATCTTCTTTTATGTTATTATCTATCTATATATCCATAGAAAAATATTGAATCGAGTCTCAAGGGTCTTGTCTCTCAAAAATAAGTTTTTTTAAGCATTTGAGTAATTGATCAAATAAGACTCATTGTTTGGTCTTATGTTGTTTAGAAACCTAGTATTAAAATATTTCACACACTCATTAGGGTTATTCTTGATGTTATAAAATTATTTTAAAAGAAACAAAGGGTCATTTCTATCAATATATTGTATTTTAAAAGAATTTTTTATTTCCCCTAGAGTCAATTGATCTTATAGGTAATTAATTGTACCATTTTCTAGCTTCTTCTTCAAGTGTGTGTATAAATAACTTGACATACAAATAATCAAAATCAACATCATAATAATGCATGATATTTTGGAATAACTTAAGATGTCGGTCTCAAATAATAGCATTATTCCCATTAAACAAAGATAGTTTATTTCTAATTTCATTAGGAACCTCATTAGGATAGCCTATTATATCATTGAAATTTACTAGTTGGTATGTAGTGAATATAAAAGGAGCTATAGGGGATATTGATCCATTTTATTTTGTGATGAATTTTTAAATGGATCACTGTGTGATGGGGAATAGGAGTCTTTTGGGGAAAAGGGGTATGATCCACAAAATGGAATATTTTAGGGATTCATTTTCACAAAAACACTATATTCTCTCATGTAAAAAATGTGGAAGCCAAGGATGGTCTCTATCAATTTTAAGGGTTTAACCCTATAGGAATAAGGAATGTAAATGCTCTTTAGGCCTATTTGCTTCAGAATTATTAGATGTGCTAGAGTAATCTTATATAAAAGGAGGATTATATTTAGGGTATTGAACACCCTTACTTTCTAAGTTTTGTCCTTCTACGGGTTTCCACTCTTGCCTCCTTCTCAACCGCATACTTTCATATTTTGGGAGCAATTTTCTTGTAGGGTCATATCTAGAAAAGGACCTTCATCCTTCAAGTTTTATGAAATGGAGAGTTAATAAACAAGGTGTATAAGGTACAAATAATACTAGTCTAGCCCAATGTTTTGTTTGAAATTTGGATCTGCCACTTGAGCCTTGCACTCTACAAATGTAGATTAACTCAAAAATACTTTTGGAAAACCACTTCACAACTTCGCATACAAAATATTTTGTAAATTTTTTTAAAATATCTTGATAAACATGATAACCTACTTCCATCTTTATCATAAAGGATAATGTATAGGTTTGTTTTTTTTTTGGAAAACCACAGATAACACATCAAATTAATCCTTACTTGTAGGACTTTAGAATTTTTTTCAAAGATGAATACCACGAGCCTAACATGGATTAAATTCCTTGGTAACAATGCAAAAGCATGTTAGCTCTAAATTTTACAACCCAAAGACTTGACATCACTTTCTCATGGAAGGTTGGCTTAGAGAATGATAGATGTAGTGGGATATGTCATTTTTTTGGGGGATGTATATGAAATTCTCTTTTTCACTAGGATTTTAGTATGATTAGGAGGAATGTACATATCCAATGTCTTAATAATATTAATTTTGGTCTTACCTAGACCAAGATAAGAGGACCCATGATATAACCAAAATGGAGGAAATACATTTTGCACATTATTCGTATGAATTTATTAGTGATAGTTCAATCGACGAGTATGAACATGAAAGAAATATCTACTCGCTAGAGTTGTCATAGAATATTACATACACTCGTATATCAGACACATGTTACTATAGATAATAGAACTTGGTTCTTGTACATCATTTTATAGGAAATTTGGATTAGAATAGGTTTTCATAAAGGATGCTTCAACTAGAACACAAGTATGGTGTATGAATATTATAGTTATGGTAATGATGATGGGGTGGTAAGATATGTATATTATGTGGAAAAGGGGAGAGTAAATAATGGTCAATTCCTAAAAAAATGTATTGGTAACCACTATGACATCCTATTGTTATGGAACATAGTGAATGGAAAATTAAGTAATAACAACTTCTAAGAAAGATTTGCATTCATTGATACTCAATTAACATAAATGTTTACAAATAATCATCTAAACACTCAATAAAAATTGTCATGCAAGAGTTCTAACAAAATATTCATTGCCTTTATTTTCATATACCGAATATATGTTATAAGGCTGAAAAAATCACTAACCATATTAAATATAGCAAAGTAAATTCTACTTTGTACAGTATTTATTTAGTGACCAAAAATGTAACAACCAAGGACTGATCTAGTGTACTATGTATAAATGCAATGAACATAGATATTGGAGAAAAAGTTATGATTCATTAATATTTATTCAACATACAAGATACCAAAATACATCTTTGAAATCATAAAGTCACATATTTCATACATTTTCCATTGAAGGAAATGGTAAAATATAGAGTTACAATTTTTTTTTATCAACTTATAAGAGAAAATCCATAATGTGTAGTAATGAGTCTTAAGTTTTACAAAAATGGAGAGAATATCTTCTAACTGCGCAAAGATTCAACTTTTAGTTATTCATTTTCGAAAGGTTCTATCATTTTTTTGTAAATGTGGATGTGTGTGAGATATTCCTTCCTACATCATCATATTCTTTTTATCTTACTCACTTTTTCCTTATGACACATGTGTTTAATCATAGAAATAATGTGTTACTGGCTCCATTATTCCAACTAATTTGATATATACCTTTATAGAAAATATTTATTGGGAATTGGATGGCTGCTTCATTTCATTGGAATAATATATCCCCTTTGTGTGAAATTTAAATAAAGCAAGATAAGACTTTAATGAAAATAATCATCCATTTTCCTCCTTCTTCATCCTGTGTCAAGCATTTGGATTAATTCTACAATGGATTGTGACATGATGCTTTGCACAAATATTTGTAGAAGTTGGCCTTTTATAAAGCCTCACTTTATATTCATATACATACCAATTTATTTTTGTTTGTTGATCAAAAATTTCTACACGATACTCAGTGATATTCATTTCAAGAAATAACAGAGTTAAAAATTTGAAGAAACCTAGTTGAGCTTTCTTTAGAAGCTCTGCAGCAATCTTGAATCTTTCAAGCCCTAATCAATATTTTATCAAAATACTTTTTAGGATTGAATATTATGATGAGCCTGTTGGACCTTTGAATCAATGTGTTGTTCATCAGGACTTAATGTGAAAACTTATGAGGATGGCCCCTTTCTTTTCTATGTTTTAGGTTTTTTTCCATCGCCTTTTTTTTCTAGAATATTATGTTCAACTAGATAATTTGAAGCAATTCTAGATCTACTATAGGCCAATAATTATTGAAAAATCCATTGCAATATCACCCACTTTATTTAAACTATAAGTAATGGCATGTGAAATTACAACACATGAGGCCATACCGATTGCAAATGAGCCCAATAAGGACACATATCTATTTCTCCATCGGCTTGTTGAAGTGGTGAAAAGTGTTTCCATTCTAGAGAAATCTATGGAAAAGTACAATTCTAAAGAATTTCCAGTGGTACCTCAATCTCCCTTGAAGAAATTCCACATATTTCCATTTGATTCAGTTATTACACCCATTCAAATTCAACATCCAAGTCCATTCATCGTCGTGGAACAAAGACATACCTAGTTAGTGGAGAAAATATTATGGAATGGGCCTTTTCCTTTGAGAGGAAAATTGAGTTAATCAAAATACTAGAAGGCCCAAAAATGAGCATTAAATAACTCATGGTGAAAGGAATGTCTCAATGGTTGGCATGTAATGTAGAATATGTATTTAGTGCCCAAGACCTCAAGGAACATGAATATCAGAAGAATAAACTACAGGCTCAACTCCCTACCTTTAAAGAGGATTTTGTAGTCATCAATTAATACAATGTTAGCTACAACAAAAATTTCTTTAAAATCTATATAAAAAGTATTTATGTAAATTATGAGGGCATGGGCCCCTATAGAATCCCCATTTTATATGTTCTATATAAATATGTAACAAGTTTCTTCCAAATGATTTCATGTTGACTCCAATTCATATAACTTCATGTCTTCATATGTCAACTAGTTTTGGATAGGTATATTCCTTCCATGTTTAAGGTCTATGTCATTGATGCAATCCCATGTTTTTCCCCTTATTGTGGTGAGATATTTTATGTTTTTTTTTAAAAATCATTCTCAATTGGATGGCCCCTTCATATGTATGTTGTTCCCCTTTTTGTTCAGCACAAACAATACCTTCATTTTCCACCAACTAGTCATCCATCTACGCTACTTCATCAAGTTTGGGTAAAATTCCATCCTAATAATTAAGTTAATCCTTAAACTTTTCCATTTATTCATTTACTTCCTCTAGCTTCTCAGATACCTACTTATAGCATTCCATTGTGTTTCTTATGATGTTTGTGCCCTTTTTAGACAATTTGTCTTTCCATTTTGTTATAACATTGATTGTCTCCTTTGAATCATTGGCTACTACTATGGCCTATAAGCTTACAAAAATGGAAATTTATTATCCTTAAGTAGGAGGTTATAACCATTATTACACATAGGTTGATAGAACATGAACCTTTCACCTCAAATACTTATTAATTTCCTTATCATTATCAATTTTTTAGATAAGGCCTATTATGGCCATTGAAGCTCCGTGCTTGAAAAATTCTTTAGTGTGTTTCCCTAAGGGAATAATATTGATTTTGTAGTCATTCAGTATAGCCTCAAATTTCAACACATCTCCCTTTTGAGTTGCAATTTCTAGTGTCCTTGGCCCCTAGGGTCTGTAAGGGTTTTTGATACTACATTATCTTTCTTCAGGGCCCTTTTTGGTTTGGAAAACAAAATAATCTCAATATTGAAAGTATCCAATTGGTTTTTTTCCTTTTCTTCTCTTGGGAGTATTTTTCCCAAACATCCTAATATGAGGGAATTCCCTCCTTTTGCATATTGGGGTACCTACTATGATGAGCTAGAAAAAGCAACAATTTCATTGGTGGTAGCCTGAGACATCCTTAAAGTTGGAGATTGTATTTATGGGAATTTTATTCCTACCACTACCTCCTCTAGTTCAACCTGTGGAATACTTGTCTCCTCCTGCCCCACTTATTTTTTTTTTATCTATTTCAGGATCCTTAGTCTACTCATCTATAGGGTCTAGTTCTTGAAATTCCTCATAGGATTTCTCTTATTCCTTAATTTTATCCATTTCATGGATTACAATTACTTTGTTGACCTTTTCTAGTGCCTATTCCATGGGGTCAATAGGAACATTTGGATCTCCTTGGGTTCCGACACCTTCCTCTTATTGAGTTTGTACTTTCTTGTAGGAAACTACCTCCTTCACTCGTTCCTTTGCATCTTTTACCTCAATTTTTATTATTTCAACTATAGACACTACAATTTCAGCTTGTTGCATGTCTTGGATAGCTACAGATTGGCTCTTTACTTTGTACCAATCAATTTCTATTGACTAGCTATCCAATGGGGTAACATCAATTCCTTCCTCAATATTTATACTTTACAATATGTCAAGTAAAAACCTATGTTTGGATTCACTTGTCCTTGAGTAATTTTTGGAATAAAATATTCTTTCCCCTAATTGGGTGTAACTAAATCTATTACTTCAAGATTATCTATTTCCTTTCCATATATACCCAAAGTTGGAATATCCCTGCCTTACCAGTGTCTCGATAGCTCCTTTAGAGGGGTATACAACCACGACTATTTTGTTTTTTTAATATTTCAGATTAGGATCCTCCTTTTCTTGACTACTCTGTACTCTAATATTTGGGTCCAAATAAAGAAATTATCCTCGTATTTGTTTACCCTTAATATATGACCATGGTAAGGTCGTTATAGGGTTTCTAGGATTTGAAGCATATGGGATCTTAGCTTGTAATGGGAATTTCTGGGTGATTGAGGCATCTTTCATAGTCTTCATTAATAGGTCTTCATCCTTTTGGGTTAAAATAGACATATAAGTACCTGTATTTCTTGTAGAAGTAGTATAATCCTCTATCATTCCACTAGTTGGTTTCTTAGAAGGAAGCTAAGGTGCCTCCCCTTTAATAAATCCATCTTTCTTTTCCCTTATTTAATTAGACAAAGACCCTCCTTGAGGATTCCCAAGGCCCTTTCCTCTTACATTACCTTAGTATTCTATAATGATAAATCCAACCCCTTAGTTGTCAACACAATTAAGGTTATTCTTATTACATCAACATTTATGACCTATAATTGTGTTGTTTCTACTTGATCACAATCTATTGGATCAATAGGTTTCCCTACCAAATTCATATCAATAAAATATTTTATTACCACTTGATGATCATAAAAAAGTTCTTGAGGTAAAATTGCCACTTTATAATCAATTAATTGTTGTAAATTCATCCTAAATAAATCTATCAATCTAACCTCTTTTTCATCTCTAAAATTCATCCAAAAATCCTCATAAATGTGACTCATGCTCATATAAGCTTCCTAATAGTGTGATAATCACCCACCTGATGTCATAATTCATACTTGAATGAAAATTTTACTTTTCTAATCTATTCATTTCCTCATCTAGAAGCATGGATTTTATAACTATTGAGCATGTGTATCTCCAAATTACGATTGAGAACTTGATATTAGTCTTGTTCTTACCATCAATTAACTTATGCATTTTTCCAACTACCCGAAATATCCAAGAGTGCCCACTTATCATCTAGATATCTAGAAAACATGTAAGGGTTCCCATAGAAACCACTTACCCTTATGTAAGTAAAAAATATGAATTGGATAGTGTAGCACCCATAGTCATTGATTACCCTTCTTGGAGCTATAAATATTATGAATGGTTCTCACTCTTGTGTAAAGATACATATGATGGATGCAACAAAGGAATCTTGTATATTTCTAAATTTTCCTTTATGATTCTAAAAATTCAACTTAGGGTAGACATCATACACACTATAATTAGAGAAATATTTCATTCTTGGGATCCCCAAGGAGAGTCTTATAGCATGTAACATTGTAAAAAAATTAAGAAGTCATGTAGAATTCACATATGATTATGTTTCCCTCTTTAATTTGCTTGAAAAAATTTATGAGTTTCTCATGGATGGATGTGCTTATAAATTTAACCCTAAAGATATTTTAATCGCTAAATAGAATGACCTAGATTAAAAATAAAACATCCACTCTTGAAAATTATTGGAATATTTTAATCTTACAATTTTGGTAGGTATGGTGATAAGGTCCTCAACCTATTCCACAAAGTTTGGCGTGGTTAAGGGTTTTAGAAATATGGTATGATAACACTAATTTTTATCAATAAATTACTATTCATAGTTTTGGATAATTCTACATGTTTGATATTCCATAAATCTTGTGCTAGCTAAATATTAATTTCTATTGCCTTCTTGAGTTTACGAATTCCCAGTATTACTATGAATGCTTCGGTTATAACAAGATAACTCTTGCACCACTTCCATCAAATAATTTCTCAATTTCTATTTTGTAATTCTCAACACAAGCCCATACCAATTCTGGGAATCGTATCAAGGATGAAAAAGCGGCGAAAATGGAAATTCCTCTAGAAACAATTTCCGCCATGTTATACCTTCTATTTGAGGCACTCAATATTTATAAGAAATAAACTAATTCATCATTCCCTAATTTTATCTCAATTAATTCATCTAAATTTCTTGTGAGATATGATGTAATCATGGTACCATTCATTTTCATCTTCATTTTTCTCGGGAAGAAGAGCCAATTGGTCACCCAAGTATTATAGAGATCAAGGGAGGAACTAGGTGTGGGAGAAGAAATGAAAACCATGTGTCCTTCTCAAAAATACCTATGAAGGAATGAAAAACCCCATAAATCTTTAATTATTTTGGATAACTTACCCATTCTTTCATATTTATTCAAGATGTCGATTAAAAATCACATATGTGTGTTGAAAACTTCAATTTTACATGACATTATTTTCTGTAATCTAGTGCTATAATCTTATGATCACAATACTTTATTATAGGGCTTTAGAGAACTAAATTTCATCACAAATTAGTCAATGATTACCCGTCTTGTAGTTGTAGATATTCTGAATTGTTTCCATTTTTGTCTAAAGAGAAATATGATGGATGCAATGAAGTAATCATGTATCTTTCGAAAGTTTCATGTATGATTCTCAAAATTTGAATGAGGGTAGAAATCATACACCATATACTTGGAGAAATATTTCATTCTTGGGATCCCTAGAGAGTCTTATGGAATGCAACATTATAAAAAAGTAAGAAGTCATGTAGAATTCACATATGATTACATTTCCCCCTTTAGTTTTCTTGACCATTTTTATGAGTTTCTCATGGATGGATGTGCTTATGAATTTTACCCAAAATTTCTTTTAAGTGCTAAATAAAATGACACAAATATAACTAAAAATCCATTCTTTAAAATTATAGGAATATTTTAATCCTACAATTTTTCTCGGTAGGGTGATAAGGTCCTCAACCTCTTCCACAAATTCTGGTGTGGTTAACATTTTTAGAAATTTGGTATGATAACCCTTATTTTTAATCAACAAATGACTATTCATAGTTCTGGAGAATTCTACATGTTTGATATTCCATAAATCTTATGCTAACTAAATATTAATTTCAATTTCCTTCTTGAGTTTGGTAATTCTCAAATTATTCATTAATGTGAATGCTTCAGTTATAACACAAGAACTCTTACACCACTTCCATCAAATATTTTTTTAGTTTCTATGTTTTAATTCTCAATGAAGCCTATACTAATTCAGGGAATTGTATCGAGGGTGGAAAAGCATCGAAACAAAAATTCCTCTAGAATCAATTTCCACCATGTTATCACTTCTATTTGAGGCACTCAATATTTGCAAGAAATCAACTAATTCATCATTCCCTAAGTTTATCTCAATTACTTCATATAAATTTCTCATGAGATATGAAGTAATCTGGGGTACCAATCATTTTCATCTTCATTTTTCTTGGGAAGAAGAGCCAATTGGTTACCCAAGTATTATAGAGATCAAGGGAGGAGCCGGGTGTGCAAGAAGAAATGAAAACCACATGTGCTCCTCAAAAATCCCTATGAAGGAATGAAAAACTACATAAATATTTAATTCTTTTGGATAACTTACCCATTCTTTCATATTTCTTCAATATGTCAATCAAAAATCACATATGTATGCTAAAAACTTTAATTTTAAATGACTGTATTGTTTGTAATATAGTTATTTAATATTATGATCACAATCCTCTATTATAGGGCTTGAAAGCACTCTATTTCATCTCAAATTAGTCATTGATTAACCCTTCTTATAGATGCATTTATTCTAAATTGTTCCCATTCTTGTCAAAAGAGACATATGATGGATGCAATGAAGGAATCATGTATCTTTTTGAGGTTTCCTTCATGATTCTCAAAATTCAACTTAGGGTATACATCATACACCCTATAATTGGATAAATCTTTAATTCTTGGGATCCCCAAGAGATTCTTATAGCATGAAACATTGTAAACAAAGTAAGAAGTCATGTAGACTTCACATATTCTTATGTTTCCCTCTTTAATTTTGTTGACCATTTTTATGAGTTGCTCATGGATGAATGTGCTTATGAATTATACCCAAAAGATATTTTAAGTGCTAAATAAAATGAACCGAATATAACTAAACATCCACTGTTTTAAAATTATAGGAAGATTTTAATTTTATAATTTTTCTCGGTAGGATGATAAGGTCCTCAACCTCTCCCAAAAAGTCTGGTTTGGTTAAATTTTTGGAAATATGGTATGATAACCCCTATTTTTTTAATCAAAAATGACTATTTATAGTTCTAGATAATTCTGCATGTTTGGTCTTCTATAAATATTGTGTTAAATAAATATTAATTTATATTGCCTTATTGATTTTGGGAAGTCCTAGTATTACTATGAATACTTCAGTTATAACGAGATAACTCTTGCACCACTTACATCAAATATTTTTCAATTTCTATGTTATAATTCTCAAAAAAATCCCATACCAATTTTGGGAATTGTATTGAGGTGGAAAAGCATCGGAAATGTAAATTCCTCTAGAATAAAATTTCACCATGTTATCACTTATGTTTGAGGCACTCAATCTTTGAAAAAAATCAGCTAAGTCATCATTCCATAGGTTTATATCTATTACTTCATCTAAATTTCTCATGAGATATGAAGTAAGTAGGGTACCAATCATTTTCATCTTCATTTTTCTAGGGAAGAAGAGCCAATTGGTCACCTAAGTATTATAGAGATCAAGGGAGGAACCAGGTGTGGGAGAAGAAATGAGAAACACACGTGCTTCTCAAAAATCCCTATGAAGGAATAAAAACCCCATAAATCTTTAATTATTTAGGATAACTTACCCATTCTTTCATATTTCTTCAAGATGTCAATCAAAAATCACATATGTGTGTTGAAAACTTAAATTTTACATGACATTATTTTCTATAATCTAGTGTTATAATCTTATGATCATAATCCATTATTATAGGGATTTACAACACTCAATTTCATCACAAATTAGTCAATGATTACCCTTCTTGCAGTTGTAGATATTATGAATTGTTCCCATTCTTGTCTAAAGAGAAATATGATGGATGTAATAAAGGAATTGTGTATCTTTCTAAACTTTCTGTATGATTCTCAAAATTCAACCGAGGGTAGATATCAAACACCCTATACTTGGAGAAATATTTCATTCTTTGGATCCCTAGGAGATTCTTACGGCATGCAACATTGTAAACAAAGTAAGAATTCACTTAGAATTCACACATGATTATATTTCCCTCTTTAATTTTCTTGACCAATTTTATGAGTTGCTCATGGATAATTTTCTTATGAATTTTACCCAAAATATCTTTTAATTTCTAAATAGAGTGACCCATATATAACTAAACATCCACTCTTGAAAATTATAGGAAGCTTTTAACCATGCAATTTTGCTCGGTTGGGTGATAAGGTCATCATCCTCTTCCATAGAGTCTGTTTGGTTAAATTTGTTATAAATATAGTATGATAACCCCTATTTTTATCAACAAATGACTATTCATAGTTCGGAGAATTATGCATGTTTGGTATTCCATAAATCTTGTTATAACTAAATATTAATTTTTATTGCCTTCTTGATTTTGGGAAGTCCCAATATTACTCATGTGAATGCTTCAAGTTATAAAACGATAACTCTTGCACCACTTCCACCAAATAATTTTTTAGTTTTTAGGTTGTAATTATCTGCACAAGCCCATACCAATTCTCTGGGAATTGTATCAAGGGTGGAAAAGCATCAAAAATTGAAATACGACTAACATCAATTTCCACCATGTTATCACTTCTGTTTAAGGCACCCAATCTTTGTAGGAAATCAACTAAATAATCATTACCTAGGTTTATATCAATTAAATCATCTACATTTCTCATGAGATATGAATTAACTAGGGTGTCAGTTGTTTTCATCTTTATTTTTCTCGAAAGAAGAGCCAATTGGTTACCCAAGTATTATAGAGATCAAGGAAGGAACCAAGTGTGGGAGAAGAAATGAAAACCAAAAGTGCTTCTCAAAAATCCATATGAAGGAATGAAAAACCCCATAAATCTTTAAGTATTTTGGAGAACTTACCCATTCTTTCATATTTCTTCAAGATGTCAATCAAAATCACATATGCATGGTGAAAAATCCAATTTTACATTAAATTATTGTTTATAATCTAGTGCTTTAGTATTATAGTCACAATTTGATATTCTAGGGCTTGAGCACTCAATTTCATCACAAATTAGTCATTCATTACCCTTTTTATAGATGCGAGATATTCTAATTGTTCCCATTCTTGTCTAAATAGACATATGATGGATGTAATGAAGGAATCATGTATCTTTATGAATTTTCCTTTATGATTCTCAAAATTCAACTAAGGGTAGACATTATACACACTATACTTGGAGAAATATTTCATTCTTGGGATCCCAAGAGAGTCTTATGGCATGCAACATTGTAAACAAAGTAATAAGTCGTGTAGAATTCACATATGATTATGTTTCCCTCTTTAATTTACTTGACTATTTTTATGAGTTGCTCATGGATGGATGTGCTTATGAATTTTACCCAAAAGATATTTTAAGTGCTAAATATAATGACCTAGATATGACTAAACATCCACTCTTGAAAATTATAGGAATATTTTAATCCTATAATTTTTCTCGGTAGGGTGATAAGGTGCTCACCTCTTCCATAAATTATAGTTTGGTTAATTTTTTTGGAAATCTATTATGATAACCTTTTTTATCAACAAATTACTATTCATAATTCTTAGGAATTCTACATGTTTGGTATTCCATAAATCTTGTGCTAACTAAATATTAATTTCTATTGCCTTATTGAGTTTGGGAAGTCCGAGTATTACTATGAATGCTTCAGGTTATAACGAGGAAATCTTGTACCACTTCCATCAAATAATTTTTTAGTTTCTAGGTTGTGATTCTCTACACAATCCCATACCAATTCTGGGAATTGAATCAAGGGTGGGAAATCATCAAAAATGGAAATACCGCTACCATCAATTTCTACCATGTTACAACTTCTATTTGAGGCACACGATATTTGTAGGAAATCAATTAAGTCATAATTTCCTAGGTTTATATCTATTACTTCATCTAAATTTCTTATGAGATATGAAGTAACTAGGGTACCAATCATTTTCATCTTCATTTTTCTTAGAAAAGAGCTAATTGGTCACCCAATTATTATAGAGATAAAGGGAGGAACCAAGCATGGGAGAATAAATGAAAACCCCATGTGCTTCGTGTAGTCATATTTTATACCCTTAGACCAATAGTCTAATCCCATGCACATCACCTATCAATGATTGGGTCTTTGGCGCTCACCTAAGGCACACGTGGTTGTTGAGTCCCTCCTTTATGTGAGTCTTGTGAGAATGCATCATCTTATAACAGATATTCAAATGGAAATGAGCAGAAAAGAACCATGCAATATTCTAAGAACCTAGAATGATTTGTTATCTCATTGCATCCAAAAAGAGAAATAACAAGTAGCATATGGAAATGATTCATACGAAAGAAAATGCATAATAAGTATACTTCCAAACACCTAGATGATTCATAACAGAGAATTATAATCATATTAATAGATTTAATAAACACATTACAATCCCTTGAGGTTATGATAGAATCTTATATAACTATGCAGATTCGAGTCATACATCAGAACTACATTATGCTCACCATATTGCACAAAACAAAAACAATGCAAACCCATCCCTCTAGAGGTGTCATCACTTACAGAGTTCCTCTAATCCCTAACCTATAACATCCTCCATTAAGTTTCTATAGGGCTTCACCTTTCTTTTCTCTCCTCCACACTCTCCACACACTCTATCTATATCTCCCCCTCTTTCTTCTATCGAGTGCTTGTATTTATAACCTTAGTACCCATTGTCATGCCTTTCTTAAGTTATAGATTGGTGGCCAAGTGTCGAGGTAGTACTTCATGATAGTATTACTTCTTATATATGAGATCTCCACTCCCTTACAATGATGTCTTCTGAACCTTCCACCATATGTCTAGAATATTGCCTTTTTAATCCCACAAATCACCAAGCTATCACCTTATCCATAAGGGTCATGTTTTTCTCGTGTGATTACTAGGATGCCAAATGTGGCTAATTAAAAAAATTATTTTACCTTGTGCACATGTCGTATGTTTTACAACCTATTAGTAGGACTCTTCTCTGCATGCCTTCATCCCACAAGCCCACATGCCTTTTGTACTTAGATGATATTTTAGGGCCCAACATCACCTCACACAATGCCTGTTCTCTCTCTCTCCGAAATATTCTTTGATAAATAAATAAAGAATGGAAGAATAAAGGAATGAAGAAATGGGGAAAAGAATGAAAGAATGGGGAACTTGTTTACTTTTGAAGGAGAAGAGGGAAATCATCCCCTAAATCTTCTTCTAACTTTCCCCAAGTGTCAACTTGGCTTTGATCTTGTTGAAAGAGATCACCCACTAGGGCACTCACTTCTTCAAAATTCATATCCTCTCCCTTAATGCTCATTGTATCTATGATCTCCTCTAATTTTTTGCCCAAATCCTCAAGCACATCCATCCTCCGAGTGATTTGGGGGTATAATTCCTTCATCCGGTTCTTGATTGAGCCCCATAAGGTCTCAATGGCCTCTAATTTATTTTCTACTTTGGCTAAGATTTTGTCTCACTCAGCTTTGTTCCCCTTGTTATTTTCCTAGAAATCCTTGAGTTCCACTTTATGGGTGGAAACTAAGATAATTTCCATTCTATCCCTATCTCTGTGTAATTATCATAGGTAGCCTCGGCAACTTGTGTCACATCTTTAACATCGGTGAGGACATTGTTGTATTCAACAACAATTTTCACAACCTTCATCTTATTTTCTTTTTCTTTGCACACCAACACCTCTTCTCGTGGATTCTAAACCAAGTTGATGCCTCTCTCAGTAGTGAGTATGGGGGTCAAGTCCTTTAGGAACTGTAAGGATGATCCATAATTTTGTGTGGGTGGTGTTAATTTTAGATGTTTCAAGACAATGGCATCCGTGATCATATCTATCTTCTTGTATGCCTCAAGCACTCTTTCCTTCTTTTCCTTTAACTAACGCCTTAACTGAGCAATAATTATTTCCTCCTACTTCAGTCCTTGATTTTCACAAGGATCTCTTCCTCCTTTTTCTCCAGCTCTGCCTCTAGGAACTTCATCTTTTCATTTCTTCTAAAGAGCCTAGCTTCAACCTCAACTTAGACTCTGTTGAGTGCATTGCATATTTACTCATATGATAATTGTTGGGCATTTGCCAAGGGGTTTACTCTCTTTGTTTTTGGAACCTTCAACAATGCTCCTTGGCTTAATTTGAATTCAAGCTCATCAATGTGGGATTCAAATGCCGATGATAGAATTTTCCTTGTCCGAGGGTATGCACCTTTTCATCAAATGAGGCCATGGCTAAGAGATGTTTTGTTGGCATAGTGCTCTGGAAGTGTGCACGCAACAAATTGTTCAGATCATCAATGTAGCCCATTTTTTTGCATTATGTTACTTATGTGCTCTTCCTCCTGTGTGCTTGGACCTTGGATATCTTACAGCCAAACTGGAATCTCCTCCCATGCTGCCATATTATTTTCCTACACTTTCCTCCTTAAATTCCTTCATCACCACATCCACGCTGCATTCAACCTCTTGTTCTACCAGGTCCTTGATGATTTTTTCCACTTCTCTTTCTGTAGCCTCATCTACCTATTCCTTTTTGAGGCTTGGGGTCCTTTGATCTTTTGTATTTTATTTCCCACCTACCCCCTTACATTCGTCCTCATTTTATTCTTCATCTTGCTTCTCCTCATCTCCTTTGTTATACTCCCCATCTCCTTCTTCCTCAGAATCATGTAACTCATAGACTTGATGGTATTAGCCTCTCTCTAGATCATCATCATCATCATCATCCTTGTTTCTTCCTTACTATGGATTCTAGTACAAGATATTCTTTTTTTCCTTCTCTTTGACAAGTGATGTCTTCCTTAGTGATTCCTCCTAGGTGAGGGGCCCTTCATGATCCTGTGCCTCTTATTCGAGGGTCTTCACCTTGACAAGATATTTCTTCCTCCACGCGTAAGTAATAGGCTTAACACTTACTCCCAGTGCACTCACCACTTGTGTGGTTTGAACACTTGGTGCCTTATGCACCTCTTCTCTTTCTCTCTTTCTAGGCATGACCTTCTTCCTTCCTATAGGGTCTTTAGGGATGGATACATCATTCTCCAAGTAAGTGCATTTTTCAAATTTTGGCCTTATGCGCAGATACACCCTTATTGTGGTCCTTCTTACAATCAGCAACGTTAAAGGCTTCATCATTTGTATCTCATGGGAGACATATCTCTCCATGTACGCACGCTTCTTTGGGTAGGCAAGCTTATGACACAACTCATGGTAATCTATATCTACCTCACTAAGTTTTAACCTTAGTCTCTTAGATTATTTGAACTAATTAACTATGGATTGGAAGTATTTTGTGCGGAAGGAGAAGGGTAGCTTGCACCATGGACTCATATTCCCATCTGTTAATATAAATCTACCAATGTAGAAGTGTTGGTACACTAAAAATTTCCTCTCCATTCACAAGCATAAGAAATTGCTCTAGGATCCTCCACTCAGCCCTAAATGCGTTACACATTTGCTTATACGACTTCTCCAGGTGTGCTTTGTGAGCGGTCTTCATGGTTTCACAAGTATATTTCGCAAACCTTTTTGTGGGTGAGGGATCCTCTTCTAGATATTACCAAACAAACTTTTCTTTCCCATCAGTCACTCCAATCTTTAAAAATACAATGGTGAGGAGGACATTACTAAAGATCATCTTCTCTCCCTCCTATGCGCTGCTTATAATATCATTTGCAATAAAATTAGACAAGTTGTAGATGGTTTCTTATGATATATTTCATCATATATTTGGCCATGCCTTGTTTACTTGTGTCCATCATTCCTGATCATTGAGCTTAGTCACCAAGCACATGGCCATCCTCATAACCGGGTTTAGAATCTTGGTGATGTTCAAAGTATCGAGACCCTTTCTTGTAGTCATACACAGCCTACAGCCTCCTTAACATCCTCCTTGTCACACAAATCATCATCAATACTATCTCCTTCATAAATGAGGCTGTGAACTTGGATATCGGTTGTGGTGCGATGCACATCTTTCACCCCAAAAATAAAAATGATCCTCATGTATGCGCAACATCAACCACTGGTAAAGGCACTTAGGATTGCAAAAGTATGACAACTCATATAGTTACAATAATCTATCCTTCTCTAATTTGACCTTCACCTCATCATTGTAAATGGGCATTCCATCTGACGTCCTATTGTTAGTTGGTCGGACCAACTCTAGTGCCATTTCCTTCTCTGTTGTGCTCATGCAATGGTTATAATCAATTACGGCCATCTTTCATAAGTGTGACTCCCACTCTTTTCCAACAATACCCCATTTGGGTACTGGATTTTCATGTACCATTCTTCACTGGTGCTCGTGATGGCATCAATTTTATTTCCCTTTCCCTTGCCCTTTGTTTTCTTTGGTGAAACGGTTGGTTTCCTGGGTGTCATATTTTCTAGTCAGACTTTACTTGAATACTCCTTCCTCTTGCTCTTGTCTCGCTAATCTGCTTAATCCCAAAGTTTAGAGCTTCAACTCTTGGAATGAATCCTTCTTTCTCCATGTCCTAGCTATTAAACCCTAACCAGGAAATCCTTCCATAAGACAATGCTCTTCACACAACCTTCCTCACACCCGTACTCCCTCCTTTTGGTTCTTAGATCTACTCTAGATGTACACTCAAATTTCTTGGATTCTTCTTCCTTCACACAAATTTCTCTCTAGATGCTCTAGATTACAAGAGATTCTTTCACTTCATAATCAAAAGGTAAAAATGACTTACTCGACCTTGTATTTATAGATTTTGCTTCTTTCGGCATTAAATGCTATACCACCTACCAACATACTTTAACATTGAATGTGGATGTTTCCACTAAGCTTACTTTAAGTACCTTTACCCACACACCATGTTGTGCATGTAAAACCCTTTACAACCTTCTCTCCCCTCGGCACACAAAAATCCAACTTGACCGAAGACTCTTATGCACATGTCCACAATCTCAAAGAAACTTCTTGTCCTTTACTTGATTTTTTTGCTTTACTACCTCATGTTGTTCCTACGCTCTCCATCCTTTATGTACATGATTTTTGGAAATCCTTTTTGACACCAACCATTCTCATCCACATTTCTTCTACGTGCTTTACAAAATTTTTATCCTTCAACCGGGATATTAACATGAACTTCTACTACTAGCTTAAACTTGTATTACAAGCCTACACTTTGTATAACTCCACCCCACACTAAAAATATGTGTAGTACTATGTGCATACACAATTTTGGAAAAATAATGTGGTTATTAGCACAAAACGAAACAAAAGAAATAAATAAGCAACGAGAAAGGAAACACAAGAAAATAAAAAACATAAATGGAAATTCTAACTAAATTAGAAATACTTGCCTTATTACAAACACCAGAAGACTTATTTATAGTAGGGATTCAACTTACTCCCATTGAAGTGACTTGGTAACCTTGTCCCATCCATTTCTTGTAACTATAAATCACCAGAATCAAGAATGTATGATATGATGTAAGGTCCTAACCAATTGAATTTCAACTTTGAGGGATAGCGCAGAGATACTTGGAATCATACAAAAATACCATCTCGCCTAGCCTTAGACTTCTTATTCTTGATATGATGATCATATAATGCCTTTTGTCTTGATTTTTATGTCTTCTAAATCCATCGAGTAAGTGATCAATTTTTTTATAACTTCATAAACTTATCAACTCTTTATTCCAACACTTGTTTGTCAGCTAACCCTCTTCCACATGTTATACATACCGATGGTAACATGAATTCAACTGGTAAAACAACCTTCATGCCAAAACCAATTGAAATGGTGTGGCCTTGTTCAACCTCTTGTAGGTTATCATGTATGCCCATAGAATGACTAATACTTTGTCATCCCAATCCTATCTTCCAACATCATAGATCTTAGTCAACTTATGACTTAGTATCTTGTTAAATGTTCAGGAGTTCCATTTTCTTGAGGGTGATAAGGGATAGTCTTATGATGGGCCACCATAAATTATGCTAATAGAATCTTGATCGTTTCATTGAGAAAGTGTGTACCTCTATCACTTGTTAAACTTAAAGGACAACCATACATGTTGATTATGTTCTCCCATAAAAATATAGCAGTTGTCACTATGGTGTAATCCTTCATAGGTGTTAGCTTTGCCCACCATGTTAAGTAATTAGTGCAAGTGATGATATACCATGAACCAGTCCTTCATGTGGTTGACACAATTGGTCCTACAAAGTCAATTTCCCATTTTTCAAATGGTTCAACATTGGCTATTGGTCACAAAGGAATTTCATCTCTCTTTCAAGGTTTTCCAAGGTGTTGGCAATGGTCACAGGCCTTGCAAAATTCAATATAATCTTTGTATATGATTTCCCACCAAAGTGCTACTAATAAAATCCTCCACATGGTAGCATTTCATGCATAGTGTCCTCCTGTAATCCCACCATGCACTTCCTCCATAATTTCCATGCGCTCATGCTCTAATATGCATCAGTGTAGAACATCATCATGACCTAACTTATACAAGCCTCCAATAATCAACATGTAAGGTGTGGCATGTATTTCTAATTGATTTCTCTCCAGATCCTTCATCCCTTCTAGCACTACACCTATTTTTAAGAATGCTACAATATCTTCCAAGTCTAAGGGCATGTGTCGCAACCTAAATAGTTGTGCGTCTGGCATGGTATCCACAATGCTTTGCATTCCCTCTCCTGAGTTAATCCTTGATAATTAGTCAGGCCTTGAATTTCTCTTTCCTAGTTTTACAACCACTGTGAACTCAAAATCTTGAAATAACAAGACCCAACGACATATGTGACCTTCCAAAATGAGCTTGTTAAATAAGTATTTTAATGCCATGTGGTTTATGTAGGATATGAATGGTTTTTCCAATAGATATTGCCTAAAATTGTGGAGCATATAGATCATAGACAATTCTTTGTGCTCAATAGTTGTGTAATTCTATTTCTTGGTGTCAATTTTCTACTTGCAAAGCACAGGGATGATCCATGATTCCCTCACCAGGTTGTGTTATCACTACTCCCATATTTGTCCTTGAGGCATCAACATGCACATGGAAAGGATTATCGCAAGATGGAAAACATAGTATGGGTGTCGTAACAATCCTATCCTTCAAAGTGTTAAATTCCTTACATTGTGCTGCCCCCAATGAAAGGAACTCTTTTGTTTTAACAATTCCTCCAAGGTGCACGACCATCCCGGCATACCCCTTAATGATTTTTTTATAATACCTTGTATGCACAAGGAATCCACGTACTACACTTTGATTAGTAGGCTCCCATAATCCTAAAATAATCCAGACTTTAGTGGGATCTACTAACAAACCTTCTTTACATATAATTTGTCCTAGCAGTGTCCTAAAGGGAGTAAAGCAAAGACATATTTCTTAATATTGAGGGATATCATTAGTTGCTGAAATATCTCACACATAAGCCTTAAATTATCACAATGGTATTTCACCAACCCATACATACTCTAGTCATCTAGGTAAACTTGGAGGAACTTATGGATGAAGTCCTGAAATGCTTGTACCACGATGCACAAAAACACAAAGAGGCACATTCTTCAATCTAAAAGCCAAAATCATGTAGGAAAAAAATTCCCATTTGGTGGTGAAAGTTATCTTTCTTTGGTCTTCCTTTGCAATCTAGACTTAGTGATACCCTAAGAACCCATCTTTGAAAGAGTAGACTTCAAGCCCACTTAATCCTTCCAAAATTTCTTGAAGAAAGGGGGTTAGAAAAGGATCGATGCCACACACTCGTATTTAGATCCCTATAGTCAACACAAATTCTTATCTTACCATCCTTCTTGATATTGATAACCATTGGGCTTATCCATTTTGATTCTTCCACTGACTCAATGATACCAGATGCTATCATCTTTTCTATTTCTTCCTTGACCCATACACACAAATTTGGATTCATCTGATAAGGAATCTTCTGAATCGAGTGTGCACCTTCCTTCAAATTGATATTCATCTCTCCCAAGGAATGGTGAACACCTTTGATTTCATGGTACCCATGAGGGAAAAAATCCTGGAACTTGTGAAAATATCAATGACCTTTGAAACTTATTTTTCCAACTAATAGTCCCCAATGATATCTTCCTTGGGTTTTGTCTTTATTGTAATGTTAACCCTCTTTTTTTCAAGGTCTCATGGTAGGTGTTTTCTCACTCATCAAGACTTTATATATGATTTTGCATGTACCTTCCGAATGGTTAACATCCAAAGTCTCCATATCTTCTCCATCTATTACATAGACCATTTTTCCTTTTTCTTTTTCCATGCACGTGTGCTCAAGTTGTACTTCCTTTGATTCTTCTTCATTGAGGCACATCTCCAAATAAGGATCACCTAGAAATTCTAGTAGCCTATCCTCTGCCATAACACTATCTCCCATATTAAGGTGCTTGATCACTTACAACACCATATTAATCGATGATTTGGTACTGCGATATACTCGAAGCTTGAATGAGATCATCCGCTAACAATTTCTAATTACCTGTTTGATGACACATCTCTGAGTGAATATATCAAGTGCGTACACAACCTTGTAAGCTGGAATAAAACTTATGCACCCATAAAAAAGGTGTAACACTTCTGTGCTTCCCATCCAAGCCTTCTCACATGATTTGATATGAAATGAAGCAGTCTCTTTACCATGGTAGTCTTATATGACTGTGGGTGTATTGCTCCTTGAGAACCTTACCAAGAATGAGATTCTTACCTAGTGCCACTCTAGGAGGTTCTCCCAATGTGTAGCCTACCAAAGACACTGAAGTTCTAAGTAGGTTATAATTGAGCATTCCTCTTCTCTCATCCACATTTTCCCACTGAGCTTCCATTTCTCACAACAAAATTTCAGGATATGCTCCTCTAGAGTAACTTGGAAACTTCTTTCCTCCTAGGTGCTTGGTGAGCAGCACACCTTTGTAAACCTTGTTATATATCCTCTCAACTTCCACCCAATTAACTTAGGTCCGATGCACCCAATTGTCACATGCTACACTAGTGGTATCACTCAAGGATTGGGCATCCTCAAACCGGATAACTCTCTCTCGTAGGGTGAATTATCTCGGGATATCGATAGAGTGCACATAGATTCTATCATGGAATTATTCCTATAAGGGCTCAATATAAGGTTTTGAATTCCCATCTCACAAAGGAATGATTACCCTTTCTTCCTTATTTTCAAAGCTGATATACCCTTTCTTTAACCGCATATCGACATTGTTCTTGTAACACCATGGGTGCCCAAGCAATGCTGGAAAGTTTTCTGCATCAACGAGCACCAAGACTTCAAAGTCTTCAAAGAACTAGACCCCTTGAATGGTGATAACTGCATCCTTCAGGACTCCAACGGGCATTTCCTTAGTCTTGTTCACCATATACATCACATTCAAAGATGGTTGTAACACGGGCCTTCCCATCTAATGCCAAGAATATAAGGTAAGAAAATTTACCTCTACTCTCTTGTCAATGATAATATTTCTCGAATCCATCCATAAACAACCGCATTCAAAGTAATCTCCTTTTCATAGTTGAGGCTGTGAGGAGGAAGGTTTGCATGTAAGACCTATCTTTCATGTTCGCTCCATGTGGTACCTTCTCTCTCATCCATTCTCCTAGTAAGGAAATAATATTCTATTTCATTAACATCCTGCAAACTTCCTTGACCTCATTTAGGTCATCCTTTGGAACCTTGACATTCTTCCTTTACTCCAACTTCCTTGATTACTCCTTCGAAACTAGATCTCCCTTGTAAACTTTGAATCATGTACATAGTCTCTTGATACACCTCTTTACGAAGAGTAGAGTCTGGATACTTTCCATGTACCACTTCCTCTATTAAAACTAGTGTCCTTTGTCTTAGCATCTCCCTGGCACATGTGGCCTCTACTCGCATAATCACCAACATAGGTTCTAGCCCTAACTCATGCATCACTCTTGGCATCCATTGGAAATCATCCTTCTTGATGGTCACCATTCCAACACCTTTTTCCTTTTATTTCTACTTGGTTCATATGCTTAAAACGTTCTAGACACTCTTCATACTTTTTTCTTTCCGCACCATGAGCATTGTAATGATCAAGACACTTGTGTTTGTAATGCTTTGTAGATCCATAATTATAACAGTTCCTTATGAGAACTCACTTTTTCCTCCATCATGGTTACTATGACCATGAAATCCTCTGTGAAAACCTCTTCCACATGCTCCTCCATTTGTGCATCCTTCATAATGATGATCATTATCCTTTGAGCTGCTTGCAAGGATATTCTAGTGCACACCTAGATCAATAACATCATGGATTTGATCAATCATTTTGCAATCCTTGGTATCATGATTGATAGAGGTACATATCTTGCATTAGAAACAAGCATTCTTACAGATTACTCGTTGTAGTAGAGGGCACCTACTTGCATCATAATGCCATCAAAAATCTCACAGCCTACCAACATACATGTGCACCAACTTCCGAGGGGAACTATCCTTTGTATATCCCTCCATTTTTAGTCTATACATCAAACCCCACTACGAACATCATGTATTGATTTTACGAAAAATTCTCCAACCGCTTGGCCATTGCAGCAATCTAAGCCTCTAGAAAAGGACTACACTAGTATCAACACTCCAAATAGCTTTGGCACGTAGGGAAGCTTCCAATGCCTCGTGTAGGTCTTTGAAATTATTGTACGATAGATCCCTTCTAAATGTTGTTATGAATCCTCTAAAAACCATTGAGCATGTTGAGAAAGATGAATTTCATAGGGTAGTTTTGAAAAGAGAGTCTTGAAATGTACATCATACTCTTGCACACTCACTACCATTCCTCGATGGATCTTCTTCTGAGCACCGATGCTCTTCTTCTCAAACTCGGGATATGAAATTCTACTAGAAAGGAATTCTTCAATGTGGTGTAGTCTACCACCTTCTAATGGGGTCATACTTTCTATACCAACTATGGTTGTACCCTTGCAATGTCGTTGCAAACCGGCCTTCCTTCCACTCCAGGGTAATGATCCCCTTTACATGCCATAGTAGTTCACACTTGTGCACATGCTCTGCAACATCTTCAATACCCCCTATAGTCTAGTAAGTGTAAAGACATTTCAAAAACACTTGAGAAGGTGGCTGAGGTCCTTGTCCCCCTGATCCAAATCCTTGGTTTCCTCCAATGTTTTCTCCTCCACTAGATCCACTAGATCCACCAAGTCATGTTCCTCCTGACCCACCAGATCCACCTCTTGTAGTCGGTAAAGGACTAGAAGTGGTCACGCCTAGTGTCCCCAACATCCCACTAAACTCCACATTGATGGTTTGTAATATTGTCCCACTTCTAGTTATATGTCCCACATCACTCGTAGATGCGATACCCAAACCTTGCGTAATTACACCTTTTCCGAAAATTCCTCCAAATATAGGAATGGCTTGCATAACCATAGATGTTCCAAATGAGAAATTATATCTCTTGGGTGTAGATTGATTACTCCCACTAATACCAAATGGGTTAACAATACTTATCCCTTGATTTGGAAAACCAAGTGCTAGGGGTTTGTTGTCAGGTGGGTTTAGATGCACGTCAATGGCTCTTCTACCTCCATGCAATGAAATCTCATCGAAGATGAAGGGGCCTCTCTCCCATTATTTCCAAGAGTGGGTAGTAAAAATTCTTATGTTCCACATCCTCTACATGAACCTCAACTCCTTCCCACAACATCTACCTCTATAGATCTATCACACTTGCAACCTCACGTATTCTATTCATCTCCTTTTTATGGGCTTAGCTATACTTGAGTTGTCTCTCCTCCCTTTCCTTCTCATTTGTAATGTCTTCCATCTTCCTCCACCATAGCTTCCTCTCCCAGTGATCAAAGAAGCTTATCCAAACATGTGAAATGCTTCTAAACTCGGAATAATTACCAAGATCTTCATAGCCAAAGGAATAACATGAAAAAATGATCCTCTAGCTCCCTCAGAAAATCAAACCCAACAAATTCTAGGAAAGAATACATAGAAATGATGTATTCAAGAGTATAATTGGTCAACACTCTCTTCCACCAGTGATCAACAACATGCGTACAAGTTAGATTTACATCCTGAAGCCTCTGATAGTCATCTTGGGTTTATGTGCACAATCTATAATACCACTTCGATCTAGATGCACATGCTTTGAAAGCCATTCATATAGTTCTACTAGGAAGCAGTAAAATAATGTCTCATATAGATCATGGTATAGGTTCTCTTCTACCCATCTATGCACATCGAACTCGGTATAGAGATGAATCTTTGAGAAAACTTGTCCTTCGTGCTCTTGAACCATGTTTCAACAATTTCCAAGGTCAAACACTCTATCATCATGCATTTCAGGGACAAAGATGCATGTCATTTCTCACAACAACTTTGAAAAGAGGTCCCAATAATGGAACCAAGATGTAGTCATATTTTATACCCTTATACCAATAGTCTAATCCCATGCGCACCGACCTATCACCTAGCAGAACCGGCACTCACTCGACAAATGCGCGGGCACCGATTCCCTCCTTTGTGAATCTTGTGAGAATGCACCATCTTATAATATATAATAAAAAGGAAATAAGTAGAAAAGAACCATTTAACATTCTAAGAACCTAGAACAAGTTGTTATCTCATTACATCAAGAAAAGGAAATAACAAGAAACATATGGAAATGGTTCATACGAAATAAAATACATAAGTAGTATACTTCCAAACACCTAGATGATTTATAATCGAGCATTGTATTCATATTAACAGATTCAATAACCATATTACAATCCCTTGAGTTCAATATAGACCCTTATATAACTATGTAGAGTTGAGTCACGCATCGAACTACATTATTCTCACCATATTGTAAAAACAAAAAAATGCAAACCCATCCCTCTAAAGGTGCCATCGCTACAGAGTTCCTCTAATCCCTAACCTATAACATCCTCCATTTTGTTTGTATAGGGCTTTACCTCTCTTTTCTCTTCTCTACACTTTCCACACAATCTATTTGTATCTCCCCCCTCTTTCTTCTATTGGGTTCTTGTATTTATAACCTTAGCACCCACCAACATGCCTATCATAAGTTACAAATGGTCATGAGGTGCTCCTTCATGGGATCATACCTTATAGCATCCAAGATCTCCACTCCTTGCAATGATTTCTTCTGGAACCTTCCATCGCATGCCTAGAATATTCCCTTTTTGATCCCACAGTCGCCAGGTTGGCACCTTATCCACAAGGGTCATGTTTTTCTCGTGTGCTTCCTAGGATGTCGAATGTGGCTAAGTACAAAACCTATTTTTCCTTGCATGTGTGCCATATGTTTTACAACCTACTACTAGGACCCTTCCTGCATGCCTTCATCTTGTGAGCTCTTTTTCAAATAGGTCCCATGCACCCACGCGCCTTCTTGTACTTAGCTGATATTTTTGGGCCCAACACTTTTAAAAAATCCTTATGAAGGAATGAAAAACCTCATAAATATTTAAGTATTTTGGAGAACTTACCCATTCTTTCATAATTATTCAATATGTGGATCAAAAATCACATGTGTGCTGAAAAACTTCAATTTTACATGGCATTATTATCTCGTAATCTACTTCTTTAATCTTATGATCTCAATTCACTATTCTAGGGCTTCAGATCGCTCAATTTTGTCACAATAAGGTAGTATTATGAAAGTACTTGTAAAATTCTAAACCTATAATATCTCACCCGAGAAAATATTAATTGTGAAAACCTCTTTAATGGATATCGGTAAATATTAGCTATTGAGATTTGCATGTCTCATTTGAATATTATTCATCCACATGTCTTTTTAATGGGGAGTGGAGCTCAAAGAAATTTTTATATTATTTTATGAATTGAAAAGCTACAAAAGTGCAAAGTGTAATGGGGAACATGATACAAAGTGGCATTGAAAATATGCCATGTGTACACCATCAGGCCTCGTATTGAATTACACTTTACATTTACGCACGAAGTGTGAAAATGCTAAGTGAAAGTGTTTGTGAGATGACCACTTTCCACCTTGTGTTGATAAGATGACATGTGTATTTTTGGGCATTGGGACTCGATGCATTTTACATTTTTACACATGAGATGTACTTTATACAAAATTTTAATATTACAAAAAAACTTGCTCTATCCTTGTGATATTTCCTACTATATTTCTTTTATTGAGTACTCGGGAATTTTTCACATATTACATTTTTCATGAACCATAAATATGCCCACTTATCCTACAAAAGTGATGATTCTTGGAATATGCTATTTTATAGGGCATCGAAGAGAAACTTACACTTTGCACTTATGCATTGATTTTAACTTATTATTATTATTATTGGTAAATAGTTTTAAAGGGACTATACCCTATTAAAAAAAGGGCTCAACAACCAAATATAGCAATAACTTTGCAGAGGAGGAAAAAGACCCTTATTTGAAAGATCATATGTCCATGACCATCACTATGAGCTTCAAACCACCTACCTCTTGATCCATTTACACCATTATCATTTTAAATATTGTTCCAAAGAGTTAGTATATAAACAATTTGGTGATTTTCATTCCGCATCAGCTTTTGTATTGATTTTTTGAAAAGGGAAAAAGGAAGACATATTTAGAGGTTAAATGAAGTAATGTAAGGAAATACCTAAGATTATAATCATTAAAAATATAGGAGATCCCTTTTTGTTTCAAATACAAGCTCAAAATAAGCACCAACACTTCTTATGTGACTATGTCGTAAATACTCATGCCCTCTATTGATGCTATAAATATATGATATCTTTTTAATGTGGAATCCTTTCCCCATGATAATATTTATTTGTTTCACAAATTTTACAACTCTTTAGAATAATATAACTTGAGAAACCCACAAAAATTAAGTTATTTATTCTAGAACATTCATAAATGGTCACAAGTTGATTTTCTTCTTTATTCTTTGTAGCTTCTTGTAGCACTTTTTATAAGCATTGTGACTTCTTTTGAGCATATTACACGATTTTTCTATAAAAATGACTAATTTTTTAGAACATTATAATTACCAAGTCTATAAAGCTCTATTTTTCTTCACCGCTTTGTTCCTCGTATTTCATTTTTATGTTCTTTCAACCTATGAAATAATATCCTCTCGACTTCTATTGCTTCTTTTTCCTCAAATCCTACTAAATAATACATTCTCTTCAATATGTGGAATACTACCTCTTGAAAGCTACATAATAGTGAAACATTTTGAAATAATTAGAACCAAAGGGAAACTTAATATGTTAGTGAAAATACATATTACAAGGTTGTGGCACGACACAAACATAACTTTGAGGATCATGGAACTACCAAAAAATGTTAAAAAAACAAAGGGAACAAATGGGGAAAATGGAAAGGTCACTTCAACATTTTTTGAATGGTTTTGCAAAGAAGGTGCCAAGAAACATGAGGATGAAAATGGGAACCAATATTGACTCTATCTCGAGGATGGATACCCCATCAAGTTTTCAAATGACCACATAGACAATCATGGAATTAGACTTAGTTCATATCCATCGAGTAATGATTCAAATGGGTAAAAACTTGTTTTTTTACATTTTCAAATCACATGAGTTACAAAAACCTACTAAGGATAAAAAAGAGAGAAAGGAAATTAAAAAAGGGCTTGGGAATAGAAAAAAAAGAGGAAAGATTATAAACTATATAAAGGGAATGATTTAAGATACACCTAATCCAAGAAGTGTTTGAGATGCCTACCATTGATAGGAAACTCAAGTATTTCACCATCTAAATATCTCAATAAAAAGTTTCTCTCTAATTCTATCATTTACTTGAATAAGGGCCAATGCAAATATCTTCAAGCTTTCCATACTTTCACTTATCTTCATTACTGATATCCTATGATAAAATCAATTCCCCAAGATCAAAGCTTCTCGAGAGAGATATTCTTATCAAATGTCTTCTTCAATTTTTCCATGAACTTTATGTGTCTCTAGTGAGATTCTCTCCTAAATTTTTTAACTTTTAAATCCACTATTCGGAGAGTGGTATGGATTCTCTCCTTTGAATTGACAAAATGGAAACACTCCTACATTTTGGGTGACCAATAGGTTGGAGTGAATCTCTAGAGATGGTTTATTCCCTAGTGTAACTACTAAATCTAGCTTCTACTCTACTATATTAAATGGGAAAATGGGAAAGGTAGGCTAAAAATGAAAAAAGGAGGTGATACACCATAAAGTTAGAGGATCTTAGACTTTTTTGAACCATATAAAAGGAAAAAATAGACCATGCACACAATACACAACCTAAAAATGGGAATGTCAATGAAAAAGTGTTTTAGAGAAGGGAATACATTGTGATAGAATAAAAAAGGAACCAAATGGATCTAAAAGGAAAATTTTATAATCTCCACGATGAGATCTTGTACATATAATTTGTTAAACACAATCTGCGACCTAAAAATTAACATATAAATTCATAAATTATTTTTTTATTAGATACGGTAAAAACAAGGATTGGCTCCCTGGGGCCATTACAAAAGGAGGAACAAAAACAACAAGCAAGAAGGAAACAAAAATTCCCAGAAAGGAGTTAAACATTCTTAAATATTACAATAAAAGACTAGACTTTATAGAAAGGTGGGAAAACCAGAGAGAAGGAGAAATCAGTCTCCAAAATAACAAAATAATAGAAGTTTGCCAAAATTCTGCCAACAGTCTGGAACCAAAAATTAATTTTTGGGGATCCCCCACTATTACCATCATGGCTATCTTTGTTCACACCACTCTCAACACCTTTGTCATTAATATCATCCTCCAGCTCATCCTCGGAGCTACTGATGTGCAAATTGAAAATCCTTCTTTTGGTGCCCTCCTCCATCCTTTCCAGCTTGTCACTGAGCTTTTGACCTGGTCCTCCAGCTCAAGAAGTTTCTGCCTAGACTTCACCTGTGCAGTGACAATTTTCTTGGAAGCATTGATGACATCCATCATTGTTTCCCTTTGGCCAGCATTGGTTTCTTCCATCACATGGAGCACCCCTTCTAAGTACTAAACCTTACTACTCAAATCCTCAAAACCCTTTAAATTTCCATCCCTGTCACATTTTCTTGAAGTGCTCACTTCCCCACGACCATCCTCACCCATATCTTTACTAGAATCCTCCCTACAAATTTGCATTTTCCGGCCTTCATCTTAGTGAGGCAATCAACAAGAGTGAGGTCATCCTCATCTGCATGTTCTTTTAGGGAAGGGGACAGAGCAAGTTTCCCATTTTCATACATCGAAGAATGAGCCCTTCATGTAGAGGTCACTCCACTTTCTCCTACTGGAAATCCATTAAAGAGTTAGTCAGAGACATAAACAGAAAGAAGGGGATGCTCACCATGACCTTATGGAAAAACATGTTCAGAAGGGTCAAATGGTGAGTATAGATTTTTCTATATTTTCCCTACAGAATGATGTACTTCATGATTTGAAGGCACACCTCTCTCCAAATATCCAAAATGCATGACCTGGAAATACCATCCATAAAGAAAGAACATATTTCCTTATGAAAAAATAAAAACTAAATTTCCTGTTCTCTACAGGTTTTATCCTTAAAAATTTTAAGCCCATCCATTTTCATGTTCATGACCAGGGCGATGGAGAACTCAGACACCTCAATTTCTATCCCTCTGACAAAAAACTTATCTTAGTTCCAAGCTTTTCCAAAATCCTTAGATAAAGAAGGATCATGACCATGTAATTTGGCAATGAAATTATTGAAACCCCCAATCCTAAGCCTGTTCCACAGAGGTTGATTACAAGATTCAATGCTTTGGCTAGTAGGTTCAACTCTAATCCTATCACCCCCATATTCACCAAACCGAGCTTCTTCTGTTTGCTACTAAAATTCAAAGAAACCTTCTTTCGCAGTAAAAGAAATCTTGAAAAACAAGATATTAAGTAAGTTGTCACCATGACAGGGGGCTCACTCGTGCCAAAATTATAAAACTTAGTGCCCTCTATCTCTACTGATGGTCTCATTAATGTCTATGGGTAATATATCAACTTTACACCATATCTTATAATCATTACAATGGATTCCATAATTGGCCATCTTATCCACACATTTGTTCCCTTGACGAAGGGTATGATTATAAGAAATGCTATCAAAAAAATTTGAAGTTTCCTTAACATCATTGAGGATATTACTTATGGCCCAATTAATGGAACCTTTGTTATTAAGGGCATTAATTAAGAGGAGAGAGTCACCTTTGATCTGGATGTCCTTGAAGCCTTTTTATTTTGCTAGCAGAACCCCCCAAAGAAGAGCTCTAGCTTCTACCATGTTATTTGTTTGGTAACCTAAAGGACCCGCATAGGAAAACAACCAGTCTCCATCACTATTCCTTAGAATTCCTCCTCCCCTAGTAGGACCCGGATTCCCTTTTGAGGCTCCATCAAAATTTAACTTTACAACATTTCCTCCGGCCTTTTCCAACTAGAGTTATTTTTAGGAATGTGATAATCCACTGGACCAAGGGCAAACTTGTCAAGAACTTTCTGCTCACTATTCGGATAGGGTTTCTTGACTTTACCTTTAAAGAGTTTAATGTTTTCCTTTATGGCACTCAAAGTTTTTCTCCTAACTTTCGAGAGAAGAGATTTTTGATCGCGAAAGATACCATCATTCCTAGCTTTCCATAAACCCCCAAAAATGTGGAAGGGCAATATTCTAGGCCCAGTCAAGATAGGAAAATGGAAAGGGCTCTCCCATTGAAAGCAACAATCTTCAATTGTCAAGGGCAGGATCCATTGGATATTGAACAGTCCAGAATAGCATCAAAGACAACATGGGAGAAGGAGTAATGAAGGAGGAGATGGTTGACATTTTCCTCCTCTTTCTTATAGAGAGAAGATCTATTAGGAATATTCATTCCCCTTTTCCTGAGATTGTCCATAGTGAAGATTTTATTCTGAGAAGCCAACTAGAAAAATATATTAATCTTAGGGGTGAGATATTTCACCCAGAGTTTCCCCCAATAGTCCTTGAGCATATCATTCTTGAAATTTGACATGTAGGTAGATTTAACCGTGAAATTTCCAGATTCTTCTTCTCTCCATTTGATGGAGTCCTCCTTGGTTTGGAACATGGGGATGTGGAAAGCCTTAAGTTGATTGTTGAGAACCCGAAAGGTTGGATGTCACCATCAAAATATAGGGAGGCTCAATGATCTCCCATTTGATAGAATCTTCCTGGATCCAAAAGTCCTGAATCCAAAATTTTCCAGATTCCTTGTAGTATTGAGCAACATATTTCTAGAAGTCTAAGTTAGCTAAGGGGGAATCCCCAAGCCAATTATCAAACCAAAAGTTGATTCTAGAGCCCTTACCAATTTCCCAAATCATACCTTTGGATAATATTTCTTTAGAGGCCACAAAGGAGTTCCAGAAAAAAGACCCTCTAGGGAGGTTTTTTGGTTAAAAAGGATTCCATTCTGCCTATATTCCACAAATATTTCATCTTTATGATTTTTACCCAAAGACCTTCCTCTCTAGAAATCCTCCAACCATCCTTGGCTATTAATGCCTTATTCATAAGAGAAATGTTTTTGAGCCCCAATCCACCACATAGCTTAGGTTTAGTAACCTTATCCCAGGCCATAAGAGGAAATTTGAACTTTTCACCAGCTCCCATCTAGAGGAACCTCTTTTGGATTTTCTCTAAGGCTTCCTTAATTTTAGCAGGGAGCATGAAAAGAGACATCACATAAATGGGAATTCCTTGAAGGGAGCTTTAGAGAAGTTGAATCTTACCATCTTGAGAGAGCAAGAGACCCTTCCAAGACAAGAGTTTATTATTAACTCTATCCAACAGAGTGTTCCAAATCATGAGGTTAGGCTTCTTAAGGATCGGGGAATTCCCAGATAAGAATCTAGAAAATGTTTGATTCTACAACCCAAGATTCGAGCTAATCTGGCTTGAACCTGATTATCCACATTTATGAAAAAGACAAAACTTTTATGGAAGTTAACCATCTATCCAAAAACATGTTCATAATCATTAAGAACCTCCTTGAAATTTGAGGCCTCATGGATAGAGGCCTTACCCATCATAAAATTATCATCTACAAACTAATTGAGATAGATAGAGGGAAGACCATTTGATATTTTGACTCCCTGGATGTGGTTGGAAGCCATGGCTTGTTGATAGATTCTACTCAGGGATTCAACCATTATGACATAGAGGAAAGGTGAGAGAGGATCACCTTATCTCGGCCCTCTACCAGCTTGAAAGAAACCTTCCAGATTTACCATTAACCAAAAGCTTGAGAAACTGGCGGTAGAAATGCATGTCATAATCATAGTAACCAAAAAGTTATTGTTATCCAAAATTCACCCCAGGGTAAATTTCGATAACATGCATCAGATTTTTTCAGTTCCAAGCAAGTAGATTGATTCAGGAGAAAATCATGAAAATTGGCTAAGTCCTGCTCCAGGCCGCCTTTGGGACAGTTGGGACATTTGGGTGTGAATCGGCCGAAAGACCGCTAGGCAGTCTGCAGAGCAAAGCACGGGGCAGTTGGAACAAATGTATGCGAAGGACGCGAACCAGCCGGTTCGGCCGAAAAGGAGAACTTTCGCAAAGGAACATCCGGGCCATCGGGATGCGTGGGACGTAGAAAGCCGGTTCAGCTAAAGGAGAAGAAAATCGATAAGCAGTTGGGACATCTGGGCCGCGAGGGACGTGAAGGACGTGAAAAGGCGAAGTAGCCAAGAGCAAAGGAAGCCCATTTCGGGCGGTTCAGAAGAATTTGTCCCAGACAGTCCGGGACAGTTGGAACAAATGTACGCGAAGGACGCGAACCGGCTGGTTCGGCCAAAATGGGGAACTTCAGCACTAGGATAGTTGGGACAAAGGGATGCATGGGACGTAGATAGCCGAAGGAGCTGAAAGCCAATCAAGCAACGCCACGTGTCATCGGCCGAATGAGGGACAAGGAAGCCCATTTCGGGCGGATCGGAGTTTTTGTCCCAAACAGTTTGGGACATCCGGGACATAAAGATGCGAAGGGTTCAAAAGCCGGTAGACCCGCGGACCAATCAAATCATGACACGTGTCACAAGGGAGAAAGTCCAAAAGTCAAAGGGCGAGGTTTCAAGCACTGACCCGAACCAATGAAATAGTGCCACGTGTCCAAGTTTAAGGGCCCATAAAGAAATTTCAAAGGAAATCCCACGGAAAGGTGAGGAGAGAGAATTACTCAGTGAATCAGAGCCTACCATGTGTCATCCAAGTGGTAGAGCGTGGGGAAAGTTCAAATATTTTTCCCGCCAACCTGTTTTTGCCTGTTTTTTGCCCTAAATCTTCAGATCGCCATAACTTTCGATCCAGAGCTCGATTTTCACATTTTTTATATCAATGGAAAGCTGGTGAAATTCTCTGCACGATTCTCGGGGTCAATCTGGCATTTTGGTTTAGTTTGGAGAGAGAAAATTGAGAAATGCCTCTGGCACGAAATAATGGACAGAAGTAATGCTTCAACAACCAACTTTAATGTAGCAGGTTACGTCCGCTTCTGTTAGACAGCCCGCCGTTTTTCCAGGATCCACCACTTCTGCCATAATGAGATGATTTAAAATATGACCTAGAAGTGGTTGGGGTAGATTCTGAATTTCCTCTCTTTTCCCTCTCTCATTCTTCCTATATATTGTAAAGAGGAGCTTCTTAAAAAAGGTCGAACATTTTCTGTTTTGCTCCTCCCTTCTTCTCCTATCAGGCAAATTTGTGGAGTTCGAACCTCCCATTTGAAACTGTAATATGACTCTGCCTCTTGGCATTCTATAGTGTATTGTATCAATCTTTGGAGCAAGTAATACATGTCTGTGGATGATTCTCAACCCTCTCTGTGTTCATTTTGCATCCTCCTGGTCTTTCACTACAAGTTTTTGTTATCTGTGCATGATCTTATATCACATTTGAATGGTCTGTGTTTACTGGCAAGATAGGTGTTCTTCATTCCTTGGTGCATCACCTCTATTAGCTTAGATTTATTTTTATGCATCTTCTTACCCCTGTCTCTTGGCAGATTAGATTAGGTTTCGAGCAAACCCTTTACATATTTCATGTGCATCCGAACAAAGGAATAGGAACCAAATTTTTCTCTGGAGAATCCTTTCTCACTTTTTCAAGTCCCACACTTAGAGAAAGGATTCAATGTTATGCAATCGAGAATGGATGACAGATGGTCAACCTAGAAACTTGACCAAATCCAGGGGTGCTTTGTGATTTTGTACTAACAGCTTTGGCATGCCCAGTGGGACTTAGAGGTCTCATTTCTTATTTTGCAACAAAGTTGATGTGCATCTCTGCTGCAGTTTTCTTGCTTGAAAGAGCTATCATTTGCATATCTGGCGACTCCAAGGGGAAAAATCAAATGGTTTCAGCAGTGCAAGCCTAAAAACTTATGAGAAGAATCACAAGGTCAAGAGTCATAGAAGAAGAAGTGTTGTTTGAATACTTGCAGTTATCTCCAAGAAGAAGGCAAAGAGGAAGAAGGATTCAGAGGTCTCCATCTCCACCAAACAGAACTCTCTCAACTCCTCCACCTGGTAGACCTTTCATTCAGTCAACAAGGGTTTTAAGACCAATAAGAATGGCTCAAAACAATCCCTACATCAACTTCACAGGTAGCAGACCACTTGCTCTCAATGCACAACATCCAGTTCCTATTGCAGCCTTGAAGAACATTCCCTACTTCACTGGAGAAAATTAGACTACTCCAGGTGATCATGTTAAAGATATTGCTAATCTTTGTGCAATTCATGAAATCAATGAAATGCAAGTGGTTGTAAAGTTACTAGCATCTTCATTCAAGGGTAAAGCATTGCAATGGTTTAGGAGCCTTAGAGCTGGTTCTATCACAAATTGGAATCAAATGTGTATAACACTTCACGAGCAATTTGGAGAGAAGGGAGACAACTTGTCTCTTTTAGAGCAGCTGACAACCATCAAGAGAGCTCCCAATGAGCAGCTGACTGACTTCAACTTCAGATTTCAAAGGTCTTAGGATAGGATTCCAAAGCACAGGGACAACAATGCAGAGGTGCTTTTCTCTACTATCTCAAAGCTTTAAATTCTGATATTTCTATGTTGATTCAGTCCATGGGAGGCATAACTATCCCTATGGCTTATAGCATTGCCATTAGGGCTGAAAATTGTTTAATCCAAGCTGGCAAACTTTCCCCTAGGCCTCCCATGCCATTGTTTCCAAGTTTAGAGAGTCCAAACACTAGTCAAGCACCTAATTTGACTCCTTCTCCCACTCCTAGAAGTTAGAGTTCAAATGAAGCTTCCACTTCATCTCCAAGTGCCCCAAATGAGCTTCCAGAGGTCATGAAGCAATTACAAAACCTAGGCAATGAGCTACTTACTCTCAAGAGGCAACAAGTCCAAGGTTTCAAAACCTTCTTATCAACCCCAAGCTTAACCTAATAGGCAGCCATACCAACCACAAAGACCACCTAATCCAGCTGCAAATATGAATCAAACAAGGCCTCCTACCAATAGACCATTCCAACCCTATAATCCAAATGTCATATCTGCCTCTAAAGCATTAGTGCCAACACAGAACAACATTGCTCAGGAATATGATTGGTGCTTTCCATGCAACGAGCCTCATAACCAATCCATGTGTTTCAATGGTGCTCTCAATCAAGCATGAATGGTGACAACTACCGGAGTGGAGGGCAAGGGCAGTCAAGGAAACAGCCAACAAAAAGAAACATTTCAACAGAATCAGCCCCAAATGACACCACATTGGTGAACTGCAAGCAGAGAGGATTTCGTGGCATGAATCGTAGTTTCTCAAGGTCTTGCAGCCCAACACAAGGTCAAAAGGAGGAATTTGGGTGAAGAACTACCATTAGCCCCAGCCAATCCACAACCTTCTATGGCTCCACAAATGATTGGCAAGCAAAGTCCAGTTTCAAATGCACAAGGGCAGCCAAGAATAGCCCCTAGGCCAACTCAAATGCTAGCTATTGCTGCCCACATACAAGGAGTAAATGTGCAAACCAAGGGACAATAGAGAGATCCTTCATCACCATTCAGTATCATTGATCAGATGAAGAAGACAAACGCCAATATATCTATGTGGGAATCCCTATCCATCCCAGGCCAAAGAGATCTGCTACAAGCTACCATGAAGGATTGGCCAACTTCGAATCAGTAGGTTCAGATGCAAGACAAAGTGCTTACAAATGCTGCCCATCCTGAAGGAAGTCATGGAGCACAACAAGGTAAAATGTTGAAGCCCCCCCCTTTCTATGTTTCGTTAATAATTGGAAATCAACTAGTACATAATTGCATGATAGACTCCGAGGCAAGTAGCTCAAGATGCCTAAACAGAGATAGCTGATCAGCTAGGGCTCCAGTATGAAATAACATCTAAAGGGGTAGTGCAGCTAGATGGGACAGCAATAGCAACAGTTGGAGTGATTAGAAATTTGAGTCTTACCTTGCATGCATGTCCAAATGTTGTTGTTTTACAAGATGTATCAGTCATAGACCTTCCACCGCTCTTTGCATTGTGCTTGTCAAGAGACTTCACTGCTAAAATTGGAGGCTATCTTTCGGTGGATTGGTCTCACATGCTGTTTAGAACAAGGTATGGAACTAAGGCTACAATTAGGTCTGAACCTATTGCAAACTTCCATATTGAGCCTTACACTCCAAGTTAGATTAATGCCAATTACTCAGCATTTGATCAAGAAGATCACCCTAGCACTGATGAGGCTGACACCAAGGTTGGAAGTATCCTGGATTTGACTCTTGATGAATGGGCAAGCAAGGTGCATGCTTTTGATCCTTATCAAGAAGTAGAAGAATCTGAGCTAGGGGTTTATTGTTTACATGAAGAGGATCAACCTCTCCCCAGCATCACCAAACCAGATCATAAAGACGAGAATGAAGTATGGTAGCTTGTTCTTTGATGGATCAAGGAGTAGACAAGGTGCAGGAGGAGGAGCTATGCTCGTTTCACCACAAGGTATAAGATATTACTCAACCTTCCGTTACCAGTTTTCCTATTCAAATAACACTGCTGAATATGAAGCCTTGGTGCAAGGGATACATTGGGCAATCAAGAAGAAAATAAAGAACTTGCAAGTCTTTGGTGACAGTGAACTAATCGTCAATCAAGTCAGGGGACAACATGCTACAAAGAATGAACTACTAAAGAACTACAAGAACAGGGTATGGGACCTCATTGAGGATTTCAAGCTTTCAATATCGCGTCCATACCTAGGAAGAAAAATGAAGCCGCGGATAGGCTCGCAAATTTGGAGCAATGTTTGATGTGGTTGACAACATCAAAAGGAAAAAACACCACCACATGTCCATGTGATTGTGAGGCCAACAGCTTCTAGATAATAACACCCATTGGCGGTGTGTTTGAGAACGATCAACGATCGTCAATTTCTTACAAGAAGAGGCTGAATTCTTAGCTAGGAATCGGATAGATTAGAGTAGCAGTATGGGGATCAAGTAGTGCAGCCATGCAACAAACAAGCTTCCTAGGGTTTAGTAACATTAGAGTCTATCTTCAACCCTAATGACCAGCCTGTAAGGAAAAGGCTAACATACGGGTCAAAAGAGAAGATTCAGAGCCAATTCCTGATGGGGAAAGCAAAACACTTTAAATTGGCAAGGTAGCCACTGAACAGGAGAAATCAGATTTCATACAACTTTGCCAAGAATTTCTAGATGTCTTCGCTTAGAGCTATGAAGACTTAAAAGGTTTCAATCCCAACATGGCTCAGCATACCATAGAATTGGATCCAGATAGTAAGCCCATCAAGCAGAAGTAGAGACCAGTCAACCCTCACATTGAGCCTCTAATGAAGAAAGAGCTAAATAAGCTAATAGAGGCAAGCATTATATTCCCGATCAAGCACTCAAGTTGGGTCACAAACTTGGTTCCGGTCAGGAAGAAGAGCAGAGAAATCAGGTTGTGTGTAGATTTCCGAGACCTAAACAGGGCATCTCTCAAATACCATTACCCACTTCCTTCAATGGAACAAATATTGCAGGTCGGAGAGATTCTCTCTCCTAGATGGCTACTCAGGGTATAATCAGGTAATGGTGAAGGAAGATGACCAGTTCAAGACGGCTTTCACCACCAAATGGGGGACCTATGCCTACAAGAAGATGCCATTTGGGCTATCAAATGCTGGAGCCACTTTCCAAAGGGCAATGGATATGGCATTCAAGGGGTTGATCAATAAAATAGTTTTGATATACCTTGATGACATCACTGTATTCTCCAAAAATGTAGTGGATCACCTCTTTCATCTGAGGCAGGTATTTCAGAGGTGTAGAAGATTTGGGGTATCATTGAATCCCAAAAAATGCATATTCTTGGCTCATGAGGGAAAACTTCTTGGCCATATTGTTTCAAAGGAGGGATTGATGATTGACCCAGAAAGAGTTGAAGCAATTCGAGCGTTGCCATTGCCAAGTCATAAGAAGGCTCTTCAAAGCTTCTTAGGAAGGATCAATTTTGTCCGCAGGTTTGTTCCAAACTTTGCAGCTCTCGTAAAGCCAATAACACTGATGTTGAAGAAGAGCATGGCATTTAAGTGGACATCTGAAGGCAAGGCAAGTTTTGAGGCAATAAAAGAGGCTATATCTCAAGCTCCAACTCTCGTCAATCCAAACTTCTCCAAGGATTTCATGCTATATGCCTTTGGTGGTGGAGATACAATTTCTGCAATCTTGGCACAACAAAACAAAGAAGGATTAGAACAACCAGTTGCTTTCTTCAGTCAAGGCTTGGAGGAATACGAAACTAGGTACTCTTTCATTGAAAAGCATGTACTTGCAGTGATCAGGAGTTTAAATAAATTCAAGCACCTAGTCTCAAACAACAAAATCCAATTAATGGTCTCTCATGCAGGAGTCAGGGACTTCCTTCTAAACAAGGATCTGAATGAGAAACGTGCAGGATGGATAACTCGTGTCATGGAATATGACATCGAGATCAAGGTCACCAAACTAGTATGTGGGAAGGGACTATGCGAACAACTAGCCTTGAGTCGACAAGTTGAAGCAGGTAATGAAGAAGATGTTGTCTTGGTACTACAGGATGGTCAAGAACAGGAAAATGATAATGTGCCCACTCCCTGTTGGACTCAGAGTATGATACACTTCCTACAGATAGGCCTATGCCCTCCAGAAATGAGCAAAGTAAAGAGGAGATACTTCAGGTTGCAGGCTGTTCCATATGCCATTGTTGATGGAGTTTTGTTCAAGAAAGATGTGAATGGAGTGCTTTGCTGAGATGCATTAGCACAAATCAGATTCAAAGGGTGTTGGAAGAGTTTCATGGTGGACCAGTTGGTGGTCATTTTGCACCAAGAGTGACAGCTCTAAAAATCATGAAGGCTGGTTATTATTGGCCTAAAATCTTTGGTGATTGCTATGCATGGATCAAGAGGTGTAAGAATTGTGCATTCTTCACAGGAAAAGAAAGACTTGCTGCCCTTCCATTACATCCAATCTCAGTCAACCAGCCATTCATGCAATGGGGTTTGGACTTCATTGGAGTCATTAATTCCAATTCAAGCCAAGGGCACAAATGGATTTTGACACCACGGACTACTTCACCATGGACAGAAGCAAAGAGCACTCAAAGAGGCAAATGAGTCTAGCATCTTAGACTTTTATGAGGTGATAACTACCAGTTTGGCGTACCTACTATAATAATCTCCGATAATGCATTGGCATTCATTGGATCTAAGGTGACCGAGTGGGCTGTCAAGAACGGATCTACCTAAGCACTTCATCAAACTATTACCCTCAAGGTAATGTCCATGCCAAGTCTATAAACAAGAACTTGTTGAGGATCATTAGGAGGACTCTTGATGAGAATCAGAGGGCTTGGCATACCAAACTGAAATCAGCCTTATGGGCTGATAGGATAACTTCCAAGAGATCCACAGGTAACTCTCCATTCAGGCTTATCTATGGAAGAGAAGCAATCTTTCCCATGTCACTTGAGTTTCCAACATTGGAACTCATGAAGTAGCTGGAGTTGCTAGATTTGAGCCCATGGAGGTAAGGTATGTAGAGTTGATGGAGTCATAAGAGATCGAAATCAGGCATCCCAAGCAATGGAAAAGGATCAAGCTTTGATCAAAAGGACCTTTGATAGGAAGGCCAAGGATAGACCATTTCAGGTTGGAGATCTAGTGTTGAAATGGGATGTGGATAGAGCAAAACCGGGAAGGCATTCAAAATTTGATGCCATTTGGAGTGGCCCATACATGGTCACAAAGTGCAAGAACAACAATGCTTTCCAATTGGCCTCATTGGATGGTGAAGAACTGCAAATTCCAGTCAATGGAATCTATCTCAAGCGTTGCTTCTAGAGGAAAGTTCACTACCTCTATAAATATTAGATTAGATTTTCTTTCCTCCAAGTGCTTTGCACATTGTCTTGTTGTAGTTAGGTTTCAGTTTCCCTAAGTGCTTTGGCGCAGGTTTTGTTGCTCCTAGGTTGAGTTTTTACAGTTCAGCGTGCTCTCGTAGAGGGAGTTGCAGTATCAGGCTCGTTTCAGGTTATTACTTATGACTCCATGCCCAATGGATCGCTAAAAGGCCACTGATCTTCTACCTAGCAGCAGTGTGACCCCGAAAAGTCACCAAATTGTTATCCAAAATTCACCCCCCAGGGTAAATTTCGATAACATGCATCAGAGTTTTTCAGTTCCAAGCAAGTAGATTGATTCAGGAGAAAATCGTGAAAATTGGCTAAGTCCTGCTCCAGGCCGCCTTTGGGACAGTTGGGACATCTGGGCACGAATCGGCCGAAAGACCGCCAGGCAGTCTATAGAGCAAAGGGATAGTTGGAACAAATGTACGCGAAGGACGTGAACCGGCCGGTTCGGCCGAAAAGGAGAACTTTCGCAAAGCAACATCCATGCCATCGGGACGCGTGGAACATGGAAATCTGGTTCGGCCGAAGGAGAAAAGAATCGACAAGCAAGGTGGGACATTTGGGCCGTGAGGGACGCGAAGGACGTGAAAAGACGAAGCGCCCAAAGCAAAGGAAGCCCATTTCGGTGGTTCGGAAGAATTTGTCCCAGACAGTCCGGGACAGTTGGAACAAATGTACGTGAAGGATGCAAACCAGCCGGTTTGGCCGAAATAGGGAACTTCAGCACTGGGACAGTTGGGACAAAGGGACGCGTGGGATGTGGATAGCCAAAGGAGCCAAAAGCCAATCAAGCAACGCCACGTGTCATCGGCCGAATGAGGGACAAGGAAGCCCATTTCGGGCGGATCGGGAGTTTTTGTCCCAAACAGTTTGGGACATCCGGGACATAAAGACGTGAAGGGTGCAAAAAGCCGGTAGACCCACGACCAATCAAATCACGACACGTGTCACAAGGGAGAAAGTCCAAAAGTCAAAGGGTGAGGTTTCAAGCACTGACCCGAACCAATGAAATAGTGCCACGTGTCCAAGTTTAAGGGCCCACAAGGAAATTTCAAAGGAAATCCCACGAAAGGTGGAGGAGAGAGAATTACTCAGTGAATCAGAGCCTACCACGTGTCATCCAAGTGGCAGAGTGTGGGGAAAGTTCAAATATTTTTCCCGCCGAGCTGTTTTTGCCTGTTTTTTCCCTAAATCTTCAGATCGCCATAACTTTCGATCCAGAGCTCAGATTTTCATGGTTTTTATATCAATGGAAAGCTGGTGAAATTCTCTACACGATTCCAAGGTCAATCTAGAATTTTGGTTCAGTTTGGAGAGATAAAATTGAGAAATGCCTCTAGCATGAAATAATGGACAAAAGTAATGCTTCAACAACCAACTTTAATGCAAAGAGACGGTTCGCCGCTTCTACATTGGAGCCCTGCCATTTTTCCAGGATCCGCCGCTTCTGCCATAATGAGATGATTTAAAATATGACCTAGAAGTGGTTGGGGTAGATTCTGAATTTCCTCTCTTTTCCCTCTCTCATTCTTCCTATATATTGTAAAGAGGAGCTTCTTAAAAAAGGTCGAACATTTTCTCTCGTTTTGCTCCTCCCTTCTTCTCCTATCAGGCGAATTTGTGGAGTTCAAACCTCCCATTTAAAAATCTAATATGACTCTACCTCTTGGAATTCTGTAGTGTATTGTAGCAATCTTTGGAGCAAGTAATACATGTCTATGGATGATTCTCAACCCTCTCTGTGTTCATTTTGCATCCTCCTGGTCTTTCACTGCAAGTTTTTGTTATCTATGCATGATCTTATATTACATTTGAATGGTCTGTGTTTACTAGCAAGATAGGTGTTCTTCATTCCTCAGTGCATCACCTCTATTAGCTTAGATTTATTTTTATGCATCTTCTTACCCTGTCTCCTTGGCAGATTAGATTAGGTTTCAAGCAAACCCTCTGCATATTTCGTGTGCATCTGAACAAAGGAATAAGAACCATCCTTCTCTGGAGAATCCTTTCTCACTTTTTCAAGTCCCACACTTGGAGAAAGGATTCAATGTTATGCAATCACACTGGATGACAGTATGGTCAACCTAGAAACCTGACTCGAAGATCCGGGGTGTTGTGATTTTGCACTAATAGCTATCAAAACCCACCTTTAGCAAGATGGCCTAGAGGAAAGACCAATTTATCCTATCAAAGGCTTTATGCATATCCAACTTAAGAAACATAGCCAATCTACTAGAGCTTTCAATGGAATGGATGGCTTCTTGAATCACAATAATGTTGTCAGTAATTTGTCTACCAAGAACAAAATCCCCCTGATTCCTAGAGATGAAGTTGGGAAGTACCATCCTAATCCTCCTAGCTATGATTTTAGTCAAAATTTTATAACTGGTGTTGCATAGGCTTATAGGTCTAAAATCCTTAACCTCCTTGGCCCCAACAATTTTTGGCACCAGGATAATAAAAGTATTATTCATTTGCCTCAAGAGATGACCATTGTTAAAAAAACTCTTAGACCATTTCAATGACCTCATGTTTAATCACCTCCTAGAATTTTTGAAAGAAAAAGCAGGGAAGCCATCTAGCCCTAGAGATTTATCAGGTTCCATATCAAATATCGTGAAATGGATTTCCTCCTCCGAGGGATCCTTAAAATATCTCTATTCTCAAGGGGAGTGATTACTTTCTAAAAATATCCAAGACTCGTTATGAACAAACTCCTCTAGCCTCTACCCCTGTTTGAAGAGCTCCTTTAAGTAATTAATTATAGAGGCATTTGTTTCCCTATTATCTATAAATGATTCTCCATTTTCTCCTCTTATTTCATTAATCTTTAGGAAATTGGCTCTAGAAGTAGCTGAGAAATGAAATAATTTGGTATTCATATCCCCATCCTTAAGCCATTTGACCCTAGATTTTTGTCTCCAATACACCTCTTCTTTAGCCAAAATTCCATGGTAATCATCTAGGAGAGTTTTTAATTGATCCTTGAGAACCGTATTAAGACCAACATTCTCCATAAGTTCCTCTATATTTTGAGATCTTCAACGATTATGCTTTTTTCCTGAAAAATGTTTCCAAAAGTTTCATTGTTCCATATTTTAAAATTACTTTTGATGTGCTTTAGTTTAAAGCAAAATCTAAAACTAGAAACCCCACGAACCTATATATCCCACCATTTAGGAATCTTGTTGTAAATATCCGGGTGTTCTAACCACATCTTTTCAAATCTAAAAGGCCTAGCTTTTTTAAAATGATTCATTCCTAGATCGAGAAGAATGGGATTATGATCCAAGCCAATTATGGGAAGAGTTTTTAGAGAATAAATTTGATTGATCATAAAAATATGGCTAACCACAAATATATCCAATCTTATCTGAATGAGCTTAGATCCAGTCCTTCTATTTACCCAAGTAAACTTAGATCCCTCCAAATCTAAGTCAAATAGACTATTACTAGCTAGGAAGTTAGCAAGATCTTCCATACTTTTAGAATAAGAAATAAAACCCCTCTCTTTTCACTAGGGGAAAGGGGGTTTTGAAGTCTCCTCCAACTATCTAATCTTTATCATTAAATAGTTGTTTAAAGCTAGAGAGATCCTTCCATAAATTTTGTCTTTCACTAAGTTTATTGGGAGCATAAATGTTAGAAACATACCAGGATTTTTTCGAGATGATTTCCATGAAGTTCATAACCACATGACCAGGGGTGGAAAGGATCAAAACTCCATGCACTAAACTAGGATCCCACATAGTGACAACACCTCTTGAGGCTCCAGAGGAGCTACAACCTTCCTAGTGACAATCTTTCCAAATTTGTCTCCCCACCTCTTTAAATCTGTCCAGTTCATTTTGGTTTCTTGGAGCATGAAAATATCTAGTTTAACTTTAACTCTAAGATCCTTATCAATTCTGTGTTTACTAGGATTATTCAAACCCCTAATATTCCAAGAGAGGAGGATCATTTAACATTTCTTATTACGGAGAAGCAACTTCCCCAGAGTACCCTAAATGTCAACTTCTACTTCCCTTCTGGAGTTAGTCTCCCTTAATGCCTTATTAATTTTTCTACCCAAAGGAGTAGAGTCCTTACCAACATCAGCTCTAGAGGTGCTTCACGTGACCGGTTTGGATTTACTAGCTGGGGTCTTGGGAGAGACCGCTAATTCATAAGTATCAACAAAAAGTCTCGCAAGAATTCTGAAGCCATTAGACACTGGATAGTTCTTCTTGTCTCTAACCGAAGGAGCTCTGACCAATGGAAGAAAATTCATCTAACGATGGTCCACATGCCACTTGTAGAACCAAAGAAATACTTTCGAAACTTAGCTAGCCTCTAACCCCGAATCAAATCCCTCTTCAATGTACAAATTTTAATTTTCATTCTCATTCTCATCTTTAGCTTCAAAGTTATTGGATTCGTGGAAACCGGAGACCATCATTTCCTTGTAGGGGGAATGTTGCTGATTCGAGGGAGTCACAAATTTGACCTCCTTATGGAGGTTAAGAGGATCCATTATCTCAAAAACTTTTCCATTTTTTTTTACCAGCCTTCATTCCTTTGCCTCCTTATTATTTGTCTTTTGTGGACCAACAACGAGATCATTTTTTCTTATGAAGAGAACAATTCTTGTGATCATGACCCACTAGTTTACATTTCCTATAGGCAAAGGGGGACGGATCATAATCAAATCTCTGCAACCAAACTCTTACGGAAGTCAAGAGTTTGATATTACTTTCTAAGGGAACATCTTGACTCATATTGACACAAAATATGGCATGGGTTAATCTAGATTTAGCCTTGGTGACTGGATCTAAAGTTATCTGCTTTCCCAGACTTTTAGCAATGCCAATAAGGAATTTCAGCTCCAAAAACTCTAGGGGTAAGCCCAAAAGGTTGACCCAGATAGGGAACTCAGAGATAAACATCACATACGGATTAAAAGTCGATTCCCATTTCTGAACAACCACATGAGATTTACCAATAAACCAGGGCCTCTAGAAAGAATCTTTTCCACTTGATCTTTGCTAGGTAAAGAAACAAGGAAGAAACCATTTGCATAGGTAGAAACCTCAACATTACCATTAGATGCCCAATGTCTCTTGACCCAACCTCTAAAGTAATCAATATTTGGTCTAGAGCCAAGGCATTTAGCAAAGATAGCGCAATCCATGGAGGCTTTAGTTCTTGCCAGAAGAGACTCAGGGAATTTAAGGGATAAGTTACCTTTCTCCTTAGATGGTTCCAACCCCTCCAAAATCACCTTGTCTAAGCTTTTTCCAACCAAACGTTCATCCCACGTGCTTGATGCCCCATCCTTTTCCTTGTTGTCCTTAGGATCATCAAGCATGTGATCATTTTCCTGGTGTAGGGGCCCTTTAGACTATTGCTCTGTCTGACTCACTGGATATTCCCACTCAAAACCATCATTTGAAAATTCCAACAAAGTTCACTCTTGCTCCTCTCCATGAAGTAAATGTTCGCAGCTTCATAAATTCATGATTGTAAACTTCAAATTAGGTGTAAAACAATATCATAAGATAAAATAAACTTAATGAAACAATATTGCACAAGAAAAATTTTAAGAAGGTAGAAATATATATTTTATTGATCCAAGAGGTGAAACTAGTACAAAATATCACTTGCGACACCATTTCTTTCACTCATAACACTAAATTAATCTAGGATAATGAATAGAAAATGCAGAGAGATATATTTTACAATGAATTATTGTCACATCCCAAATTTTAATTTCATGTTATTATAAACTAGAGTTATTAACATGAAGTGGATCACAAGGTCTTGGGGACAAGGAACATTACTCACTAGTGTCACAGTGTACCTATGTTTTTCTTGAAAAGGATAAACATATTGATGTGTAGTTTAGAAGACAACAACATAACAATTGTTGTCACCGAGAACTCACGAGATACCTTACGTTAATATTTTATTTTGTTTTCTTCATTTTTCAAGTTGTCTCACCTTTCGAGTTTGATGACTTCCATGTTTGGATATTTTGTTTGGTTTTTGTACTTGTATTAATAAATTGGTTCACCTTGTTATAGGAAATAATGACTTACAAAGAATGATTGAATTTATACATTGTTACAATATATTTTTTTTTATGTGAAAATAATGTTGAATGTTGAAGGTTACTAACTTCTTTTGATACTATGATGATCATTGATCATACAATGATAAAATGGTCTCTGACTGCATAGGTAAATTTTGGATTGCGAAGGTTAAAGTTTAAGTATCTTAATTATGGTAAAATGTTAGTATGGTTTACATGATTATGATTATTTGCTAATTTGTTTCATAAAATGATTGTAAAGTATTTATCATTTAACGAATGATCATCATTCATTTTGATTAAACTTGTAAGTTTGGTATATCATCTACGACTCGATCGATACTCCATTTGTGGTTAATGATATATTATAATAAAATTTATACTTATTTGCATGGTCGACTTAAAATTGATTTATTAATACTCCTTAACTTTCCAAAGAAATGGAAAAGTGTTAAAGGAAATTTACTTAGTTATCAATAAGGATTAACATTTAAGTTTTAGACCATGTCATTGGCTTTGATTTTTTATAACAATATGAAATAACCATATTCAATTGATTGAATTAGTGTTAATAGGATCACTAACCATATTCATAGGAAATTATTTGTTTGGAGCTTAATATTAATTCAACCATAATCAAATGGAAATTGTTTGTTATAGTTTAATGATCGATTTATGACCCATGTAATTTATATGGTTAAATATGGGACTGATCATTAATTTTCCTCCCAACCAAATTTAGAGGGAACATGTAATATCCGGTGGTATTTTATTGAATGGAAACTATGTGGCACCCATGAAAGTTAATGGTAATTAATTCCTTTGGAATCTCAAAGCATCCTCCGTAAGCTACCATTGCATGCATCTATCAATTTCATATTTATCATTTGTTTTTGTTTTTCGCTTTTCTTTGGTTGGGTTATTGCATGTGGTTTGATGTGCTATTTTTTTAGCTATGTTCTAGGATATTAATGGTAGGATTATCAATTTATATCCAAATTTTTAGTTGGTTTATTGGGTTATCTTTATTAAAATCTAGGACACACTATTTATATTTTCCATATTTTCTCGAGAAGGAACGTGGAGGATTTTTGTTGGAAGTTTGGAGATATTTACAAAGGCTTTACCATGATTGGATATATTTCTCTTTGTCTCATTATTTTATTTCAAAATAGTGGAATATTATCTGGGTGTCTCGTTAAAATGATTGCATGTTAGATAATTGTTTAATAAGATTCAAATCTTGGTATTTTGATCTAGTTTTTCTCACTGTCGGGTACTCAAATATACACTTAAGAATTCATTATTTGTAATTTCTTCCATGCAAATTTCTGAAATATGCTTTGAGTTTCAAATAGTGTTATGTAAAGAAATTGTTTGGGTATTAGACACCTTGTTTACTTGATTATGGTCATGAATGGTTTGAATGAATTTGTTATTATACATGGGTTGTAACCAAGCCTCTAGGTTTGCAATGTTATCCTTGTGAGAGAATATTATCTCAAACCTCCTTGAGATCTGTATGAATAAATAATTGTGTTTTTTTGTGAAGGTAATTACATTTGAGTCACCATACTCAATTAGAAATGGGTCGATTTGTACTTTACTTCTTTTTGGACTTAATTATTCTATATTATAGGAAAAGTGGGTTTTTGGGATTTGTTGTGATCATTATCATATGAGTACTTCTAGTCGAATGGGTTGTGAGAAATATAAACATTTTGAAGTTTTAGATGATTGTTTCGTACTTTTCTTATGTTGGTTTCTTATCCATGTGATATTGAGGCTACATATATTCTATTATGATTTTTTGGATGAAATCTAAGTCGTGTATAATATACCAAAGCATATATATTCTCTATGAATGAAATTCTATCAAAATTTAAAAGAGGAATTATGTAGGAGGAGGTTGTTGATAAATCTTATTATGGGTTTACTTTAACTTAAGTATCTTTAAACAATGTTGATGGTTGATGTGGCCTACATGGATGTAACCTAGTTTTCTTTATTAATGTATAAACATTACATTGGGTTATTAAAGAATATTATAGTCGGGTATACTTAGACTCAATAATATTTGAATATAAAGGATTGTTTATCTATTTGAAAAAGGTGAATTTTGTATTTTATGGTTTTCACCATTGATAAGTTTGTTGGGTAATTCTAGGTTCATTCACAACATGGAAGTGACTAATTTATATCACTAGATAAATGTTGAAGATCTTAATTAGAAAATGTGCAAAGAATTTAGTAGATGCATTCACCCTAAATAAACTAGGGATTGAGAATAATCTTGACCGATGAATGTTTTTGTGACATTATTTTTATGTCAAAAAGTAGCACCCTAGGATTTGTATGATATATATCCCTACTTTTTGGCTAACATGGGATGATCTCACAAGTGTGGGACTTGCATAAATGAGATCAACCTCCAGAGAAGGTTGGTTCCTCTACCTAATCCTAATTCTAAGCTACTCCTAATGAATAAAATATAGTTATCTACTCCTACTCTAACAATCCAAGGGACCAGGAGGAGAAAATTACATAAAATGGGAAATCCTAAGTTAAGGGAGGTGATAACACCAAGAAGAGGGTGGAAAGACACTCTCAAATGAGGGAAAATGGTATAAAATTGATTAAATGGAGGAAAATATAAGTGTCGTGGTCCTAAAATCTTTCAAACTACCATTTCCAAGGACACAACATAATTAATTATTGCAAAGAGACCACAAGATGCATAGAATACCCACAAATTCAATGAATGGTAATAAATTTCAGTAAAACAAAAGCTATGATAGATTAATAGCCACAAAATATGATGCATTATAGTGATGGAGAAAGGAGAGATTCACATGCGAAGCTTAATTCAAAAATTTCGAACCCATATACACATATACATCCCTTAATACATAGTGCACAATACTTACTTGAAATTTCCAAACCTTTTTAAGGAGCATTACTCCACTATTTATAGAAGAGAAAAGAGAGAAGAAGATGGGAAAGAAAATGAGAAAATATTAGATTTGATCTTGCTATTAATGAGAATTTATGTATCTCCTTGTGACATAGCTTCCAAGCTTTGAATCCCATAAATAATCGATTAGTTATCTAATTTGATCATTTTTATAGTCAAACTACTCCTTTCTACCTTAGAATCCATGATTTCCATTTTGAACCACTAAACTCCATTAAATTTCAAATATAAATGCATCAAATTAAATAGCCCGAGGAGACCTTTCTAATGATATAAATTTTTTAATGTTTAGAGTTCTAGGTTTAATGATATGGCCATTTGAAGATTTCTTCCTATCATGAAGCACAAGAATTCAATACTTGGAGATATTTGATTATTTCAGGGATCAATGTCTTCCAATGTGTTCTTACTTCACCTTTTTCCAAGTTTCTACCTCCCATTGGTTTGTAGTATCGAGCTCTACTTCCTTTCTTTCCTTTCCCTTTGGATGCCTTTATAAAATACGGACTACTAAATATTTTCCATGTTACCTTCAATGTGTCGACTATCCTTTATCTCCTTTCGATGTGATCCAATGAGAAATATCCATGTACCTTTGTAAATTAATTTTTAAAAGATATTTTAACTAACCATTACAAAGTGCGAGCCAATAGAAAAGGTCCACACACTTCGATGTCAGGTACTTTTAATTTCCTCATCTAAAATTTGTGAAATATCAACCAATGTGGAAGCTCCATGCATTTATGCATTATAAGATTTTTAAAATCCTTATCTAACAATCATGAAGTGTGAGCCAATGAGAAATCTCCAGAAACTTCATGTTGTCGTATTTTCTATGTACTCCTTCCGACAGGTTGTGAAATATTGGTTAATGATACAACTCCACATAGCCTCAATCTTATCATAACCTATCAAAGTTATTTGACTTCATAACGCAACTTGCTACCTTAACGGACATCGAATTTTTTTGGCATTTTTGAGTTAGTACCACCTATCCCCTTTGACCTTGTTTGAATTTCCAAACTTGATGAAATATGAACTGTGATTAACTCTAGGGACGTGGAATTTGGATGAGCCAATCGCATTAGGAATTACCGAATGTTGACAAGTAGCCTACCTCCACCATTAATCTATTTCCATGTGGCCTTGCTAATTGTTGCATTGACTTTTATAGGAAAATGAATGTCACCAGACTTTTATAAACAACCCATTAATGTTTTAAATTGTGCTCCCACAGGTTTTGAATGCTAATGGCCAATGAATTTGGGAAAGGTAATTTTTTTTTATTAGAGGTAAAAAAGGGTTGAGGGGACCCTACCCCATACAAAGTATTACCAGATCATTACAAAGAGGCCAAGGGATTTACCATTGAAGCCCAACCAAAAACCAAAATCATCACGAACCAAACAACTAAGAGAAACCACCATAAAGTAAATGTTTCCAAACAAGATAAGAAGTAAAATAACTAACAATAGAAAGACATAAGAACTAATAGAAAAACAGCTATGAACTAACAACAAAAACCATTATCCCATGTTTCTTCATCATTCTTTTATCAGCTCCCCCACTGTATTCATACAACCATTCCATTCTTTAACAAGGGAGTCAATAGTATATTTCCAATACTTGTAGTTAGGCTCAAGAATCTCCACTTTGGGACCTTTTCCTTCTTTTTCTTTTTCCTTTGCAAGTTCCATATAATGAATCATCTCTACTAAGAGTTTGAGGTGGTGGATGGTGCTTTTAACATTGAGGAGATGGAAATCATGTATCTAAAGAATGATTTATTTCATCTTCAGCATTTCCTTTTCCATCTCCAGGCTTCTTTCATTAGCATTTTTGAGTTGTTCACTAAGAACAATAGAAGATAACTTTTCCACTTTTTTAGTTAGTTCCCTCAGGTCCATGGACACCATACTGATCTTATGTCTATTAATATCAGTATCAAGCCTACAATTCTCAAATTCTTGGATGAAATCATGTGATTTGATAGTAGTGTTCTAGGTGGTAAACAATTTATTTTGGGTATTTTTAAGAGCATGTAGGATTTCAATGGCCTCCTCCGAGTTCTTTGAACGCTTTCCTTTAGAAGTATCTAGAGATTTCTCGCTCTCCATCTCATCATTTTTTTCCCCTTCAACAACATCTTTATCCTTACTAGAAATATAATGGGTTGGGTTTCCTTCTTGGTTCTCACCCGATTCTAAGATAACCTCCACTTCCTCAACCTGTCTTTGGTGCCTCCTCCACCCTGCTTCATTTCTTGACTCCACCTTGACTTAGGTTGGATCTGGTTCTTTTTGCCATAGGTTTTCCAATTAGATCCCCACTAAAACTTCCCTCCTTAGGCTCTAAACATTCAGCAGCTGAAGCCCCAATTTTTCATTTTTTCCCAAAAGGGGAGTTCCCAACCTGATAAGGGATTTGATGAGGCCTTGGTGTAATGGTAAGGTGAAGGTACCTTTCTCGACCATGGAAATATATTTTGAGAGGGAAGTATACAAGAAGAAGGGGAAATTATAGGGCTTAGCATTATGGACATGGTTCAACATAGGGAAGTGATATCCATATATCACTTTGTATCACCCTTCTAAGGTAATGTAGGCCATAAACAACTGAGAAATTTCTTCAAAAGGAGGGGGAAAATTTCCCCGAGCATAACCATTATGGAGAGAGATAGGAACCCCCTTACCTTGCATAAAGCATTCAATCTCCAGGTTGTAGTCCAACTTAGGTTTGTAGATGCATCTTCCTTCCAAAGCTAAACCCATAACTTTGGCAATAAGCTTGGGGGTAATGGTGAAGGAAAAGTTACTAACCCGAACATGGCCTTTCACTCAACTTTTCATTGAATCCATCAAAGATGTTGAAGAAGGGTAACATTCCCACCTTTTCAAGTAGGATCTCAACTTCTTTGGATATCTCTTATCTCTTGCTAGGTTTAGTTCACACTAAGTCACCCCCCATTCTTCTAAACCTGTTCTTCTTTCTATTCTGAGAATGGTTACCTTCCCCAATCTTATCATCCCACTTCTAGAAATCAAAAATATCCGACCTACCCTTACTAGGATTAGAAAGGATATTTTACACGAGTTCGGGAATCATGAGAAAGAGATGTCACGAGTCTGAGGAATTATTACCTCCTCATTTGTAGGTGTATTATTAGTTATACCTTCCCTTTTCATGATTTCTTTAAATTTGGCTTGCATCTTATTAAGATCCTCTACCACCTTAAGACCCCTTGCATTCACCCCCATATTGGCCATAAAATCAGCTAGAGTGTTTCCTTCATGATACACATGTTGAAAGGATATAACCTCAAAAGAGGATAATAAAAGCTTAGTTTTATTGATGAAGTCATCAACAAAAATAGAAGGTTGGGATTTTCCTTTCAAACATGAGATGATATACAAAGAGTCCCCTTCCACTTCAAGGTGTTTTAAGCCTTTCTCCTTGGCTAACTTCACACCCTAGAACATCGCAGCTACCTCTGCAACATTGTTTGATTGAAATCCCAGGTCAAAGAAATAGGCAAGAAGAAATCTTCCTTGAGAATCATGAAAGACACCTCCTCCCCCTACTTTCCCAGGATTACCTTTCGCTGCCCCATCAAAGTTGAGTTTAAATAAACCTTCCCTAGGCGTATTCCACTTAATCCCCACATGAGGATTAATCCTTTTGGGTTTGGGATCACCAATAATGTTCCAATTCTTTAAGAAGTGTTGTTCATTGTCAAGAATTTCCATTTCATTTTTCCTTAGGATAGAAAAATTGTTTCTAACAACCTGTAGGAGTTTGTTTATAGTCAACCTAATGGGAAGTTTCTTATTTTTGAAGATCCTTCTATTTATTTCTTTCCATAATTCCCACCAGAGGTGACCCAAGCTCATGACCCAGATATTTTTTAGCCCTTGACTGAAGAAAGGACAATTCCATTGATTCTAGGCATCCTTGATCTCTTTAGGGATTACCCAGTAAACCAAGAAGCATCCTAGAATAGAAGAAAGCATTAGATGGGCAAAAGGACATTCCAGGAATAGGTGATTCATAGTTTCCATATTCACTTCACAAAGAACACATCTATTGGCCATCTAGAATCCTCTTTTAGCAAGATTATCAACAGTAAGAATTTTATTTATTACTGAAAGCCAACTGAAAACATTAACCTTAGGAGTTATGTTCTTGTTCCAAATCTTACCAGCATTTAAATATTCTTCTCTAGTTTCTCCCTCAAATAAAAGGGAGTAGGAAGATTTGATAGAGAAATTACCACTTTGTTCTTTGTCCCAAAAATTCTATCTTGGTCCTTGTTGTTAGAAGATACATAATTTTTTAGAAAATCATTGAGCCTGCTCAAGTGTTCATTGAATTCCTGTCTGTCCAATTCCATGAGTTTCCATGTTTGAAAGTTGTCTTCATCAGCCATATAGTTATTGATTTTTTCCCCATATTTATCTTCGAGTTGTCTAGAAATTTGGGGGAATTGGTATTTAAGGATAAAATTCCCAGCCCATTTATCTTTCCGCATAAATCTCATTTCCTTTTTCCACCTGCTTCCCCTAGCCACAACTTATTTTTCCAAGTTAAGAGCTTTCCATATGCATGAACCATTGAACGATGCTTGTTTAAAAATCCATCTATTGTCATTAACATCCATCGAATATTTTTTCTTTAGAATTTTGGTCCAAACTCCATTTTATTTTGTTAACCTCCACCCAATTTTTGCAAGAAGGATTTGTTCATTTTTGTCTAGTCTCTAAGACCAAGTCCCCCTATCTTTTTGGGTTTACAAACTCTATCCCAAGCCACCAATGGGATTCTTTTTTTTCTTTCAATGTCACTCCATAAGAAACATTTTTGGATTTTTTCCAATTTTTCCCCAACACCTCCAGGAAGTTGATAGAGGGACATGACATACACCGGAGACTCTGAAGAGAACTAATGAGAAGGGTGATTTTTCCATCCTGGGATAACACATTAGCTTTCCATCCAGCAAGTTTTCTTTCAAACCTTTCAATTAAGAAATTCCATTCCAAACAAGAGGGTCTCTTGTCCCCAAGAGGGATTCCTAAATAAAAGGTAGGGAAAGATTTATAGTCACATTCCATAATTTCAGATATCTTCTTACAATGGTTGTCCATGGTGTTAAGGAAGAAGAGAGATTTTTCTAAAGTTTACCATCTATCCCAAAACTTCCATATAGTCATCTAGAAGAGATTTTATTTTCTTAGCTTCGGAACTGATGCTTCCCCCACCAAGAAAGTGTCATCAACAAAATGCTGGTGTGACACTTTTTCCATCTCCCTTGCTAGGAAATCCCTTTGATGAAGCCACTTTTAGTTTCAACATTTAGTCTTCTACTTAAAGCTTCCACCATAATAATGAAGAGGAAAGGGGAAATGGGATCCCCTTGCCTCAGACCTTGAGAGCTAGGAAAAAAACCAAAGGGGGACCCATTAATGAGAATTGAAAACTAGACATTAGAGATACATGCCTTAACCAGATTTCTAAAGGATACATCAAAGCCAAACTTGTCAAGGATTTTATCAAGAAAGCACCACGAAACCTTGTCATAAGCTTTGGCCATATCTAGTTTTAAAAACAATGCTACCTTCTTACTGAGCTTAGCCGAGTGAATAGTCTCTTTGATTGTAATGATCCCATCCTGGATTTGGCGCCCAATGACAAAACCCCTTGTTGATTAGAAATGATAGAGGGGAGTAACAGTTGCAGATGGAGAGCCAATTTTTTTGTAAATTTTATAGGATGTATTGCAGAGACTTATAGGTCTGAAATATTTTAATTCCATGGCATTACCACATTTTAGAACCAAAGTTAGAAAGGTATAGTTCATGTCTTTTAGCATAACTTTCTGTCTGAAAAATTCCTTCACAGCCTCAAAGACATCTTTTTTAATTATGTCCCAGAAGTGTTGAAAGAAGAAGGCTTGGAAACCATCCGACCAGGAGCCTTGTCAGGATTGAGGTGTTTTACAATGAATTCCACTTCCTCCATTGAAGGGATCACTGAAAGCATCAAATTATCTTCATCAGAAACCAAAGGAGGAATGCACTTTAAGAAGTCTTGCTCTTTAATCAAATTTGGATCACAATTATTAGTAAGCAGGTTTTGGAAGAAGGAGATAGCCTCTTTACTTATTTCTTCTTTTTCTTCCACCATAACACCCTCTTCTTTTCTAATTCTATTAATTTTGTTGAAGCTTCTATGTTTTAAAGTAGACAAGTGAAATAATCTTGTATTTTTATCCCCTTCCTTTAGCCATGTAATTCAATATTTTTGTCTCTAGAAGATTTCATATTAGCCCAAAATGTTGTGGTATTCTCCCAGGAGGGAACGTTCCTTTTGATGGTCCTCTATATCCATCTCAGAATCCCATCTCTTTGTCTTTCTTTGAACATTATGTACTTTAGCTCTGATTTCCATTTTCTTCGAAAAAAATTCCAAATATTTTTTTATTCTAGGCTTTGAGGTGAATGTGCGTACTCAAAATTGTAGGGTACTGCACCGCTAGAATGATGTTACACATACCCCAATGATGATACAGGTATCTTTGCAAGGTTTTCGAATCCAAAACTCTTGCCTCCCGCATGCCCTACTTGGCATATGCGTGATTTGTCTTGCCCTCTCCCCCTTTTTCCTTGCATTTTGGTCTTCAAGATGAAACCGGAGCCGCCTTTCCTTGCCTAGGCAGTGGTCCCATGACCGATGCCCAAGACAGGGTAGCGGTCCTATACCTGCTACCTTTCACAGGGCGGTAGTCTTGTACGCATTTTCCAAATTCTTCTGATGATCACATCAAATGTAAATCTTCAATTTCACCTACTTTCTTCAACCACTTTGGCTTGCATTAATGTTTTTGGTTCCTTGGTAATAGTTTTTTTCCTTTGTTTATAGTAAAAGAGTTCAATTGGGAGTTACCCTCTGGTAAATGCATTTGCTATAAATAGCCAACTTGTTTTCAAACAAATGGCCCCTCACCTTCTCAATTCTCTTATTCAGTATTTGAATTTCTTGCTTAGAATTCTATCAGTTTCATGTTTTTCCTCCATTGTTAGTCTTTTAGAGGTCATTCGATCTTCTTGTTTTAGTCTTGCTTCATTATTGTGTCCATGCAAGTCAGTTTAGCATAGAATAGTTTCATTTCTAGATTAGAATCCATTAAAGTTGCAGGTTTTGTTTTGTCACAAGGATAGATTCTAAAACTCTCGGTACATTTGCGTTGTATTCCCACAATAAATCCCACTAGGAATTACATAGTCAAGCTCTATTCACTTGTGCTATCCCTCTCCTACTCGCATTGTATTCGGTCTATATCCAAAGCTTCCATTGTTCAAATACCATCTTCTGTTGATACTATCATATACACATTTTTCTAGATTCATGAGAACACGAAGGAACGAGGAGATCACACTAAGGGGATGAAATCACACACAACTAGATTTACCATTGTTCTGTAAATGCCAGGTTTGAGCTATCAAAGTTCTAGTTACAACATATCAAATAGAGTAGTGAATTATTTTATTTCAATTCAAAATCTCACTCTCGATATCACCAGGAAGCTATGGGGATTGATAGTTTCTGAGAAACTGTGATTCATTCCTCACTTCTGAGGTAGGATCGAGAGTCTTTCAAATTTAAAATAATTAGTTTCTTAGATATTTAGGATAAAATCACAACTACACATAGGCAAATAGCCACACCAAGCTACTTTGTTTGTTTTAATTCTGTTACTAGATTAGTTGTCCATTTTCTAAATATATTAGAGTAGTTTCTCTTTAAATTTCATTGAAATACGTCATCAAAAATACAAAAATAGAAGAATGCTTGCATAGTGTAAATACATCTTTCGTAATCAGTTTATTAATTTTAGTTAAAAGTTGAATCATTTTGTATGACAATCACAGGACCTAGAGAGCCTAGAGAATATATATTTGAACCAATAGTGCCTCAACCAAATCTACCCACAACATTAGCTGATATAGATCAAGACCTTAGGATACAGGTCTTTCAAGCAATGACAAACCTACAAGCAATTAGTGAACAACTGAGAGGGTTAAATATCAAAGACGACAAGGCATACACATTTTGGTCAAACCATCCTAACTATAGATTGCCTTGATAAAATACCCGAATGACCATACAAGGATTCGAAAGAGAATAAGCATTTGGTTGTGATCCTTTAGTTCCACAACCTACATGTAGAGATCTCCTCATTGACATAGATACTAGCTTACGCATTCAAGTTGCCAGAACACCTGTAAGGTATTCTGAGAAAATTATACAACTTCTAGTTCTAAACATAGAGGCTGAAAAGGCGTATGATTACTAGATAGTCGGAAGAAGGGATTGATTCTTCACATGACCATAATAGGTCCACAACAACCATGAACTCATGGTTGTGATCCCCAAGTCCCACAACCCAATGGGCCTAGCAAATCAGTTAAGCATTGACACCAATTTATGAACGCTGGTATTTAGATCCTCACCACTCCCACCAGATATCATCACGTAGTTCTCCATATTAAATATAGAAGCCAATCAATCTAATATTTTCTGGGCTAGACCAGAAAACCACCCATAGTTCACTACAAATCCACTAAGCCTCCTACCACCATTTTCATGACCTTGTCTGGAGATATATACGAAGCTCCCATAGGTCACTTCCCACGTATCCAACAACCAAGAAACAGATCTCGACAGAGCTCGACATTGATTGGAGCCTCCGAATAACTATTATATCCAAACGATCCATTACACCAATTCAGGTTAGGAGGGCCTTCTTTTACCTTAGATTCACAGATTCCATTATTACATATTGAGGATATAAGATTACCCGATTAGCTTGTCTATATCCATTCATATTCAACATTCACCGGCTATCTCGACATGACCTCGGGAGGTCGGGTATGAGGAAGAGGTACTTGTAGATTCCCATGCTCGCATGTCACTTTTCCATCATACAAAATTGGTGAACCCGACGTGAACAAACAATTCTTCCTCTTTATTTTTCATTTCTCTCATCCACCTTCGCTCTTTCCCATTATTCTATGCGGTATTCATATACCCCCCGAATATGTCGGGATACGATGCATATGGCAGACCTCTCTCAGGTCTCGAAACAAACTATAGTCAAACAAATAGACAACCATCACCCTCACTTTCTGCATGGGCTGATAACTATTCAAATAATTACTTGTCATCTCAAACTCCCCCTCAAAGAACTAGCTCAAGTTCTTTGATTCCGAATTGAGGAGTTAGATCAACTTGCACAAACACAACAGCCAGAGCCCTCAGGCTCAAATAAAATGACATTTACTGGAGAATCCACTTCATCTCCTCGGGTCTTGTTCAAACCACAAATCAGTAGATAGTCAGACCCACTCCCCTTTTTGGATGAGGAGTACTTAGCACACTTTAAAAGTGAACAATGCTCCAAAATATGTATCCACCTATAGGGAGTTTACAAATACAATCTGATACCCTATTCCAGAAAACACCCCCATTCCTCCACCTATGGGAAATACCCTCGGTGAAGCTTGGCAGGGTAATGATCAATTCATAGCAGGGTATCACACCCCTTTACAACCTCAAGGTATACAACAAACACCATTAAGGAAAAGCACTGTGTCTTCACCAATAGAGGTCATTTCAGCCTTGGTTGAAAAGGTTAGAGGGTGGAACTCGCCCAAGAAAATCAAAATTCATATTTTGGGAAAATAGGGATCCCCAACCCTCCGCATCATCCTAGTCAGGTTGACCTCCTTACAGAATGCACATTAGGCATGCCTCCTCAACATCCGTATAATTATCCACAACAAACACCAACTAGGACAGTGTTTTCAAATGCCACTCCAGTTGAAAACATGACACCTCCCGGCTTGGCACCAAACAACCCATACCAGAACATTGCTCCTCCTTACTTAAACATTTATTCAAAGTCACCACAAGGAGACATGTTCTCTTCTCCCGGGATGTTCATTCAACCACAGGGATTCCCTTATACCCCTACAATACATATGTTGTGCCATATCAACAAACCATGCCACCCCCACCCCCTCAGCAAGCACCATCGATGGTCGAGGCCTATGCAGTAGGGACTTATTCAAAATATTTAAAAGAGCCCCTAGACTTCACCATACGAAGTGTTATGCTTCCAAGACCTCTTCCTAATTTTCCCAAATATAAAGGGGAAGGGGATCCAAATGCACACATTAAGGCCTATGCCACAACCATATGGGAGTTACTCCCTTGGGACGGGGTTGTCACTAAAATATTCCCTAAGACCTTAGAAGGTATTTCCCTTGATTGGTATTACAAAATACCTGAAGCCTCGATACACTCATTTAAACAACTCATGTCAGAGTTCATCAAAGCTTTTGACATGAACAAATTGTTAAGAACGGGAATCAGGGAATTCTTGCATATTAAACAAGAACATAATGAATCCACTTGCTCTCATTTTATTCAAAGGTGGCATATAGTCCTCTACTCATCAACAAGTGCTCCAAACATGGATCAAATGGAACTATGTGATTTATTCCTTAATTCTCTCAATAGAGAGATAAAGGAAGAAGTCCAAAGTTCCCACTAAGAACTTATGATGAGGTACTCGAGAGTGCTCTCCAAATCGACCAAGCAATGATAGATAGTGGTCGTAAGACATATGGAACAAATGGGAAATTAACCACTCCCAATCAAAACACCGCAGCCTATCCTAATACTGAATGCTAATCAAGGACCTAAGATCCTTAACAAGAACTTACGAGTCACAACAGATGGAGTAATTGACCAAGTTAAAAGGGAAAATGTTGTAAACATTTCACCACCTGTTAATAATCAACGAAATAAAATTTTACTTACTCAACAATCAACGCAGTGGATTTTAATCGTCCACCACGACCACAACAAACAACAAAAAAAAAATCCAAACACAAGGTCCAAATCAAAACCCAACTGGATATCAGAGTCAAAACCAAAGGCAACAACCTCAAAATTTTAACTCTAACAACCAACAACCTTATCAGAATTTTGGGCCACAACAAGTTTTAAATCAACAACCTCAAAATTATAATCCCAATTTGTATTGTGGCTTCCACAAGATTCAAGGCCATGATACTAGGACTTTTCGTGACTACAATAAATTCATGCAACATTTTCCAGAAGATCAAAAACAACTCTTTATAGATATGTTTTTAGAAAATTCTATAGTACCCATGCCAAACACTTATACAGGGGCAATTTCCCCTCAAAATGCACCCCTCAAGATCTTTAATGATCCACTCCCAAACCATTCTAACAATAACAAGTTAGATCCTAACAAAACAAACAAGGGTGTTATAATAGGAAACAATGATCATGAAGCTTCAACTTCATTAAATCCACCAGTCGCACCCCAACTAGGAACTCGACCCCAAACTAAGATAGTTGGTTTGGTAGAGTTAGACACCGAGCTACCCATAGAAACCATAACAAGAACATGGGATTATTCTTCTCAACCTACTCCAAGTTATCCATTGGAACTAGAAAACAATCAACAAACGTTGGTAAAACCCATAGGTGCCTATGATTTAATTAATGATTTAACTAAAACCTTCTCTCACATCTCCTTTTGGATTTGTTAAAGAACTCTCCCACCCACAGGGCTGCCCTCTTAGAAGCATTAGGCCTTGGTCATTTAATCAACATCACTCCTCCTCTAGAAATGTAAGTAAACCATGTAGAATTTGACGTTTATCCTCCGGGCAGCCAGATAGGGATACTTGAATTTATATTTGATATAAGAAAAATGCCAATAGATGCTGAGATTGCATGAAGAGGTGACCCAAATTTACATTTACAAGTATGGATTTACAATAATTATGTTAAATGTGTAATGGTTGACAATGGGGCAAAGTAGTTAACATAGTCCCCTTCACTTTTCTTCAAAAGTTAGGATATGGAGAGACAAACTGTTCCACAACATGAAATACGTTAAGAGGATATGATAGCCTCAAGGCCACTTCAATTAGAACCATAGTTTTACTAGTCACTTTAGGACCCAAGATGGTCCTCACCGAATTTTATATTATAGATCGGGAAACCAACTATAATATGATCCTCGGTCAGCCATGGATACACTATATGAAGGCAATCCCTTCCACGTTATTCCAAGAAATAAGATTTCTACACTTAGGGAAAATATTTGTGGCACAAGGTGACCCAAAACCCTTCGATATACACCTAGCTGATTTGAAGAAAAGACTAGGCGTTCACTCCAAGTTTGAACTCCCAACAAATCAACTCATCAAACCAATTAATTCAAAACCAAAAGAAGAGTTGATACCCACCACAGAATTAGAAATTACAAATCCAACTGAGGACATTCCAACACTCAAAAATGAGACCAATGTTATAAAAATAGTGTCACTAGGGACTACCACAAAAATTATCAAGTTGCTAGAGAAGGACTTACCTATTCTCCTACCATTTGATTCTATGGGTATGGGACACACCCTGGGAATTGCTTCTCTTCCATCGAAAATTTTTTATGGTATAAGTAATCAAGCAAAGGAAATAGATATGACAGATATCCCAACATCCATTTTTCCAAGAAAGTATTGGATGCTCCACTTCGATGGAGCTAGATGTCACTTTGGAGCTGGGGGGAGTAATCTTTACTTCACCCGAGGGAAAGATCCTACCTTTCACCTTTAAATTAAACTTTGAATGTACAAACAACGGGGCTGAGTATGAAGCTCTCCTCCTTGGCCTCATCCTAGCCAAAAGAATGGGTGTCAATGACATTAGAGTGCTAGGAGACTCGCAACTAGTTGCAAACCAAGTCTCTGAGGTATATGAAACTAGGGCTGAACATTTACAACTATACAAAACAACGGTGTTAGATCTAAGCAAGGGATTTAACTTCATATCAATTGAAGCAATCCCATGAGAGTAGAACCTTCTCAAACTTGATAACGAACCTCAACTTCCCATTTCACTCCAAACAAAGGAGTTGGAAGATACAAATTTCACAAGATATCACTTTGTACCAAACCATTAGTGCGTAAAATACCAACAAACTCACTCCTAACTCATGGAGAAGCTGAGGATGATTTTTCTATCATGGATCACTTTGATGATGATAGAGTCACTCTCAATATCTAAATGCCTATGTGGAGCTACACCTTGCTCACTATATAGTTGATCTTTCCCTAATACCACATTCCTCTTCCTATTTTGGAAATCCCATGGTAGAGTCTCCTCCATAGAAGGATCTCGATATCTACGAGATAGAAATGGAGAAAGCTTGGAACTACCTCTAGCACCACCTAAATTTGAAGAAGGTAATGCTTCTTTAATAGAAGAAACCATTGACATAAACATTGGAATGGAGGAAGAACCAAAATTTTGAAGTTGGGATCCTCGTTAACTCCAGAGGAGATAGAAATACACACCCAAATCCTCAAATAACATCAAAAGGATTTCACATTTAACTATAAAGAAATGACGGGCATTGCACCACATGTCGCGGTACATAATCTTGTCACTAAACCAGATGCAAAACCAATTAAATAGAAGTCAAGACCAATGAAGCCAAAAGTGGCTCTCATGGTAAAAGAGGAAGTAATAAAACTTCTCCAAGTGGGATTCATCAAGCCCATTGACTATTCACAATGGGTATCTAATATCATCCATGTTCTAAAAAAGAATGGGAAGATACGCATTTGCATAGATTTTCGGGATATTAACAAAGCTTGTCCCAAGGATGACTTCCCATTACCATCCATTGACGTTATCATTGATGCAACAATTGGATTTGAACTATTGTCCCTCATGGATGGGTTCTCAGGGTATAATCAGATTAAAATATCTGAACAGATCAAGCCAAAACTACATTCATAACTCCCTGGGAACATATTGCTACGCTTGTCATGCCATTTGGTCTTAAGAACACCGGCTACATATCATATCAACGGGAAATGACTTATATATTCCATGATCTTATCCATAAAATTGTGGAATCCTATGTGGATGACTTGTTGGCCAAGGCCAAGAAATGTTGTGATCATCCGTAAAAGTGCTCTGTATCATCCTCTCACGATTAATTGAATATGGCGTCACATTAAACCCAAAGAAGTGCGTGTTTGGTGTGACAGAGGAAAAACTTCTAGGCTACATTATATCTTCACAAGGGATTGATGTTGATCCAGCCAAAATATGGGTTGTTCTCAAAATGATCCCACCATCAGATGAGTCTAGAATCAGGTCATTTCTTGGGAAGCTTGGTGCAATCCAAGGTTCATCCCGATTTAAGTTTTTCCATTCATCCAATCAACAATCTATTAAAGAAAGATTATAGCATTAATTGGACTAAAGAATGCAACGAGGCCTTTGAAGTAGTTAAACACTTCTTGTTGTCTCCACCCATGCTAATGCCTCCCAAACCAGACCGCCCTTTGATCCTATACTCACGAGCCACTCATGTCTCGCTAGCCTGCATGCTGGCTCAAGAAGACAATGATAAATGGGAACGTGTGGTCTATTTCATTAGCCAAATGTTGCTCGATTATGAAACACATTACACACAGTAGAGAGAGAATGCCTTGCCATAGTCTTTGCAACAAAATGTTTAAGACATTACATGTTAAACCAAGAAACAAGGGTCATTGTAAAGACAGATCATTTACAAACATTTCTCACGCAAGGGTCTTTGTCTATCTAAAAAGGTTGGACGTTTCATAACCTTAATGGGTGAATTTGAGTTGACATTCATAAACCAAAAATCCATTAAGGGACAAATCATTGTAGATTGGTTGGCTGAAAATCCACTAGATGGAGGTGATCTGGTAAATCTAGACTTTCCTGATGAGTGTGTATACTTCATCAAAACCAGGCCCCCATCTATACATGTCCCTGGTACACTGATATCATCAATTTTATCATGGACCATACATACCCGAAGGTGCCACATCACAAAAAGAAGGTGGTTATGCATTATCACCACTAAATATGTTGTTTTAGAACAAGTACTATATCATAAAGCCTTCGATGACATGCTTCTAAGATGCATCGACACAGAAGAATCCAAAAGATTCTTCATGAATCCCATAGTGGGATATGTGGAGGCCACTTCGGTGGTCACGCCACTACTTGCAAAATACATCGATGGGCTATTTTTGGCCCACTCTCGAGCATGATGCAGTGGAATTTGTACGTAAGTGCCACAAATGCCAAGAATTCTCTCACGAGATTCACATGCCAAAGACAATCCTCAGAATAAATAGTGACCCCGTGGCCCTTCTCCACGTGGGGTCTGGACTTGATAGGAAGTTCTCTCCCTCATCAACCGATGGCCATAATTTTATAATTACAGCCATGGAATATTTTACCAAATGGGTGGAGGCCATGCCTCTCACCACCATACTAGGTTTGGTAATTGCCAAATTCATTCTGAACCAAATTATTTGCAGGTATGGTGTCCCACAAGTCATTATCTCAGATAATGGCACATCCTTTAAAAATGATGAAGTCCATGAGTTATGTAGAAAATTCAAGATAAACCATCACATGGCCTCTCTTTACTACCCTCAAGCCAATGGGCAGGCCGAAGTGACAAAACAAAACATTAAAAGCTATTCTCCTCAAAATGGTCAAGGAGAACAAGCGAGATTGGCATTTAAAACTATATCCAGGCCTTGTGGGCCCATCAAACCTCAATAAGAACACCAACAGGAGCAACCCCTTTCTCACTGGTATTCGGGGTAGAAGTAGTTCTCCCACTTGAGGTTGAAATACCTAGTCTCGCATCTCATTACAAGGGATTCTGGATGAAGAAGCTTATAGGGAGGCATGCCTCTCTCAACTAGAAAGCCTTGATGAGGCTAGGCTAAATGCCAAACAACGACACAGAGCCTATGCTGAACCGGATGTGCCGGTAGTATAACAAAAATTCTATGAGTGAGAAATATATGAGGGAGATCTAGTTCTAAGGCTAGACAACTAGATCGATAAGAAAACCGGAAGGAAGGAAGTTCTGGCCCAAGTGGTTGGGCCCATACCGAGTCATGAAGGACTACGGAAATGGTGCATATCTTTTGTGCACACTAGAAGGTGAGGAATTCAATGAAACTATCAATTCCTTGCATCTTAAACATTTTTACGCATAAGAAATCAAAATCACCACTTGTACATTATAGCTACCTACATTGCATTAGTCATTTAGTTGTTTCATTCTTGTCCACTCATTTCATAAAAATGGTAGTCCAGAACTTACTCTTAAGCAATTTATTACAAATTTCTGAAAATATTGGCAAAAGCATTCAAAACACATCTCTTCAAACATCATCAACTATTTTCAAATCTTCTCATCAAGTTCGATAGACAAGTATTGATGAAAACCATACCAAGGCCTGCATACTTGGTTTTGCTCTTTCTTTCTACTAAGTGAAGTTGTCCTTACCTACATGGTCTATTCTAGAAGCTTCTTGGTGTCACATCTATCCCTCTTAAAATCTCTTTGAAAGAAAGGATATCCCAAAGTCATAGATCAGAAATGTCAAAATCAAATGGAATCAAAAGCACCAAGCAAACAAAATATTTTATTTTACACACTTCTTTTCCCCATCAACCTTCGGTGATAAGCCCACATCTCTTACTAGTGGTGTGAGGTTGGGAAAGGAAAGGAGTGCCCTTACTCACCTATATCTTGCCTTTGGTGACAAACCCATGCTTCTTACTAGTGGCATGAGGCAGGATGTGGGGGGTCCATTCACACAAATTAACAAATCTTGGTATGCTAGAAGCACAAATCAAATTCTATTAAGAGAAAACAAATGTCCAAACTCCAAAAGAGATCAAATCCTCAAAACCATATTTTGTCAACCAAGTTGCCATTTATAAATCTAAGTCTAGATAAACTAGAAAGTAAGTGGCCTTCTAAGCTTGGTGGTAGCTCTGAGTAGGGTAGGTGTGTAGGTCTATGTTTGGTTTCTGTTACTAGTTTGTCTATCTCTCATCATTCCATTCAGTCAAACTCATACAACTTGTGCCCTTCCTAACTCTTGGTGTTGAGCCCTCGCATCTTACTAGTTGCATGGAGCTAGGAATGGGGCAAGTTCATCTCTTTATCACTATACATTCATCACGTTTTTCCAACATAAGAAGAAATTACAGACATTTCCCAAAGAGGTCAAAATTTCAAAGCTACCATATGTTTATATCATCACATATCAACATTACAAAAGCATAAAAAAGAGAAACATTCTACTCAACATTTGTTATCATTTTCATCCATTACATACATACTGAAAAAATGAAAACAAATACTCTAAAAACATCTAGTAGTGGAAACAAGTCACAAAATTCTAGGCACCAAGAGTCTAGATCCAAAAAGATATATATATATATATATATATATATATATATATATAATCAAGTTTCATATACAATGCCATCATGCACTAGGCATGGTCAAAATGCTCAATGAGCCCAAAAGTACAAAAACACTCATATAGATATCTAACAAAATACTACAAAAATGGCCTCTCAATCCCTATGGGATCCCTCAGAGGGCGCATGACCACATCTAGGACTCCGCTATGCTGGCATGCTCCGAATGCACTGAGGGCTCATGGTCACGACCAGTAGCTACCGTCTCACTATGAGAATGACTCCTCCTCATCAAGCACTCAGTCATCCTATATCCAGCTACCTCAACATGGAGAGAAGTCATGATCTTCACCACATGCCAGATAGAGGTAGAAAACATTGGTATGCCTACCGCTACTAAAGGCTCCCCCACATCTATAGATAGCTCAGCACGAGTCTTCTCTGAGGGGAGCAACAAGGTATCTATGCATACTCGGTGAATCAAGTCTCGCCACTCATCAGTAGTCACTGCAAATAAAGGAGAAAACAAGTTAGAAAATGATCAAAGATAAAACCAAGAGTAAACAAAACAAAAAGAAATAACAACTAAGATAATTCTAACTAAAAAAATGTCAAGAGAAGAGTGAAACTCACTCGGATCACCAGGCCTCTAGGAAGGATCTCTAGGATCCGCACTTGCCACTGATGCACCACTGACTGGTGTCCCTCTCCCATGTCTGGGGAAATGTGACGGCCTACAATGGACTTTCCATCTCCCCCTAAGTCTGAGAGAGAAACTCCTCTGAGACCAGAGTCACCCTCTCTGCACTCTGCTCCACCCTCTCATCCCGATAGGATCTCCTGAGTATCATGCCACTCGGGATCACTATCATCCTCCCCACCCATCCCACCGATCTCCATCTCCTCTATCTCCTCCTCTGTCTCTCCCCCAGTGAACTCCTCAGACTCGGAGTCCACATCAATGGGCTCATCACTGCTATGGGCGGGACCGGTGGCAATCCAAAGTAAAGGTGCTTGAGGAGCACCGGCTCTCCCTCGAGCACGTACCACCCTCCTGGCCGCAATAGGAACACCAGGGTAACAATGGTCCAACCTCGGCCTCTAGGACCTCCCCAGCCTCACGAATAGATCTATACACTGGCCCCACTAGAGGAAACATGTCAATATAGGGGAGGCCGAACTGCTTGTGGTACTCTATCAAAGGGGTGGATCTCCAACTTCCCCGCCCTATCTACCAGCTGACTGGTAGTAGTCTAAAGCAAAAATCAATGTAATGGTCTCCTCTCCCCATACCCCTACCATGGCCTGATAAGGAGTGGCCTCCATATCTACAGTGGTCAAAGAGGCCACTAGCTGGTGGGGTGCTCTAAGAACATCATCCCTATCCACCTCGCTGCCCTGACGGCCCCAAGATCCTCTACCTCTACACCTCTCCCATATGGAGTGATATGCTCATATACCCAACTCATGACAAGAGTCGGGTGGCTCAGTGACTGTCCCTGTAATCAAACCACCCTATACAAATCATGGTAGGTGGTCCCAGGATGTCTGCTCCCCAAGCATAGACACGTCCATGGCCCTCAATCTGTGCAATAATGGGGGCCCAACAATATAAGAGAGTGTCCCCTCCCTTGTCCCCAATCAGTCTCAAGCAAGGATGCCCATGATGGCCTTGCGAGCACAGAATGTATAACTCAATAATGGAGTGGATCCTCACTCCCTTCTTCGACCCCATCGAAACAACTACATCCCCCATATAGGTGGCCCACTGAACCACCTGAGATCTCGATACTGCTATCTTAAGAGACAACCACCACCCAAGGATCGGAACCCCCAGTATCTGGTAAACATCCTCCAGGGTGATGGTCCACTCACCCCTAACTCCTGGCAATTGGAAGGTGTTCCGATCCACATCCCAATATGAAAATAAGTCACATAGTATGTGACTGGACAGGTGCAACGTGAGGGACCCGCAATCCTCCAAATGCCAGCCCTCTGAAGTGTATCTCGCTCTGCCTGAGTGAGTGCCTCTAACACTGACTGGGAGCCAATCACACTCCCTCTCTCAACTCCATCTAATGTATTCCTCCTTCTTCGCATACACCCAAAAACACAAAAAGGAGTAAGTTAGTACCAAAATCCAATTGGAAAACTATCAAAAACATGTGAAAATGCTAAAAATGCAAAAATAAGTAAGTAAGTAAGCATTATTTTGGCTTTCTATCATGAACCTCCACCCTATGTAGAGCGGTGGTTCCATAACCACCACCTTCTAAGGTGGCGGTCCCATAACCGCCACCTACACAGGCGGCGGTCCTGTCCCGAAAAATGTAAATGGCTCAAATACCCTAAAAATGCCTAAAAATAGGTAAAATTCACCATTTTAACTAAAAAAGACCTACCCTATGGGCGCCCCCTAGAGGCTCATTTAAAACTAGTATTTTCAAAAATAACCCCCCCAAGACAAAGATTTTATCATTTCTACATTTTAGGTTTAAAAACAATAAATTGAGAAGAACTAACCTGAGACTTCGTGGGTCGATGTTCCGCTCTCGAGGCATGATCACTATCTCACCATGAATGTTTTGACTATACTCTCATCAAAAACCACCGTGGGTCCCAGAGCTCAAAAACTATCAAATCAATCCACACAAATGAATAGTGAAATGAGTTCATTTTATATATATATATAGCCTTTTAAATTGATTTTGAATGTCTTTCATAGGGTCGAGCATCGACGGAGGTAAGTTCTAAACCCCGTGTAGATGGTAAGTCCTCTTTTCATATCAATTTAGCCTTATTTCTCAAATTATTTTATCTATCTACACTTGAGTCTTTTTTTATTTTATAGATAACGGGATCTTGGATGGTGACTTTCCAACACACGGCATGTCGTATAATAACTCCTAACTCCCCATTTGGGACCGCCATACTTGGATCCACCATTTTATGCCTCTTCATGGCTAAGATGCTTCTTCGAGGGGGAAATATGTATGTACCCAAAATTGTAGGGTACTGCACCACCGAAATGATGTTACACATACCCCAATGATGATACAGGTCTCCTCGCAAGGTGTTCGAATCCATAAAAGCTCGCCAGTATACGTTTATATCCCGTATGCCCCGCTCGGCCTCTGCATGCTTTATTTTTTTTCCCTCTCCCCCCTTTTTTTCCTTGCATTTTGGTCTTCAATGATGATGAAACCACCACCCTACCTGGGCGGCGGTCCCATGACCGCCACCCAGGATATGGCGGCGGTCCCATAACCACCGCCTGCATGGGTGGTCGGTCTGTATGCATTTTCCAGATTCTTCCAATGATCGTGTCAAATGTAAATCTTCAATTTCACCCACTTTCTTCAACCACTTTGGCTTGCATTAATGTTTTTGGTTCCCTGGTAATAGTGTTTTCCTTTGTTTATAGTAAAAGAGTTCAATTGGGAGTTACCCTCTGGTAAATGCATTTTCTATAAATAGCTAGCTTGTTTTCAAACAAATGGCCCCTCACCTTCTCAATTCTCTTATTCAGTCTTTGAATTTCTTGCTTAGAATTCTATCAATTTCATGTTTTTCCTCCATTGTTGGTCTTTTAGAGGTCATTCGATCTTCTTGTTTTAGTCTTGCTTCATTGTTGTGCCATGCAAGTCAGCTTAGCATAGAATAGTTTCATTTCTAGATTAGAATCCATTAAAGTTGCAGGTTTTGTTTTGTCACAAGGATAGATTCTAAAACTCTCGGTACATTTGCGTTGTATTCCCACAATAAATCCCGCTAGGAATTACATAGTCAAGCTTTGTTCACTTGTGCTATCCCTCTCCTACTCGCATTGTATTCGGTCTATATCCAAAGCTTCCATTGTTTGAATACCATCTTCTATTGATACTATCATATACATGCTTTTCTGGATTCACGAGAACACGAAGGAATGAGGAGATCACACTGAGGGGATGAAATCACACACAACTAGATTTACCATTGTTTCAAATGCCAAGTTTGAGCTATCAAAGTTCTAGTTACAACGTATCAAATAGAGTAGTGAATTATTTTATTTCAATCAAAATCTCACTCTCTCGATATCACCAGGGAAGCTGTGGGGATTGATAGTTTCTGAGAAACTATGATTCATTCCTCACTTCGAGGTAGGATCGAGAGTCTTTCAAATTTAAAGTAATTAGTTTCTTATCTATTTAGGATAGAATCACAATTGCATAGGTAAAATAGCCACACTAGGCTACTTTTTTGTTTTAATTTTGTTACTAGATTAGTTTTCCATTTTCTAAATATATTAGAGTAGCTGCTCTTTAAATTTCATTAAAATACATCATCAAAAATACAAAAATAGAAGAATGCTTGCATAATGTAAATACATTTTTGTAATCAGCTTTATTATTTTAGTTAAAAGTTGAATCATTTTGTATGACAATATAGACCTAGAGAGCCTAGAGAATATATATTTGAACCAATAGTGCCTCAACCAAATCTACCCACAACATTAGCTGATATAGATCAAGACCTTAGGATATAGGTCTTTCGAGCAACAACAAACCTACAAGTAATTAGTGAACAACTGAGAGGGTTAAATATCGAAGACGACAAGGCATACACATTTTGGTCAAACCATCCTAACTATAGATTGCCTTGATAAAATACCCAAATGACCATATAAGGATTCAAAAGAGAACAAGCATTTGGTTGTGATCCTTTAGTTCCACAACCTGACATAGGAGATCTCCTCATTGACATAGATACTAGCTTACACATTCAAGTTGCTAGAACACCTATAAGGTATTCTGAGAAAATTATACAACTTCTAGTTCTAAACATAGAGGCTGAAAAGGCATATGATTATTGGATAGTCGGAAGAAGGGATTGATTCTTCACATGACCATAACAGGTCCACAACAACCACAAACTCACGGTTGTGATCCCCAAGTCCCACAACCCAACGGGCCTACAAATCAGTTAAGCATTGACACCGGTTTACGAACACTAGTATTTAGATCCTCACCACTCCCACCAGATATCATCACACAGTTCTCTATATAAATATAGAAGCCAATCAATCTAATATTTTTGGGCTAGACCAGAAAACCACCCATAGTTCACTACAAATCCACTAAAGCCTCCTACCACCATTTTCATGACCTTGTCTGGAGATATATACGAAGCTCCCACAGGTCACTTCCCACGTATCCAACAACCAAGAAACAGGATCTCGATATTGATTGAGCCTTCGAATAACTATTATATGATCCATTACACCATCCATTACACCATCTTGAGGATATAAGATTACTTAGCTTGTTTGATCCATTCATATTCAACATTCACATTGTCAAGTGAACCTCGGGAGGTCAAGTATGAGGAAGAGGTACTTATAGATTCCCATGATCACATGTCACTTTTCCATATCCATTCATAAATTTAACAGTTTCCACCGATCATTAATGAGGGCATTCGGCCTCCTCACTATGGAGCCACATCTTCTCAAAACGGAAGGGGGTTCTTCTTCTAGATGGACTCTTGATTTGTAAGAGAATTGGGTTATGATCAAACCCTATCTGAGGAAGAGAGAAAAGAGAGATATCTTGGTTTAACCACTCCTCTGAGACCAAAACCCTGTCTAATCTTACTTGAATATGTTAGTTCCAACTCTTCTATTAGACCAAGTGAAACTGTTGCCTTTAAGATCAATATCATGGAGCTATGAGGAAGTAATAAATTCATTAAAATCCTCCATGCCTATTATAAACTCCTTAGATCCTCCTTTTTTTCCCCACAGCTCGGGGGTATTGAAATCCCCCATAACAATCCATCCTGAACATTTGATAGAATGATTAAACGAAAGAAGGTGATGCCAAATATTTTTCCTTTCTTTATGAAGGGTAGGAGCATAAATATTAGACAAAACCCATATATTTTTGTTTTCAAGATCTCTCATCATCACTGCCAAATGATTATCTCTTTTGAGTAAAAGAGTTCCTTCATAACGGGTTATATTCCACACCATAACTAAACCTCTAAAGGCTCCTTTTGAATGAACAACAATTTTTTTTGAATTATTCCAAAAAGACTTGCAAGAACTTAAAAAGGTCTTCTTTCATTTTAGTTTCTTGTACAACTAACACATCAATTTTCTAGTCTTTCAATCATGTCTTTGAGAATCCTCCATTTCACAGGGACTATTGAGCCCTCTACCATTCCATGAGATGTAATTCATTTCCAAAGATTGGGTTTATTTTTCTTAAAGACCTTTTGGTCTAAACACATATGTTTCCCTGAATCTATATCCTTTTGGGTAGTTTTTTTCCTTGATTCAAATTTGCTAGGCCTGCCTTGTTTACTACTAACAACTTCCACATTTATAGGATTCTCAATCTCCTGAGATTTAGGAGGGGAGGATATTGAGGATTCCCCTTTTTTCCTTTTGAATCCACTTTTCTTTTTCCTGGGTTTTTTTCCCTAGAGATTCCTTTGTTTCTCGACGTTATTTCTTCTTTCTTCTCTTCCATCATCTTGATTGGGGACATATTAACATTCATAATTTCCTCCAAGGAGAGGTTACTTGCATTTCTCCCTATCATCCCCTCACCCGTATGGGAATCCAAACTTACCTTCTACCCCAGAGTTTCTTCCCCCTTACTCTATTCCTTTACAATTTCCTCCAAAACATAGTCCCCCAACTTCCATTCTTCCTTTAAATTTTGTTCAATATTAGCCAGTTCCTTGAGAGATTCCTCATTCCCTCTTGAGGTAAAAATCTCTATCTTCCTACCCTTCATGAAATCCTTAACAGGTTCTTCCATTTTTTCCCTACCTTAGAATCTAACCAGGACAAAAATTTGATTTCCTTCTGTTGACCACCAGGGTGAAACCATCCTCATCCATTTCCATGGCAGATTTAATTGGAGTTTCATTAACCACCTTTTCCTTTATTCACAAAGGAGTAGAACCTTTCTTAGGTTCTTTGGAGAAATATTTCCTATGATCAACAACACTTTGCATTAGGCCTTTCCCTTTTTCCCCTTTACCTTCATTTCTTGGCACTGGAATATATATTTTGGATACCTTGAACTTACAGTTCTGGGAAGAGTGACCCCAACCATTACACTTGGAGCATTTCATAGGGGAACTTTCCATTTCAATATTTTTCTCCCAAATCCCTAGACGTGACTTTAGTTTGATACTATTGGGGATATCCTTATCTGTTATTGTATAAATATAAAAATGAGCACAGATAAGTCTAGTCATTTACCTGGTTGCATTATCAATTATGACCAAATATCCCAGGAAGTTGTTATGCCTTTGACAATTTCCTCATGTAAAAAAAACCAAATGAAGGTTAGGAAGGCGTATCCAAAAAGTAAATTGGTTCAAATTTTCCTATTCCAGGACTAAAAGTAGGTTCCCACTTCCTAAGATACTAGCCAAATTTTCCCCAAAACTAGGTTCCTTCTTATAGAACCTTCTGCATATCGTCTTAGGTATCAAACCTAAAAAGGAAAAAATTGTTAGAAAGAGAACTTACCTCTAAGTGTCATTTTGGAATCCACTTTAGTTTATCCCATCTTCTAACAATGTCAATATTGGGTCTCCCACCTACTAGATTCTCCACCAAAGATTTGGTTAACTTTTCGAGTATGTTGCGAAGCAGTGTCCTGGGATTTCAAGAGTACTTCTAGAAACCTCCTTAACCACTTAGAGAATGAACTATTTTTTTTTCAAGGTTGATCCACCATTTCTAACTGTATTCAACCATGAATCTAGAGATTTTGTAGGAGTTCTCATATCCTCTTGATCATCGCCGCTATCTATCTCTCCTTCCTCAAGATTTGCCAACTGATCCTCTGATCTAGGTGGGATTTACCTTCCATCAATTTCCATATCAAAAGAATTCAAAATCTCTTCCTCATTCTCTTCCATAGAAAGAGAGAATTAAATTAATTTAATTTAATTTAACGTCCATTTAAATGTCACATACTTGTAAAAATAGAAAAGTAATTTTTAAACTCTATTAAATCCAAAATAACTCGAGAGTAATTTAGGATAATAATTTAAAAATATATTGGGGTAATCTCCTAATAGATTAGATCAACATAATTTATGCAATCCATTGGACATGGAGTCCAGAGAAAAAAATTAAAAAATGATCTCAAACATTAAATTTACTTACCCCTAAGTCAGTATAAAGCTAAAAACAAACTTGACATGATCTATGAAGTTTTAAATGGTCAGTAGAACTACTCCATGTATCTAATTCTACTATTAAATTTCTCAAACTAAAACTAGAGCTTCCTTGGTCTACTCTTGAAGCTTAGATTGACTTACTTATAATGGATCTATTGGAACCAATGAATGGAAAATATGGAACCATCCCAATTCTGATTTTAGTTTCTCTACATTTGGATTTTTGAAGTACTACAACTAATCCTTGACACCTTGGGACTCTTCTAATCTCAACCTTTCTGATCATACCTCCTTCAAATATCCTCATGAAGCACATGCAATGAAACCATGCCATCCAAAAGCAATAAAAATATGCAAGGCACTTAGAGAAATGAAACTTACTCAACTAAAAATAAAATGTGCTGAAAGCGATTAGAGGGATTTACAATTAATCTACTTATATACAAGGTGAGAGTTTTACTTCAATAACAATGCTATAAATAGACTCCATTAACTAGAATTTGTAACTCTTCTTCATCCAACTTAGATAACTGGAAAGCATTATTTGACTTACACCTAAAATGATGTAGGGACTACTCCATATTGCATCAAATTTTGAGTGTCTTCTTGGTTTGGCTCTGTCTCCATCCCATTTCAGGAATAATTCCCCTTCCTAGAAGCTTTTGTTTTTGGCCTTCCTATCAAATCTTATCTTGATTTAATCCTAGTATTTCTCCATTGTTTACATAGCTAGGGTTCTTATCTCCTATAGCTCCATAAGATTTTTATATGTGACCCTATGGCCTCAAAATCAAACAACTCTAGTTGTTTGATGAGTTCCAAAGCTATCAATTCAAGACATATTGACAAAAAAATTCTCTACCATAAACTATCCTATAAGGAGAACTTCCAATTATCTTCTTAGGAGTGATTCTATCATCCCACAAGGCTGATTTCAACATTTTGTTCCATTTTCTTTGGTTCGTATCTAGAGTCCTTATGATCCTTAAGAGATTCTTGTTGGTGGATTAAACTTTCCCATTACCCTGAGGGTAATAGTTTGAAGATGTGCTCAAGTATACACCATTATTCACAGCCCAATCAGATATTTTTACTCCAAGAAAAGCCAGAGCATTATCATAAATAATTGTGGAAGGAACACCAAATCTTGCCACAATACCTTCATAAAAATCTAAATTGTTGGCTTCATTTTCTTCCTTCAGATGTAACTTTGCCTTTGTCCACTTGGTGAAGTAATTTGTGGTTGGGAGGATCTATTTATGATCCAATATTGAGTTTTGGTTGATTAATCTAATGAAATATAACCCCCATTACGTGAATGGTTCATTGATAGAAATGAGGTGGAGTGGAAGGGATGCTAATCATTATTTTCTTGTAAAGAAGACATTGTTCTTGCATTTTTTCACCCATGAATAACATTCATTAAAGAGGATAGCCAATAATACCTAGCCTTCATGATTATGAGAGTTGTGAATCTTGGAGGAAAATTAACTCCTACCTCTCCATCATGGAATTTATGTAACACTTTCTCCATTTGGTATGTTCTGATATATCTAAAGAGAACGACATTCACATATTTCTTGAATAAAATGTTATTAACAAGCACATATATGGAATAAATTGAAGTCTAGATTACCTTCTCTTAGATTTTCTCAATCCTTGAGGGAATTTGCCTGTTTGGAGAAATTTCATCACATCTTGAGTCCAACAATGAGTAGGTATGGTGTTAGCTAGTTTCTCTTGATCATATTGAAGCAAAAATTTATTCGCATTTATATGCTTACTTAAAACTAAATATTCACACATTCGCTTGCTGCTGATCTAACTTAGTCAAGTTAATATCAATTTCATATTCCATTACCCTTGTAACCTAACCATCAATCTTCTAATTTCAATCCTTGTCTAAGAGGAATTCCTTCACACCAACGTGTGAAACTAGTAGATGTATCTTGTTATTGGACACCAGATGTCTAAACTTTTTCAAGCTTCTAATAACATCAAGGACATGTATTTAAATAAAAGAGTATATTACCTCATAATATTTAATAATTTAGATAAATTATGTAATAATATACTCCATTCAACTCTACCAAGATATGCTTGATATTGTCTCTGCACCTCCAAAGGTATACAAAGTAAAATCCTTTAAGAAATTTGGATTTATAAGGGTTGTGGCTTGTGTAATGGCTTGTTTTATAGCTTCAAAGCTTTCTTTTCCTTCAGAATTCCACTTGAAATACAATCTTTTCTTTAACATCAATGTTAGTGGCTTGACAAGATTAGAAAATTTTGGGAAAAATATTCTAACAAAGTTAATTCTCCCCAAGAAACTTTGGAGAGCTTTTTTATGACTAGGTAATGACAATTCCATAATGGCACTAACTCTTTCTGGATCAATGGTTATCCCTTATTTATAGAAAATGTGACCAAGGATTTTACCTTAATGAGCTAATAAAATACATTTCTTAGGGTTAAGAGAAACTCCAAACTCCCTGCACCTTTCAAAGACTTTTCTGAGATGAAGGAGATGACCAGTTGATTCCTTGGAGAACACCATAATTTCATCAAGGTAGAAACGAAAAATCTTGATAATATGCCCTCTAAATTCCATGTCCACAGCTCTTTGTAACATTTCTCCAACATTTGATAGGCCAAATGACGCCTTTATATAAACATAGGTTTCCCACTTTGTGGTGAATTCATTCTTGAATTGATCCTCCTCTTTCACCATGATTTGGTTATATCCTAAATACCCATCTAGAGAGAAAATATTCCATAACCATCCACCATCTGTAATTTTTATTCCATGGAGGGTAGTGGGTAATGGTCTTTCAAGGAAGCCTTGTTCAAGTATTTAAAGTCAACACACAACCTGATCTCTCCATTCTTATTTCATACTGGGACTAAATTAGCCACCTATGATGAGTGCTTGATGGGAAAAATGATACTTGCCTCTATTAATTTTTTCAACTCCTTCTTCATTAGAGATTCTATGTGAGGATTGACCTGCCTCTGTTTTTTCCTGAAAAGATTAGCGGTTGGGTCCAAATCAATGGTATGTTGGGTCAAATTAGGATTAAAACCCCTGAGGTCTCCATAGCTCTAAGAAAATATATCAGTAAACTCATGAAAAAGTTTTAAAATAATTATTCTTCTCTTTTTCATTGCTTACCTTGTCAATAATGAGGGATTTTCCCTGACTAACCGAGATGGGCTCTTAATCTTCCTCCTTTACTTCTATATTTTCTTTTTCTTTTATGAATTTTTCATTGGGGTTGAAAATGGACTCCAACATGACTAGGCCCTTAGGCATCTTATTTTTTTCGAGATGAACAACTTGATCTCCATACTTGCCTCTCCAAATTGTCCTAGTTACTTGAAGAAATTTTTTCTTCTTTATGTAGTAAATTTACAATTTGTTGATCACTCTCAAACACTTTCTAACTTGTAACATTATCTGGTACAATAGGCCTCACTATCACCTTGACATGAGGTTGAATTTTTTCTCTCTTTATGTATTTTACAACATCAAACCTTACTCCAACTACAACTAGCCTATCACTAGCCGATTTTATTTCCTTGGAATGGCATAGATGTTGAAGGATTCAAAATCCTCGAACAAATCTCACACTATATACTTGTATGCTTTGAGTAGATCACTCTTAGATGCAATCGACCTTTTGACCTAATTTACAATTAGTTCAATGTCTCCAAAAGTATACAATGTTTTGATATTTTTCTTCCTTTCCCATTGTAAGATGTTGATGAGACACTCATACTTTTAGGTGTTGTTGGAGTAGCTAAATTGGAACCTGAAAGATAAGTAATATTTAATACCCTTAGGGGATACAATCACCACACCTCCTCCTACCCCTTATCTGCTTCTTGACCCATAAAAGAAATTTTTCTAGATTCACTCATCTTGTTCATCATTTGGCTTGGTCACACTAGGAAGAGTTGCATCCTCTTGATGCATACAATAGATACCTAGGAAAAATTATTCATTTTCCTTATATGGATCATAGTTATAACATTTATGTGCCCACTCATCAAGTGTCAAGTAAGGAAATCCCCTAATATAAGTGTCTGATTCTTGAGCATCTGGGAAATCCTCTTCATCAAATATTATACAGTTTTTATTGATATGGTTGTGTGTATAATAATCTATATGGTAAGTAGCAATTGGTTCGAGAATTAATAGTCACCTTAACACCATACCTTGTCTTGAAGAAATGCTTATTTCACTAAATTGGACATATTCCAGTGAATCTAGACTCCAGTATTACATGTTTTGGAAGAAATCTATCACCGTTCTTTCCTATATTGGATTCCATTTTTTTCTATATTGGATTTCATTATTACTATTGCTGGATTCCATTAGTAATAGTATTAGATTCCAATATTGTCATTATTAGACTTATTCGAGTTCCAATTTCAATTATTGATTATTATTAGATTCCAGCTTTTGCTATTATTGGATTCCAATTTCATCATTTTTAGATTTTCATGTTGGGAGTAATTAAGGCTAGTAGTTGCTAACTATTATAAGGCATGATCTTGTTGGATTAATAAAAATAAAAATTAACAATAACTTCTTGTAAAATCCTCGATGTAAGGTGAGTGGTCTCTAACTATTATACGTCATGATCATTTTGTATTAATGAAAGTGCAAAAGCCTTAATGTAAGGTTATCTACCACTAACTATTATAATTCATGATCTTATTGTATTAAATGAAAGTGAAAAATCCTCGATGTAAGGTTAGCGGTTGCTAACTATTATAAGTCATGATCCCGTTGTATTAAATTAAAAATAAAAACTAACAATAAATCCTAATAGCAAGTTCAAGTGCAAACCGTATACTTTCAAAATGAGACTCACACTTTCAAATTTGTGAAAATACAAGACTCACACTTTGCAAGTATGAGGAACACATTATCAAAGTTGTGATCCTCACATATAAAGCTTATTTATGAGCCCCACACTCTGAAAGTGCAAACCATGCACTCTGAAAGTCCAAGCCTCACACTCTAAAGATGTATGATCCTTATATTATGAAGTGTGAACCTCTCACTTTCAAAGTGTGAGCCTAAAACATTGAAAGTGTGAGCCTCAACTTTGAAATTGTGTGGGCTCGCACTTTCAAAGTGTGAGGTTTACCATTTCAATGTTTATTATGTGCATCCTTAAATTTGAAACTTGGCCTTAAATATTAGTGGTTTTATTTTATTTCTGGTGGAACTTACAATTAAATTACTTTCTTACCCTGAAATATAGCTTATAAAAACTCAAGTATTGTTTTCTTAGATTTTACATGGCATTAAGTTCACTAGTGTTTATTATTATAAACTATATCTTCTGAGTAATCATTAAAAAACAACATAGTTTGGAATTTATTTATATCACAAATTCTATTACTGTGAAAATGTTTATGAGAAACATAGTCTTACTCCCTCAAAGATACATTGAACTAATATTTTATAGTTTAGATCAATCAAAATAGACTCATTATACCACAATTGTATTCTCTGTGAGTCATGAAATGCCAACACATTTTTCCCAATGTTGGTCCATATGAATGAGCTACATTTGGATCACACCCATTAATATGGTATAATGCTTTTCTACTATTTGTTTTCACTAGTCTCCCTCTTATATCCCATTCTCTTAGACTTATAAAATTTCTTGGCCCTTTCGTTTTCGTCAGGACTTTGATTGGAATATCATTTTCAAAGATTCTGAAATCTAAATCAATGATGCATGTTTTAGAGAACACAGTAAATATGAAAATATTTTGTAGGTTCAAACTAGAGGTATATATACTACTCCATGTCTCCTTTCTCTTCACTAAGCACGTAGGTTTGGAGAATGAATGACTTCCTATGCCTATGAACTCAAAGTATATCCCATCATGCTCTGAGTTTTGTGATGATAGAAGTAGCTTAGAATAACACAACTGATCTATCATCATATTTACATTGAAAGGTTCTATCTGTACATTTCAAATTTGTTACAAATTCATACATATAAATTTTAAATATTATATGAGGAGTGGTTTCCTTTTGTGGACAAAATTTTATTTTCACAAAACATGAATACATTTGTTGCCTCTTGAATGGGACTACCGCTTTGGATACAAGTAGTGTTGAGTAAAGTAGCAGTGGAGGTGCTATCAAAGTAGAGACTAGTATTTATGAGTAGGAAGTAGTAAAAGAGTGTACTACTACTACTATCAGAAGTGGATTGATTTAGATATGATGAAAATAATCTTATTGGGAAAGTGGAAAAGGAACAAAATTCCCAAAACCCTATTTCCCCCTTCAAAAAAAATTGGGCACACTTTTATCTGTTTTAAGAGTTCCAATGGTCTGAATTATTATGGAAAAAATCTGGGCTATTACAAGAAAATTAGTCATTGTTTACTTGAAAATCAGCTTATCCATTGAGAAAAGTAGATCCTGAGATAGAGAGGACTCTAGGGATGTTTTTTTTTTCTCATCACAATATTTCCAAGTCTCGTTCCAGTTAAACATTGTTTTTGAAATTACCTCACTAAATCTCACAAAAAATTCCTATCAGAAGTACAACTTGTGCTCCCTATAACATCTATGTGCTTACCATCTGCATATCCATCCAAATACCTCATGTAATTATTACTAGGGGTCAGTTGGTTTGTTTGATACTAGGAAATTACATAGGAGAAGGCATTTGTGATGTCAACTTTAGAACTCTAGAAACGTCATGCATGGTGGGTCGATCAAAGGGTCATTTCTTGGTGCAAATCAAGGCCAACTAGAAGTTTTTCTTACCATCCCAAGATCCCTATAGCTTGTTAAAACTTTTGTATCAACAGTTTCCATGATTGTGTTGTTGTCTTCTTTTGATAGAATCTAGGTTCACTTGCTAATGTCAAAGACAATTCCATCCACATTTGATTTTCCATGATCCAGAAAAAAAACCTTAAAAATACTTAAACAATGTACAATGTAAGCTCCAAATGAAAATTAATAAACATAAATCTTACCAACTTTGGAAGATTTGAGTTATTGGCCACAACTTCCTTCCCGTCAACAACTCTAAAAGAGCAATTCCGTAACTGTATACATAATATTTCTCATTAAGCCTTGATGTTCTTGCATATTCTGGGTCAATGTAACCAATGGTACCCATAACATAGGTAGAGGTGTGGTTTTTGGCCAAGGAAATGCACTTGGAAATGCCAAAGTCTGACAAATGTGCATCAAAATTATAATCCAAAATAATGTTAGAAGTCTTCACATCCTTGTGAACAATGCATGGGTTACAGTCATGATGAAGATATGGTTATCCTTCTTTAGCACCATGAGAAATCTTTAGCCGAGTGTTCCAATCTAGCTTAATCTTCTTTGATGATCCTATACAAAAATAAAAATTAATAAAACACTTGTTAGATTTTCCAACAATCCATTTTAATATGAAGGTTAGAGATTGATTGGATGCTTCTATTTCAAAATATGAATCTACAATGTATAGATCCATTTTTCTTCATAACATAATCATTTTACTCACCATGTAGGATGTCCCACAAACTTCCGTTTACCATGTAATCATAAAAATAGGTTTCTAAGTGGAGAAAGTGAATATCCATGTAGAATCTCAATTTTGATTTTGATGCTTCTATTTCTAGCTCAATTTCAAATTCAAGCAAGATTTGTGGGTAGTGAATATACATTCTCTTTATAGAAATTGGCTTAGAATTATTTAGATCACATTTATAAATAGTGTTGTAGCACCATAGCCAATTACATATTTCTCATTTATTTTTATGATTTTCATTATGTCATCATACATGTGAAGAGCCATGTTCATGTGTAGTATGACCAACCTTGGAGAACCTAAATGTAACAAATAGATGTGTCAATAAAGAAATTGTAATAAGATATTGCTTTCTGATTTGTTGTTTGATAATCTATACAATATGAAATCATGTCTAGCCATGTTAGTTTTAACACCTTGCTCCATTTTTTTGCAGAGCCTTTTGTAAATGCATTTTTGGATGATTTGAATGGTACAAGAGCTATAATTATGCACAATAGTAGTACTAAACCCAAATAGATGAAAAATTTTCGGTTTTGAGATGGATGTTGTTCATTGCATTGGGCCACAATTTTGTTACACAACATCATACATATCCAAGTTTGCCAAATTTTTTTATAAAAATAGAAGAAAGTATCTAGAACCTGAGATTATTTAAAAGAGAACTACTATTTATTGCATCAATTAATTAATTATATCCAAAAACCATAAGAAACAAAACTAAATTAGTCTTCAAAGAAAAAAGTTGTGCTTATATCTACATTTGTCTGGAGGAAAATTTAAAAAAATTTAATGATAAGAATTTCCCAGAAAAATTGTTGTAAGAGAGGTTTATGTACAAGAAATAGAGCCATTTACAGTATCTTCTATTATTAGGGAAAGAGAATTAAATTTTTAAATCATATCTTTCAAAACTTCACAAAGAAACATGTGGAAAAAGGAATCCTCACAATGTATCATGGCTGAAACAGTTGACTAAATGTAATGGCACTTCCCTTGATAAATTGTTATTTTTCAGTATCCTGCATATGATTCATTTCCAATATTATTTGAACATCAACACAAGCCTACCCAAAATTTACATTTAAGGTATAGATGAAAGGAACATATAGTGAGACTAAGTTCTATAACTACCCAAGCTCTTGAGGAATAAGACATGTTAATCGATTGACACAAAGATCTCTACATTGAAAAAAGCACACTAAGTTACAATTTCCCTTGAAATGAAAATACATAGCATATAGATCCAAAAACATGACCTTGGGAGTTAAATAATTATATTTTCAGTATGAAGAACTTACATATCCACTATACTCCTTATATTTCCAAACTCCTATGGCAAAAACCCATTCAATCTATTTCCATTTCAAATTCCTTGAATTTATAATTGAGATGAATCATCAAGTCAATATAATGTTCATTCATAGAAGCTAGAATTCTTGTTTATGCTCTATAAAATCCTATAAGGACATGAATTACAATTTTAGAAGATGTTTCAAATCCCCCACAAATCCCAGAATGGGTCCAAAAATTTTATTATCGAGAGGTCCCTAGGATTTCATGTCGGTGTTAGATCAAAAAATAATTGGAAGTCTTTCACAACTATCATCTAGATGGTAAATTTCACTCTAAATGTAATTCTTAACAACCTATTAGAAGTATAAAAAAAAAAAAAAAAAACCAAACTCACAGTGTGACCTCCATAAGCATGACTATTATAAGATTGTAAACTACAAATAGTGTCCAAGTTAACAGATCCAAACCATGAGCTGAAAAACACAATGTCGAGCCATTGAGGTCCACAAAACCTAAGTATTACCGAAAAGTGTCAAGCTCTTGAAGCTCCAGAAGCCTAATAATGTCATCTACAAAGAAAATCACAAATTTGCAAGCTAACCAGAGTTCTGAAACTTTGTATGGCCACCAAAAGGAAAAAAGTGTCGAGTTTTACCCATTTCCAATAGAATTTTCTTCTCCAAAATCTTCCAAAATGTAAATTTAATAGAGACTTTCCCCTCAACCACTTGATGCACTTGGGGAATTTTCAAGCTCCTAAAAGCTCAAAAGCCTAATAATGGTGGTCACTAAGAATTTTATTTAATATGAACTTTTTTATCTCTATTTTTGTAATTAAGAAATAGTTTAGCCTAGAGGTTGCTAATCTATTCCTTTCTCAATAAACAATAAAAAATAATCCTAGAGTGCTATGTTCTATAAGTATTCGAAGCTTAGCAGTCACTAAGCATTTTCTTTAATACGAACTATTTTTTGATATCTATTTTTGAAATTAAAAATAGTTTAGCCTAGAGGCCACTAATCTATTCCTTTCTCAAAGACCTCCATAGCTTTCAATAGTAAAGACCTCCAGTTTCCACAATGATGTAGTGTAACTCAAATTTGTTTTTTACAATGTGATGGGAAGATAACCATCAATCCACTATTAGCTCCTCTATCCTAAAGCTATACATTTTTTTTACATTGATGGAAATATATCCTAGAATATATATATTCTAGCAGCTACTAGTCTTCACTTCTAGCAACAAATTGATACTTCAAACAAACCAAATTTAATAGCGATTAATTGTTTAAATTTCTTAGTGCAAATGCATAACAAAAACTTTTATTAATGATTTCTTATTTTTATAACTAAAGGAGGGTTGAAGGGTCCCTTTCCCTTTACATTAAATATATAACAAGAGGATCAATCTAAAAACCCGAATGATCCATCAATACTTTGCTAAAAATGCAAGGGCCTATGCCAAAACACAAGTGGTTGGGAATACAAAAAAATTCCAGACCAGTAAGACAAACAAGATGATTCAATAATAATGGAATTGAAATGCTATATAACAACCAAAAAAAGATACAAACTGATGAATTTTAGAAGCACTTATTTAACTAAATCAGATGACACCTCCGTAACCTCCACTTTAATGGGCATGAAAATGGTTTCCGTAGGTAGTTCTAGAAAAATATGCTCTTTTCTAGAAACAACATGAATCTTTAACCAATCATACACTCACAACCTTACCTGAAAAAGATCCCAACATGTCAGTTTTGTTCATATTGCATGGAGAGAAACATATCATCTAGGTCAGGAAAGTGGAGTGAACTAGGTCCTGCCCTCGGTCTCTCACCCCATTTGGACACACCATACACAAAACACATTAGGACATCAAACCATTTGTATAACTCTAAAAAAATGGCCACGTCCACAAAACCTTTTTGTTTATAATGAGCCTAAAAAGAAGGGCCATGATGCACTTGAGGTTTTGTCCATTTCCGCTTCCATGCCAACCCTATAAGTTGGCTTGATCCAATGACGACCCATCTCCAAATCCCAATCCTTCACCGGATGTATGATAAGAAGATGAAAAATGAACGTTGAAGCAACTTCCACATTTACCCTCAGACATCCTCTAAGAAAAATATAATCATCTCCAAGAACTCCCTTAATAGAAACCATGTCTTTCTCTGATTCAATCCAAAAATGGATTTCAAACAATGACGTGAAATTTTGGTATAAAATCCCATTTCACGCATCGACATGAAAATTGCATGAAAGGAAACATTGGAAAGGCCATGATAGATGAAATGAAATCCAGTGAAATAAACCCATAAGGTGTGAAAATAAGGGAGAGTGGATTGGTAAATATATGGAGTGACTTATGCCATCACATGCTTGTAATTAATACAAGCTTTCTAGGGCTTTAATATCAACCTTTATTGGAAAAGGTGATGAGTCCGAGCAAATCAACATATTTATTACCAATCTTATCACAAAATGCTTGGTTAGTCCCTCATTTTCTATAAAATCCACCTATTTAGTAGCCTCCCAATATATAAGATTTAAGGTCTAATCTATAATTAATGAAAGCATAAAAAATGAATTTTATTCACACAAGTTTTTTTATGGCGGCATTAGCAATAATATGAGATTCACCTCCAATAATTAATTCATTACTATTCAAGTCATTAGCCATGGACCAACAATGTTCCAACACTTTAATTTATTGATTTATACATTTATTAATATATAAAAATTCTAGTCATTAGTCACGTTATTAATTATGAGATTAACCTCTGGAAGAAGATCACCCATTTTTTCATGGCTATCTTTCCAAACACGCTTTGAGGATTGGAGAGAGGCTACCACACACATTTAGCACTTAGACCCAGATTTTTGTTTTCCTAGTTCAAAATCCCCGCTTCCCCATAATCTTTAAAAAGTGAAATGTCAACCCATTTAACAATAGGTATTTTCTTGGTCTCGTTGGTTCCTTGCCAGAGATAGGCTAACAAAAGTTTGTTGATTTTATCAAACACATAATTGGGATCCTCATAATAGAAATCATATAAATGGAAATAAAATAATAGTATATCAACAAGATTAGATCAATGCAATAGAAGTTCATCATTTAATCCTGAGTGAGAATCCTGTTCACCTTTTCCCATATGTGGTAGATCATTTAGGTCTATTTATTTGAAGGATGATTTTAAGAAAATATGTAAGGCCAAGATGAACAAATACTTCTTCAGTTTAAATGATGTACTTTTTTACTATGATTAACACCTTACCTAACTATGTGGCTATGTTTATTACTAGAAACTATTTATCTTAGCAATAACAAATCCTTCCCTTTCATTAACTAACGACGCTTATGATTCAAAAATTTTTGTTTATATGAAAAGATATGAATTACATTTTCTGCACAATATATCAAATGAGAACTACATAAGGCATCATCCTTCTCGAAGGTATGTATTCAAGGACTTGGCTCTGTCAGGGATAGTCCATCGAATATAATATAATTACAAATAATGACAAACAAACCTGTTGAGATTGATTTTTGCATTGTTAAAATGGATTCAGTAGACAATATAGAGGCTAGCGGCCACTAGCCTTCTCATCAACGAATAATTGGTAAACATAAAACATGCATTTCTCTTCACAAACTTAGATCATTTATTCTTGAGCAAGATTCATGTTCATCTTTGCCCTTGATTTTTAGTAAATCATTTAGGACTATTTTGTTTAAGGGTAATTTCTGGAAATATGCAGGGCCAAGATGATCAGATATGTCTTTAGGTTTAAAATATGTACTTATATTATTATGCTCTAACTCTTATCTTTGTCGCTAAGGTAGAAAATGATTTTTATTAGGTCGATATTTTTAAAAAAAAAACAATAGAGCCTAGTGAGCACCAAACCGCTCTCCTTTAATAAGTGTAGCTTAGTGGTAGCGGCCAATCATTTTCCTTGATATGAACCGACATGAAAAATGACTAGTGACCACATTTTATCCATTCATATGATCTCTTTTTCTAGCACTATGTTCTATAATTATTCGAGCTTAACAGTCACTAAGAATTTTCTTTAATACGAACTTTTTTTTTATCTCTATTTTCATAATTAAGAAACAGTTTAGCCTAGAGGCCACTAATCTATTCCTTTCTCAATAAACAATAAACAATAATCCTAGAGCACTATGTTCTATAAGTATTCAAGCTTAGTGTTCATAAGCATTTTATTTAATAAAAACTATTTTTTGATCTCTATTTTCAAATTAATAAATAGTTTAGCCTAGAGGCCGTTAATATATTACTTTCTCAAAGACCTCCATAGTTTTGATAATAAAAATTTTCATATCTCACATATTTATCATCTAAATATATTATGAAAAATGCTAAGTACCGATAATATCTATTACTATGATATGTTATTAGAGTGCTATGTTCGAAATAAGATATTGTTTAGCCTAGTTTCCACCAAATCATTCCTTTCTATAAGTATTTGAGCTTAGTGGTTGCTAAGAATTTTATTTAATACGAATTGTTGTTTGATCTCTATATTCAAAATTAAAAATCAGTTGAGCCTAACGGCTGCTAATCTACTCCTTTTAATAAGTAGCGAGCTTAATAGCAGTTTGCTAAGATTTTCATTGATGCCCACCGATGTGTAAAAAAAGAAAATATGCAAAGGTGTGTGCCTAGCAGTCACTATGATGTTATATGAGCACCCTAAAAACATTTTTAATAACCATCTTTCTTCCCAACTATGTAAAGACCTCCATAGCTTTCGACAATAAAAATTGTCCATATCTCACATATCTGTCATCGAAATATATTATGGAAAATGCCTAGCGACCGCTAATATCTATTACTATGATTTGTTATTCTAGTGCTATGTTCAAAATAAGAAATTGTTTATCCTATTTTCTGCACAATCATTCCTTTCTGTAAGTATTTGAGCTTAGTAGTCACTAAGCATTTTCTTTAATATGAAACTGTTTGATCTGATCTTATTCAAGTAATGGAGCTTAATAGTTGTCTTAAGTATTTTACTAGATATGAACCAATATAAATTATGTGTTAGAACAAAAAAATTATGAGTAATATAGAAGTTGTGATATATTTCAAGGGTATGTAGTGCCACACTTGGTTGTGTAAGGGATTGTATAGCCAATAATATATGATTATAGTTAATGAAAAATACTAGTGATCCAAAACTATAGAGATATTTATTTACATTACTGGAAAGGAAACCTAGGAGTTGTAGAGGCTAGTGGCCACTAGGCTTCTTCTCAACAAATAGATGGACAACATACGACATGCAAAGTTGTTCATTAACATGTACTTGAAAAGAATAGCCTAGTCCCATATAAAATCTAAGTATTTATTATTTTGAATTCGGTGTTGCAAAAATATCATTCTAATGGAGCTTAGTGGTCATTATTTTCTTTCCTATCTATAAGGTACTCTCAAATTCTTGTGAAGTGTAAAATTATGTTTTAGTTTTTCTAGAGTAAAGCGTAAATAACACCAAAATATTGACAATCACAAGATATATTAGAAATTTCATGCCACATGTCAACATTTTAATGGATTATAGTTACAACTTAATAATGCAGATTTTTATAGGTAAAAAGTATTAGTTAATTCTATCACTAATTAAAATTTTCTTAATAAATGTGTCAATTATATAATTGTGTAATTAAATGGTTCAAACTTGCAAGATGTCACATTTTGTTGGATTTTTTTTAAAATTAACACAAATGATATTTAAAAATATCAATTCACATTCAATAAAAATAATAATAAATGTGTGTATATCGCTCTCTTAAACTTTAAACCTTTGTTTAGAAATGTTCACTTCTATTTTCTATATGGTTTTTATTATTCTTAAATTAATATTTGTCATTTTCCATAAGTTATTAAATAAAAAATTGTTTATATCCCACTTGTTTCTAAAGTAAAATTAATAAATTTGACTTCCCTAAACTCCACGCTATCCCTAAAATTAACGTGCATTATATTTTTAAAAATATCATATTCATAATAAATGTGTGTATATCACTCTCTTAAAATTTAAATTTTTGTTTACAAATGTTCACTTCTATTTTCTAAATGGTTTTTATTATTCTTAAATTAATATTTGACATTTTACATAGTTCACAAAGAAACATTTTTCATGTTCCCACTTGTTTCTAAAGTAGGTAAAATTAATAAATTTTATTTCCCCATATCCCACGATATCCCTTGAATTAAATTAAATATTAATGAGGTGAATTCAAAGTTTGATATGAAAAATCCCCCACATTAAATGCAAATATTTGAAATTTCAAAATCCCACACTTTCACTTTAAGAAGGGAAATTCAAATTTTGAATTTTCCTATTCCCCCTTTTTTCATTTTTGGAATTTATTTCATTGAATGTATTGGGAAAAAAATAAATACACCGGAGAAATATATATTAGGGTTTATTTTTTATTTTGAAATCATAGAAAAGAAGCTCTTGAAATTAGAATACAACACGTGTAAGCACTAATTTACTGGTCCGAGTGCTCGATTCTGGCCATGTTTTGGAATGGAAAGTTGAGGCAATGATTATAATCTCATTTAAGGGTGCACAAACAAGAGAAAAAAATAGTGATTATAGATAGATCACGGGTACGAGTGTAGACCAAGAGGCCCAAAAGGACAAAATCAAAAGAGACAAGAAAAATAGGTTGCAGATAGAATCTCATAGATAGTTTGTTTAAGAAAGAATACAGATATTTAATAAACATTATCAAGCATGTAAAAATTTTTTAGATACTACTAAAAATAGGTATTTATCAAAAGCATTTATGTTATTGTATGTGTATCGTAGTAGATGGTGGACACTTTCAGCCACTTTGTATTCACCTAGTTCTTATATTTTACATCGCAATCTGTCCCTACATTTCCCTCTTCACGCCTTTTTACGCTCCATTTCATCTCCTTGTCAAAACATGTTTCTCTTTCTGAAACCACATTTTTTCTGGCCATGACTGAAGAAATTGTAATCCCTTTTACAATATTTATTCTTTCCAAAAACCCATTTTTAATGTTCAATCATAGCTCAAGTATTCATGTCTATTAAACGGGTTCCCTTTTTAAGTCCTTCTATTTGTCTCTCTAGTTAATTTTTTGTGGATTTTTTGTTCTCGTTCATGTGTTTTTTCTTTCCCATAAGTGGTGGCATATCCCTATCCCATTTTTTTAAAAATCGCAATGGTTTGATTTTGTATAGTTTAGGTAATCATTTTTACCTCCTTTAATGATTTTTTAATATGAAAGAAATAGTCATGACTAATTATTTCAATGTTCAATGCTTACATGATTTTTGCGTTGATATATATAGTTATTTATATTTTTTCTCACATAGAAATAGTTAAATGTAATGTCTTTAGCAAGTTTTTTTGTTTAGTAAAAGGTAAGAACATTATATGTACTCATAAATATTATTAAATATAAATGTTAATCATTCTATTTACAAACATATATTTCATTTTGTGGACCTTATGTTATGCCATATATTTTTATTATGCTACATATCATTGGTTGAGTTTTAATTTTTTTGAAATATATTAATACAAGATTGTACTCGTATATTTATGTACCTTTTTGTAAAGTCAATCAAGAAAAATGTTGTTTAACCTAGCTGCCACAGAGGTATAATTCTTCTTTTTCAAAAATTTTGTAGAAAATAATTAGTAACAACTTACTTGATAAATGAGCCAATCTAAAGTAACAATTTTTAAATTCTAAAATACCATATTCCAAGACTAGCGGCCTGCTAAGCTAGATGTTTATGACATTTCTTAGCTATTACAAGACAACACAAGGAAACAAATATTCCAAGATAAAAAAATATTAAATATTTTCCTGAATACATTTATTCAAACAAGAATGGAGATTAGCGGCCACTAAGATACCGAATTGACTCACATATGATATGATCAACTAGTGACGACTTTCCTGAAAACCAAGCTAAGAACCATTATTATATATTTAGATTTTTGTATTATGATATCCAAATCCTAACATGATATTGAAATCCTAGTGGGTGATAATGTTGAATATTATTAAATAACATTGGTGCAACATTACAAACACTTGATATTAGCAACCACTAAGATATTTATTGCCTTACACACACAGATAATTAGTAATGAACCAAATGAAAAAATAAGTAAGATCTATTATTACATTTGGATTTCACAATACTACCTTTTAATACTAGCGACCACTAGGGTCGATGTTTACTTTCTTTCTTTGATCTTCCAAGACAAGATTAATTTAAACGATTTTCCATAATACACATATTCCAAAACAAAATTTTCTGCATTAAGGCCATTGAGTTCAATATGTTATTCAATTCTATAACATGATATTCAAATCCTAGTAGCTACTAAGGTCGTAGATTATTCCATTGTGTTTGTGTAACATAATAAATACTTGCGATTAACAAACGATAGAATAATTTTTGTCTTGTATTCAAGATAATAAGTAATAAAATCATTAAAAAATGAAAAATGAACTAACCTTCAATGCCAATTTTTTATCCTAACGGCCTCTAAGTACAACATGTTATTCAAATTTTATTACATGATATTCCTAGCCTAACATTATATTGTATGCCTAGCAGCTACTAAGGTGGAAGATAACTACATAGTGTTAGTGCAAAATCACAAATAATTGAGGTTATCGACCACTAGGATATTTGTTTTCTTGCATAAAGGGAAAGTAGTAATGACTCAAATGAAAAATAACTATGCTTCATCACTATATTTGAATTTTACAGACTATCTTGAGGTTAGTGGATGTTAGGAAATTTTTTATCTTACATACAGACAAGTAGTAATGACTCGACTGAAAAACTAACTATGCTCTACAATTATATTTAAATTTTATAAGACCATCTTCAAAGACTAGAGACCACTAGGGTGGATGATTACTACATTTATTTGATGTTCCAAGACAAGAGAAGACAACGAATTTTCCAAGAGAAGACAAATATTCATGACTTTCCTGAATACTCATAATTCAAAACAAAATTTTAAGCCTAGCGGCCACTGAGTTCAATATGATATTCAAAGTCTATCACATGAGATTCAAAACCTAGTGGCTGCTAAGGTTGAAGATTATTAAGTAGTGTTGTTGCAACATCACAAAGACTTGAGGTTAGTGGCCACTAGGATAGTTGTTGTCTTGCATACAAGACAATTAGTAATGACTCAACTAAAAAATGAACTAAGCTCCATTATTATATTTAGATTTTAGAATACGATGTTCCAAGAATAGCGACCACTAGGGTGGATGTTTATGTTATTTCTTGGATATTCCAATACATGAAAAGAAATTAGGTATTTGAATATAAGATATATATTAACAATTTTCTAGAATACACATAGCCCCTAAGATTGAAGATTATTATATTTCATTGGTGCAACATAACAAATAATTGAGATTAGTGGCTACTAGGGTAGTTGTTTCCTTGCATACAGGATAATTAGTAACGACCCAACTCAAAATATAACTAAGCTCCATTCTTATATTTTGATTTTACAATACAACCTTCTAAGACTAGTGACCACTAGGTTGGATGTTTACTTTATTTCTTTGATGTTCAAAGACAACAAATATTACATGACATCACAAATTTAATCAAATTTCCTAAATACACATATTCCAAAATAAAATTCAGCCTAGCGGCCGTTGAGTTCAATATGTTATTCAAAGTCTACCACATGATATTCAAAGGATAGTGACTGTTAAGGTCATATATTATTATTCTTCATTGGTGTAACATAACAAAGACTTGAGATTAGCAGCCGCTAGGACAATTATTGTCTTGCATTCAAGCACGTCTATCCTAAAGTTATACAGATTATTTTCTACATTGATGTAAAGATATCTTAGAATATATAGATGCTTGCAGCCACTAGTCTTCATTCTACCAAAAAATTGAAAACTAGAAACAAACCAAATTTAATAACGATTAATTGTTTAAATTTCTTAGTACAAGGCATAACATAAACTTCTAAATTTTATAATTTCTTGATTTTTATAATTAATGGAGGCTTGAAGGGTCCCTTCCCTTTACGTTATAAATACAATGAGAGGATCATTCTAAAAACATGAATGATACAACAATACTTTGTTGAAAAATGCAAGGCACTATGCCAAAAACACAAGTGGATGGGAATACAAAAAAATTCCAAACCAGTAATATAGACAAGATGATTTGATAAAAATGGAACTAGCTACACTATATAACAACCAAAACAAATATACAACCTAACAGAATTTAGAAGCACTTATTTATCCGAATCGAGATAACACCTACGTAACCTCCATCTTAATGAGCTTGAAAATAGTTTTTGCAGTGGTTCTAGAAAAATATGCTCTTTTTCAGCAGCAACATGACTCTTTAACCAATCATACGCCTCAAAAAATTTCCTATGAAGAATATCCCAACATGTTGGTTCTGGTTGTAGTGGAGAAAACATATCATCAAGGCGAGTAAGTGGAGTCACCTACCTCCCAAAACATCGTCGATCTCTCGCCCCATTTGGACACTTCATACATGAAATGCATTAGCATGTCAAACTGATTATACAACTCTAAAAAAATGACCACGTCCACCAAACCTTCCTATTCATAATGATAATTAGAAATCAAGGGCCATGACACACTTGAGGTTTTATCCATTTCCGCTTCCATGCCAACCCTATAAGATAGCTTGATCTAGTGACGACTCATCTCTAAATCTCAATCCTTTGTCAGATGTATGATAAGAAGATGGAAAATGAAGGTCGAAGCAACTTCTGCATTCACCCTCATACGTCCCTCTAGAGAAATATAAGCATCTCTGAGAACTCCCTCAATAAAGAACCAAGTCTTGCTCGATTTAATCCAAAAATGAATTTCAAACAATAACATGAAATTTTGGTATAAAATCCCATTTCATGCACTGCATTTAATGATGATGTGGAGAATTTCATGAAAGGAAACATTGGTCCAACCATGTTAGAATAAATGAAATATCATGAAAGAAACAATAAAGGTGTTAAAAAAGGGTGAGAACCTAGATAAATATATGGAGTGAATATGGCATCCAATGCTTGTAATTAATACAAGATTACTATCGGTTTTAATATAAACCTTTGTTGGAAAAGGTGACGAGTCCTTCTAATCATCATAATTATTACCAATTTATCACAAAGTGTTTAGTCAATTCCTTGATTTTTTATAAAATCTACCTATTTAATAGTTATTTTAATAGATAAGATTTAAGGTCCAATATGGAGTTAATGAAAGTATAAAAATGGAATTTTATTCACACAAGATTGATTTTCCCTAACAAGGTCTACTTTTTTATGACAATGTTAGAAAAAATAAGGGAGTCTCTTTCAATAATTAATTCATTAGCCAGGGACCAACAACGTTCCAACACTCAAACTTACTGATGTATACATATACTTTACTAAATTTCTAGTCATTAGTCAAGTTATTAATTATGAGAATAGCCTCTGCAAAAGCTCACCCATTATTTTTTTCATGGATACCTTTCCATACAATCTTTGAGGATACTTATTCTACTATGATCTACTTCTGCTACTATGATCTAACCTTGCCTAACTATGTGGCTATGTTTATTACCAAAAGCTATTTATCTTAGCAATAATAAAGCCTTCCCTTTCATTAAATAATGACACTTAGCGGTTGTAAAGTATTATTTTATATGAAAATATATGAATTACATTTTATACACAATATATCAAATGAGAACTACATAAGGAATCAACCTTCTTGAGGTATGTATTCAAGGACTTGGCTCTGGTAGGGATAGTCCAACGAATATACAATAATTATAAATAATGATAACATAATGTTGAGATTTATTTTTTCATTGTTAAAATGGATTTGTAGATAATATAGAGGCTATATGTCACTAACCTTCTCATCAATGAATAATTGGTAAACATAAAAATGCATTTCTCTTCACAAACTCGGATCATTTATTCCTAAGCAATATTTGTGTTCATCTTCACCCTCAATTTTTAGTAAATTATTTAGGACTATTTTGTTTAATGGGTAATTTATTGAAATATGTAGGGCCAAGATGATCAGGACATGTCTTTAGGTTTAAAATGTGTACTTCTATTATCATTCTCTAACTCTTATCCTTGTCACTAAAGTAGATAATGAATTTTTATTAGGTCAATATTTTTTAAAACAAGAAACAATTGAGTCTATTGAGCACTAAACCAATCCTTTAAATAATCAATGGAGCTTAGTGGTTTCTAATAATTTTCCTTGATACAAACTGACATGAATTATTTGATATGACAATATATCCAATGATTAATACATAAGGCTTCATGCTTTTGATTGTTATTTTTGAAGTTAAAATGGAGTAGATAACAAAATATAGAGGAAAATACCTAAGGGAAGTCATGAGCCTTAGCGGTTGCCAAACATTTTCCTTTGTTTGATGTTTCAAGACAAGATAAGACAACAAATATTCTTAGAGAATAAAAATAATTATGACTTTCCTGAATACACGTAATTAAAAAAAAATTAATCCTAACCACCGCTGATTTCAATATGATATTCAAATTCTATTACATGTTATTCCTATAATAACATAATATTCAAAGCCTAGTGGCCGCTAAGGTCGAAGATAATTACATAGCGCTAGTGGAAAATCACAAAGACTTGAGGTTAGTGGCTGATAGGATATTTTTGTCTTACATACAAGACAAGTAGTAATAACTCGACTAAAAAACTAACTATGCTCCATTATTATATTTAAATTTTACAAGACTATCTTGAGGTTACCGGTCACTATGATATTCTTTGTCTTACATATGGGCCAAGTAGTAATGAATCCACTAAAAAAATTAACTGTTCTCCATTATTTTATTTAAATTTTACAAGACTATCTTCAAAGACTAGCGATCGCTAGGGTGGATGCTTACTACATTTATTTGATGTTCCAAGACAAGAGAAGACAACAAATATTCCAAGATAAGAAAAATATTTATGACTTTCTTGAATAGATGTAATTCAAAATGAAATTTCAAGAGAATAAAATACATGTAGTCAAACACATAATCTTAAGCCTAACACCCACTAGGTAGATTAGCCACCACTAGGATCCTAGTAGATTCTAGGGCTATCAATGAGTTTTTGTTATTTGATCACTGATTTTAAAATAAGAAAATATTGAGGCTTGAGACCAGAAACCATTACTTTTAATTACTAATTGAATCTAGCGGCCGCTAGGAATTTTCCTTTATACTAGCCGATTTGAATTATGTGATATACACAATATATCTTATGAGAACTATAAAAGGAACCTAATTACAACACCCAATCACATCACGACATGTAATATTTTTTATTATTAAATATTCAATTCTCAACCATTATCAACCATGTTGGATTCCATGTTTCCACAATGATGTAGTGTAACTCAAATTTGTTTTTTATAGTGATGGGAAGATAGCCATCAATCCACTATTAGCTCCTCTATCCTAAAGCTATACATATTGTTTTTACATTGACAAAAATATATCCTGGAATATATAGATGCTAGTGGCCGCTAGTATTCACTTCTAGAAACAAATTGACAACTTGAAACAAACCAAATTTAATAGTGATTAATTGTTTAAATTGCTTAGTGCAATGCATAACAAAATTTTTACTAATGATTTCTTGGATTTTATAATAAAAGGAGGGTTGAAGTATGCATGATGACCACTAAGCTATAAATATCCATTCCTATTGAATTTTACTCTATGAAAATAATGACATCAAGATACAACATCTCCTTGTTATTGCACTATTGAGAAACAATATTTATCCTTCCCAATTACTTACGAATTATTAATTTGTTAAAATCTTTTTTCAAGTAATATGTCTTCCATTGGTATCACTTATCTCATGTAAATTCCTTTGATTGAAGGAGCAGAGGATATGAAAAAGACAAATGATGAATGGTTTGGAGAAATGCATTCCCTAAAAAATTACCACAATGATTTGTGATTATTTTTGTTGATGAAGATGTTGTCAATGAAGTCGGTATGGTACTAACTTCAAATGTTATTGATCAACAAAAAATGTGTATTTAGGTTGAACACATTGACGTTGTAATGAATAAGTGCCTTATTCTTGACATGGATTTGGAAGTTTTATTGTTCAAGAAATTAGAAATGAAGGCTTCTAGAGAAAGTAGGACGTGTTATTGTTCTAAATATGGTTGGAATTTGGGGATGTTCATATAGTCAAACAAAACAAGTTGTGAAAATGCCCTTGAAATTCATAATAACATGAATTTGGTATTCAAAAATTGTATAGAACCGAGAATACCTCTTCTATTTGTCATTATTTGAATAGAAAAAAATCCTTTCTCCACCAAAACATGTAAATCTATTTACAATGCTAAGGAGATCTTATTTGTCTAAATTAGAGATAGATTCCTCTAGGTAAAAATTTCAAGGGCTTAAAAAGAATAACAAATCAGTTGTATTATTGAAGAAAGTGACCAGTATATTTGAGAAAGCAAGAATCTTCAACCACTAAATAATTAAAATTGTTTTTGTTCAATGGTGATGTTTTCCAGTTGAAGTTTCTAGGTGCCATGTGGCACCTCTAGAATATCAATATCATCCTATGCATGATGAGAATGTTGACCTTCTTGTCCATTCAATGTTGATTAATGTTATTCCTACACTAAGCGATGAAATTCTTCTTCCCTTTTTACATTCTACAAAGGAACTTGTGAAACTCAATGATAAAGATGACCTAAAAAGGTATGAATTGCAGTTCTACATTCTTGATGGCCAACATACCATTTGTGCCCCAAAAAAATTAGCTGAAAGAAAATACAAGTCATTACATATTAAACATCAGTTTAGAAAGTATCGCATTATGTCTTCAAACATGCCTAGTGAAGACATTGTTCATATTTGCAAGCAACAAAACGAGGTAAATAAAAATTGGATTGAAACCAATTTTATTGATGTACTCTACAAGGCTCAAATGATTTGGAGATCCCTAGGATGTCCTTAGAGGCCCGAGTAAGAAATGCAAAGACAAATGAGTTGAGGGTAATGAAATTTAATTTTAACACATTTGTACTTAAAATTTAATTTTTGTAATATGTAGAAAGTAAATATACTATTTCCTCTTTTAATGCAACATTTCTAGAATCAATGTCTTGTTATTTATCAAAGTGGATAAGAAAAATAGTCTTTCTGTGCAACTTGAGGATCTAGATGACTTGAAAAGGGATGAAGTGTAGTTCTACATTCTTGAAGGCCGACATACCATTTGTGCCCAAAAATAAGAATCAGTTGAAAGAAAATACAGGTAATTACATATTAAGCTATGGTTTAGAAAGGCTCGCATTATGTCTTCAAACGCGCCTAGTGAATACATTATTCATATTTGTAAGAAAAAAAATGAGGTGAAGAAAAATTAGATTGAAACCAATTTTATTGATGTATTGTACAAGGCTCAAATGATTTAGATGCCTATGATGTTTTTGGAGGCTCATAGTAGGAAACACAAATACAAACGAGTTAAGGAAATGAAACTTAATTTTAACGCATTTTTACTTAAAATTTAATTTTTGTAATATATAAAAAGTAAATATACTATTTCATTTTTCAGTGTAGCATTTCTAGAAGCAATGTCTTGCTATTTTCAAAGTGGATGAGAAAGATAGTATTTCTAACAAAATGACATTTCTATTTTTACCCGAGGACATATGGAAAAAATGGAAAACAACCTTTAAGTTGTTTAAATCAAGTGGGATTTATTGTTTTCCTTTTAAGGATAATGAACCTAAATTTCAAGAAAATTTACTTGGAAAGGTTCACAAAAAAATTTCTTCAGGGGCTACAAGAGCAATGACCGATGAGGATCTTTCATTACTAGTAGATAAAGTGCAATTAGGGAAATTATGGCTAATTGGCTCTATTGAAGTAGGTGTCATAGCAGAGACTTTTGATTCTTACTGCCAAAGAGTAAAATATGACAGAAGAATGAGAGGAAAAGTTCTAAAATATTTGAAAAGTAAATATCTAGGTAATATTGTATTGGCAAAATGCACTTGAAAATAATATTATTGAAAAATTTGGTCTGCATGAATCTCACTACCACCAATTGTGTGTACTCTTGGGAGAAGAGAATAAAGGAAAAATAAAATTTGATTCTCGGAGGAAGTGAAAAATCAACAAAATAAAAAATTTATGCTGAAGTGGAAGAGGTTCTCCCAGCTGATAGCTCAAACAATTATAGAAAACTACATGATTTCAATGGAAGAACAAATTTCAGCAAGGATGGAAGACACCGAAGATTTTACCTGTCAATGTGCATATCCCTTACCACTCCAATTGACAATATCATCTATTCTATCAACTGATAAATTCAATGCAGAATGTGTGATTGCATATTTTTGGAATTTATCTAGTGTAATAAATTATGATACAATAATAGACCTGATTATAGTTGTCAGATATAGTCTACTAAATTGTTTTATTATTGTACTCTTACCTATTTATTCTTCAAAAATGTTAAGAGAGAGTAAAAAAATACATGAAAAATTTTAAATACAATGGGAAATCAATTGTGGAAGGTTATTATAGATTTTATGACAGCAGTGGAAAATTTAAGAGCTTGTGTCTTATGTACACAATAACTAATGTGTAAAATTGTGATACTGATGATGGGAATAGAGTATAAATCACCATGGATTGGATGGACCAACTTCCATAGAAATTTGTGACTACAAGAAAAATTTTCCTATGAGGAAAGACACATCCTTTTATTTAATAAATATCTTATGATTTTTGGTCTCATATGTTCACTCGACTCACTTCTAAAAATTATCTGATAATAATGCTTTACGGAAGTAGTTTTGTATTGCATGTTTTAATTGAATCAGGTCTATCTGTGTTTTTATTGTTTAATCACATGATCAAGAAATGTTTTTAAAACATTACTATTCTCATTTGAAAATAGGTACGTTGATTAAGATCACTTTAAACAATTTTATTAGTTTAATGTATCTAAAGTAATACATACAATATTTATATATATAACCAACGAATAGAGGAAGACATAGTCTCTTCTTCACCACATACAAATAAAGGATATGATTTCATTTGTAACATGTCACAACCAATTAAATTTATTACCCCAAATGTCACTGACCATCCAACCAATGAATCTATAAAAGGTGAGGGGAAATACTCATTTTATAAATTTATTGCTTGAAGAAGTTTGTGATTGTCATTGTTTACATATTTTTAATAAAACTTTGTTTTTATAGATTTGATGCCATGCAAGAAATTACAAACAAAAATGGTATGATAATTATGTACAATTATAAACAAAATCATTTATAAGCTCCTAATAATTGTAGGAACTTTTAACACGGTAGTTTATATTCTTATATGTATTACATGTGTGCATAGTTTGTTCAACTAAGTTAATGAAAATAAAAACTAACACCTAGTAGTCTTAATTAACAAAGTTAAAGAAAAGTCTAAAGCACCATCAAGATAAGAGCTAAACAAGGTTAGACAATAACATTATTTGCATTTAAAACTTCAAAGCATAAATCAAACTAAGCATGCAAATTTTTCAAGAACCTCTACTCTTTTGATTAACAACAAAATTAAATGGACCTATGTAGGCTCCATGGCAATCAAAGTGGTTGTTTTTGATATCCAAGAACCTAGGAATGAGAGCTTATCAAAGTTGGGCTACAAGACCCTTTTGACACCTCCCATATGACCCAAGCACTTTGGCTAGAAAAAGAGGCTTAACTCTTCAAGTGGTGAATTCTCAAGAATAACAAAGGAAATCTTTTAGTCTATTTGTTATGTGCTTTGCTTTTGTCTTCTCAAGGAATTTAGGTGGAGGTGTAAAGGTAAGAGGAGGCCTCTTTATATAGCCCAATGGATAAAGGAAACACTACATCCCTTTACATGTGGGATAATAGAGATGTTGAGTTAGTTGCGGATAAGGGGGGTTTAGATAGGGTTGAGTTAACTTTAGGAGGGTTTAGTTTGTCCATTAGTGACCCATGTGGATAAAGGGGGCCTATTAATTAATCAAGATGATTTAATTAATAGATGTGTAAGCTTATAGAAGATTTTAGAGGAATATTAGCATGATTTAGACTATAGAAGGGGATTAAATCAATTAAATATTGATTTATTAGTTAAATGAAAGGGAAAGATAATTAATTAATAATAATTAATTAGTCTAGATAAAAGGGGAGATTTATTGACGAAAGGTCATTAATTAGGGTATTTATTGGATAGCTGACTTAATTAATTAGTGTAGTGTAATTAATTAACAATGATAAGAGCAAAGATGAGCACCTTTGATGATATGTCACCAATTTTCAAGAAGGGAGATAATTAGCGCAATTTAAGTATTTAAATTGCTTAGACATAATTATGGGTGTCTACATTTTCCCCTCTTTAGGGTGGCATAAGTGACACCACTTCAAAGATAGTAGATGGATGAAATTTTGAAGGAATAGAAGAAAAATTAGTGAGAGGGAGAGATACCCACTTGAACGTCGATGGGGTGATGAAGGAAGATGATCGACGATTGAAAAAGGTGAGAAATAGATAGAAGAATGGGCAAGGGTAGAATTCCCTGGTGAGACAGAAGATTAGGGGTGAGAGGAAAGTGAAATTTCGGTGTCATCATATTGCCAAAATATCTACATCATCGGTCTTTATTAAAAATATAAGCATACGAAAAAAGTAAATTGACATGAAAATCCATACTATGAAAAATTGTCCATTGCTGAAAACACCAACCCCATGCAACATACAAAATGTAATGCAATACGAGAAGGAAACAAGCTCATGTAATAGGTAAAACCAGGTATAAACACACCTATCCAACCCAACAACAAATGAAAAAGTTGTACTAATGTTTTGTTATCAAGTGAAGAGATCCACATGTTCGTGAGTGAAAAAAGGGTTAAAAATGATGCCCCATGCAAGGATACATGTAAGGGGAACAATGATGGACACGAGGTCCAATTAGAAAGCTTTGTGTGTAATGAAACAACACCAGTCAACAAGATGTGCTCCAAAGTAAAAACGAAGCAAACAACTAGCATTGTGAATGGTTGTGAATTCTAGAAATTTGTGAGTCATATTAATCGGGAAAATGTGAAACAAACCAATAGAATATGGAGAGGATACCGTGTGCAATATTTCAGCCATAATAAGCGGGTTACCTATTTTTGCGGGTTTTTAGTTTTAGGATTTCGTGAAATTTTTTTCCCTATTTTTGGAATTTTGAAGTGATATATATATATATATATATATTGTTTTCTATTTTCAGAAATGCGATGGACAGAGAAGAAAATAGAAGAAATAGAATGAAGGGCCTATGCACAACAAAACATGCTCCAGGTGGAAGAAAGAAGAAATAAGCAATAAATAATGTCCTTGTGCAGTGGAAAAATTAATAAAATAATTATTTTGAAAATAATTATATTATGGGAGCGTGGATAAGAATAAAAATCACCTAGGAGAAATAAAAATTGTCCTAGGGAGAAGAAAGGGGTATTGGATGGCAAAAATGCCCCAACACGGTGAAAAATAAAAGAAAAATAATTATTTAATAAAAAAATTATTCAACGGTGAACAGAGGAGAAAATGACAATTGAAACGAGCCTCCAAGCATTCACGGTGGTAAAAAATAGGTTGATATACCCCACCCGGGAGGGTAAATCACCGCAACCAATTCATTTTAACCAACCACTATTGAGTTTTTACCACGAGGCTCTGACAGCGATGAGGACGATGGTGATCACGGGACCGATTGAGACGAACATACATAGTCCGAGGGTACCAATGACACACCGACAATGGCACCTTTGTGAGTATCTGAACCCTCTTTGTCAATTTTTCATTAATTCCCTAGGAGTAGGAATTAGGGTTAAGGGTCATGTCAAAGTGCATGTGCGCAGACGTAGGTGTCTCCCTAGGGGTGCAAGCATCTCTCTGGGGGCACATGCATCCAAATGGAAGTGCACGTACATATAGGCACACAAAATCACACTCACACACACACATATACCACACACATGCACATACATGGCAATGTAGTGCACACACCAAGATCCACACATGCGTGCATGCGCAGGCACACTGGAAGGTAGTGCGAGTGCCTTTAAGTGGTTGTACACATGTGCATGTGCTGAAAGGGTGGCACATATGCCTGATAAGGTGCACATACACCTGATAGTACATGCACACACCCCAAAGGGTGCACAGGCACACTTGGCACATGGAGGAAAAAGAGAAAATGCCAGAAAGGCTGACACTTAGAAGAAAACCTAGGATTTTTGAGTCAACCCTAGAAATGATAGGTAGAATTTTAGAAGAAATGTTAGTAACTGACATGTGGTCATATTTTATAGAGGCTCCTGCCAGTGCTTCAAACACGCGAGTGTCATTCACGGATCACCGAGAGATGGAGGGAACATGCACCATCGAGGCTAGCATGTGATCACCATACTCCTTAAGGTGGTGGGGCTAGGCCCCATAGCCCGTATGTCATCCATCATCTTAGACCATGGATTACTTATTGCATTGGTCGAGTAGTGGCATAACAAGAGCTGGTGTTTCATAATTCTTACTAGGGAGGTGACCGTGACCCTAAAGGATGTGTGGAAAATTCTCCACGTGCCGATCATGGGTTCCTTGATTGAGTACACCTCTGACCTGGGTAGATTAAGGAAGCCTATAGTGACTTGTTTGAAAGAGATGAAATACCTCATAATGGTATGATTGTCACATTGCATGATCGTATTTTTGACCTGACACTACACAGGGAGCCCCTATATATTATGTAACTTATCAGTGGGTTTTTGCTCACTGATAAGACTGGTACATCTTTTTTGAGAGGGCTACCACTAGTACATGGGATTTTTAGTGGTGAGCGCTATTGCTAGGGATAGTGTATATTGGCACACCTTTACTGGGATCTACATCTTATCACTTACCACTGTCAGAAGACGCTGGGGCCTGCATTGCTAGTACAGATTTGGTCATGGGACCATATTGCTATTGGGCACCCTATGGGAACTCTACACATTTGAGATCTAGAGGAGCCATCTTACATGGCATGGGTATTAGTAGGTGGTGATGTATGAGGCCACCTAGGTAGCTTATACAGGTACCGGTGAGAGTTCGATGAGTTTCTAAAGAGAGATATCATATGGAGACCCTACAGGCACATTCAGTGGCCAGAGGATGTCGTAGAGCTTAGTGTTTGCACAGTAGAGCATTTTCTCATTGGCAATCATAGCTATATCATTGAGCTATATAGGGTTGACAAATGCCAATGACAACTAGGCATGATACAGGGGGTTCCACAGCCAGACATATGGTATGCCCGTAGAGACTTGGAGAGGCAGACCATGGGGCCGCGTATACAAGTGACTGAGCTAGGGCCAATTTCTTATAGGTGGCCCCACAGGTATGGGATCCAACGCTATAGATTAGAGATCCGAGGACTACCATGGATTACTGGACGTGGTATGTGACTATTTTACCTTGACATCTAACTATCCTAGAGGAGGCCTGGGCAGCAGGTGCTAGACCACCGAGAGAGATTTGGCATGGTGGTGATCAGAGAGAGGGTGCAGCAGGTCATGACCCAGAGGATCCATTTGATGGATTACCCCATGATGAGTAGGGTACCACACAGGTATAGGGACCAAGGCCGCAAGGTCTAGGACAGGCATCTACATAACCTTCTAGGCCCCTGAGTTCTAGAGTAGGGTCATTCTTTTAGGCCATTACATGGATAGGTCTTGGTGGCACAGACAACCACCCTACAGCAATAGCTACAACAGGCTCTTACAGAGTGAGATCAGGTCACAACAAAGAGAGACCAAGCCCGAGCTCAGATTTTAGTAGTGACAAATGAGAGTGGGATTAGGCACGATCCCGGGCTAGCTAGGGAGATGATAGTGCTATGCATTTTCAGCAAACACAACATATAGCCACATAGATGGCCCAGGTGATGAGATTATATTAGCGGACACATGCTCATTCTACAACTAGTGATACTTGAGCAAGATAGGCTGAGAGCTAAGTGCGTAGTGGGCTAGGCTAAGCTTTCTTGAGCCTCGGCGGATATATTGTCCTTCTGATGCACAGATGGTATAATAGTGACTACCCAGACACATAGAGATCTAGCTACAATAGAGGGTAGAGCCTCTTATTACAGGTCCTTATAATTTGAGGTAGTTCTGGCTAAGTGGCAAGTACCTTCCTATAGCTAGCAGTCAAGCAGAGGTACTAGATCTGAGAGGCCTCAAGCCTCAATGGAGCAGCCATGGCTAGGGAGAGCTAGTGATGCTCATGATATGCCACCACCACGAGACAGACCGGCTACCCCATCGGAGGGCTCGAGTCAGCCCTGAGGATTGTATGTGACACATGTGCCTCTTGATGAAGGCCTTTATTCTTTGATAGATGTATCATCTTTTGTACACCTCAGATGAAGGCATTTTGATGTATAGCAATTTTGATACATGCCTCTAATGAAGGCTGTTATTCTTTGATATATGTATCATCTTTTGTACGCCTCAGATGAAGGCATTTTTGATGTACTGCAGTTATGTATATCTATCATTTTTGAGACAGATACATCACACATGTATTATATGGACATTTTTGACATGACATATGTGTTTATGAGATGGACATTATTTTTATTTCTGATTGAGTATATGGAGAGATAGATGTGTTTATGATGTTAGATGATTTGATTTCACATGTATATGTATCATGATTTGTTTGATGTATCGCATGTGTTTTGATTTCTAGATGATAAATCTTATAGAGTATACCAAATGTATTTTACTCATGTGATGTACCATACTTAGTGGATGAGATGATATGATGATATGGGTGTGTGGGGATAGATTTTCATATTTACGATCCCTCTTGCCCCCATTTGATGATACAGTATTTGATGATTAGCTTAGCATTGATGTATGATGTATACTTAGCTTTTTCTTGATATATGATGTATAAATGATGTTAGATGTGATGATATTGATGGTAATGTGATGATGTGATAACAAAACAATGCACATGCAACAAGAAAACACAATCAAATTCCCAAAAAGAACATAATGAACAAATACAACAATGTACCATGATTCACTAGCATGCAAAAACATACCTCAACATGCACAAGCAAGAATAAATCTAATCTAAGTAAGAAAATATGAATTCTAACAAAGTATGCCAAAGAAAGAAACAACCTAAGTGCATAAACATGAAGCAACTATACAAGCAAATGAGCAAAGCACGAAGCAAGACAATGCAAGTAAACATAAGTAAATGTTTTTGTAAGATTTGTTTTTCATGCAACAATTTTCTATTATTTTTGATTTATGTGAAACAATTTTCTATTGTTTTAGGGATTTTGAAACAATTTTCCATTGTTTTTGTGTTGTTTTCGTGAAACAATTTTCTATTATTTTGTATTTTTTTGTGAAACAATTTTCTATTGTTTTTGGATTTTGAAACAATTTTCTATTGTTTTTGTGATTTTCTAAAAGTTTTCCAGAGCTATGCACAGGTAACCAAGAAAACGTGGATGCCCCCAGCGTTAGATAAGGAATATACAAGGGCAGATGCCACACACTTATACATAGGAAGGTGAAGTCACGAAATGCCCCCAGGCAAGGTGGGGAATAAGCCAAGATAATGCCCCTCACAGATGAATAAAAGGAGAAAATTTTGGATCAAGGCTTGACAAGATTGGGCCCACAAGGAATCTCTTAGGTAGACATGGAAAGATCCCTTGGCTAAGTATAAATACCCTTCATATATAAGATGCTTGTGAATAACGAATCCTCCTAAGGCGTTGGAAACCGATTTTCACCCAAGGACTTATCTAAAGTGCCAAAATTGCATGGTTTTCACTTATGGATGACCTGTTTCCTCTTTTTCTTTTTCTCTTTTTTGATTTTTTTGCTTTTTGATTATTTTATCATGTTTTTGATTTTTTTCTTTTCTAATTTTGTGCCATGTTTAAGCATAGAACCGCTTAAGATGCATGGCATTCATGGGCTCATGGATCTCATCACCATTGGGGTGAGAAAGTTTGTATGCCCCTATGTTGTACTTGGCCACAATAACATATGGTCCTAACCAATGTGGTTTGAAATTTCCTTTATTTTCTCGTTATGCCCTTATGTTGAACTGATTCTCCTTCATGACCAAATCACCAACCTCAAATTGGCGAGGTATGATTCTCTTGTTGTAATTTCTGGAGACTTTGTTCTGAAAACACTTTGAGGTGATTAAGGGCATGGATGTGCTTCTCATCTAGGAGTTCTAACTCAGCCAATCTATCCACTCGGTAATCTTCATCTTTATCTAGATAATCCCTAAGAGATATTCTTAGGGAAGGAAGCTCAATTTCTAGTGGGATGATAGATACCATCCCAAATACTAGAGAATATGGTATCACACCCATAGGAGTGTGAATGGAGGTCTTTTAAGCCCAAATAACTGGGTGGATTTCCAAATGCCAATTAAGACTTGTTTTACTAAACCTTTTCTCCATTATTCACACCAAAGTCTTATTTGTGGCCTCGGCCTTTCCGTTACCTTGGGGATAATATGGTGTAGAAAATTTTAACCTAATTTGGAACTCACCTGATAGAGACACTTTATCGTTTTATTCTTGAATGAATTTCCATTATTAGTAACAATGGTTGTAGGAATGCCATACTGGAAAATGATATGATTCATGATGAATTTGGAAATTTGAGCTCTTGTTACATAGGTTAAGGGGACAGCTTCCACCCACTTGGTAAAGTATTCAGTAGCCATGATGATGTGGGTATGACCATCAAATGAGGTAGGGGTAAGCTTCCCTATCAAGTCAAGTCCCCATTTAGAAAATGGCCATGGGGTAGTGATGGGTTGCAATGGCTGTGATGGAGCATGGATGAAATTTCCATACTTCTGACAAAGTACACATTTTCTAACATAGTTGCAATAGTTGGTTTCCATGGTAGGCCAATAGTAGCCTACTCTTAACATTTTTGGCCAAAACCATTCCATTAGTATGTGCTCCGCACACCCCTTCATGTACTTATTTGATCACTTGGATTGACTTTTTCATATTGAGACAATGTAAAAAATTCCCATCGTAGCCATGATGATAAAGTGTACCTCCTAAAAGGGTATAGCGGGCTATTTGGCGAATTAGGATTTGTTTCTCGGAATGGGAGATGTCAGGAGGGAACGTATTGTCTTTGAGATAGGTAAATATGGGCTCATACCACGGGGAATTAGGACCAACAACATCACAAGCCAGACATGATTCTGGCATGTCGTACATGGGTTGGCATAAATTTTCCACAAAGAATGGCATGTCATTATTCCCTAGTGGAATACGAAGCATAGAACCCACTGTTGCCATAGCATCTACTGATCTATTTTATGCTCTTGGGATATATTCAAATATGATGCACATAAAGTACTATTTTAGAGTTTCTACCAGCTTCTTGTAAGGTATGATATTTTCATCCTCAACCTTATATTCATCATTAACTTACTTGATAATTAACTGATAATCACTTAAAACCTTGACATGATGAATGTTTAATTTGATGGCAAGCTTCATCCCTGCGATAAGTGCCTCATACTCTTTGATGTTATTTGTGTAAGGAAAAATAAGATGAAAAGCCTGAGGTATGGGATCTCTAGAAGGAGTACTGAGGACCACACCTACTCCTGAACCATGAAAAGTAAAAGACTCGTCAAAGTGTATTTTCCATAGGATAGATTCTTCAATGTATAGTAATGAGGCATCTGATAGATCCAGATTCAAAGGTTCAGTGCTTTGCAAAGGTGCTTCTACTAATTGGTTAGCAAGTACTTGTCCCTTAACTGAATTCGATGCACAAAATCTATGTTGAATTCACTTAGTAGGATGATCCAATCAGCCATTCTACTTGTGAGGGCGAGTTTTGATAGCAAGTACTTGAGCGGGTCAACTTTGGATATAAGCTTGGTTTTGGTATTCAATAGATGATGGAAAAGTTTTTGAAAAGTAAAGACAATAGCCAAATAAATTTTTCAATTTGGGGATAGTTGAGCTCATAAGTGATGAGAGTGTGAATGAGGTAGTACACCATTTTTTCTTTGTGACCAAGGTCGTATTAGGTGAGTAGTGCACCACTAGAAAATTACGTAGCAGAGATATAAAGCAGGAGCAGATCATAGGAGTTGGAGGCATGAGGATAGGTGGATTGTCCAAGTATTGTTTAAGCAAGGTGAAGGCCTGCTGCTGATTTTGTCCCCAAATGAAGGAGGTATCATTTTTAAGCAGGTGGGTGAATGAATGACACTTATCTGCAAGCTAGGAGATGAAGCGGTGAATAGCCTATATTTTTCCTTGTAATCTGTAGTTGCTTAATATTCTTAGGAGGAGGCATATCAGTAATAGCAGATACTTTAGCAAGGTCTACCTCAATTCCCCCTCTTGATACAGTGAAACCCAACAATTTTCCCGATAGCACACCGAATATACATTTCTTTGGGTTCAGACAGACCTTGTACTTTTGTAGGCGCTCAAAGATACGCCATAAAGTACTAGGGTGATCCTCTCTAGTCTTAGATTTTTGAGGATGTCATCCACATATTCTTCCATGATATCATGGATCATATCATAGAAAATTACCATCATTTCCCTTTGATAAGTAGCTCCTACATTTTTAATCCCAAACAACATTACCTGATAACAAAAGGTACCCCAAGGAGTTGTAAAAGCCATCTTGTGCTGATCTTCATCAGCTATCTTGATTTGGTTGTATCCTGAAAAGCCATCCATAAGAGATAACATCTCATATCCTGTTGTTGAATCCATAATCATATCAATATTTGGTAGTGGAAAATCATCCTTAGGGAAAGCCTTATTAATGTCTCTAAAATCCATGCAGATTCTGATCCCGACAGATTCTTCTGGACAGGGACGATGTTGGATATCCATTCAAAATAATCAATAGGCTGAATGAATCTTGCTGTAAGCAATCTTTCTAATTCTTCTTTAACCAGTAGGGCCACCCTTGGGTGCATCTTTCTGAGCTTCTATTTAATAGGCTTAGCGTCTGCATGTACAACTAAGTTGTGCATGACCAAAGTTGGATCTAAGCCTAGCATATCCTTATAGGACCATGTGAATACATCTATAAATTCCTGTAGTAGCATAGTGAATGTATTTTGTTCCCATGCCGAGAGTGATGCTCCCAATTTGACTATTTTTGGGTCCTCTTTTGTACCAATGTTTACATCGATAGTTTCCTCTACTAGTAACTTTGAAAATTCCTCCATGTGTGTAGGATCGGAAGGAAGGTTGAGATCTTTGTCTAAGGATGTCTCCACAAGATTGTCATCCTTGGTATCGTCACTTTTATTGTCCTTTTATTTTTACACTTGTTTTTGGCTAATGCCTCAAAGAGGTTTTTACTATGTGACTTGGGCTTTGATTTTTGCTAAGGCTTTACGTTGGAACATTTTCCCTCACTTTTTCTTAAGTTTTTCTAACCACGAAGATTAGCCTCCTCACCAAAGTAGGAGCATGTATCCCAAATACCCATGAACTCTGCTATAGATTCATCATTCTCTAATAGATCTAGTGACATATGATGTTTTTGGTCCCATTCAACAAGGTAAGGGTAAACAAGGTCAATGGTAGATTCCATAGGAGTTATGGTTAGGACAACGGTATTCATGAATAGGTTTGTGGAGGTAAGATCCTCATATTGGCTACTATATGGGAATCCATATCAATCGTGTCTAGATAGTTAGATCTATCCTTACATTTAGAGCAAGTAGCATCTTGATCATTGGGGTGCCCCCTAAGGGTGAATTACAATGCCATATATTTTTGTTTTAAAATATGGGAGAGGTATTAGTTCTCATTGTCCTTTCTCATTTATTTTGCATCCTAGGCCCTTGTAGCCCATGGAGTACATCATTTTACTAGATTTCTTGTATTCAGGGGTTTGATAACAGGTTGGTTGAGTATCCTCTGGGACCCAAGTTGTAGGTGGGTCCAACAATTTTTCTTCAGCCAACAAGCCTCCAGGTAAGAATGAACCAATAGTGCGTTCATTTCTAGGTCTTCTAAAGTGATAGTTGGGTCAACCTCTAGTCTTGGGTGACAATGAGAGGTATGAAACCAAGAGGACTTGTTTCACATTATATTCTCCATATATGTATTATATAACCTTCATCTCCTATGAATCAAAAGGATATATTGATGTAGATGCACCACGGGCACAAGAAATGAGAGAATCTGAATCTATTTGAGATTCTATAGCTTTATATTGGAGAGGGACAACTATATCGGTGGAGGGACATGCATATGTGCCCTCACGTGTAAAACTATTAAGAGATCTGTAGTGAGAAAAGGGCTCAGAATCTCCTTATATTGTAATGGTGTGTCCCTCATGCTTCAATTTAATGCACGATGGAACGTCAATGGCATGGCTGCATGGCATGAATCCATGGTCGGCCTAAAATAATATTATACGGAAGTTCCAAGTCTAGGAAATGAAACTTTTTTGATAGCAAGTGGGACCCACCTCCATGGGAAATGTGATTGTGCCCACCGACTCCCTTTCCGCATTGTCGTAAGTGGTGATAGTGATGATATTTTATTCAAGATCTACCTCAGTATGTCCTAGCTTCTTAACCAAATTTAGCGTGCATATGTTCAACCCTAATCCCTTGTCCACAAGAACTCATTTGATATTCATGTGGGTAACATATACCTCAATATACAAAGTAAGATTATGCATTGGATTTTCAGTAGGGATCTCCCTATGATTGAAGGTAATGTGTTCATTTGGTACGATGTTTGCTAGTGTGGTTTGAAAATGTGTAGGATCTACCTCGAATGACACTCCTGACCCCTTAAGAGTTTGGTATAGAATGTATTTGTGTACATTTGATATCTTAAGAAGATCTAAGATTGAAATATTAGTAGACATTTTGTCAAGTTGCTCTAAGAGGTTATATTTATCATTTTGTGGGGTTGATGGAGAGGGTTCCGGAATCATGAGGTGGGTACGCCTTGTTACCATGACGTAATCCTTTCCCTTGATTTGGATGGTGTTGACATGGTCTATAGGAGAGTGAATACATCCAATAAGCTAATCATAATGATTGTTGCATTTTTGGTGTATAAGTAATTTTCTAATTTATAACCTTGGGATGAATCTCCCGATCTAGGTTTGACTTTTCTCGATTTATCATGTTTGGGAATGGATCTTTATATATCCCCATCATTTCATTAGTTGTCTAATTTTTCTCTAGGTTTTCCACCTCTATCTCCTCATTGTCGATGAGGTCTTCGATATAGTGACAAAGTCACAAAAATTTGTCTATCTTATGTCCCTTGACATGATGCATTTCGCAATAGTCATGCTCCTTGTACCATGATGGTTTTGGAGCATTGTCATCAAATGGTTGTGTCGTAGGATATGTCACCATGTGAGCCACATCCAATTGTTTTAATATAACCGACAAAGGTTCATTGAGGGGGGTGAACATTCTCCACTTGGGTGGTGGTTGAATGGGTCCTTTGGTTAGTTTAAAAGGTTGACTAGTTTGAACCACTTGTACACGTTTGGAATCAGTGATCCCATCTCCTACCATGTTTTTGTTTTTGTTAAATACCTTTGGCTTCTCCATGGGTTTAACATTTTGATTATCTCTAGATTGGGACTTGAGATTTCCTTTGGCAATGAGAGATTTCTCTATTTGAACCCCTTTTTCAATGACCTCCTCAAAAGTGCGAACATAATGCATTTGGAGGTGGAAGGCTATGTCCAGATTTAGGTTGGGCACAAAAATACTTACCAACTAGTTTTTAGGGAAATCACAAGGGAAGTGGCTAGCTATCCCTCTCCACAGTTGAAGGAAGTTGGCGAAAGTATAATTCAGGCATTGTTTGGTGCCACATAAATCTTCCATGGTGACATCACTCTCTATATTGTATGAGAAGTGATGCACAAACCTTTCTGCCAATTCTGGCCAAGTGAAAATTGATCCCTAAGGTAAACATGTAAACCACTCCAAGGCTTGACTTCCTATACTCTTGGGAAATAGTCATATGAGATAATTATCACTTTAGGACACATCTTGACATGCCATATAGAAATATTTGACATGATCCTGTGGATCTCCCTTCCCTTTATATTTTTTGAATTTTGGCATGTCAAATTTCTTAGGAAAAGGTTGAAGGGTCATAGTCTTGTAAAAAGAATAGGGACATAATTCTTCATATTGATACTTTGTAATGGTCCCCATATTGCTCTCTTGAAGGCTTGTGAGTGTTGCTTTCATAAAATATACCTCTTGTGTTATAAATTGTTCTTTAGTGGGAGAAGCGGGGATATATACTCGATGATACTTCGTATTGTCTTCTCCTTGATTTTCTTTAAGGAGTTCACTGATTTTGACCTTAGGCCTTGACTTTTGAACATTTTTTCTTGCTTTCTTTTGTACATGAGAGGTTAACAAAGCCAATTGTTGGCTTAGGTTACTAATCTATTATTTAATGGTGGTTTCTTCTTCTAAACATTCCTCCTCTTACTCGTATTGTGGATGTTCTTCAACATTCTAATGTCCTCGACCTATTTTTATGTGGTACTTTGATAAAGGGTATTCTATGTCCCACTACTTTATCATTTCTGTGTTGGAGGTAGAAGCATGTCCATGCATCAAAATATCCTCCATGTTGATAAGGGGTCACTCTTCCTCATTAGCGTTGTTTGTAGGTGGGATTATCTCATTTTTAGTGGGCATTTTGGAACCTAATTCCATGACCCGCACTAGCACTCTATCCTTATTGATAAAAATAAACTTCTCTAATAAAGTAGGTTTAAAGTCAAACTCCGCATGTGGAGATTCCAATTCATCACCACTATGATTGACCATATCTTCTATCTCTTTTTCCACAGAAAACAGAGGCCCTAGATCATGTCCAACGAAAGGGTTTGACCCTTGTCTATTTGAGTCTTCCCAAGCTTGCGCTTGTTTTTCCTCGTATGTTTGTTTCTTGAGTCCTAATTGTGTTTTGGGAGCCATGATTTTGTAGTAGTTTCACTAAGGTAAGTTGTAAATGTGCTCAAATATTTTTATTCACACTTAAGTGAAATGCAAGATGAATGCCAAGAATATGAATGAATAACAATGTGAGAATACCAATGTGATAGAGTGATAAATCAACAATGACACAAATGTTTGGTATCTAAGCCTGTCAAATGAATGAAGTACTTCCTAGACTGTGTTTCAACAAAGTAGTTTGGTATCACAAGATAATTAACAAGATGTTCTCACTTATGCCAAGTTCAAAAGAATGAACAAGACGTAAGTAACTACAAGAAGTTAATGTGACCTCCTAACAAGGTATACTAGAAGTGAGCTCAAATTTGATTAAGACCTATATCCCAAAAAGTTCTAGTTACAATTTGTGAGTGACACAACAATGTCACCAAGATATGTTAACCAAACTTTGTGAGAAAGTAAGGTATTGATATCAAGATGATATTGATATAACACGCACAAGTGGTAACACGTAGCACTCTTCAAAATTGAGGTAATAATAGATTCGAACTAAAATATTAGAGTATAACTAGGAATTTTTAAAATGTGTGTAGCGTAACCTTACAATATAGATATTTAGGTCAAGTTCACAAGAAACAAGACGTAAATACCAAAATTGTAGTGATACGATACAAACAAGGTAACCTTTCTAAGGAAGTTCAAGATGAAGAACCATGCCTAACTACAATGACAATCCTAACATGGGTATCAAGATCACAAAGGCCACCAATGATATGAATATGCCTCCACACACTTTAGATGTTTAACTTACCCAGTGCAAACATGGATGGGCGTAAATGGACAAAAAAGTGGTAGAAACAATTGATTGGTAACACAAAGGTATATCACCCTTATTTTGATCAACAAAGTGTTAAAATAACGTGAAGGAAGTAGATAAAAATTGGGATGAAAAATGCTGGTCCCACTTTGGAAAAGTTTCAGCTTGCTCTAAGGCAAGTGAAAAACTAAGTAAAAGTAACACATCACATGTTTCGTGATGAAAAGATGGCTCACAACTCAACACTATTTTGAAGTGGTCAAAGTGGGCTCCTAGTCAAAGAATATCTTCCTAGGTGGTTCTCTCACCCTAGGTGTTACAAGGTTGTCTTAAGCAAGCTCGATTTACCCAAAAATTCACACTAACTAGTTTGGGAGTATCTCAACTTTACTTTACTCCTTCAAGACACAATATAAAACTAGTGCATCTATGTGTACTATCACTGGGATCACCATACGGATAATCGGTAACGTTATCTCACAAAGGAATTACTAGTCAAGCGGTAGTGCAGAGCATTTCCCATTTCGTCCACAAGGTTCCCTATTGCGTGGAATACTTTGGGGTTCTGAAACCACCCCCATTGTTATAGCTTAAAGTGTTATGCCAAAGGGGTTATGTTCCAATTAAGCGGATAAGGACATACCCTTTTCCAAACCTCGCAATATAGTGTTTTGAATATTTTTTTATTTTTATCTTGTTTAATTAGGTGTGGTTTGCTTGAATACCTTTTGGCAACCTATATGAAAACTGTATTAGTAGTTATTAACTTCATTTCGATTCCTCCTTTATTTGACAAGCGTGATGTTTTGGTCTTGTATGACAAGTTTAGTAGTTTTCCATCAAAAGAGTAAACATCATTTTAATTCTCAAGATTGTCTAAGGATGCAAGAGAAGAGAATACATGATGTTTCCAAAATCTGAGAAGATATCAAATGGAAAAACACTTTAATTCAAACACACCAAGTTAACATATTCCAATTCAAATATTCCTAACAATTTCAAAGCATCAAAAAGACCTAAGAATCATTTATGATTCCCAAGATCACCCCAAGGGACACAAGGGAAGAGAATACATGATATTATTCTTATAAGCAAGCATGAAAAGTTTATCTAATCAAGTAAAAGCCTGTAAAAACACCCTGCTTGATAAAACCTGAAAGAAAGTCAGCACCTTAACACATTTATCTCAAGAAAACAAAAAGAAATATGTGCCCCTATTTTAGCTTTTGTGCACGGGTTAGGCGGTGCACTACTCTTTGTTTTTCTGGCTCACAATGTACCTGTGCCACCCAAGAGGCATGTGCACCACTAGAAAGATGTATGCACCACCTCAAATAAAAAAGGATTAGATTCGTATAGAGCACTTACACTACAAGAAAAGTGTGTGGGCCACCACTAATTAAAACATTATTAGATTATAACAGAATGATTACATCACTAAAAACATGTTTGTGCCACCGAGAAAGCATGTGCACACAGGTTAGGGTGTATGCACCGTCCGAGTGAGTTTTGCGTTACGGTGAAGAAGGTACATTACAAAATAGTGTCTCGTGCTTAGGTTAATGTGGCTACGCTCTGGTAATGGGTATGTGCCCCGAGGATTAGTGCACCTATGCCAAGGTCAAATAGATAGACTTAGGCTCCGACAGTGTTCCTGCGCCATCCGAGAGGTTCCTGCACCACCTTAAATGTTCTTGCACTCTTTTTAGTGTGCCTATGCCACTCCTACAACCAAAACATGGCAAAAAAATAGAAAAGCTCACAATACCTCAAATCTTAGCAAGTTAGTTTAAAAATGGCAACAACCCATTAAAATGATGGCTATGAACAAGAAGCTATGCATATAGTATTAGAAAAAATTCTAAGAAAATGGACATTAACTACTACATGTGCATATCAAAAGTTAGCCAAAAACAATAGAATTTAAACTAAAATGCCAAGGGACTAGGTCCCACCAGGCATGCCAAATGTGTGCATAGTTTATTCAACTAAGTTAATGAAAATAAAAACTAACACCTAGTAGTCTTAATTAACAAAGTTAAAGCAAATTCTAAAGCACCATCAAGATAAGAGCTAAACAAGGTTAGACAATAACATTATTTGCATTTAAAACTTCAAAGCATAAATCAAACTAAGCATGCAAATTTTTCAAGAACCTCTACTCTTTTGATTAACAACAAAATTAAATGGACCTATGTAGGCTCCATGGCAATCAAATTGGTTGTTTTTGATATCCAAGAACCTAGGAATGAGATATTATCAAAGTTGGGCTACAAGACCCTTTTGACATCTCCCATATGACCCAAGCACTTTGGCTAGAAAAAGAGGCTTAACTCTTCAAGTGGTGAATTCTCAAGAATAACAAAGGAAAGCTTTTAGTCTATTTATTATGTTCTTTGCTTTTGTCTTCTCAAGGAATTTAGGTGTAGGTGTAAAGGTAGGAGGAGGGATCTTTATATAGCCCAATGGATAAAGGAAACACTACATCCCTTTGCATGTGGGATAATAGAGATGTTGAGTTAGTTGTGGATAAGGGGGGTTTAGATAGGGTTGAGTTAACTTTAGGAGGGTTTAGTTTGTCCATTAGTGACCCATGTGGATAAAGGGGGCCTATTAATTAATCAAGATGATTTAATTAATAGATGTGCAAGCTTATAGAAGCTTTTAGAGGAATATTAGCATGATTTAGACTATAGAAGGGGATTAAATCAATTAAATATTGATTTATTGGTTAAATGAAAGGGGAAGCTAATTAATTAATAATAATTAATTAGTCTAGATAAAAGGGGGATTTATTAACAGAATGTCGTTAATTAGGGTATTTATTGGATAGGTGACTTAATTAATTAGTGTAGTGTAATTAATTAACGACGATAAGAGTGAAGATGAACACCTTTGACGATATGTTGCCAATTTGCAAGAAGGGAGATAATTAAAGTATTTAAATTTCTCATACATAATTTGGGTGTCTACATTACCCTAGTGGTCACTAACATACATCTCTTAATTTGATTTATTTTGAATTGAGTACATTTTTGTTTTACTGGTTGATATTAAATTATAGATAATTGAAACAAAAGTAGTTTTTACCATTGGATATTTACAGCCACTAAGCTAATCAAATAATGTCAAGCCAACCATATTCCATACAATAATGGGGTAGCCTAGTGGTCGCTAATATACAACAATATCTATGTAATATAGTCCATCTAAAGTTTCTTCATTGAATAGAAGAAAGTTATATCACAAATTTAATTACGTCAACATGGTATTCATTTTAAATTGATTAATGTTTATTAAATTGGCCATTAGTGGTCACTAATCCCATCAAATATTGTCAACCCAAACATATTTTATGCATTAATGGCTTAAGCCTAGCGAGTTGTTAATCTACACCTACATCTATGCAATATTATCTAACAAATAGTAGAACATTGTATAAAAGCATGTTGTATCACCTATTTTTTTACTTCAACTTAAAATTTATTTTGAATTGATTTTTTTAAAAAAATAGAATGTACATAACAAGAACCTGCATAGAGGGTGTGTGAGGGAATGTAAGATGGAATCTCAAACAATAAGTGTTAACTTTGTTGAAATTTTGATTATTTGAATTGGTTAATATAAAATTGCAGACAATTGATAAAAAAATTACTTCATGTAGTTGGTCAAAAGGATTATTTAATTATTTTTTTATTTGGAGGGGTTCCACTATGAGGAAAACTAATCCCATAGAGATTTGGAAATCAATTTTGGTCGAGAGGCCCATCAACTTGCATGAAATGGGCTTAAGGAATTTTTAAAGATACTAGCAACAAAATGTGAAGTGGGATTTTTATGTAGCTATCTCTCATCTTCCAATGTTGAAAATTTGATTAAGGATTTGAAAAAAAAGTATTGGTTTAATTCAAACCAATTCATTTCTTGGGTAAAGAACATTGTTGTGTAGATGACAAAATTATAAGTAAACGATCTCTAAAAGATTTGGAGCGAGAGATGATATTGTTTTCGGCTCTATAGACACATTGTGTATTACAATAGGCCCAAAGGGAAACCCTTCAAAAAAATTTATGGTGGGGAGGAAATATAATGAAGAAAATTTTTTGAAAGATAAGTGGTTGACCAATTTGTACACAAACATATCACAAATATTGTCTCAGGGTTTGAGTGTTGTAGAGGGCATCAAAAAATTACAGCAAACAAAAATTATATAACTATTAATTATTTCAAAATGTTTTTTTACAATGATATTCATTCATACATTCATATGGTCACTCTTTATTTTATATGTTGAGATTACAAATTTAAAATTTGGCATTATTTATATATTCATTGTGATTAAGTTGATTTAATATTTTTATAAGTTTTTTTGTGAATTAGAAAAATAAACTATTATGGAAATAATATGTTGACCTATTTTTAATCAATTTTGGAAGCTTACATTAATTTTGAGTTGTTTTCATATGGCGAGAGGGTTCCCAATTGCACAAAAATGAGGTTTTCCTAGAGAAAATATGTGAAAATGAGGACAAGTGCTAAGGAATGTATTTGGAGAAAGGAAATTCCAGAGATGTTGGTGGACTCAAAGGCCAAGACTATGTTGAACCTAAATTCAAGGGTTCCATCCAGAGGAGGTGGTGGAGGACAGAGCCTTTTTAGGGAGGGATTCATAGGGGAAAGAGACCCCAGGACGGGAGCGAATGTGATCTTGATGGGTGATTGAAAGCCTATCTCTGAATCCAAGAGTAAATTCCCTGAAGAAGAAAAAGTGGATTTGGGATTTCAGAATCCTCATCCCGATAATGAATGCAAGTTAGTTCTAAAATCTACTGAAGACAATAAGATTGATTTTCCTCTTGATGAAAGTAATGGAAAAAGAAAGGATAATTTTAGGGGGACCAAGTCTTTGGTTTCATTCTCCTTGGGGGAATTGGAAGTCAAGGTCTCTAATTCTGTGAAAAATATTGAAGTAGGATCCTCTGCTCTTGAGGAAATTTGTGATTACCTGGGCAATAAAGTGCTTATCTGTAAATTTATTGGTGTTTGGCCCTCAAAGGATGAACTTTGGAGTTGGGTTGATAGGAATTGGAAATGCCAAGATAGGCCTGGGATTAGATTCCTCTCTAAGGGATTTTTTCAGGTTTGCTTTGGAACAATTGAGGAGAGGGACATGATTTTCTTTGGTGGTCCTTGGTTCTTTAAAAAAGCAGGACTGTATCTCAGACCATGGTCACCCCTCTTTAATCTTGAGGAAGAATTGGTTAAGAAGATCCCTCTTTGGGTAAGGTTGTACAAACTCCCCCTGAATTTTGGGGAAAGGAATCGCTCAGAGAAATAGCGAAGGCGCTCAGAGAGCCTATTGGTTTGGGTAAAGAAATGAAAATTGTGACCTTCTCCTCCTATGCTAGAATTTGTATTAATATTGACATTTCTAAACCACTGATCCAAGCAATTAGGCTCAATACTCTGATGGGGGTATGGTTTCAGCCAGTGGATTATGAGTGTCTTCCCTTTAGATGTTTCAATTGTAGAGAAATTGGTCATAAAATTAGCTCATGCCCGACTCTGGGTAAGAAGAAATTGATTAATACAAAGAAGAGCACTCAACCAGAGGAAGGTCGAAATAAGGAGGATAAGGAGGTTGTGGCCTTGCCTAAGTTTAGAGAAGTAGAGGATAAGGAAGTGGAATTCCTTCAGAAAATGGGACTACCACAAAATTTGGTTCCCTGAATAAGTCTTCTCCTCATAAAGAAATTGAGGCAGACCCAAAGCAGGACACAAATATGGACCCTGGGGATGTATGGGGGTTTTTGAAGAAGAAGAGTTCCACTCCAAACAAGAGAAAGAGATGCTTCAGATTACTCTAGATAAGGAAGATTTGGAAATTCTTATGGAAGCTTTCAAATGCTCTAACAAAGAATCTCCCAAGGCTTCTCCTTAGGATATGCATAGAACTAACGCAAGAAAGGATTTAAATTTAGTTGCAAAAAAATAAAATGAGACCCCCTAGGGATAGATGGTAGGATGCTCAGAGGCCCGATGAAGGAGCTAGAAGTCAATAAGAAGATCATGGTTACTCCAGTTAGAAAATCAGAAAGATTGGCTTATGCTAACTCAAAATTGGTCCCAGACATGGGGTTAGCCAAATCAATTGGGAGAAAATCCAATGCTCTCAAAACTCAACTTGAAGCCAAGTTGAATATTGACATAGGCATTCAAAGCACCTTAGAGGATTTTGTAGCTGGCAGAAGGATTTCTCCTTCCATGGGTAATCAATGAAGGTTGTGAGTTGGAATGTCAAGGGATTGAATGCCCTTGATAAAGGGCATCCGATCAGACACCTCAGATATTTAGAGAACCCATATTTCCTTCTGATTCAAGAATCCAAACTATCTAGAGATGAGGGCATTCAAATCATGAAAAATATCTGGTATAGATGTGAGGTGGTAGCTATGGATGTTGATGGAAGTGCAGGAGGTCTGGTAATTGCATGGGCTCCAAATAGATTCTAGTGCTTCTTGATCTTTAAATGTAAGTGGTTCATAGCTCTTGATTGTTGTGATTCTATTACCAATCAAATTTTCGTTCTTGTCAATGTATATGGTCAAAATATGTTTGAGGAAAAAAGGAATGTTGGAATGCCTTGAATAATCTTTTAAAAATGAGGAAAGAAAACTAGTTTTAGGAGGAGATTTCAATGCAATTTTGAGTCTTAAGGAGAAAAAGGGAGGGAAAAAATTCCTCCCTCCTAAGGTGAGATATTTTAGATCCTTTTGTGGGGATCTTGGTCTGATTGATGTGGAACCAAAGTATGGGGGTTTCACTTGGAACAACAGAAGGGTTGGGCAGGAAGTGATTTTGGAAAGATTAGATAGATTCTTGCTTTGTTCTAATTGGGGGTTGGAAAATTTTATTTTCCATTCTGATATCCTTTTGAACCCTGGCTCGGATCACTCCCCTATCAATTTGACTATGAATTCAGATGATAAGCCTAAAGGGATTCCTTTTAAGATGGAATTCATGTGGTTCTTAGATCCATCTTTTGAAGAGAATTTGAAAATTTGGTGGAATTCGAAAGTGAATGGTAGCAAGAGATTTCAGTTAATGAGAAAAATGAAGATTGTCAAGGAAGAGTCAAAAAAATGAACAAGCAGACCTTTGGAAACCTGTTTCACAAAAAAGAAGAGTTTTCTGCAGAGTTAGAAGCTGTCCACGAAGAAATAATGAAGGATAATCTGAACCCTTACTTGAAAAGGAAAAGGAAGGATTGGCTAAACTTGACCATATCCTCAAGATGGAAGAAATCTTCTAGAGGCAGAAATCTAGAGTCAAATGGCTCAAAGAAGGGGACATAAATACAAAAAAATCCATTTTTCCACTACAATTAGAAGGAACTCAAACATGATTAAACAATTGACTCTCCCCTCTAGGAAGAATATCTCATATATAGATAGGATAAGAGAGGAAGGGATTTCATATTTCAAGAACCTTTTATCCCAAGAGGAGGAAGACAACAGTTTGGAACAAAATGAATTGCTTTGAGGAATATCCCCAAAGTTATAAACAAAAGGGATGCCTCAAGGTTAATGAATCCCATCTCTAAGGAAGAAGTTTGAGAGGCGATTTCATTTGGGGGAAGACAAAGCTCCTAGTCCTGATGGGTTTCAGATTGGTTTTTTTCAAAAAAATTGGCATATTGTGGGAGAGGATGTGTGGGTGGTGTCGAAGAAAGAAGGAAAAAGAAATCAATTCTGAAAGAATGGAATTCAACCTTTTTAGTCCTTATCCCAAAGACTGATGATGTCAAGTATTTTGATGCCTTCCGGCCTATCGCTTTGTGTAATGGTATCTATAAAATTGTGACCAAGGTTATGGTGACTAGGCTCAAAGATTTCTTATGTTCAATAATTTCAGATAGCCAAAATGGTTTTGTGGAAGGGAAGAAAATTCTTGACGGCATTGTAATTGCCCATGAAGCAATCCATTCTCTCTCTCACAAAAGAAACCCTGGAATGATCATAAAATTAGATATGATGAAAGCTTATGATAGGGTCAATTGGAAGTTTTCTTGGAAGTAGTTCTTGCTAAGTTGTATTTCCCTGTGATTGGATTTAGTTCATTAGGAACTGTTTCTCTTCTCCAAGATTCTCAGTCTTAATCAACAGTGTCCCAGTTGGACACTTCTCAACATCAAGAGGTCTTCGGAAAGGTGATCCAATTTCTCCTTTTTTATAATAATGGTAGAATGTCTCTCAAGATCCATTCAAAAAGTTGTTGACTCGAAGGAATTGAAAGGTCTTACAATTTCTTCCTCTTTGGAGCTGATTTCGAATGCGTAATTTGTGGATGATACTCTTATCTTTGGTGAACCTTCATCCATAAGCTCGAAGTTCTAGGAGATTCTCCTAAGATATGAAAAAGCAGCAGGTCAAAAGGTAAGCTCTAAGAAATCAATTATTTTCTTCATAAATGTAGATCCAAGGCTTCAAAGGAGGATAGAAAATATTTTTTGTTTCTCAATAGGCAGCCTACCTAGCTCATACCTAGGTATGCCTCTTATTGGAGGAAAGTGGGGGTAATCTTGTGGAAACCTTTGGTTGAGAATCCAAGAAAATTTGGCTTTTGGAAAGGTAGATGAATTTCTATGGCTGGAAGAGCCACTCTTATCAAGTCATCCCTACAAGTGATTCCTACTTTATGTCATTGTTCAAGATCCTAGAGAAAGTAATGAAGTGTATTGTAAGTCTTCAAAGGAGGTTCCTGTGGAGTGGATCTGATGAGAAGTAGAAATTCATTACAGTTTGCTTAGAAAGATGTTTTTCACCCTAAGAAGGAGGTTGGTTTGGGTTTCAGAAATTACAAAATCATGAATGAGGCCCTTGGTGGTAAAATTTTGTGGAGAATTTATGAAGATAAAGAGCATCTTTGGAGCAGAGTTTTAATTGCTAAATATTTAGCTTCTCAAGATCCAATTGAGATTTTCTTCCAGGCCAATCTTCCAAGTGGTTCTGGGATTTGGAACTTCATTAAAGGTTACAGAGATTCTATTTTTAGGACTCAAATTGGGTTCCTCATTATCTCATTAAAAATTTATTTGGTTGCAAGATACCCACTTCAGGTTCATTTGGGATGCCACCAATTTAAGTTTAAAACAAATACCAATCAACGAGATAGTATAATTTTATTGTAATGTCTATGGTGGAAAAAATATGCTTTTGATCAATGATGTGAGATTCTTGTTACACAAAGTTAAACAAGAAATTACTCTCAAAACCCCAACATACTTGGAGATTGGATGGAAACTATAAGATTGATCCAATAATTTACATTGAATTATGTACATGGTTGAAATATACAAGAGAACACGGGAATATGTGTAGATCATTGAAATATTTAAAACACACCATTGGTGTTTGAATTATATACTTTTCTTCCAAATCAACAATGTATTGTGTATTTTTATGGAATAAATTAACTACCTTAAGGTTCTTAAAGATTCATAGTGCGTAATCATTTTTTTATTGTTTTGTTTCCAAGAAAAACATTTTTTTAACTTGGGTGAAGAGACAATCGTGGATCATGGACTAATAAAAGAACGAGTTTCCCATATCTACATAGTTTAAACTTAAACACATTTTATAATTGGTAAAACCCTTATTCCAAATCAAAAATTAAGCCTAGTGGTTGCTAGCACATAAAAACATAAACATATAATGTTTATTGTTTCACATATCAATGTTGGCTTCCATGAAATTAGAAAACAATTTTATTCTCGATATGCATTGTAATCTTAATGAGATTTTTAAAATGATAAAACCTTGTTCCAAATAAAAATAAAGGTTAGCGAGTCATTAGCACGTATATAATAGAAATATTTTCTATTTAATGTTTTACAGATCATTATTTTAAAGATTTTATGTTTATTGTTGTGTGGACATCGAAAGAATGTCAAATTTTAATGACATGATGTCCTCATTCCTGCAATACATAATTTGGCTTAGATGTTGGTAGCTTCAAGATTATATTCATACAGGAATATTTCATCATGACCAAACATACCATTTATCGAGGATCCAGGAATCAAAACATATTTCTCAAAAATCTTAGCACCATTTAGAGAAAGTGTAATGCATATTACAATTGTAAAAATACATGTATTGAAGGATGAATTTTGGCATATAATGCATATTACAATTCTAACTGATAGAGGAATTATAGCTTATATTGTAACTATTGAAGGATGTGGAAGACGATGTGGAGACATCTGCGATGTCATTAAATCAATAACTCAATTATAGTTATGTAATTTATCCCTAAATTTATTTGACAACACTTTTTTATAATGTGTGTGACTATCTTTAGTAATTTTATTATGTATAATGTGTTTTTATATATCAATGGACTCATTTATTCATAATATATCCAATGCATGGGAAAATCTTGATGACACCGACATTTTTAATAAGTGACCTCCATCACACAAGTCGAGGGACTACTTAATTGGGTTGTGCTTTGATTCCGTCACTCATTTTCTAACGCTTGTTTCTCGGTGTTTAACCCTTCCCTCTCTCGGTGTCTACATATGTTCCATTCATCCTCTTGTGTGTAAATAATTTGGCATGGATTTCCTCTCTCCTATGTCTTCCACTCATCTTCATAATGTCTTCTAAATAGGCTCCACACCTATTCTCGAATGTGATTGAAAAATTCTGAAACTATTTACTTCATGTTTTCCCCCTTTTCCGAAGAAGAAATCTTCCCACACTGTGGTAGCACTGCTACCTAAAACTATTTACTTCATGTTGAAGGTGTTTTTCTTCTTCTCTCTACTCCCACTAGAAACTTATTTTTATGATTCCATTGTGTAAAGGAGGTTAAGAGCTTTCTAGAAAGTTCAAGATCTCAAAAAAACGGAGCATCTGGTCAAAAGTTATGGCTCATTACTATTTTCCTTTGCTAAGTGGTGAATTGAAACTGCTTTACTTATTTTAAGTAAAAGAAATAAAGTAATGTCGAATTAGCACATAACAAAGGAATAAAAAACCAATGTTGAGCGGTGAATTGAAATTGATTTACTTATTTTAAGTAAAAATAGTAAAATAACTTGAAATCACCACATAACAAAGAATAGAAAATCAATGTTAAGTGGTGAATTAGAACTAATTTACTTATTTTAAGTAAAATTAGTAAAGTAATGTGAAATCACCACATAACAAAGGAATGGAAAAGTAGTGTTAAGTGGTGAATTGGAATTGTTTTACTTATTTTAAGTAAAAACAAGAAATTAATGTAAAATAACCACATAACTAAGGAATGGAAAAGAAATTTTAAGTGATGAATTGGGCTGATTTACTTATTTTAAGTAAAATCAGTAAAGTAATGTGAAATCGTCGCTTAACAAAGAAAATAGAAATATCAATAAAGTAGTGTGAGAAAGTCGCTTAACAAAGGAAAATGAAAATAAAGTAATGTGGTAAATATAAACTACTTTACTTCTCTAAAAATGAGAAAAGTAAAGTAAATGGAGAAGTGCGTAGAGAAGGAGAAGTAAATGGGGGTCGGATTCCCATAGTAAGGAGAAATTACAGAACTTAAAATGGCCATAACTTTCCACTAAGATATTTGTTTCGTGCATTCATGGACTTTTCGAAAGGTATCGAAGCCCTATACACACCATAAACATCATATTTCAAATTGAGCAAGTGAAAATGGGTCAAAAATTTCATTAAATATTTTTCATGCCTAGGCATAGTAACAATCAACCACTTTGGAATTTAATGTAGTATGGGTAGACTTCTTCTTCTTCTTCTTCTTCTTCTCCTCTTTACTCCTCAAGTATATTCATTGTAAGACTTAAGTAATTCAGTGGTTAATCTCCTTTACTTAAAGTTGTTTTATAAATTGAATTACTTGGTGGTAGTTAAGAGGTATTTATTCAAGTTTTAAATGATGGAACATTCCAAATATTTATGTGGCATGTAATGTAGAATTTAAGGAAAAAGTGCTCAACTCCTAACTATTTTGCAGTTATTCATTGATTAAATTATGATGGATATTTCTTCCTTCTAATTTTCTTGTGATGACTATAAATAGAGGAAGAGAACTATGAGGTCAGGGATTTTAATTTTTTGACAAACTATTGGTTTACGTTCTACATGGTTGTTGTAGACTTTGTGTTGAAATAATTATATGTACATATTGTAAATTTTTAAAAGTTGGATAAGAAGAAAAGAATATTTTGGTTGAACTTTGTGTCTAATAAATTCTAATTGTTCAATTTTTGAATGTTAATGATAGAATTTGTGTTATCTTAGTTTTCATAATAAACATTCTTTTGTTCTTTTGCTAAAGTTGTAAGAATTATTTAATATTTGTTTATTCCGTGTGGCCATAACTTGCTCTGATAACTACTTGTTACCACACACGTTCCCTTTGTATATCTTCTTCTAGTTTCTGCTTTCCATTTCTACTTCTTCTAGTTACCTTACGATTGCGTACTTGAAGCCAAATTTTTTTAGCTATGGTTCATGAGCTATTCAATTAAAGTAATACCCATAATTTAGTTTAAATAGGTCATAGAATAGCGGATAACTCACATAGGAGTTTCATCGTTAAATGAAGGGGATTTATCTCATGAATTCTTAGGTTTTTGTATCTAATCGTGCATAACAGTTTTGGAAACTCCGTTGGGGAATGGAATTAAATAAAAAGACTTGTGCTTATCATGTGGGTGTCGAGAGAAATAACTCTAAGTTATCTTTAGACTAATTTAGGACTTTAAACTAATTTTTTTCTCAAACTTAACTTGTAGTTATATATTACACAAAAACAAACAAAATATTAGTGACTCTATAAAAAAGTAAATATTGGTGACTCCACAAAAAAAAATTGACGACTTTGTATCTATTTTGTCCTAATGTGTCTTTATAGGATGTAGCTAGCAAGAATGGCGTATACTCAAGAGTAATTGTTAGTACAAAATCACAGCACCCTTGAATGTCCGTAAATCAATGGGTTGAGACTATTAGTGTGATTTCATAACATGGAGCATCTCTCAAAGTGTGTAAATTTGAAATCGAGAGAGCTCTTCGGATGAAGGCCGTTCTATTCCTCTGCTCAGTGCACATGTAAATTTTGTAGAGGATCTACTCTAAAATCTATTCTAACTTTCCAAGGAGACATGGTTAAGAAGATGTGAGAAATTAAACCTAAACTAATAAAGGTGATGCACCAAAGGAATGTTGAACACCGGCTTTGTTGTCAAACAAAAACCATTAAGATATAATACAACTACCATCCACGAGATAACCAATATTGCAATGAAATATCATATAAAGGAAATGAACATAAGAGAGGGTGAAATCATCCATAGAGATGTATTATTGTTTCACAAATTGATACGAGCATTACAATGGCCAAGAGGTAAAAAGTACATTACGATGTCGATAGAAGGTTCGAACTCTACGAACTCATCTACGAGACTAGAGGATAAGGGAGGGAACAAAACCAAAATTTCCAACCCTTTACAATGAGCCAAGCTCTTACCTTTATAAATGCAACGAAGAGAGGAGAAGAAAAGAGGTGGGAAACCTGATTTGGAGCTCAGCTACCAGCCATCAATGCCCTTGCAAATCCACCCACAATCTGTCAAGTCCACCTTAATTGCCTATTTGGTGTGTTGAAGAAGGAAGAATGGTGGATCAAATCAAATCTAATATGGTTGTTGGAACAATCAGATCACATATTAATGGCATGAAGAAATTTTCCCATTTTCACCCACATAACCTCGTCAAAATTAAAGTTTCAGGTTTCCATGGCATAGACGAGGTTGAGACCTTTCCAATGGTACCAATTTTTTTGAATTTTGGGTGCTATATCGAAATATATGCCCATTTGAATGTTTGAGTCGATCCGTACAAAAATGGCAAAAACAAGTTTAGCAAAATAGGTCCATGGATGCAAATGCACTTTGTGCCTTTTGCACAAAATTACAAAAATGTTAAAAACACCACCTGTAGCCCCACAAGCCTAAAATCCACTTTGGTGAAATTTCCTCCGCAGCCCCACAGACCCCCTTAGTAATAAAAATCATCTCAGGCCCACCGCCCACATTTTCCCCTTTGGCGAAAAGTCCTCCCAGAATCTGTCGGCCGCTTCACGGAAAAAAATCCTTCCAAGGCCCCCTCCTGCATGTGATTTGGGCCACGACACATAGCTTCTCTAGGTGTCGGTGGAGGTGTGGCTTATTTTTATACTTTACACCTTTTCAAGCCAAAAGTTCAAACTACCTCCGGTGACCCACCTTCCCACCTTGACTTGAGACATGGCCACGTGTAGAGCTGGCGTGTGTTTGGGGACCACCTTTGGATTTTGCTTTTGAAGTTGCACCAAAGAGATGTGTGGCTCCTTCCACGGATTTTTCTATTTCTTTGTGTTTTAGCTAAGTCCTTTTTGTTTGGTAGGGCCATATGTCTGACCTGAGACATGTGGAGGCTCAATGCTTGTTTGGGATTATCCCTCTAGATTCTACCTTTGAAGTTACACAGATGAGGCACATGGAGGCTTCCACTAACCTTTCTATACTCAGTCGATTTAAACAACCGAATTTTCCCCCATTTTATACTTGGGACACATGGAAGCCTCGCACTCATCTGAGTCTCTTCTTGGGGCCATACATTTGAAATTGCATGGATTGGACACGTGGAGGCCTCCACAACTTAGCTCTGTTTCTTTTATACTTAGCCAATTTGGCCTGCTACCTTTTCTTAGTCCCTGATTACATGGTGGGTTGGCACATGTTTAAGTCTCCACTCTTTAGACCCATCCTTGGTGTTCTACTGATGAGACATAAGGAGGCTTTCGCCAACACTCTTATACTTAGCCAATTTGAGGCCTCAAGTGAACATTACCTCGTTAGGTTCTGGGACACATGGAAGCTTCGTCCTCGTTTGGGGACCACCTTCAAAGTTGATCTTTGAAGATGCGCCGAGTTAACACGTGGCACCTTCCGTTGGCTCTGTCCCATTTTGAATTTTCAACTATCAACTCTGTCCCTTTTTTGGACCCGGACACATGGAAGATGCACGCTTTCTTGGATACCCGCTTTTGGATTTACTTTTGAAATTACACGGAAGAGACACGTGGCATCTTCTGCTGGCTCATATAATTTTTAATGGTCGGTGCAATTTTGGGGGCTCGGACACATGGAGGCTTGGTGCTTGCTTGGGGACTACCTTTTGGGCTTAACCCTTGGAGATGTACCGATGAGGCATGTGGAAGCTTCCATCATCTCTTCCATACTTAGCCAATTTGGGCTCGCTCTGAATCATTTGTGAAGCCCAAAGACTTTGACCCTTTCCTTGTTTCTCTCTTGAGAGCCTCTGGTTTCTTTGACATTGTTTGCCTCTTTTTCTGACCCTACTCCTCCACTTTTGAGTCCGCTTTGAAACTTGACCGTTGGATTTGAAACATGGGATCGTTTGTGAAAATGACCCTTATATTTCCTCCTTTGCGGGGTTGAGTGTGATCCTCATTTTTTCAGGGGGAAAAATTAGGATAATAGTAATTCTCTCAAAAAATATTCATGGCTTTGGAAAAACAAGCTCTAGTTCCTTGGGGTGTAGCTATTGGTCATCTTGCATTGGTTTAACCACTATATGAATTTTTATGCGGGTCATAAAAGAAATTTCCAAAATTCAATGTTGATGGGAAGAAATACACAGATGATCATATAACTACATTTGTTCTAGCTTATGGAGTTCTATGAGTGCCTCATGAAGATGTATCTATTCAAATGTTCATTAAGACACTTCAAGGTGTTGTTACGGAATGGTTTTATCACCTTTTGCATGTATGTATCACAAACTGAGACACTATGAGAACATGGTTTGAAGCCATGCTCACACCTGAGATGATTCACATGCTTTTCTTAAAAATCTCATCTAGATGAAGAAAGAACCACATAAAAATATGAGTGATTTCATTGACAAGTTTCAAAATATACTTTGTAATATTCCTCTTACTACTTCCCTTAGAGATGAAAATTAGAAGGTATTTTTCATTAATTCTTTGTCACCTGAAGTTGGTTATCAGCTGCATAGAGAACATCCTGCTAACTTGTTGGTAGCTCAAAACATTGCTATCAAAGTAGAGGATGATCTTATCATGGAAGGTAAAATCAATCTTTCAATTCCTAAGGTTGCAGTTTCTACTTGACTAGTATTGTTGATCCGCTCTTTGCAAAATTTTTCCAATGATATGTTGCGAGATAAACAATCAGCTAGCACAAGATTATGATTTTATAGAAATTGTTGGGGACTCCAATATTGGCTAATTAGGCTATGAATCAAAAAATGAGGTTGATTTCTTATCATATCTGGAGGATTGTATTGAAGAATAAGAAGCCACTTATTCCACTTTGCTTATGCATTTTCATCATCTATCTTCCAATAACAAAAGCCTCTTGCTATAGATAACTCCCACAAATCATCCATGGAGGAAATAGTCAAAGAAGAACATGCTACCCAAATAAATCTACATGAGGAAAACCATGATGAATCCATTGCAAAATCAAAATTCATCTTAGGGAAGGTAGAGTCTTTTACAGAATTTTCTATAGAAGTAGTACCAGAATCAGATCAAATTACATGCAAATTTATCCATGGGAAGGAAATTCTGTAGAATGCACCCATTCATGGGGACAAGATTCAAATAAATGGGTAAATCATGAGGATCAAACCTTTCCCAATAAGATATATGGCTAGAGCCACCTGAGAAGTTGTAACTAATCATGCTTATTTCAAATCATGAGGATGATCTACAACACACCAAAGATCAACCACAATACCTCTCAAATCCAAATACAAAACAACTAAAAGAGGTATTTATTTTATTTTTGTTGTTGATACTTTGGTAAGAAGGGTGGAGAACCAACTTCAGAAAAAAATTCTCTCTTGCTAAGGACCATGTTCAATGCAAAATCAATTACATGGTCTAAATTTGTAAGGAAAGACAACTATTTCTCCCTACTTGTTACATGATTTGTCTGAGATTCCTTTTCCTCTAGTTAAAGTAGAGTAGGTAGTTTTGTTTTTAGCAAAATAAGTTCTTGTACACACTCTACATGTTTCCACTTGGAACATGTATGATTTTACATGTTTGTATATAGTTTTTTTGCCATGTTTGTCTCTCTTTTGAATCAAATCAAATAGTTGGAGTAATTTTTGAGATTTATTTAGAGCTCCACATATCATTTTTGGATAGTAGTCATCAGGAAGTTCCAATTCGGTGTTAATTTCATCAAAGATTCAAGAGGAAAATTATCAAAAGGAAAGATCAAGGTTAAACTCGACTCCATGGCCCAATGGACAAGACTTGAAACCAGAGATGTTGGGATCTCATCTCCATTTCTTCTATTCTGATAGAAATAAAGATGTCCACAGACAAAGCCTATTGGTGTCTCTAAAGATTTCAATTAGAAATCTTGGGATAACCCTTTTAAATTTTTGCATATTTTCTCTAGTATTATCCAAAATGTTGCAAAAGGTTTATTAGAAGCAGTTGGAGACACCCATTTTCCTAAAATTCCTGAAAATCCCTAAAACTATTACTTCATGTTTTTCCCCTTTTTTTGACAAAGAAATCTACCCATAGTGCGGTAGCACTACTACCTAAAATTATTTACTTCATGTTGAACATGTTTTTTTCTTCTTCTCTCAACTACTCCCACCAAAAACTGATTTTCATGATTCCATTATGTAGAGGAGGTTGAGAGATTTCCAGAAAGTTCAAAATTTTGAAAAACATAGCATTTGGTCAAAATTTATGGCCCATTACTTTTTCCTTTGTTAAGTGGTGAATTGAAACTGCTTTACTTATTTTAAGTAAAAGTAGTAAAGTAATGTGAAATCACCACATAACAAAGGAATGGAAAAGCAATGTTAAGTGGTGAATTGAAACTGTTTTACTTATTTTAAGTAAAAGCAGTAAAGTAATGTGAAATAACCGCTGCATATGAGAGGAATGAAAAATCGGTGTTAAGTGGTGAATTGGAACTACTTTACTTATTTTAAGAAAAATTAGTAAAGTAATGTGAAATCACTACATAACAATGGAATATAAAAGCAATGTTAAGTGGTGAATTGAAATTTTTTTACTTATTTTAAGTAAAATTAGTAAAGTAATGTGAAATAACTGCATAAAAAGGATTAGAAAAGTAGTTTTAAGTTTTTAATTGGAACTTCTTTACTTATTTTAAGTAAAAGCAATAAAGTAATATGAAAAATTCACTTAACAAAGGAAATGGAAAGAGTAGTAAAACAATGTGAGAAAGCCACTTAACAAAGAAAAATGAAAAGTTAAGTAATGTGGTGAATTCAAATTAATTTAATTCTCTAAAAATTAAAAAACTAAAGTACATGGGGAAGTGCATAGAGAAGAAGAATTAAATGGGGGTCGTATTCCTGCGGGTAAGGAGAAATTGTAGAACTTCAAATGGCCATAACTTTCTACTCAGAGATTTGTTTCACACATTCTTGGACTTTTCGTAAAGGTATTAGAGCCATCTACAAACTATAAAAAATATATTTCAACTTTGGAAAGTGTAAGGGGGTTAAAAATTGCATTAATTATTTTCCACACCTAGGCATAATGTAACAAACAACAACCGGAATTTAATGCAATATGGGAAGACTTCTTCTTCTTATTATTCTCCTCTTTACTCCTCAATTATATTCATTATAATAATTAAGTAATTCAGTGGTTAATCACCGTTACTTCAAGTTGTTTGATAAATTCAATTACTTGGTGGTAGTTAAGAGGTAGTTATTCTAGTTTTAAAATATGAAACATTCAAAATTTCTATGTGGCATGTAACGAAGAATTTAAGGAGAAAAGTGCTCAACTCCTAACTATTTTACAATTATTAATTGATTGAAGTATAATGTGTATTATTTCCTTGTACTTTAATTATGATGACTATAAATAGATGAAGAGACCTATGAGATCGGGGATCTTAGAACTTTTGGTAAATTATTATTTTTACATTGTAAATGGTTGTTTAAGACTTTTTGTTGAAATAATTAGATGTGAATATTGTAAACCATTAAAATTTGAATAAGAAAAAGAGGATTTTGGTTACATTTTGTGTCTACTAAAGGCTGATTATTCAATTTGTGAATGTTAATGATAGACTTTGTGTTATCTTATCTTTCATAATAAACATTCATCTGTTCTTTTGCTAAAGTTTTAAGAATTATTTAATATTTTTTTATTCCGTGTGGCCGTAACTTGTTCTGATAACTACTTGTTACCACACATGTTCCCTTCGCATATTTACTTCTAGTTTTTGCTTTCCATTTCTACTTTTTCTAGCTCTTGTATAGTTTCTTACTTTCTCGCCAAATTGTTTTAACTATGGTTCATGAGCTATTAAATTAAATTAATACCCAAAATTTAGTTTAAATAGGCTATAGAATAAATGAATAACTCACACAGGTGATTCACTATTAAATGAAGGGGATTTATCCCATGACTACCTAGGTTTGTGTATCTAACTATGCATAAAATCTAGCCAAAAAGTGTTAGGTGAGGAGGAAATTTTCCTAGTGATTTCATGTCCCTTCTTTCGAGGCATGCAAGGATGGAAAAAGGTGATGTAGGGGGTTAATGATGAATGTCATCACACATTTATAAATATTAAGGGGATGTTAATGTTTTTGTAATCCAGGTTTATTCCTCTCTTGGAATCTAGGTTTATAACTATTAAGGGGATGTTAATGCGCATTTATTCCTCTCTTGGAATTTGGGTTTTAGCTCATGCCCTTACAAGTGAACTCTCAAGAACCACGAATGGCACAAGTTTGGCATATCTACCAACTAGGAACCCTAATAGAGTGACCCCTCTCGTCGGGATCTAAGGCCGATGATTCCAAGTTTGGCAGTGATGTGTTGTCCACCCTTTCTTGATCTAACAATAGTGTAATGCTCATAGTTTTTCATATCTGCAGTAAACTACACATCAAAATTCCCTTACAAGGATCTCCCCGTAGCCAATGTCATAGACACCTTAACAATGGATAAGACCATCGAGGGCCTCACATCCGGTGGAAGTATCACTAGCGGGATGTCGATTAACCCACCGTTGGGGGCCTCCTAGTCTAAGGGCGGTGTGGACTTGTACGATGACTGCATGTGGTACGTAAATGATAAAAAATTTGTTCGAGTTACCGTCTATCTAAGGACCATGAGGGATGTGAATCTACACAAGTTTTTAAAGTTGTTTGTACACATCATGTGTGTCAACGTGCCCATGTATTAGAAGATGGATTAATAATGGATTTGGTTTTGTTAAATTTTTCAACAAGGAAGGACACCGAGAGACCTATCAATAATCTTAATGCCTATGGTTATAATAATCTTACTATCAAAGTCAAATAGGCCACTCCAAGCCATATTTTTTTAAATTAAATCAAAGAAGACTTATAAGCATGTATGTTTCCTTCTTTCTATGGAGTATTTTACTTATTTCCACTTTGGGTTTTGTAGAGTTTTTAGTGTTGATTGGATCAATTGTGTTTCTCTTGAACTCGATGATTCTCTTTTTATTTTGACTTTCCTTGTTTAGTATAATGATTTATTTGTTTTCACTAAAGAAAACCTATCAAATATTAATTTTTTAAAATCATCATGACATTTTTCTCATGGTATATTTTGGAAAATTCAAAGTTAAAATTTTAATTTTACCTTTTATTGTTGAGAAATCATTTGTGTACTTACAACAAATATGTGTTTGTTTACTCTCAGGTAATATTTTATATCTTGAGAATTTTTCTTAACATAATACTTGAAAATAAAGAGTTTATCTCACATTTAGTTCAATATTACTTCAATGAAGACCAAACTCGCTTTGGCTCTTACATGCTTCTTATCAAATCATGTGAAACCAACCAAGATCTTGTAAAGTCAATTATTATTTAATTTTCTCTCTATGGTGAGCAGTTCAGGTTTTAGATATATGATTCTTGAAGGACTGTGACATGGAAGGATATTTACCTATTCTATGAGTTATAATATGTCTCCCCAACAATAATGATGCCATAATAAAAGGAATGGATTTTAAAATTAAGTTGTACTAAAATATGCAGTAGATACATAGATGCACTATAAAGGAATTGAGTTGGTTTCTTTATTTTTTCTAAGAAACATGTTCTCATAAGAGTGTCTTGCTGACATGCACGCAGAGATCGAATGCCCCTATGATGTTGTATGTCATCCCTCACAAACATTATTATCTCTCATTGATTGTGTTCAACAAGTATCCACTTTAATGAAAATGTTTGTTAAATTTTATTTGTAGGGTGATTTGAGTGTCTGAAAACCCTTAAAATTTTCTCTAGATGCATGAAAATTTCCTGACTTTATGCATTTTTTGAGTTAGGGATGACTGTTATGGCATCTATCAAAGTGAGATGCATGAAGCTTGAATAAGATGGTAATGAAGATCTATAATTTCTTATGCTACCATTGAATATGATTGGGCTAGATGAAGAATATCAAAAATATAAGTTCAATGAGCAAGGATAGAAGGTGATTCACACCACTACCATGTGCATCAGAAGACAAATTACATTTAATTATATTCCCATAGTCTATATCGTCTCCCTCTACTAGTTTCTTCATAATATCTTTAGTAATTCTCTAGTTACACTGAGGTTCAATCACATCATAGTAAATGAACCTGGAAGTGTCTCACATCTCTTGAAATTCATAGCCTAACGGATGCTAGCCCATATAAAAAAATAAACATGATCAGTTTATTGTTTTGTAGACCAATTTCAGCTTCCATGAAATCATTAAAATATTTTCCTCTGATCTACATAGTTTAATGTTAATGAAAATTTAAAATTGATAAGAAACCTCTTCGAGGCATAAGTTAAAGCCTAGTGACCGCTAGTCCTTATAAAACTGAAACTTATTATGTTTATTATATTGTAGATCAATGTTGGATTCCCTAAAATCATTAAATGATTTTTCCAACAATTGTGTAGTTTAATCTTAAATAATTTTTAAAACATATAAGAACCTTATTCCAAAGAAAAAATAAATCCTAGTGGTCGCTAACACGTATAAAATAGAAACATGTTATATTTTTGGTTTTGAAGATCAATCTGAGATTCCTTGAAATCATTAAATGATTTCTCAACAACTACATAGTTTAATATTAAATAAATTTTAAAATTGATAAAAACCATTATTCCAAAGGAAAAATTAAAGCCTTCAAGATGCTATCCCATACAAGTCAACTCTTGAGGGTCACAAGTGGCGCAAGTTTTGCATCGTTTCCAACTAGGAACCCTACATGAGAGACCCCACTGCCGAGATCTAAGGCCAATGATTCCAAGTCCATTGGAGATGCATTTTCTGGCCTAACCATTCTCACTCTAAGGGAAGTGTGGCGCTCATAGTTTGTCATATCTATAGTAAGAAGGAAAATCTATGCACAACAAACTTCCATTACAAGTATCTCACCCCCACCCATGCCACATAGACCTTAACAATGGATAAGTCCATCAAGGGCCTCACCTCTAGTGGAAGGATTGACAGTGGAGATGTCACTACCTCCACCGCTAGGAGCCTCCCGGTCCATGGGTGGCATGGACTAATCTAATGATAACATGCGCTATAGAAATGATGAAAATTCTATTCGATTTATAGTCTTTTTGAGGACCATGATGGATGTCAATCTACATGATATTTTCAATTCATTTGGACATATCATGCATGTCTACATGGTCATATATTAGAAGATGGATTAGAAGGGGATTTGGTATTTTAATTTCGTCAACATGGAGGAAACACAGAGAGCTATCAATAAGATTGATGCCTATGGTTATGGTAATATTATTTTCAAATTTGATTTGGCCGCTCCAAGGTAGAATTTTTTTAAATTGAAAAAATGAAGACTTAAAATCAGGTGTATTTCCTTTTTATATGGAGTCATTTACTTATTTCCTTTTTAGGTTTTGTAGGGTTTTTAGTGTTCATAGGATCAATTGTGTTTCACTTGAATACAATGATTCTCCTTTATTTCTTTCCTTGTTTAGTATAATGATTTTTTTCACTATAAAAACCTATCAAACATTACTTTTTAAATTCATTTTGACATTTTTCTCATGGTATATTTAGGAAAAATCAAATTTAAAAATTTAATTTTACCTTTTATTGTTGAGAAATCATTTGTGTACTTACAACAAATCTTTGTTTGAAATTAATCTTCCCATATTTGAATCCTTTCAGTGATATCACTTTCTATTTGGAGAGTATACTTGTTAAGGTAAGTGGGTCATTTTATTTTCCTGATTAATTTTCTATCTAAGAAGATAATTTAATCTAGATGATTTATATTCTACATATATTTTTCCCTAAGATAATGTAAGATGTTGGATTTTTGTATAGTTCATGTCTTCCACCGAGATTAATGAAAATGATGATACATGTCTTTATTCATAACTTGTATTCTTTAAGTGACATTTAGACTAATGTTGTAATTCAATAGAATAAATGCAATTCTAAATTTTACAAAACATGGGTATTTTTCTCGACAAATTGCAAGCTTATTAAAGCCAAACCTATGGTTTGCATGTTACACTTCATCAATTATGTTCATCACCTAACTGGAAAATGTTTCAATATGCACAACCAAGAGAATGGTACCTATTCTGCATATAAGTGTGCATGATTTTGTTAGTTATGTTTACTCTCAGGTAATATTTTATATCTTGAGAAAATTTTCTTAACATAGTTCTTAAAAGTAAATATTTTATCTCACATTTAGTTTAGTAGTAATTCAATGAAGACCAAACTCACTTTGGCTCTTACATGCTTCTTATCAAATCATGTGAAAGCATCAAGTATTGTAAAGTCAATTATTATTTTATTTTCTCTCTATGGTGAGTAGTGTAGGTTTTAGATATATGATTCTTGAAGGAATATGATGTGGAAGGATATTTACCTATTCTATGAGTTATAATATGGTTCCCCCAATAATAATGATGCCATAATAAAAGGATTGGCTTTTAAAATTAATTTGTACCAAATATGCAGCAAATACATAGATGCACTATAAAGGACTTGAGTTGGTTTCTTTATTTTTCCTAAGAAACATGTTCTCATAAGAGTTTCTTGCTAACATGCGTGTAGATATCGATGACCCCTAAAATGTTGTACATATTCAATAAAAATAATATTATCTTTAGTTGATTATACTCAACAAGTATCAAATTTAATGAACATGTTTGTTTATGTTTATTTCTAGGGTGATTTGATTTTATGCAAACCCTTAAGATTTACTCTAGACACCTGAGGATTTCTTGAATTTTCCATTTTCTTGAGTTAGGGATGAAAGTTATGGCATCTAAAAAGTGAGATGTGGGGAGTTTGAATAAGAGAATAATGAATATCTAGAATTTCTTTTACCACCATCGAATATCATCGAGCTAGAAAAATAATATCTTCTAGTACAATTTTAACAAGTGGGTCCGAAGGTGGTTTGAACCACTACCATACACATCCAAAAAGTAGCCAAAGCATGCCTTAACAAGTAAAAATCGAGTGTTGAAAGTGGCGTAAGTTTTACTTCACTTCCAACTAGGAACCCTACTATAGTGACCCCACATGCCGGGATCCAAGGCTAACGATTCCAAGTTTGGCGAGATGCTCTTTCTAACCTCTCTCACTCGAAGGGTAGTGTGGTGCTTATCATTTTTCATATATGTAGTAAGAAGGGTGATTACTTCACATCAAAATTCCCTTATAAGGATCTCTCCCCCACTAGTACCACGACGCCTAAATGGATAAGACTTTTGAGGGCATCACCTCCTATGGAAGCATCACTAGTGGGGTTGTCACTTCCTTTCTTGCTTAGGGCCTCCCAATCTCATGGGTGGCATTTAATGCTCTAGCGAAAACATGCACCACACAAATGATGATTTTTTTTTTGAGTTACCAAATCATCGAGGACCATGAGGAATTCCAATTTTCATGAGCTTTTCAATTCATTTTTACACATCATGCATGTCTACATGGTCATAGATTAGAAGACAGTTAGCAAGGGATTTGTTTTGTTGGTTTTGTTAATAGGTGGGATACTCAGAGAGATATCAATAAGCTCAATGCCTATGGTTATGATAATATTATTCTCATATTCGAATGGGCCACTCCAATGTAATTTTTTTTTAAATTAAAGCAAGGCAGACTTAAAAGCAAGTATCTTTCCTTCTTTCTATAGAGTCTTTTACTTATTTCCATTTTAGGTTTTGTAGGGTTTTTAGTGTTTATAGGATCATTTTTGTTTCACTTAAACACAACAATTCTCCTCTTATTTTCACTTACCTTGTTTAGTATAATGATTTTTTTCACTAAAGAAAACCTATCTATATTATCTATCATTGATTAAGCTCAACGGGTTTCCACTTTACCAAAAAAAAAAATTATTTTTATTTGTAGGGAAATTTTAGTGTCTAAAAAACCTTAAAACTTACTCTGGAAGTGTGAGTATTTTCATTATTTGGTCATTTCTTGAGTTAGGGATGACAGTTATGGCATCCAACAGAGTGAGATGTGGGAATCTTGAATAGTTAGATAATGAAGATCTAGAATTTCTTATACCACCATTGAACATCATTGAACTAGATGAAGAAGATCATCTAATACAAGTTAAATGATCGGGTCATGAGGTGGTTCTCACCACTACCATGAGCATCCACAAAGTGGCTAAAGTGCACCTTAACAAGGGATAATGTTGTCGAGATCCTTACCTATGGCAGAAGGATCGATGGTGGGGATACTACTACCTCTAATGTTGGGAAATTCCCAATCTTAGGGGTGGCATGGAATGCTCCAATAATAGCATGCCCCATAGAAATGATGAAAATTATGTTCAAGTTACCAGTTTGTCTTAGGACCACAGGGGATATCAATCTAGATGATCTTCTCAATTTGTTTGGTCACATCACGAGTGTTTATGTGGCCATAGATCAGAAGATGGATTAGAAGGGGATTTGGTTTTGTTAATTTCATCAATAGGGAGGACGCTCAGAGAGATATCAATAAGCTCAATGCCTATGGTTATGATAATATTATTCTTAGAGTCGAATGGGCCACTCCAAGGTAGATTTTTTTTTAATTGAAGCAAGGAAGACTAAAAGAAGGCATCTTTCCTTCTTTCTATGGAGTCTTTTACTTATTTCCACTTTAGTTTTTGTAGGGTTTTTAGTATTGATAGGATCAGTTGTGTTTCACTTGAATGCAATGATTCTCCTTTTATTTTTAGTTTCCTTGTTGAGTATAATGATTTTTTTAACTAAATAAAACCTATCAAGATTATCCATCATAGATTAAGCTCAATAGGTTTCCACTTTAATGAACACATTTGTTTATTTTTATTAGTAGGGAAATTTGATTCTCTAAAACCCCTAAAAATTTACTCTGGACATGTGAGGATTTCTCAAATTTTCCCATTTCTTTAGTTGGGGACTACAATAATGGCATCTAATAGAGTCATATGTGGGGAGGTTGAATAAGAGGATAATGATGATCTATAATTTTTTTCGCCACTACCAAATATGATCGAAATTTGGATGAAAAATATTATCGAATAAAATTTCAATGAGCGGTGTTGAGTAGGTGGTTTGTACCACTACCATGTACATTAGAAGACAAATTACATTTAATTATATTCTCATAGTCTGGAATGGTGCCCTCTGCTAGTTTCTTCAGAATATCTTCACTAATTATCTAGTTACACTGAGGTTCAACCACATCATAGTAAATGAACTTGGAAGTGTCTCACATCTCTTTAAAATCATCAGCCTAGTGGTTGTTAGCCCGTATAAAAAAGAAACATGACCGGTTTATTTTTTTGTAGACCAATGTTGACTTCCATGAAATCATTAAAAGATTTTCCCAAGATCTACATAGTTTAATGTTAATGACAATTTAAAACTGATAAGAACCCTCTTCCAAAGCAGAAGTTAAAGCCTAGTGGTCACTAGCCCTTATAAAACATAAACATGTTATGTTTATTGTATTGCAAATCAATGTTGGATTCCTAAAATCATTAAATGATCTTTCCAAAAATTACATAGTTTAATCTTAAGGACATTTTAAAATTGATAAGAAACTTATTCCCAAACAAAAATTAAGCCTAGTAGTCACTAGCCGTATAAAAAAGAAACATGGTCGGTTTATTATTTTGCAGACAAATGTTAGCTTCCATGAAATCATTAAAATATTTTCCCAAGATCTGCATGGTTTAATGTTAATGACATTTTAAACTGATAAGAACCTTATTCCAAAGAAAAATTAAATCCTAGTGGTTGCTAGCCCGTATAAAACAGAAACATGTTATATTTATGGTTTTGTAGATCAATGTTGGATTCCCTAAAATCATTAAACAATTTTCCAACAATTGTATATTTTAATCTTAAATAAATTTTAAAAATGATAAGAACCTTTATTCCAAAGGAAGAATTAAAGCCTTGTGGCCGCTAGCCCATACAGACTAGAAAGATATTCTATTTATTATTTTATAGATCAATGTCGATTCCAATATTTTTATTTTTGGATTCTAGTATATGGGACTTTGGAGTGCAGTAAATTCTAATATATGTGATTTTGGATTCCAATATATGTGATTTTGGATTCTAATATATGTGATTTTGGATTCCAATATATGTGATATTGGAATCCAATATGTGTGATTTTGGAGTCCAGATAATTCCAATATTTAACATTTTGGAATCCAAAACTAGTAATTTTAGATTCCAATATTACATATAATTTTTCACTGGTTAGATTGTAATAATTACATATTTAGTGAAATAAGTGTTAAGAGCATGTGATACCAATCTTCTAATAGATATCTTTTAATCTTGGCTTTGAAATCTCTAGATAGACATAGATAAAAAATTGGAGGAAGAGATCAATAATGGATATGTCTTGAGAAATTGAGACATTTGGAAATGCATGTAATGTGATGCTTAGACCTCTCCGATAACCCCAAAAGTATTTACTTCTATTCCATCCAACTGCATTGTACCTTTTGAAAGTGGCTCATATTGAAGGCCTAGCTGATATGCAATTTGTTTTGGCATCATTGAGTTGTTTTCTCTAGATTCAATCATACAATTGTGCACCAAGTTACTTCCTATGATCAAAGACACATAGAAGGTTGAGGAAATCATATTTCTACTTGGTTAACCCTCTTTTTGTGCATTGCATTGCTGATAAGTTTTATTTCTCCTTGGATTACTCATTTAGAGTATGAAACTTTTCCATAGCTATTTGCAAGAGGTACCTTTTGCTAGGAATAAATAATGATTCCCACATAGATATTATCACATTTTCTTTATTCATCTCCTCCAAGATGTTGAAAGGAGCTGAATGATATTTTTACTATAATTTACCTATAATAAAATTTTCTTACACTTTGGTTATTATGGAAGGCTCTTTAGGTTGGATTTGCACATTTGGAATTGTGCTTGAACCACCCCCTCCTTGAATTTTCATATAAGGTTGAGAAGGAGTCACATTTCTAGGTTTTCCTTCTTCAATATCTCTCTTCTTAGATATGGTATTGAAAACCACACTTTGTGAGGAAGAGTCTAGTTTATTCCATAAAAGTCCCCTACTTTCCAATTCACAAATGAAGTGTCACTTAGAGGTGGTTCTTGAGAAACCATCTACTTCTGATTTTCATCATCATGTCTATATTGAGGAAAAAATGCTCTTTGCACCATCAAATATTGGTTTAAAATTCCATTGGGGAATGTTGTTTGGTTATTTGGAAGATGAAAATGGAAAAACCACTCATAATATTGTACAATATTGATTTGAAAGAGAACTAAATCTTGGGTTGAGATAAATGCATTAGGATTGTATGGTTGAAATGCTCTAGCAGAAGGAAATTGGTTTTGATTTTTATTTACATATTGGGATGAAGGCTTGGTTGATTAGTAAAAGGGACTATTTGGTTGGTATGGGGGATGATAAGGTATGGATATTTGGGATTGTTTCCTTTTAACCAATACCAAATCATTCCCAATATTTTATAATTACTTCATTACCTCTTGTAGCTTAGCTGAGGTTATTGAGGAAGTGATTGTCTCACTAGAACTATGATTTCTTGGGTTTGGGATTGAGGTTAACTCAGGTGTTTAATGAGAATTTGGGTTGCCATTATCTAGGTAAATGGGCATTGGGGGTCTAGGAGAAAGTTTTCCATCTTGGATGAGACTATTTTCAGCTCTAATAGCAATTGTAAAAGCACCAAGAAATGTTACACCCCCATAAATTGAATCATGACAGCAATATCAGAATTTAAAGCTCTTAAATAGTAAATAAAATCACCTTCTAGAGTTGGTATTAATAAGACAAGAATTCTCTCCTAGGTATTCTAAAATATAGAATTTAAGTCTTTTATGAGCTCATTGGGAGACCTCTTTATAGTTGTTAATTTTTCTAGCAAGGAAATATTATCTGTTTTATCTCCAAATTTATTACAAAGGGTTGTCCCCATTTGAATTAAATTAGTTATTGATCATGTTTTCATACTCTGAACCATTGAAGATATCTCCTTAAATGAAGAGGCTAATAGCCTAATAGCCACATCTTGTTCAAAAATTTGATGAATAATAGAAACATTGGAAATGTCTTATATATTGGTAGTTAGAGTGGTATGATTTTCTATAGTGAAGAAAGGTATACTCTTAAGTGTAGATGTTGGAATGGGATTTTGGGAATTAAGAGAAAGTGGACTGATACCAATAAAATTAACAAATCCTAGATTTACCCGTTGTACTGCCATAATGATAGGTCTGAGAACTCTAGTAGACTGTAAGAAAGGCCTATCTAGATGTGTGGAAAGGGTTCTATTTGGAGGTTAAGGTGACCTTTGAGCTACTTTTTCTCTTCTTCTCCTCCCAGGTGATAGTTACTGGGTACTAAAAAAATCCTTCCACTCTTCTAGATATTTTCTAGATTATTCTCATGAAATTGAGACACTTTAGCTGCTGAAATCATAGGTTATGTTGTGTGGAGTCACCAGATGTGTTATTGTAAATCCTCAAAAGGAAAAATCAATTTCTGATCCCACTTTGGGTGTGCCAAAAGTGTTATGTCAAAAAATTAGCACCCTAGGAATTGTTTTATATAGATCTCGAGTTTTTAGATAACATGGGATTATCTCAAAAGTATGGGACTTACATAAATGAGATCAACCTCCAGAGAAGGCTGGTTCCTAAACCTAGTCCTAATACTAAGCTAATCCTGATAAAATAAATATAGTTAGTTATTCCCAGTCTAGTAATCCAAGAGACCGGGGAGAGAGAAAATTACATAAGAATGGGAAATCCTAATTTAAAGGAGGTGACAACACCAAGAAGAAGATGGAAAGACAATCTTAAACAAGGTAAAATGGGAGAAATTTGATAAATAAGAGGACATGCATACGTGTCACAGTCCATAACTCGTTCAAACTACCATTTCCAATAATATAATAGACTTAATTCCTATAAAGAGAACATAAACTACACATAATACCCAAAAATGCAATGAAAGCCATGAAATTGTAGTAAAACACAAGCTAAGACAAACTAATAGCCAAAAAACAAGTGTATTATTACTTTAGAAAGATGCATGATGCATTACAATGAGGGAGAAAGGTGAGATTCACATGCAGAAGCTCAAATATGAGGTTTGGAACCCGTATATGCATATATAGACCTTAAGACATAGTGTACAAGAAATACAAGAAATTTCCAACCCTTTTCAAGGAGCATTAATTTGATAGTTATAAAACAAGAAGGATAGAAGAAGAGGGGGAAGAAAATGGGAATAGATCAGATTTTATCTCACTATTAATGAGAATCTTTGCATCTCCTTGCGACACAGCTTTTAAGCTTAGACTCTCATCAATCATCCATTAATTCTCAAATTTTATCATTTGTGTGCCCAAACTTCTCCTTTCTACCTCAAATCCATGGTTTAAATTCTTACCCACTAAACACTATTAAATTTCAAATCCAATTGCATCAAATTGAAGTGCTCAAGGAGACCTTTCCGAAGATATAAAGTTTTCAAGATTCAAAAGATATGGACACTTGAAGTTTTTCAACTGTTGATAAGTACAAGAATTAAACAAGTGGTAGTCCTTTATTGGTTCTAGGATTGGCCTCTTCCAATGTGTGTTTTCTTCACCTTTTTCCAAGTGTCTACCTCGTATTGGTTTGCAATATTAGTTTTTTCTTCCTTTATTGCCTTTCCCTTTGGCTTCCTTTATGAAATAATGGCTAATAAATCTTTGTCACATTACCCTCGGGTGTCGGACTATTATTTATCTCCTATTAGTTGTGATCCAATGATTAATAGCCATGTACCTTCACAAGTTACCTTTCCAAATCTCTTTTGACTTACCATCGCGAAAAGTGAGCCAATAGAAAAGCTCCACGTAATTTTCATGTTAGTCCTTTTGATTTCTACCTTTGACATCTATGAACCATCAGCCAATGGGATCATTCCACACCACTCACATTTTTCATTATTTTATCTAGCTCCTCTAACATTACCAAAATATTGACCAATGAGGAAGCTCCACAACGTTATGTGGTATTAGACTTTTAAAAGCATTATATGACAATTATGAAGTGCATTAGCCAATGAGATAGTTCCACACAGATTTGGACTTGTAAGAACCTATCATAGTTATTTGGATTCACATCACAACTTGCTACCTTAAAGGACTTAGAATTTTTTTGGATTTTTCAAGTTGTTTCCACTTATCCCCTTTGACCTTGTCTAACTTACCGAGATCGGACGCAATATGAACTATGATTAACTCTAGGGACTTGGAGTCCAGATGAGCCAATCACGTTAGGAGTTTCTGAAATTTTACCACACATCCCATCTCCATTCATTGAGCTATCGACATGTGGCCCTATTGATCTGTAGCATTGAATTTTATGGGAAAATGAACATCAATCGGCTTTTATAAAAAACCCACTAAAGTTTTAAAGTGTGCTCCCATAGGGTTTTGAATATTAACAACCAATGCATTTTGGAAAGGGAATTTGATATCCATTTAAATGTCATGAACCCGTAAAAATGGATAAGTTCATTTTTAAAATTTGTTAAAGCAAAAATAACCAGAGGGTAATTTTGGATAACAATTACTTGATGGTTTGTTTATGGAACTTGAGAGGTTTATGTTATCCAAAATGAGCCCCTTGCTTATTTTTTGGCTAATTCCCTTCATTTCTTCCTCCTTTGTGTCTCAGTCAAATTTTTTTATTTTTTAGGCACTCAGAACCTTCTAAGAATGACACCATTGGATAGAGATCCTTCTCAGCTTTCCAGAAAGGTAAAGTTTTCCTCCTAACTCCATGTATTTTTGAAGTTATGGCTCGGCGGAGTTTTTGTGGGAAATGTTCCCTGGATAGGCCTATCAACCAATCAGAGAGTACCACGTCAGTAAAGGACCTGTGGGGCACAGAGGGAGACTTGGAAAATTGTTAAAGTTTTTGGTGGGGGTACAAAGGAGAAATTTTGGCCCATAAGCCCGCCAACTAGTAAGATCGTGCCACATGTCACCGGGGCATCGATGGTTGGAGCTGTAGAAGGATTTTTTCCTTTTTGCCCAAGTTTGAAAATTTTCAAAGGAGAACCTACCCCCAAAACCTGAGCCAATAGGAGGAGGCCACATGTCCCAGGGGCATCGGGGGTTGAACTGGTGGGAGGAAGTTGGGAAAATTTCCCAAATGTTAACGCAAAGAAAATTCTTAGCCCCCAGGCCCGCCAACCAATTGAAAGAAGCCACATGTCCTTAGGTCAGTAGAGCATAGGGAAAGTTGGGAATTTTCCCAAGGAAAATCAAAGGAAAATATTGAAGGAAAAACCCACCCCCCAAAGCCCGAGCTAGTAAGATCATGCCACATGTCCACGTGATGACCAAAACATAAGGCAGGCCGGAGAGGAAAATGAGCATGAAAGGCCCACATCCAGTAGCATCATGCCACATGTCCAGTCTAGGGCAGTGATCAAAAGTGACGAAAAATTTGAGAGCAGGGCCCACCGATGAATCACATCATGCCATGTGGCCTCGGAGCTTCGGTCGACGGAGAATTTTTAGAAAATTTTCCAAAGGCCGAAATGATGGAAAATAGAGCGGGAGAGCTGCCATGAACTAATTCAAACATGCCATGTGGCACCAGGACGATGGGGCATGGATATTTTTGGGGAATTTTTCCCAAATGCAAAAAGGTGGGAAAATTTCAAATTTTCGCCCCGCCAACCCATTTTCGGCCCCGTTTTGCCCTAAATGTTTAGAGGAGCATAACTTTTGATCCAAAGCTTAGTTTTTCATGTTCCTTATATCATTGGATAGCCGAGAAATTATCTACATGATTCAGGGGTAAATTTTGTGTTTTGGGGGATTTGGGGAGAGAAAATTGGAAAACACCTCTGCACATGAAAATTGATGAAAATGACTTTTAACCCACCATTTTTAATGAGGAATAGCTTGTATCCTCTCCCGAGAATGGTCTAAAAACATTGGGAAGTGGATTTTTAAGGGAACCCATGTTGTTTTTATGAATTTATTTGGTGGTTGAAAGATCCTTTCATGTTTTCCCATATTTCTCTCTCCGAGCTCAAATTTGTATTGTAAAAGCCAAAAATGAGCTCATTTTTAGGGGTTGAACATTCTTGTTTTATGGTCCCTTCCCCTCTTGTCTACAAGTGGATTTAGTGGAGTTAAATAACCTCCCTTTTAAAACTATAATGTAACCTTTCCTCTTAGCATTTTGTAGTGTATTGCATCAAATTTAGAGCAAATAATGCATGTCTCATGGATGATCCTCAACCCTCTAATAGAGGATTTGGGGAACCGGCCTCTAATCTAGAGGATCTTTTCTAGTTACGTAATTCCCACACTTGTGTGAAAAGATCCAATGTTGTGTAATCACACTGGATGCTAAAATGTCAAACTAGAAATCTGATAGAACATCCAGAGGGTGCTCCTGATTTGCACTAACAGTTTTGGCACACCCGGTGGGACCTTAGAGGTCTTCATCTTCATTGCAAAAAAATTGATGTGCATTTGTTGCAAGTTTCTCACTTTGAAAGAGCCTTGAATTGCACATCCGGTGACTCCAAGGAGGAAGAATCAACTGGTTTTAGCAGTTCAGATTTAAAAAATCATGAGAATAATCATCACAAGGTCAAAAGTTGGAGAAGAAGAAGTGTTTTTGAGTATCTACAATTATCTCCAAGAATAAGGAAAAGAGGGAGGAGAATTCAAAGGTCTCCATCTCCATCAAACATAACTCTATCAACTCCTCCACCGATAGACCTTTCATCCAATCAACAATGGTTCTAAGGCCAATCGAATGGTATAACACAACCCATATGTCAATTTCACTGGTAGCAGCCCACTTGCTCTCAATGATAAAAATCCAATCCCAGTAGCAACATTGAAGAACATTCCATACTTTACTGGAGAGAATCAAACCACTCCCGGTGATCATGTCAAGGATATTGCTAATATTTGTGTAATCCATGAGATTGATGAAACGCAAGTTTCACAAACCGATGGCATCTTCATTCAAAGGGAAGGCTTTGCAATGGTTCAGGAGCCTTGCTTCAGATCTATCCAAAATTGGAACTAGTTATGTATAGCCCTCCATGAGCAGTTTGGAGAAAAGGGAGATAACTTGTCCCTTTTGGAACAATTGACAACTATCAAGAGAGCTCCCAATGAGCAGTTGACTGACTTCAACTTCAGATTTCAAAGGACTTGGGAGAGAATTCCAATGGTAGTAAGGCCAACAGTAGAAGGTGCTTTTCTATATTACCTTAAAGCTTTAAATTCTGATATTTCTATGTTAATTCAATCCATGGGAGGCACAACTATCCCTGCTGCTTATAGCATTGCCATTAGAGCTGAAAATTGTTTGATTCAAGCTGGTAAGCTAGCTCCTAGGCCTCCAATGCCATTGTATCCAAATTTAGAAATTTCGAGCACTAGTCAAGTTCCTAATTTATCTCTTGTTCCCACTCCTAGAAATCATAGTTCAAATGAAGCTTCTACTCCATCTTTTAGTGTCTCAAATGAGCTTCAAGAATTCATGAAGCAATTGCAAAATTTACGTAATGACCTAGTTACACTCAAGAGGCAACAAGCCAAAAGTTTTAGACCTTCTTATCAGCCTCAAGCTCAGCCTAACAGGAAGCCATATCAGCCTCAAAGACCACCCAATCCAGTTGCAAATCAAAATCAAGCAAGGCCTCCTCCAATGACCATTTCAGCCCTATAATGCCAATGTTGTATCTACTACTCTAAAGCACTAGTGCCAAGACAAAACAATATAGCTTAAGAGTATGACTGGGTTTCCCATGTAATGAACCTCATAACCAATTGATGTGCTTCAATTGTTCTCTAAATAAATCCTTAATGGTAACAACAACTGGTTTGTAGGGTGAAGGGAGTCAAGGAAATAACAAACAACAAGAAACATCCCAAAGAACAATCAGCTCCAAATGATACCACACTTGTAAACTAGCAGGGAAGAAGACTTTTGTGGCATGAATCAACTAATCTCTCAAAGTGTTGCAGCAAACACAAGGTCAAAAGGAGAAATTTGGGTGAAGGACAGCCATTAGCTCCAAGTAATCCATAACCTTCTACCACTCCACAAACTGTTGGCAAACAAAATGCAGTTCCAAACATGCAAGGACTACCCAAACCAGCCCCTAAACCAATTCAAATGCCAGTTGTTGCTACCCATGTGTAAGTAATGAATGTGTAGGCCAAAGGGTAGCAGAGAGATTCTTCATCTCCATTCAACATCATTGATCAGATGAAGAAGACAAATGTAAACATTTTAATATGGGAATCACTATCCATCCCAGGCCAAAGAGATTTGCTATAAGTTGCCATGAAGGACTGGTCAACTTCAAATCAATAGGTCCAAATGCAAGAGAAGGTACTCACAAATGCTGCCCATCCTAAAGGGAATCATGGAGGATAGCAAGGTAAAATGTTGAATCCCCCTCCATTCTATGTTTCATTGATCATTGGGGACCAATTAGTACACAATTGCATGATTGATTCCAAGGCAAGTAGTTCAGTAATGCCCAAGAAAATAGCTGATCAATTGGGGCTCCAATATGAAATCATATCCAAAGGGGTAGTGCAATTGGATGGGACAGTGGTGACAATAGTAGGAGTGATTAAAAACTTGAATCTTACTTTGCACGTGTGCCCCAATGTTTTTGTTTTGTAAGATGTCTCAGTAATAGATCTTCCACCACTCTTTTCCCTATGTTTGTCAAGGCATTTCACAGCTAAGGTTGGAGGTTACTTATCTACTGATTGGTCACACATGTTGTTTAGAACAAGATATGGAACCAAAGCCACAATCAAATCTAAGCCTATTGCAAACTTTCACATTGAGCCTCACACTCCAAGCCAAATCAATACCAACTGTTCAGCGTTTGATCAAGAGGATTATCCAAGCACTAATGAAGCTGACACCAAAGCTAGGAGCATCCCAGATTTGACTCTTGATGAATGGGCAAGCAAGGTGCATGCTTTTGATCCTTATCAAGAAATAGAAGAATCTGAGCTAGGAGTCTATTGCATGCATGAAGAAAATCAGCCTATTCCTAGCATCACCAAGCCAGACCACAAGGATGACAATGAGGTATGGAAGTTGTTATTTGATGGATCAAGAAGTAGACAAGGTGCAGGAGGGGGAGCTATGCTTGTTTCACCTCAAGGAGTTAAGTACTATTCAGCTTTTAGATTTCAGTTTGCATGTTCTAATAACACTACTAAATATGAAGCTTAATACAAGGATTGCATTGGTCAATCAAGAGAGGAATAAATAACTTGCAAGTATTTGGTGACAGTGAGCTGATTGTCAACCAAGTTAAGGGGCAACATGCTACCAAGAATGATCTGCTCAAGTGCTACAAAAATAGGGTGTGGGACCTCATTGAAGATTTTGAGGGCTTTAGCATCAAGTCCATCCCTAGAAAAGAGAACCAAGTGCTGACAGGCTTGTAACAGTTGGAGTAGCCTTTGATGTTGTTGAAAGCATCAAGAAAGAAAAAGTATAGCCAAACATTCATGTGATTGTAAGGACTTTAGTTCCAAACAACAATGTAAGTTGGAAAGTGTTTGAAAATGATCAACAAATCATCCGTTTCTTGCAAGAAGAGGCTGAGTTCTCCGCTGAAAATAAGGAAAATTTACAACAACAGTATGGTAATCAAGTGGTACGGCTGAGAACCAACAAACTACCAAAGGGACTTATCACTTTGGAGTCCATTTTCAATCCTAATGATCAGTTTAGGAATGAGAAAGAAAACATCCAAGTCAAGGGGAGAATATTCAATGCCCATCTTTGTGGAAGAAGGCAAGTCACTCCAAGTTGGTAGAGTGACAACTGAGCAAGAAAGGTATGAGTTCATATAGCTTTGTCAAGAATTCCCTGATGTGTTTGCTTGAGCTATGAATATTTGAAAGGCTTTAATCCCATGTTATCTCAACACACTATTGAATTGGACCCAAGTGCTAAACCCATCAAAAAAACACAAAGGCCATCAATCCACAAATGGAGCCTCTCATGAGAAAAGAATTGAATAAGTTGATAGAGTCAAGTATCATATTCCCTATCAAGAATTCTAGTTGGGTAGCCAACTTGGTTCCAGTTAGAAAGAAGAGTGTAGAAATCAAATTGTGTGTTGACTTTAGAGATTTGAATAGAGCATCTCTCAAGGATCATTACCCACTTCCTTCTATGGAGCAGATTTTACAAATTTTTGCTGGCTCTGAAATGTTTTCATTGTTTGATGGCTATTCAGGGTACAATCAGATCATGGTGAAGGAAGAGGATCAGTTCAAGACAGCCTTCACAACCAAATGGGGGACTTATGCATATAGAAAAATGCCATTTGGGTTGTCCAACGCTGGAGCTACATTCCAAAGGGAAATGGACATGGCGTTCAAGGATTTGATTAACAAAATGGTGCTGATATATCTAGATGATATCACTATTTTTTCAAAAAATGCAGCAGACCATCTCTTTCATTTGAGACAAGTGTTCCAAAGGTGTAGAAGATTTGGGGTATCTTTGAATCCCAAAAAGTGTATTTTTCTAGCTCACGAAGGAAAGCTCCTTGGCCACATTGTCTCCAAAGAAGGATTAGCAATTGATCCAGAAAGAGTTGAAGCCATAAGAGAACTACCATTGCCAAGCCACAAGAAAGCCCTTCAAATTTTCTTGGGAAGGATAAAAAATTTTCGGAGGTTTGTCCCAAATTTTGCAGCCCTAGTCAAGCCTATCACCAAGATGTTAAAGAAAAACATAGCTTTCAAATGGACAATAGAGGGCAAGGAAAGTTTTGAAGCAATCAAAGAGGCTATCTCACAAGCTCCAACCCTCATTAACCTAGATTTCTCCAAGGATTTCATCCTCTATGCATTTGGAGGTGATGATACTATTTCTACAATTTTGGTACAGTAGAACAAAGACAATGATGAGTAGCCAATTACTTTCTTCAGCCAAATCTTGGAGGAATATGAGGTGAGATATTCCTTCATTGAGAAGCATGTTCTTGCAGTGATTAGGAGCTTGAAGAAATTTAAGCATCTAGTTTCAAACAACAAGGTTCAACTGCTAGTTTCTCATGTGGGAGTTAAAGACTTCCTCCTCAATAAAGACCTAAATGAAAAGAGAGAAGGGTGGATTACTCGTGTCATGGAATATGACATTGAGATCAAAGTCACCAAGTTGGTTAGAGGAAAAGGATTGTGTGAGTAGCTGGTCTTGAACAAACAAATGGAAGCATACAATGAGAAAGAGGTTGTTTTGGTGTTGCAAGACAGCCATGAACAAGGAAGCACTCAAGAAGAAAATGATAGTGTCCTCACTCCTTGCTGGACCCAAGACATAATGCACTTCCTAAACATAGGCCTATGCCCTCCAAAGATGAATAAAACCAAAAGGAGACACTTCAGATTGTAGGCTGTCCCATATGCCCTTGTTGATGGTGTTTTGTTCAAAAGGATGTGAATGGAGTGCTGTTGAGATGCATTGGTACAAATCATATTCACAAAGTGTTGGAAGAGTTCCATGGTGGATCAGCTGGGGGTCATTTTGCACCAAGAGTGAAATATCTCAAGATCATGAGGGCTGGCTATTATTGGCCCAAGATTTTTAGTGATTGTTATGCATGGATCAAGAGGTGCGAGAATTGTGCATTCTTCATAGGGAAGGAGAGACTAGACACCCTTCCATTGCATCCAATTTCAGTTGACCAACCATTCATACAATGGCGTTTGGACTTCATTGGAGTCATTAATCCAAATTCAAGCGAAGGACACAAGTGGATTTTAACAAAGAACAGATTACTTTCACCAAGTATCTGAGAGGCGGTGGCACTCAAGGAAGCAAATGAATCTAGCATCCTAGACTTCTATTAAGGGATATCAACCAGATTTGGCATACCTACTACAATAATATCGAGATAATGCATTGGCATTCATTGGATCCAAGGTAACTAGATGGGCTGTCAAGAATGGGATCTACCTAAGCACTTCATCAAATTATTATCCTCGGGGTAATGGCCAAGCTGAATCTTAAAACAAGAACTTGTTAAGGATCATCAAGAGGAATCTTAATGAAAATAATAGGTCTTGGCATACTAAGTTGAAATCAGCCTTGTGGGCTGATAGGATAACCCCAAGAGATCTACAGGTAATTCTCCATTCAATCTTGTTTATGGAAGAGAGGCAATTTTTCCCATGTCACTTGAGTTTCCAACATTGGAACTCATGAAGTATTGGAGTTATTAGAGTTTTGACCCATGGAGGTTAGATATATAGAATTGATGGAGCTCCAAGAAATCAGAAATCGCATCCCAAGCAATGGAGTGAAAGATCAAGCTTTGATCAAGAGAACCTTTGATAGAAAAGCTAAGGATAGATCTTTCCAAGTTGGGGATCTAGTGTTAAAATGGGATGCGAGATAGAGAAAAACTAGGAGGCATTCAAAATTTGATGCCATTTGGAGTGGCACCTACATGGTTATGAAGTATAAAGACAACAATGCCTTCCAATTGTTTACATTAGATGGTGAAGAATTACAGATTCCAGTCAATGGAATCCATCTGAAGCATTGCTACTAAAGGAAATTCTCCACCTTGTACATATTAACTTAGGTTTTCATTCCTCTAAGTGCTTATGCACATTTTTTTTTGTAGTTTAGCTTTGTTTTCCCTAAGTGCTTAAGCACAAGTTTGTTGTCCCAGAAATGTATTTTGCAGGCCTTGCCCAAATTAGAAGATTTTCTACCCTCCATCTTCCTCCTTGCATTGTTCTAATTAGTTAGGGTACCAAGCAAAGAATTTGATGACTCCATGCCCAATGGATTGCTTCAGAAACTAGTAACTTCATCCAACAAGTAGATGACCTCTCTGAGTCACCAAAATTGTTATCCAAAATGAGCCCCTTGCTTATTTTTTGGCTAACTCCCATCATTCCTTCCTCCCTTGTGTCTCAATCAGAATTTTTACTTTTCAGCACTCAAAACCTTTTCGGGAATGGCACCATTGGATAGAGCTCCTTCTCAGCTTTACAGAAAGGTAAATTTTTCCTCCTAACTCCATGTATTTTTGAGGTTATGGCTCAAGGTAGAGTTTTTGTGGAAAATTTTCCTTGGACAGGCCCGCCAACCAATCAGAGAGTGCCATGTTAGTAAAGGACCGATGGGGCATGGAGGGAGACTTGGAAAATTTCCAAAGTGTTTAGTGGTGGTGCAAAGGAGAAATTTTGGTCCGTTAGCCTACCAACCAAGAATTTGGGAGTGGGATTTTGGAAAATTTTTCCAAAGTGTTTGGCGAGAAAGATCGTGCCACGTGTCACCGAGGCGCATCGGTTGTCGGAGGTGTGAAAGGATTTTTTCCTTTTCACCCAAGTTTGAAAATTTTCAAAAGGAGAACCCGCCCCCAAAACCCGAGCCAATAGGAGGAGGCCACATATCCTAGGGGGCGTCGGGGGTCGAAGTGGTGGGAGGAAGTTGGGAAAATTTACCAAATGTTAGCGCAAAGAAAATTCTTTGTCCCCAGGCCACCAACCATTAATTGAAAGAAGCCATGTGTCCATTGGTCGCTGGAGCATGGGGAAAGTTGGGAATTTTTCCCAAGGCAAATCAAAGGAAAATATTGAAGGAAAAACCCACCCCTAAAGCTCGAGCTAGTAAGATCATGCCACATGTCCACGTGGCGACTAAAACATAAGGCAGGCCCACAAAGGAAAATGAGCATGAAAGGCTCACATCCAATAGCATCACACCACATGTTTAGTATAGTGGCAATGATCAAAAGTGATGAAAAACTTGAGAGCAGGGGCCCGCCGATGAATCACATCATGCCACGTGGCCTCGAGCTTCGACCGACGAAGAATTTTTGGAAAATTTTCCAAAGGCCGAAACAATGGAAAATGAGTGGGAGAGCCCACAACTAATCGAAAATCGTGCCATGTGGCACGGGATGAGTGGGGCATGGATATTTTTGGGGAAATTTTCCAAATGCAAAAAGGTGGGAAAATTTTGAATTTTCGCCCGCCAACCCATTTTCGGCCCTGTTTTTGCCCTAAATGTTTAGAGGGGCATAACTTTTGATCCAGAGCTCAGTTTTTCATGTTCTTTATATCATTGGAAAGATGGTGAAATTATCTACATGATTAGGTGTCAATTTTGTGTTTTGGTGGGATTTTGGGAGAGAAAATTTGAAAACACCTCTGACACGGAAAATCAATAGAAATGACATTTCAACCACCATTTTTAATGAGGAATGGCTCGCATTCTCTCCCAGCATGGTCTAAAACATTGGGAAGTGGATTTTAAGGGAACCCATGCTATTTTTATGAATTTGGTTGGTGGTTGAAAGCTCCTCTCATGTTTTCCCACGTTTCTCTCTCCTGAGCTCGAATTTGCATTGTAAAAGCCAAAATGAGCTCATTTTTTGGGGGTTGAACATTCTTGTTTTGCTCCTCCCTTTCTCCTCTTGTCTGTAGGTGGATTTTGTGGAGTTAGAACCTCCCTTTTAAAATTGTAATGTAACCTTGTCTTTTGGCATCTTTGTAGTGTATTGTATCAATTTTGGAGCAAATAATGCATGTCTATGGATTACTCCTCAACCCTCTCTGTGTTCATTTTCATCCTCCTAATCTTTCACTGCAAATTTTGTCATCTGTATGATATTGTATTGCATTCTAATAGTTTTGTTCATTGGCAAGACAAATGTTCTTCATTCCTTTGGTGCATCACCTTGATTAGATTAGGTTTATTTTTGCATTTTCTCAACCCTGTCTCCTTGGAAAAGTTTGATTAAGTTATAGGTAAACCCTCTGCAAAATGTTGTGCACACTTGAATAGAGGAGTTGAGGAACCAACCTCTAATCTGGAGGATCTTTTCTAGTTCTACAATTCCCACACTTGTGTGAAAAGATCCAATGTTGTGCAATCACACTAGATGCTAAAATGTCAAACTAGAAATTTGATAGAACATCCAGAGGGTGTTGTTGATTTGCACTAATAGTTTTGGCACACCCGGTGGGACCTTAGAGGTCTTCATCTTCATTGCAAAAAATTGATGTGCATTTGTTGCAAGTTTCTTATTGAAAGAGCCCTGAATTGCACATCTGGTGACTCCAAGGAAGAAGAATCAACTAGTTTTAGCAGTCCAGACCTGAAAAATCATGAGAAGAATCACCACAAGGTCAAGAGTTGGAGAAGAAGAAGTGTTGTTTGAGTATCTACAATTATCTCCAAGAAGAAGACAAAGAGGGAGGAGAATTCAAAGGTCTCCATCTCCACCAAATATAACTCTATCAACTCCTCCACCTGGTAGACCTTTCATCCAATCAACAAGGGTTCTAAGGCCAATCAGAATGGCACAACACAACCCATATGTCAATTTCACTAGTAGCAGCCCACTTGCTCTCAATGCACAAAATCTAATCCCAGTTAGCAACATTAAAGAACATTCCATACTTTATTGGAGAGAATCAGACCACTCCTGGTGATCATGTCAAGGATATTGCTAATATTTGTGTAATCCATGAGATTGATGAGATGTAAGTTATTGTCAAACTGCTGGCATCTTCATTCAAAGGGAAGGCTTTGCAATGGTTCAGGAGCCTTGCTTCAAGCTCTATCCAAAATTGGAACCAATTATGTATAGCCCTCCATGAGCAGTTTGGAGAAAAGGGAGATAACTTGTCCCTTTTGGAGCAATTGACAACTATCAAGAGAGCTCCCAATGAGCAGTTGACTAACTTCAACTTCAGATTTCAAAGGACTTGGGAGAGAATTCCAATGGTAGTAAGGCCAACAGTAGAAGGTGCTTTTCTATATTACCTTAAAGCTTTAAATTCTGATATTTCTATGTTAATTCAATCCATGGGAGGCACAACTATCCTGGTTGCTTATAGCATTGCCATTAGAGCTGAAAATTGTCTGATTCAAGCTGGTAAGCTAGCTCTTAGGCCTCCAATGCCATTGTATCTAAATTTATAAAGTCCAAGCACTAGTCAAGTGCCTAATTTATCTCTTATTCCCACTCCTAGAAATCGAGTTCAAATGAAGCTTCTACTCATCTTCTAGTGTCTCAAATGAACTTCAAGAAGTCATGAAGCAATTGCAAAATTTAGGTAATGAGCTAGTTACACTCAAGAGGCAACAAGCCAAAAGTTTTAGACCTTCTTATCAGCCTCAAGCTCAGCCTAACAGAAGCCATATCAGCCTCAAAGACCACCCAATCCAATTGCAAATCAAAATCAAGCAAGGCCTCCCGCCAATGACCATTTCAGCCCTATAATCCCAATGTTGTATCTACCTCTAAAGCACTAGTGCCAAGACAAAACAACATAGCTTAAGAGTATGACTGGGTTTCCCATGTAATGAACCTCATAACCAATTGATGTGCTTCAATTGTTCTCTAAATCAAGCCTTAATGGTAACAACAACTGGTGTGGAGGGTGAAGGGAGTCAAGGAAATAACAAACAACAAGAAACATCCCAAAGAACAATCAGCTCCAAATGATACCACACTTGTAAACTAGCAGGAAGAAGACTTTTGTGGCATGAATCAACTAATCTCTCAAAGTGTTGCAGCCAACACAAGGTCAAAAATGAGAAATTTAGGTGAAGGACAGCCATTGGCTCCAAGTAATCCATAACCTTCTACCACTCCACAAATTGTTGGCAAACAAAATGTAGTTCCAAACATGCAAGGACTACCCAAACCAGCTCCTAAACCAATTCAAATGCCAGTTGTTTCTTCCCATGTTCAAGGAATGAATGTGTAGGCCAAATGGTAGTAGAGAGATGCTTCATCTCCATTCAACATCATTGATTAGATGAAGAAGACAAATGTAAACATCAATGTGGGAATCACTATCCATCCCAAGCCAAAGAGATTTGCTACAAGCTGTAATGAAGGACTGATCAACTTCAAATCAACAGGTCCAAATGCAAGAGAAGGTACTCACAAATGCTGCCCATCCTAAAGGGAATCATGGAAGATAGTAAAGGTAAAATTTTGAATCCTCCTCCATTCTATGTTTCATTGATCATTGGGGACCATTAGTACACAATTACATGATTGATTCCAAGGCAAGTAGTTCAGTAATGCCCAAGAAAATAGCTGATCAGTTGGGGCTCCAATATGAAATCATATCCAAAGGGGTAGTGCAATTGGATGGGACTATGGTGACAACAGTAGGAGTGATTAAAAACTTGAGTCTTACTTTGCATGCATGCCCCAATGTTGTTGTTTTGTAAGATGTCTTAGTGATAGATCTTCCACCACTCTTTGCCCTATGTTTGTCAAGGCATTTCACAGCTAAGGTTGGAGGTTACTTATCTACTGATTGGTCACACATGTTGTTCAGAACAAGATATGGAACCAAAGCCACAATCAAATCTAAGCCTATTGCAAACTTTCACATTGAGCCTCACACTCCAAGCCAAATCAATACCAACTGTTCAGCGTTTGATCAAGAGGATTATCCAAGCACTGATGAAGCTGACACCAAAGCTAGGAGCATCCCAGATTTGACTCTTGATGAATGGGTAAGCAAGGTGCATGCTTTTGATCCTTATCAAGAAATAGAAGAATCTGAGCTAGGAGTCTATTGCATGCATGAAGAAAATCAGCCTATTCCTAGCATCACCAAGCCAGACCACAAGGATGACAATGAGGTATGGCAGTTGTTATTTGATGGATCAAGAAGTAGACAAGGTGCAGGAGGGGGAGCTATGCTTATTTCACCTCAAGGAGTTAAGTACTATTCATCTTTTAGATTTCAGTTTGCATGTTCTAATAACACTACTAAATATGAAGCTTTGATACAAGGATTGCATTGGTCAATCAAGAGAGGAATAAAGAACTTGCAAGTCTTTGGTGACAGTGAGCTGATTGTCAACCAAGTTAAGGGGCAGCATGCTACCAAGAATGATCTGCTCAAGTGCTACAAAAATAGGGTGTGGGACCTCATTGAAGATTTTGAGGGCTTTAGCATCAAGTCCATCCCTAGAAAAGAGAACCAAGTTGCTGACAGATTGTAGCAATTGGAGCAGCCTTTGATGTTGTTGAAAGCATCAAGAAAGACAAAGTATAGCCAAGCATTCATGTGATTATAAGGCCTTTAGTTCCAGACAACAATGTAAGTTGGCAAGTGTTTGAAAATGATCAACAAATCATCCATTTCTTGCAAGAAGAGGCTGAGTTCTCAGCTAAAAATCAGGAAAAGTTAGAACAACAAAGATGGGTGATCAAGTGGTACAGTGAGAACCAAAAACTACCAAAGGGACTTATCACTTTGGAGTCCATTTTCAATCCTAATGATCAGTTTAGGAAGGAGAAAGCAAACATCCAAGTCAAGGGAGAAGATTCACTACCCATCTTGGTGGAAGAAGGAAAGTCACTGCAAGTTGGTAAAGTGACAACTGAGCAAGAAAGGTATGAGTTCATATAGCTTTTCAAGAATTCCCTGATGTAATTTCTTGGAGTAATGAATATTTGAAAGGCTTCAATCCCAAGTTAGCTCAACACACTATTGAATTGGACCCAAGTGCTAAACCCATAAAAAAAAAAAAAAAGGCCACCAATCCACACATGGAGCCTCTCATGAGAAAAGAATTGAATAAGTTGATAGAGTCAAGTATCATATTCCCTATCAATCATTATAGTTGGGTAGCCAACTTGGTTCCAGTTAGAAAGAAGAGTGGAGAAATCAAATTGTGTGTTGACTTCATAGATTTGAATAGAGCATCTCTCAAGGATCATTACCCACTTCCTTCTATGGAGAAGATTTTAAAAAAAAATTCTCGCTCTGAAATGTTTTCATTGTTTGATGGCTATTCAGGGTACAATCAGATCATGGTGAAGGAAGAGGATCAGTTCAAGACAACCTTCACAACCAAATGGGGGACTTATGCATATAGAAAAATGTCATTTGGGCTGTCCAATGCTAGAGCTACATTCCAAAGGGCAATGGACATGGCGTTCAAGGATTTGATTAAAAAAATGGTGCTGATATATCTAGATGATATCACTATTTTTTCAAAAAATGTAGCAAACCATCTCTTTCATTTGAGACAAGTGTTCCAAAGATGTAGAAGATTTGGGGTATCTTTGAATCCCAAAAAGTGTATTTTTCTAGCTCACGAAGGAAAGCTCCTTGGCCACATTGTCTCCAAAGAAGGATTAGCAATTGATCCAGAAAGAGTTGAAGCCATAAGAGAACTACCATTGACAAGTCACAAGAAATCCCTTCAAATTTTCTTGGGAAGGATAAATTTTGTTCAGAGGTTTGTCCCAAATTTTGCAGCCCTAGTCAAGCCTATCACCAAGATGTTAAAGAAAAGCATAGCTTTTAAATGGACAACAGAGGGAAAGGAAAGTTTTGAAGAAATCAAAGAGGTTATCTCAAAAGCTCCAACCCTCATTAACCTAGATTTCTCCAAGGATTTCATCCTCTATGCTTTTGGAGGTGATGATACTATTTCTACAATTTTGGTACAGCAGAACAAAGACAATGATGAGCAGCCAATTACATTCTTTAGCCAAATCCTAGAGGAATATGAGGTGAGATATTCCTTCATTGAGAAGCATGTTCTTGTAGTGATTAGGAGCTTGAAGAAATTTAAGCATCTAGTTTCAAACAACAAGGTTCAACTACTGGTTTCTCATGTGGGAGTTAAAGACTTCCTCCTCAATAAAGACCTAAATGAAAAGAGAGCAGGGTGGATTACTTGTGCCATGGAATATGACATTGAGATCAAAGTCACCAAGTTGGTCAGAGGAAAAGGATTGTGTGAGCAGCTTGTCTTGAACAAACAAACGAAGCATACAATGAGAAAGAGGTTGTTTTGGCGTTGCAAGACAACCATGAACAAGGAAGCACTCAAGAAGAAAATTATAGTGTCCTCACTCCTTGCTGGACCCAAGACATAATGCACTTCCTAAACATAGGCCTATGACCTCCAAAATGAATAAAACCAAAAGGATACACTTCAGATTGTAGGCTGTCCCATATGCCCTTGTTGATGGTGTTTTGTTCAAAAGGGATGTGAATGGAGTGTTGCTGAGATGCATTGGTACAAATCAGATTCACAGAGTGTTGGAAGAGTTCCATGGTGGATCAGTGGGGGTCATTTTGCACCATAGTGATGGCTCTCAAGATCATGAGGGTCTGGCTATTATTGGCCTAAGATTTTTAGTGACTGTTATGCATGGATCAAGAGGTGCGAGAATTGTGCATTCTTCACAGGGAAGGAGAGACTAGACACCCTTCCATTGCACCCAATTTCAGTTGACCAACCATTCATGCAATGGGGTTTGGAATTCATTAGAGTCATTAATTCAAATTCAAGCCAAGGACACAAGTGGATTCTAACATCAACATATTACTTCACCAAGTGGGCGAGGTAGTGGCACTTAAGGAGCAAATGAATCTAGCATCCTAGACTTCTATTAAAGTATATCAACTAGATTTGGCATACCTGCTACAATAATATCAGATAATGCATTGGCATTCATTGGATCCAAGGTAACTAGATGGGCTGTCAAGAATGGGATCTACCTAAGCACTTCATCAAATTATTATCCTCAGGGTAATGGCCAAGTTGAATCTACAAACAAGAACTTGTTAAGGATTATCAAGAGGAATCTTAATGAAAATCATAGGTCTTGGCATACTAAGTTGAAATCAGCCTTGTGGGCTGATAGGATAACCCCCAAGAGATCTACAAGTAATTCTCCATTCAAGCTTGTTTATGGAAGAGAAACAATTTTTCCCATGTCACTTGAGTTGCCCACATTGGAACTCATGAAGTAGTTAGAGTTATTAGAGTTTGGACCCATGGAGGTTAGATATGCGAGAATTGATGGAGCTCCAAGAAATCGAGAGCCATGCATCCCAAGCAATGAGAAAGATCAAGCTTTGATCAAGAGAACCTTTGATAGAAAGGCCAAGGATAGATCTTTCCAAGTTGGGGATCTAGTGTTAAAATGGGATGCAGATAGAGAAAAACTAGGGAGGCATTCAAAATTTGATGCCATTTGGAGTGGCCCCTACATGGTTACGAAGTGTAAAGACAACAAAGCCTTCCAATTGTTTACATTAGATGGTGAATAATTACAGATTCCAGTCAATGGAATCCATCTGAAGCATTGCTACTGAGGGAAATTATCCACCTTGTACATATTAACTTAGGTTTTCATTCCTCTAAGTGCTTATGCACATTTTTTTTTTGTAGTTTAGCTTTTCTTTCCCTAAGTTCTAAAGCACAAGCTTGTTGTCCCAGAAATGTATTTTGCAGGCCTTGCCCAAATTAGAAGATGTTCTACCCTCCATCTTGCTCCTTGCATTGTTCTAATCAGTTGGGGTACTAAGAAAAGAACTTTATGACTCCATGCCCAATGGATTGCTTCAGAAACTAATAACTTCATCCAACAGTAGATGACCCCTATGAGTCACCAAAATTGTTATCCAAAATGAGCCCCTTGCTTATTTTTTTCTAACTCCCTTCATTCCTTCCTCCCTTGTGTCTCAATCAATTTTTTTTTTTTTTTTAGGCACTCAAAACCTTCCAGAATGGCACCATTGGATAGAGATCCTTCTCAGCTTTCCGTAGAAGGTAAATTTTCCTCCTAAATCCATGTAATTTTGAAGTTATGGCTCGATAGATTTTTGTGGAAATTTTCCTTGGACAATCAAGCCCGCCAACCAATCGAGAGTGCCATATCGGTAAAGGACCGACGGGGCATGGAGGGAGACTTGGAAAATTTCCAAAGTGTTTTGTGGGGGCACAAAGGAGAAATTTTGGCCCGTTAGCCTACCAACCAATAGAAGATCGTGCCACGTGTCACCGGGGTGTCGGTGGTCGGAGGTGCGAAAGGATTTTTCCTTTTCACCCAAGTTCAAAAATTTTCAAAAGTAGAACCCACCCCCAAAACCCTAGCCAATAGGAGGAGGCCACATATGCTAGGGGCATCGAGGGTTGAACCGATGGGAGGAAGTTGGGAAAATTTCCCAAATGTTAGCGCAAAGAAAATTCTTGGCCCCAGGCCCGCCAACCAATTGAAAGAATCCATGTGTTCATGGGTCAGCGGAGCATGGGGAAAGTTGGGAATTTTTCCCAAGGCAAATCAAAGGAAAATATTGAAGGAAAAACCCGCCCCCCAAATCCCGAGATTGTAAGATCGTGCCACGTGTCCATGTGGTGACCAAAACATAAGGCAGAGCCCGAAAGGAAAATGAGCATGAAAGGCTCGCATCCAGTAGAAAGCATCACACTACATGTCTAGTCTGTGGTAGTGATCAAAAGTGATGAAAAATTTGAGAGCAGAGGCCTGCGATGAATCACATCATGCCACGTGGCCTCAAAGGTTTGACTGATGAAGAATTTTGGAAAATTTTCCAAAGGCCGAAATAATGGAAAATAGAGTGGGGAGAGTCCGCAACTAATCGAAACGTGCCATGTCACACCAGGATAGTGGGGTATGGAGATTTTGGGGAAATTTTTCCAAATGCAAAAAGGTGGGAAAATTTTGAATTTTCACCCCGCCAACCCATTTTTGGCCCAATTTTACCCTAAATGTTTAGAGGATCATAACTTTCGATCAAGAGCATATTTTTTCATGTTCCTTATATCATTGGAAATCTGGTGAAATTATCTACATGAATAAGGGGTCAATTTTGTGTTTTTGTGGGATTTGGGGAGAGAAAATTGGAAAACTCCTCAGCACGTGAAAATTGACAGAAATGACTTTTCAACCACCATTTTTAATGAGGAATGGCTCGCATCCTCTCCCAGCATGGTCTAAAAACATTGGGAAGTGGATTTATAAGGAACCCATGTTTGTTTTTATGAATTTAGTTAGTGGTTGAAAGCTCCTTTCATGTTTTCCCATGTTTCTCTCTCTTGAGCTCGAATTTGCATTGTAAAAGCCAAAAATGAGCTCATTTTTGGGGGTTGAACATTCTTGTTTTGCTTCTCCCTTCTCCTCTTGTCTGCAGGTGGATTTTGTGGAGTTAGAACCTCCCTTTTAAAACTGTAATGTAACCTTGCCTCTTGGCATCTTTGTAGTGTATTGTATCAATTTTGGAGCAAATAATGCATGTTTGTGGATGATTCTCAACCCTCTCTATGTTCATTTGCATCCTCCTAATCTTTCACTACAATTTGGTCATCTGTGTATGATATTGTATTGCATTTTAATAGTTTGTGTTCATTGGAAAGACAAGTGTTCTTCATTCCTTTGGTGCATCACCTTATTAGATTAGGTTTATTTTTGCATTTTCTCAACCCTGTCTCCTTGGAAAAGTTTGATGAATTTATAGGTAAACCCTCTCGAAAAAAATGTTGTGCACACTTGAATAGAGGAGTTGAGGAACCAACCTCTAATCTGGAGGATCTTTTCTAGTTCTGCAATTCCCACACTTGTGTGAAAAGATCCAATGTTGTGCAATCACACTGGATGCTAAAATGTCAAACTAGAAATCTGATAGAACATCCAGAGGGTGCTGCCGATTTGTACTGACAATTTTTGCACACTCGGTGGGACTAGCGTTCTTCATCTTCATTGCAACAAAATTTATGTGCATTTGTTGCAAGTTTCTCACTGAAAGAACCCTGAATTGCACATCTGGTGACTCCAAGGAGGAAGAATCAACTGGTTTTATCAGTTCAGATCTGAAAAATCATGAGAATAATCACCACAAGGTCAAAATTTGCGAGAAGAAGAAGTGTTGTTTGAGTATCTATAGTTATCTCCAAGAAGAAGGCAAAGAGGGAGGAGAATTCAAAGGTCTCCATCTCCACCAAACAGAAATCCACCAACTCCTCCACATGATAGACCTTTCATCCAATGAACAATGGTTCTAAGGCCAATCGAATGGTACAACACAACCCATATGTCAATTTCATTGGTAGTAGCCCACTTGCTCTCGGTGCACAAAATCCAATCCCAAGTAGCAACATTTAAGAACATTCCATACTTTACTCGGAGAGAATCAAACCACTCCCGGTGATCATGTCAAGGATATTGCTAATATTTGTGCAATCCATGAGATTGATGAAATTTAAGTTCTTCACAAACTAGTGGTGTCTTCATTCAAAGGGAAGGCTTTGCAATGGTTCAGAGCATTGCTTTAGGCTCTATCCAAAATTGGAACCAGATTATGTATAGCCCTCCATGAGCAGTTTGGAGAAAGAGGAAATAATTTGTCCCTTTTGGAGCAATTGACAACTATCAAGAGAGCTCCTAATGAGCGAGTTGACTGAATTCAAATTCAAATTTCAAAGGACTTAGGAGAGAATTCCTATGGTAGTAAGGCCAAAATTAGAAGGTGATTTTTTATATTACCTAAAAGATTTAAATTATGATATTTCTATGTTAATTCAATCCATGGGAGGCACAACTATGCCTCTTTGCTTATAACATTACCATTAGAGTTGAAAATTGTTTGATTCAAGATGGTAAGCTAGCTCCTAGGCCTCCAATGCCATTGTATCCAAATTTAGAAAGTCCAAGCACTATTCAAGTGCCTAATTTATCTCTTGTTCCCACTCCTAGAAATCGAGTTCAAATGAAGCTTCTACTCCATCTTTTAGTGTCTCAAATGAACTTCACGAAGTCATGAAGCAATTGCAAAATTTAGGTAATAAGCTAGTTACACTCAAGAGGCAACAAGCCCAAATTTTTAGACCTTCTTATCAGCCTCAAGCTTAGCCTAACAAGAAGCCATATCAGCCTCAAAGACCACCCAATCCAGTTGCAAATCAAAATCAAGCAAGGCCTCCTGCCAACAGACCATTTTAGCCCAATAATCCCAATGTTGTATCTACCTCTAAAGCACTAGTGCCAGTACAAAACAACATAGCTTAAGAGTACGACTGGGGTTTCCCATGTAATGAACCTCATAACCAATCGATGTGCTTCAATTGTTCTCTAAATAAATCCTTAATGGTAACAACAACTGGTTTGTAGTGTGAAGGGAGTCAAGGAAATAACAAACAACAAGAAACATCCCAGCAACTATCAGCTCCAAATGATACCACACTTGTAAACTGGTAGGAAGAAGACTTTTGTGGCATGAATCAACTAATCTCTCAAAGTGTTGCAAGCAACACAAGGTAAAAAGAGAAATTTGGGTGAAGGACAGCCATTGGTTCCAAGTAATCCATAACCTTCTACCACTCCACAAACTGTTGGCAAACAAAATGCAGTTCCAAACATGCAAGGACTACCCAAACCAGCCCCTAAACCAATTCAAATGCCATTTGTTGCTTTGCATGTGCAAGTAATGAATTTGTAGGCCAAAGGGCAGCAGAGAGATGTTTCATCTCCATTCAACATCATTGATCAGATGAAGAAGACAAATGTAAACATATCAATGTGGGAATCACTATCCATCCTAGGCCAAAGAGATTTGCTACAAGATGCCATGAAGGACTGATCAACTTTAAATCAACAGGTCCAAATTCAAGAGAAGGTACTCACAATTTCTGCCCAGCCTAAAGGGAATCATGGAGGATAGCAAGGTAAAATGTTGAATCACCCTCCATTTTATGTTTCATTGATCATTAGGGACCAATTAGTACACAATTGCATGATTGATTCCAAGGCAAGTAGTTCAGTAATGCCCAAGCAAATAGCTGACCGGTTGGGGCTCCAATATGAAATCATATCCAAAGGGTAGTGTAAATGGATGGGACTGTGGTGACAATAGTAGGAGTGATTAAAAACTTGAGTCTTACTTTGCACGTGTGCCCCAATGTTGTTGTTTTGTAAGATGTCTCGCAATAGATCTTCCAAACTTTCACATTGAGCCTCACACTCCAAGCCAAATCAATACCAACTGTCAAATATTTGATCAAGAGGATTATCGAAGCACTTGATTAAGTTGGCACCAAAGCTAGGAGCATCCCAGATTTGACTCTTGATGAATGGGCAAGCAAGCGGCATGCTTTTGATCCTTACGAAGAAATAGAACAATCTGAGCTAGGATTCTATTGCATGCATGAAGAAAATCAGCCTATTTCTAGCATCACCAAGCCGGACCACAAGGATGAAAATGAGGTATAGCAGTTGTTCTTTGATGGATCAAGAAGTAGACAAGGCGTAGGAGGGGAGCTATGCTTATTTCACCTCAAGGAGTTAAGTACTATTCATATTTTAGATTTCAATTTGCATTTTCTAATAACACTACTGAATATGAAGCTCGATCCGAGGATTGCATTGGTCAATCAAGAAAGGAATAAATAAGTTGCAAGTCTTTGGTGACAGGTGAGCTGCTTGTCAATAAAGTTAAGAGGCAGCATTCTACCAAGAATGATCTACTCAAGTTCTACAAAAATAGGGTGTGGGACCTCATTGAAGATGTTGAGGGCTTTAGCATCAAGTCCATCCCTAGAAAAGAGATCCAAGTCTGCTGCAGTGCTTGTAACAATTGGAGCAGCCTTTGATGTTGTTGAAAGCATCAAGAAAGACAAAGTATAGCCAAACATTCATGTGATGGTAAGGCCTTTAGTTCCAGACAACAATGTAAGTTGGAAAGTGTTTGAAAATGATCAACAAATCATCCATTTCTTGCAAGAAGAGGCTGAGTTCTCAACTAAAAATCGGAAAATTTAGAACAACAAGACGGGTTATCAAGTGGTATGGCTGAGAAACAACAAACTACCAAATGAAAATATCACTTTGGAGTCTATTTTCAATCCTAATGATCAGTTTAGGAAGGATAAAGAAAACATCCAAGTCAAGGGAGAAGATTCACTGCCCATCTTGGTAAAAGAAGGAAAGTCACTCCAAGTTGGTAAAGTGACAACTGAGCAAGAAAGGTATGAGTTCATATAGCTTTGTCAAGAATTCCCTGATGTGTTTTCTTGGAGAAATGAAGATTTGAAAGGCTTCAATCCCAAGTTAGCTCAACACACTATTGAATTGGACCCAAGTGCTAAACCCATCAGAAAAAAACAAAGGCCAGTCAATCCACACATAGAGCCTCTCATGAGAAAAGAATTGAATAAGTTGATAGAGTCAAGTATCATATTCCCTATCAAGCATTCTATCTGGGTAGCCAACTTGGTTCTAGTTATAAAGAAGAGTGGAGAAATCAAATTGTGTGTTGACTTTAGAGATCCGAATAGAGCATCTCTCAAGGATCATTACCCACTTCCTTCTACGGAGTAGATTTTTCAAATTGTTGCTGGCTCTGAAATGTTTTCATTGCTTGATGGATATTTAGGGTACAATCAAATCATGGTGAAGGAAGAGGATCAGTTCAAGACAACCTTGACAACCAAATGGGGGACTTATGCATATAAAAAAATGACATTTGGGTTGTCCAATGTTAGAGCTACATTCTAAAGGGAAATGGACATGGTGTTCAAGGATTTGATTAACAAAATGGTGCTGATATATCTAGATGATATCACTATTTTTCAAAAACGTAGCAGACAATCTCTTTCATTTGAGACAAGTGTTCCAAATATGTAAAAGATTTGGGGTATCTTTGAATCCCAAAAAGTGTATTTTTCTAGCTCACGAAGGAAAGCCCGCTTGGCCACATTGTCTCCAAAGAAGGATTGGCAATTGATCCGAGAAAGAGTTGAAGCCATAAGAGCACTACCATTTCCAAGTCATAAGAAAGCCCTTCAAATTTTCTTAGGAAGGATAAATTTTGTTCGGAGGTTTGTACCAAATTTTGCAGCCCTAGTCAAGCCTATCGCCAAGATGTTAAAGAAAAGCATAGCTTTCAAATGGACAAAAGAGGGAAAGGAAAGTTTTGAAGCAATCAAAGAGGCTATCTCACAAGCTCCAACCCTCATTAACCTAGTTCTCCAAGGATTTCATCCTTTATGCATTTGGAGGTGATGATACTATTTCTACAATTTGTGTACAACAGAACAAAGACAATGATGAGCAGCCAATTACATTCTTCACCAAATCCTAGAGGAATATGAGGTGAGAAATTCCTTCATTGAGAAGCATGTTCTTGTAGTGATTAGGAGCTTGAAGAAATTTAAGCATCTATTTTCAAACAACAAGGTTCAACCGTTGGTTTCTCATGTGGGAGTTAAAGACTTCCTCCTCAATAAAGACCTAAATGAAAAGAGAGCAGGGTGGATTACTCGTGCCAAGGAATATGACATTGAGATCAAAGTCACCAAGTTGGTCGAAGAAAAGGGTTGTGTGTGCAGCTTGTCTTGAACAAACAAATGGAAGCATATAATGAGAAAGAGGTTGTTTTGGTGTTGCAAGACATCCATGAACAAGGAAGCACTCAAGAAGAAAATTATAGTGTCCTCACTCCTTGCTCGACCCAAGACATAATGCACTTCCTAAACATAGGCCTATGACCTCCAAAAATGAATAAAACAAAAGGATACACTTCAGATTGTAGGCATGTCTCATATGCCCTTGTTGATGGTGTTTTGTTCAAAAAGTATGTGAATGGAGTCTTTGTTGAGATGCATTGGTACAAATCAGATTCACAGTGTTGGAAGAGTTCCATTGTGGATCGATGGGGTCATTTTTCACCAAGAGTGATGGCTCTCAAGATCATGAGGGTTGGCTATTATTGGCCCAATATTTTTAGTGACTGTTATGCATGGATCAAGATGTTGAGAATTGTGCATTCTTCATAGGGAAGGAGAGACTATCCACCCTTCCATTGCATCCAATTTCAGTTGACCAACCATTCATGCAATGGGCTTTGGAATTCATTGGAATCATTAATCCAAATTCAAGCCAAGGACACAAGTGGATTCTAACATCAACATATTACTTAACCAAGTGGACCGAGGTAGTGGCACTCAAGGGAGCTAATGAATCTAGCATCCTAGACTTCTATTAAAGTATATCAACTAGATTTGGCATACCTGCTACAATAATATCAGATAATGCATTGGCATTCATTAGATCCAAGGTAACTAGATGGGCTGTCAAGAATGGGATCTACCTAAGCACTTCATCAAATTATTATCCTCGGGGTAATGGCCAAGTTGAATCTAAACAAGAACTTGTTAAGGATTATCAAGAGGAATCTTAATGAAAATCATAGGTCTTGGCATACTAAGTTGAAATCAGCCTTGTGGGCTGATAGGATAACCCCCAAGAGATCTACGGTAATTCTCCATTCAAGCTTGTTTATGGAAGAGAAACAATTTTTCCCATGTCACTTGAGTTGCCAACATTGGAACTCATGAAGTAGTTAGAGTTATTAGAGTTTGGACCCATGGAGGTTAGATATGCGAAACTGATGGAGCTCCAAGAAATCGGGAGCCATGCATCCCAAGCAATAGAGAAAGATCAAGCTTTGATCAAGAGAACCTTTGATAGAAAGGCCAAGGATAGATCTTTCCAAGTTGGTGATCTAGTGTTAAAATGGGATGCGAGATAGAGAAAAACTAGGGAGGCATTCAAAATTTGATGCCATTTGGAGTGGCCCCTACATGGTTACGAAGTGTAAAGACAACAAAGCCTTCCAGTTGTTTACATTAGATGGTGAATAATTATAGATTCCATCAATGGAATCCATCCAAGCATTATTACTACTTGGGAAATTATCCACCTTGTACATATTAACTTAGGTTTTCATTCCTCTAAGTGCTTATGCACATTTTTTTTTGTAGTTTAGCTTTTCTTTCCCTAAGTTCTAAAGCACAAGCTTGTTGTCCCAGAAATGTATTTTGCAGGTCTTGCCCAAATTAGAAGATGTTCTACCCTCCATCTTGCTCCTTGCATTGTTCTAATCAGTTGGGGTACTAAGAAAAGAACTTGATGACTCCATGCCCAATGGATTGCTTCAGAAACTAATAACTTCATCCAACAGGGTAGATGACCCCTATGAGTCACCAAAATTGTTATCCAAAATGAGCCCCTTGCTTATTTTTTCGCTAACTCCCTTCATTCCTTCCTCCCTTGTGTCTCAATCAGAATTTTTTATTTTTAGGCACTCAAAACCTTCTAGAAATGGCACCATTGGATAGAGCTCCTTCTCAAATTTCCAAAAAGGTAAATTTTTCCTCCTAACTCCATGTATTTTTGAAGTTATGGCTCGATGGATTTTTTGTGGGAAATTTTCCCTAGACAAGCCCGCCACCCAATCAAAGAGTGCCATGTCAGTAAAGGACCGGCAGGGCATGGAGGGAGACTTGGGAAATTTCAAAATTGTTTGGCGTGTGTGAAAAGGAGAAATTTTGGCCCATTAGCCTACCAACCAGTAAGATCATGCCACGTGTCACTAGGGCGTCGGTGGTCGGAGGTGCAAAAGGATTTTTTCCTTTTCACCCAAGTTCAAAAATTTTCAAAAGGAGAACCCGCCCCCCAAAACCTGAGCCAATAGGAGGAGGCCACATGTCCTAGGGGGTGTTGGGGGTCAAACCGGTGGGAGGAAGTTGGGAAAATTTGCCAAATGTTAGCGCAAAGAAAATTCTTGGCCCCAAGGCCCGCCAACCAATTGAAAGAAGCCATGTGTCCATGGGTCAGCGGAGCATGGGGAAAGTTGGGAATTTTTCCCAAGGCAAATCAAAGGAAAATATTGAAGGGAAAAACCTGCCCCCCAAATCCCGAGCTAGTAAGATCATGCCACGTGTCCATGTGGTGACAAAATAATAAGACAGGCCCAAAGAGGAAAATGAGCATGAAAGGCCCACATCCAGTAGCATCCTACCACATGTCTAGTCTGTGGCGGTGATAAAAAATGATGAAAAATTTGAGAGCAAGGCTTGCCGATGAATCACATCATGCCACGTGGCCTCGGACCTTCGGCCAAGCGAAGAATTTTTGGAAAATTTTCCAAAGGCCAAAACAATGGAAAATAGAGCGGGGAGAGCCTGCAACTAATCAGAACTTACCATGTGGCACCAGGATAGTGAGGCATGGAGATTTTTGGGGAAATTTTTCCAAATGTAAAAAGGTGGGAAAATTTTAAATTTTCACCCTGCTAACCCATTTTCGGCCTCATTTTTCCCTAAATGTTTAGAGGAGTATAACTTTTGATCCAGAGCTCATTTTTTCATGTTCCTTATATCATTAGAAAGATGGTGAAATTATCTACATGAATTAGGGGTCAATTTTGTGTTTTGGTGGGATTTGGGGAGAGAAAATTGGAAAACACCTCTGCACGTGAAAATCGATAGAAATAAAGTAAACATATACTAATTACACTTTACAAGTTTACACTTTGATTTTAGAAACTTAGAAATACAATAATTAACGTTTTATTAATGATTTTTTAGTTAATAATATAACCTTACTTAAACTCTTAGTGGTAAACCTACCTTATAATCTTCTTACATGTCAAGTAGGCATGGACTCTAAGTATCGCCTTTCAATTTGAATGTACTCGATTGTACCATCTTAGGATGGTTATGGGAAGGGTAGGGATTAATTTTGAAGGGATTCAAAATTAATCGTAATATTTCCCATTGGGGTCATAAGATAGAATTGTTAGCGTACACTCAGGTCAAGAGGTGAGACCTAGATTTTAGACCTTCTTAATACATAAGTTTGAAAATATTTAACTATTAAGATGAAATCCATATAACTGTGTGGGATGACTATGCAAAGATGGGAAAATATTCTCTTGAATTTTTGTGGTCATGAAACTAAGCATGCAAATAATATCTTGAAAACTTTGTCCTAAGTAGTGTACTAGCTAAATACATTGTTAGATCACCGAGTTCCATATTAGTGGTGTGAGATTCCAGTTGAAATTTAGTAAGCTTATTTCTAGGTAGACACTTAGGAACTGCATCAGTTCAAAAACCTAAATGTATAGGTTGAAAAATTACATATAAGATAAGCACACTTGAAACCGTAAATATAAAGGGGATCGAGGTACATCTAATTGACCTTTACAGTTGCACATGGTTTTGATGTTGTCAGATGGAATGAAAACTAGATTAATTTTTGGATTCTTATTGTTACATTATAAAACCATTGAAGGAGTGTAATGGTGTCAATGGGTTTGTTTTTAAAAAATCCCTTAATTTGGAGTTGTTATGATATTGAGTGTTACATTTTGGTATCATAGTTGAAGGATAAAACAAATATTGGATACAATGGGTCCTTACGCAAACACTAAACTTATTTCTTGTCTAATAAAAAAATGGTTAGGATAAGAGGGAATGTTACAAATAATTAATAGAATGGTTTTAAGGCTATAAAACATTAGAAACTAGATTATATACTTGTTGTCATGTAAGAAACTCATAATTGTATTTTTGTTCTCGAACAACGTATATTGTTCGGGATGAAGATAATGAAAATAAGGAAATTGAGCAAACCGAGGACCGCTTCATGTAACGAATCATAAAGTTGTAAATAATAACTAAAATTCACTTTGGATCTTAATGTTTCAAACTATTATGCACATGCTAAAAATAACAATGCACATGCTAGAAATAACAATATAAATGCTAAAAATAACAATGTTAATACTGCAGACCCTAATGTTTCAAGGTAGAACCAACCTAAAAAAGAGCACATTTGGCGAACAAATATCAAATGATATTAAAATAATTAGTCCCCCAAAATTTGATGGGACAATGCTAGGGGATGGATCTAAGAATTGACTTAGCGAGATGGATAAATATTTTTCCATCAAAAACTTTTTATATGGAACAAAGGAAATTTTGGGTGTGTATAAACTATCAAATGAGGCTTCCTCATCGTGGGAAATGTATGTTAAGTGCACCAAATTGGGGGCTAAAATGGGGTATTAAGTAGACGTATTTTTCTGGAAAATTAAAAACTTCAACTTGTATGAATTTTTTGAAATAGTTACACTTAAAATTGGAAGATGTTGTATAAGCATGAATCGTAGCATTTTGAGTCTAGTTTCTAAGATAATAAATTTTATTAAAAATGGATAATTTAAAGTGATTCAAATAACTAAAATACCAATAGGTTCTCTTTTTTGTTTAAAAACATAACAGAGTGACTTTTTGTTAGCAATATCTAATACATTGTTTAGTATTAGTAGTTATGCATACGTGGTAGTTAGGTCTTCAGAATCGTTCTCCTTCCTGCAGGACTATTCTCCTTCACAAACCTGTTTCAACTTTGTATTTATTGTGGTGCTTGTGATACGTTGGATTTCATTGAATAATATTTCTTTGATCTCATGCTATCAATATGAATAACGACAAATCTTCTATGTTCTGCCATCATTGGTATCAGAGCGATTCTTTATGTCTTTGAACCTGGAAGCTTGGGAATACAACACAGTTTTGTTTACTCTCTCTTTGCGTGGTCTAGAACATATGCCTGTGACTTTGCTGTGGAGATCCTGAGAATGTAATTCGAATTGTTGCTTTGCTACGAGATCCGACAAGGTTCTATGAGCCCACGTGAATTATCTACTATATGAAATTGCAGTAGAAAAGGCTGCGTGAAAGAGACCAGCATGGAGATTATCAACCAACACATGATCCTCTATCTTCTGTGTGGAAATTTCCCAATATTCTTTCTTTATTAGCCGCGTGAAGGAAAAGGAGAAATGGGTTGGAGAACAAACAAGAAAGAGATTTCAGAGTGTGCAGGCGTGGAAGACTCAAACAGTTGAAATTTTGATTTCAACCATCTTGTAACTATCTCTAACCATTTTCTGCAGAGACTGATCAGGAGGAAGAATGTTTAGCGTGTAGGTTAGGAGAAGCGTGCAGATCAAGAGGAAGAATGTGTAGTGTGCAGTGTTAGGAGAAACTATCTTGCCATTATCAAATCGAAATGGATTTAGCGGTTCCCAAAGAATCTCGTGCGGTTGTCTCCATATTACACCTACATGATTTATTCATCCAAAGAATGTGACAGATTAACCACACAACCAACGCACAATGGAATTAGGGAAAAGTTGGAGAGTGTATGCCCATTCATTGCGTCATCCGTCAACAGTGTTATGGTTGCAACTTGTGATGTTGTTGTATTGGTAAAATATGTTAAATATATATTTTCTGCAAATACTCTCAAGAAGAAGACGCCTTGTAATCCCGATATTCTCCACTCGGTGCACTTTGTAGAAAGAAACTTGATCACTAAACTGTGTTGAACTATCTCCTCGCAACCGAGTCTACAATAAAGAAAATTGAGGACAACGATAGCCTTGCTTTCATTATTGATGTTTGTGTAGACAAGAAAAATATAATGGGTGTAATGAAAATTGATAAAGACCCGTCATATGTTGAAGGTGTTGAAAATTCTGATGTGAAGTAAGTAGAAATACATAACAGGAGGACGGAGGATAACGGAGGCTGGAGGAAATCCAGCTGACTCTTGCAAGCCACAAGCGATGAGGCCGCCAACAGAGATTGTGGCAGAAGTAGGTATTGAGGACCTATTCCTCAATTTTTGGCTTGTTTATTTCAGTTTCAGTTTTGTGTCATGTTCCTATTGTTTTGTTATTCAATAAAGTACAAATGATATGAAGTTTTCTATTTGGGACCTTCTAATTGAAGAGCGTCGTGGGGAATAGAAAAGCACTAAAATCAATGCATGGTACTCGCCACAGGTTCGTGGTAATTTTATAAAACCACTGAGGTATCATCCTCTTGGGTTCGTGGTATGCCCGTAAAAACACCGAGGTAAAATCCTCTTGGTTTGTGGTAATCCTGTAAAAACACCGAGGTGAATAGTTGGAAAGTGTTTCTGTCCCTCTAGGTTTCTGGTCAACCTTAGAAAAACCATGTGAGACCATGTAGGCACATGCTCGTGTGAAGACCCTCTTTGTGGTGTTCTCTTTAAGGGGGACCTATTATCAGGAAATGTATGTTTGTAGGAACAATGTATTAAGGGGGGGAATGTTAGCAATATCTAATACATTGTTTAGTATTAGTAGTTATGCATACGTGGCAGTTAGGTGTTGTAACTGTTCTCCTTCCTGCGGGACTATTCTCCTTCATGAACCATTTCAGCATTGTATTTATTGTGGTGCTTGTGATACATTGGATTTCATTGAATAATCTTTCTTTTATCTCATGCTATCAATATGAATAATGACAAATATTTTATGTTCTCGCCATCACTTTTTTCCCCACCATTTTTTGAGCACCATTTAGTATTTTTGAAAACCCTTTGGTAGAAATATATCTAGGAGAATTTAGTTTGGGCTACATTTTTTAAAGATATTTTTAGAGACTATTTATTTTTATGATTTTTATAGTATAGAAATTTTAAATTTAAAAACATAACAGAGCTCTGACTATGCCCCCATAACTATCTCAAAAATATCAAAAATTAGATATTGTTTTGAATGTGTATAGAATTATGCATAGTTTTGGCTAGTATAAAAAAATTCAATTTTGATGAGGCAAAACAAAGATATACAAAAAAAGATAGACATGTTAGAACTTTTAAAAATACTTATAAAAGGAATTGTTAGAAAATAAATAATATGGAATCCTCATATTAGTCGAAAAAAATGAAACATTATATTATTAGAAAGTAGAAACTCTTCTCTATGTCGTGGTATAATTTATTAAAAACAAATCAATCATTTTATGTTGATTTATTTTGGTGGAAGAGAGATTTTTGCATTTTCCTGAAAAAAACACGTTGTTTGTTGTGTTTTTATAGGTCCATGCCTTAGGTTTGGGGATTCAAACCAGATCCCTAATTCTCAAGGCATGGCTTGAAAAAGTAAGCAAACATAACATGTACGCGTTATAATGCATGCACGTTATAACACATACATGTTCTTAGTAGTATAAGCATGATATTACTTTAAATTTATTCTAGTAAATATAAGATGTTAGGGTCACTCTGCACCTTATGGAACTAGTCTCATAGCTCCATTTGTCATAGTTTAGAAGATAGTTTTTAATTAGTATAATCTAGTTAGTACATAAGTAATTTTTTTGGATTTCAACATTCATCCTAAAGATTTTAGAGTTTTGATTATAAATCCTAAACCCTAAACACTAAACCCTACACCCTAAACCTTAACCCTAAATCCTAAACCTTGAGCCCTTAAATCTAGACCTTAAACCCTAAACCATGATCCCTAAACCCTAAACCATAAACCCTAAACCCTAAACCCTAAACCATAAGGCCTAGATCCTAAACCTTAAACATCCAACCCTTACACATGAGCCTAAACCCCTAAACTCGAGCCTTAAGCCCTAAACTCGAGCCCTAATCCCTAAAACCTAAAGCAAGAACCATTATCCCTAAATGCTAAACCCTAAACCTTAAAACCTAAATCCTAAAAACTAAATCCTAAACCCTAAACTCTAACCCTAAACCCTAAACCCTAAACCCTAAATCCTAAACCATACACCCTTACCACTAAACCTTAAACCCTAAACACTGAATCTTAAACCATAAACCATAAGTCCTAAACCCTAAAAATTAAACCCTAAACCTTGAGCCCTAAACACTAAACCCTAAAACTTGAATTCCACAACCTAAACCTTAAAGCCTCAACCCTTAATCCTAATCCTTAAACCATAAACTATAAACCCTAAAGCCAAAATAATAAACCCTAAACCTTTAACCCTAAATCGTAAACCCTAAACCTTTAACCCTTAACCATTAACCCTAAACGTCAAACCATAAACCTTGAACCATTATTCATGAGCCGTAAACCCTAAACCCTAAATCTAGAGTCCTTACCCTTGAGCCCTAAACCCTAAACCCTGAGCCTTAATCCCTAAACCCTAAACCCCGAGCCTTAAGCCCTAAACCCTAAAACCTAAACCATGAACCATGAGCCCTAAATGTTAAACCCTAAACCCTAAAAACTAAATCCTAAACCCTAAACTCGACCCTAAACCCTAAACCTTAAAAACTAAAACATAAACCCTAAACCCTAAACCCTAATCTATAATCCCTAAGCCCTAAACCTTAAACCCTTAACCTTAAGCCCTAAACACTAAATCCTAAACCCTGAACTCTATGACCTAAACCTTAAACCCTCAACCCTTAACCCTAAAATATAAATCCTAAATCCTAAAACCAAAATAATAAACCCTAAACCCTAAACCCTAAGCCTTGAACCCCACATCATGATTCCTAAGCCCTAAACCCTAAACCCTAAACGATGTACCCTAATCCCTAAAATATAAACTATAAAATATGAGCCCTAAACCAAAAACCCTAAATATTTATACCTAAACACTAAATCATAAACCCTAAACCGTAAACCCTAAACCCTAAAATATAAACCCTAAACCCTAAACACTAAATATTCAACCCTAAACCCTAAACCCTAAACCTTGAGCCCTAAACCCTAACCATAAACCCTTAAACCTTAACCCTTAACCCTAAACCCTAAACCTAAACCCTAAATCTTAAACCATTAACCTTGAACCATAAACCCCAAACCCTAAGCCTAAAAACCTAAACCCTAAACCCTTATGCAAAAACCCTCAACTCAAACCATCACCCTAATCCCTAAACCCTAAACCTTGGGCCCTAAACCCTAAACCCTAAAACCCAAACCCTAAACATTGTTACCTAAAACATGAACCCTAAAGCCTAAACATTGATTCCCTAAACCCTAAACCCTAAACCCTAAACCTTAAACCCTAAATCCTAAACACTAAACCCTAAACTATGAAACCTAAAATCTAAGCCCTAAACCCTAAACCTTAAATCCTAAACCCTCAACCCTTAACCTTGAGCCATAAATCCTAAACTCTAAACCCTAAACCATAAAACCTAAACTGTGAACCCTAAACCTTGAACCCTAAACCTTGAAACCTGAACCATGAGCCCTAAACACTAAACCTTAAACCCTAAACCTTAATCCCTAAACCCTAAACAATAAATCATAAACCCTGACCCAAAGGAAATTCCTAATAATATCATTCAATGTGTTTTAGTGTGTAGGGAATAGTGTTTGAGGTGATCGATCAACTCATTTAGTTTTTATGAGAGACTACTTCCTTTGAAGGCCTAAAAAGGCCATTTTTGGCCATTCTATAGCTAATTGAACACCCTTGAAGTTTTTAGAAAATATATAACATATGAGGGTGATTTCAGAGAGAATTGAATATGTCTAAGTAAATTTAGGAAATTTTAGGAAATAAAATCTCATTCAGGAGCAATCTTTTTAAGACCGGGTTTTCAGGTGTAGGGAATGAAAGCTAAAACGGTAAAAGATGACTTCTCTGGATGATTCCAAGAGTTCTGGAAATACTTAGGATGAAACAAAATAGGAATTGAAAGGATATTATAATAATATATAAGGTGGAATAATCAAAATTCATTCAAGGATTAAATATTTCTTTAGGTACTGCAAAACTCTTCAGCTGCCCCTCTAAGTTCAAAATGAAATAAGACCTAAATTTTGAGTTACAGGAAGAATTATATTTTATAATAGTTTCATTGATTATAAAATGTGATTTTTAGTGTTTCATTTAAGTATGGAGGTTAAGAACATGTAAATCATACTCAAATTTAATTCAAGGATTCATCCCCTATCTAGAGGTGGAAACCCATTTCCATGAGGAGCAACTTGATAAAAAAAGTGTCCATTTACCATAAGCATGCTTACACCCAGGTTTCATCTTGGTAAATAAATTGAATTATGAAGGATTCATCATATTCAAAGGTGAAATGTGGAGCTCAAGGAGTGACTTGATGATCATCATATCCTGACTATGTCATTGTACCCAAATCTCTCCAAAGAACATGCTAAAATGAGCTATTCATTCCATCAAGGTATCCAGGACCATCATGTGTGAAGTATTAGGGAATCATCTATCTCTATGAGTAAAGAAACATATGAGAATATTGAATTTTATTCCACAAAATTATTATTTTAGAGCTAAGAAAGGTGAAGGGATGATCTTTATATATAGCACCATGTTTCTAAGAATAAGCAATCATCCGAGTTCACTTGAAGTAATTCACTTGGTAATATTCATAAAAACTCATTCAACACAAAGTACTTTGTGATCACACCTTAAGTAGGAGGCACATTACAATCACCTCATTTTTTCATAGGATAAGAATCCCATTCACGTAAAAAAATCCTCTAACTAGAAAGTGAGGATCTCATTTTAGTAAGAAGTAGACAAGCATCATAAAGTTTATTTATGGTCACTAAAGTGAATTAAGGACCAAATTTTAAAATTGGTATAAATTTCTAGTAGTGGTAGTGCCAAAATTCAATCCAGAAGGTCAAAAACCTACAAAATGACTATATGTTTTCCCAAAACAAAGACCAACTACAACATATATGGCATGAAAGTTTTAGGTCGTTACTAAAATCTTGAAAATGAATAAGTACTGACCAAATTAGATTTTGAAAAACTATCTTCTATATTATAACTCGTCGAGCTACGAAACCATTTCCATTAGGTACAAAGTGACCCTAATATCTTATTTCTTTATACTTTTATTATTTCTTATACTTAACATTTATTTTAGTAAATATGGCTCCTTCAAGCCCTTACAAACTTCATATAGAGAGAAAAATGTATGCATTTTGTGGTCATAGCAATGCGTACATGTTATAACGTAATCAAATCATAATGCATACATGTTTTAGGTTCATGAAATTCCAAGCCTAAGAAAACATAATGTGAATGCATTATTTCAAAATGTGAATGGTTTATTGCAAAACATGATCGCATTTCATCCATTTTCTAGTTTTTGTCCACTTTTTTCCCCCAACTTGGTGCACTTACCCTGTAGAAAAAATCACCTGAGATTAGTTTAAATTTTACCTTAGGTAGAGCTAGTTACTTTGCAATTATGTTTGTGACCAAAAATGTCATAATTTGAAACATTAGTACAAGAAAAATTGAGTGTAACAGAGTACTAAGAAAGGTTCACAAAAATATTAAAATTCATTCCCCAATACCAAGTTTGGTGAAATGTTCGAGAATAAGAAATTTCATCATGGGACTTAATCTCATCATAGGTATAGAAGTGTATGTGCATGGGCCGTCAACCACGAGAGAAATGTTTTGAAAAATCCATCCCTCAAGTGTGGAAGCTACAGCTATATCTACTCACCGTGAAGAGAAAAGGAAGAAGTACATCTCACCATCACCCTTGGAACCAAATAAAACTTAGTCTAAGAAGGAGGGAAATAAAAATAAAAATGGAAAGAGAAAAACATTAACAAAACCTACATAAATCACAATAAAAATGAATAAAACAATGCAACAGGTGATGAAAAAAAAACAAAGAGAAAAAATTATATGAAAATTCTTTGAGTGTGGTGGTGATCACTACATGGAAAACTATCCTCATTTAAATAAGGATAACAACCTACAATATAGGATTCATGTTACAAAGTGGAAAATAGTCAAGATAATAAGAAAGACAAACCTATTAAAGAACTGGGTAAGTTGTATCGATTACCTATAACTATTATTTTTGATACTTGGTGACACTTTGAATGTATTTTTTCCAATATAAGGTAGCTAAAAAACTAAAAATAAAAGCTAGATATATGAATAAATCATGGATCAGACGATACGAGAATATTGTTATCCACTCGTAAACAAATGCCTTTTTGGTGCAGCATTAGAGCTGCCTAGTTTTACAATTGAAATAAACATGTACATAACTCCCTTATGATCATACGATGTCATTATAGGTGTGAACTAGTTATAACAACATAAATTAATTGTAAAATGCATTGAAAAAATAAAGTTCTTGGATGATCTTCTAAAACAACAATCATTCAAGGCGTAAAATAGACATAGAAATAAGTAATTTTTTCGCAATGCAAATTCAAAGGGACAAAAAAGGTGACATTCTTTATATAGTTAAAATTTATGATTTTAGTCAAGAATGTAATACTTCTTTGGGTAATACCCACTATTACAAGAGTACATCAATGTATTTTCAGAGGAGTTTCCTAGACTCCCTCTTATACATGAATTTGATTTTAAAATAGACATCAAACCTAGAACAAAGCCTATCTTAAAATCTTCTTACCACATGAATATAGTAGAGCTAGTGAAACTCAAGGTACAATTGAATGAGTTGTTTTCCAAAGGACTAATCAGACCGAGCATGTCTCATTAGGGAGAACCAATCATTTTTGTAAAAAAGAAAGATGACACACTAAGGTTATGCATTGACTACCGCATGCTTTACAAATACACAATAAAGAATATTATGTATCCTTTGCAAAGGATAGATGAAATTTTTTATCGATGTATGATGGATCAGTTTACTCCAAGAATGAGTTTAGATCAGGATACCATCAACTGAGAATTAAATATGAATACATACACAAAACTACTTTTAGGACAAGATATGACCACTATGAGTTCATAGTTTTACCATTTGGAATAAAAATACACATGTTGCATTCATGAACTTAATGAACAACATATTCCAAGAATATATAGACAAGTTTTTGTTATTTTTCTTGGATGACATTCTAGTCTATTCCATAAACATTGATAAGAATAATGATCACTTGAGAGTAGTGTTTGACATACTTAGAAAAAGAAAATTGTATGTAAAAATATCTACATGTTACTTTCATCAAAATGAGGCACAATACCTCGATCATATCATAAAAAAATAAAGAATATTTGTAGATCCATAAAAATCAAGTCAATAAAAAAATGGCTAGCTCTAAAGAATGTACATGAAGTCGAATCTTCATGGGGTTGGTTTGTTATAGAAGAAATTTGTAAAATAATTTTCTAGAGTTGCTAATCTAATAACATTGTTACAGAAAAATGATAGGAAATTTAATTTGTCTAAAAATATGAGAACAAATTTAAATTTCTAAAAGAGAAATTAACTACTATGCCAATTCTTAAGGTTCTTGACTCCAACTAAGCTTCATCATGGTAAAAATTGCTATGGTGAAGGATTGGGTGGAATTATTCTTTGAAATGACCATATCATAGCATACAAGAGCTGAAAATTTAAGTTACATGAGTTAAACTATGTTCCCATGATCTAGAGCTTACCGCCATAGTCTACACACTTTAAGGTAAGAGGAATTACCTATTGGGAAATCCTTGTGAACTGAAAAAAGAGAACTTGGGGAAGAACTATATTTTCACATAGCCTAATTTAAAAGCAAGAGATCGAAGGTGGATTGAATTCTTATAACAATATGATTTTTATATAAGTTACATAAAAGGTAATGAAAATAGAGTGACAGATGCACTAATTCATCGGAAGCATGTTTCCACGATTGTTACCCTTATAACCCAATTCAAGGATGAGGTAAAGAAATAAATGATGGTTGATTCTTATTATCAACATGTTAAGGTTGTTTTGATAACAGATCCTAATGATAAAAGGTATGAAGGATTCAAATTTGACAATGAGGGAATCTTGAAATATGAAGGTAGAGTTTATGTACCTTCAGAAAATGATTTAAGGATAAAAGTTATGAAATAATTTCATGATTCACCATACTCTAGGCATCCTAGAGTAAATAAAATGCTTTTGATGTAAAACAAAAATATTTTTAGAAAGGAATGAAAAAGGATGTGATAAATTACATGTCACACTATTTAGAATTTTACCGTGTAAAATCTAAGCACATGCACTATGTTATTCTACTATATCCACACATCATTCCACATTATAAATAACAAGTTATTAGCAAGGATTTCATGCAAGGGTTTCCTATGTTGAAAAATAAGCATGACATGGTATTTTTGTTGATAAGTTAACGAAAGTATCTCATTTTATACCAAAAATTTGAAAGATGATTCTCTCATTCTTGAAATATGATTTTTGCATGATATTTTCATATTACATGAAGTTTTGGAGTTAATAATTTTGTACAGGGATCCAAGGATAACACCTAGATTTTGGAAAACCTCAACTTTAGCTTTGGGAATGAAAATAAATTTTAGTTCAACATACCATCCAAAAATAGATGGTCAAATTGAATGGGTCAACCAAGTTATGGAGGATATGCTTAGGATGTACTACATGGATCAAAAGTATAAATGGGAAGAATACCTTCCATTGGTTGATTTTGTGTACAATAACACCTATCATGCTTCATTGAAAAATGGCTCCTTTTGAAGCGTTGTATGGAAGAAGGTGTAGAACACCCATTAGTTGGGATAATATGGAAGATAGAGTATTAGTGGGCCCTGAAATGTTAATAGAAATGGAAAATAAAGTGAAGCTCATCTATGAGAAATTGAAAGAAGTTACTAATAGGAAGAAAATCTACGCAGATATGACACGTTTAAATATGAAATTTGATATAGGAGGCAATTTTATTAAGGGTTAATCCCAATAAGAGTTCAATAACATTTTGCAAGGATTCCAAGTTATAATAAACATATGTTGGACCTTTTAAAGTTTTGGAAATTTTTATTTTGGTAGCATATCATTTGGCATTGTCTCCCACATTTTCTAAGATGCATGATGTTTTTCATATTTCCTTGTGTAATAAGTATTTTTAAAATATATCCCATGTACTTAATTGGAACACTTTACAAGTTCACGATCCAAAAATTATGATGGTTCAACTAATAAAATTTATTGAAAGTCATAGATTGCACTTAAGAAATACATAAATTGTATAGTGCATGATCCAATGGGACTAATATTCACAAGATAGTATAAACTAGGAGAATGTAGAAGATATTAAAACATCATTTCCTTCTCTGTTTCACTCATTAAAACTAATTTTTGGAAATTTTTTATGTTATAATTGGTATTAATTTAAAAATTCGAGTGTTGAAATGACAAAAATCTATCATATTTTAGATAGTATGTCAAAACTAAATGTTTTATAAGGCTATTACAACAAATGAATTGATGACGGATAAGTTAAAAATCCAAAGAAAATTTTGAGTTTGGATGGAAATGCATGATTGTTTTCCCTTTGTTGTATGATATAAATCTATTTTTGGTTTATTGATTATAATCATCGAGATGATGATTCATTAAGGGTGGATTATGTCACATACCACATTTTCATTTCATGTTTTTACAAAATAGATTCATTAACGTGAAGTCGATCATGAGGTCTTGGAGACGAGAAGCGTTACATCGGCTAGTATAGATTAGCTAGGCGTACATCGTTTACCCTAAAAGGATAAATATAATCATGTGTAGTTAATAAGCCAATTACATAACAATGTTTGTCACACCGATCACTCGTGAGATACCTTATTTTGTTTCCTTGGTTGTTTTATTTTTCTTACCTTTTTGAGTTTGATGAATTTTATGTTTGCATATGTTTCTTAGTTGTGGTACACATATTAATAATTTGCTTCATCTTGTTGCTATAAAAATTAATTGCAAAGTATGATTGAATTTATACATGGTTGCAATATATTATTTCATTATGTAAAAATAATGGTGAATGTTGAAGGTTACTAACTCCTTTTGATACTATGACGATCATTGATCATACAACAATAAAATGGTCTACAACTAGAACATGTAAATTTCAGATTGTAAGGTAAAATTTTAAGTATCTTTACTATGGTAAAATGTTAATACAATTTACTTGATTATGATTATTTACTAATCTGTTTCATAGCATGATCGTAAAGTATTTATCATGATTGTCATTCATTTTGATTAAACTTGTTGGTTTGGTAAATCATCTTTGACCGATCGATACTCCATTTATGGTGAATGATCGATTATAACAATGTTTATACTTATTTACATGGTTAGATTAAAATTGGTTTATTAGAACTCCTTGGCTTGGAAAATAATTTGAAAAGTGTTAAAGGAAATTTTCTTATTTATCAATAAGGATCAATGTTTAAGTTTTATACCATGTCATTGGATTTGATTTTTGATAACAATATGGAGTAAACATATTCAAGTGGATTTGATTAGTGTTAATTGGATCATTAAATCTATTCAAAGGAATTTAATTTTTTAGATTTAATATTAATTTTACCATATTCGACTATAATTTTTTTGTTATGGTATAATGGTTGATTTACGACCCATACAAGTTATATGGTAAAATTTGGGACCGATTGTGAATTCATCTCTAAACCAAATTAGAAGGGAACATGAAATTAGTGAAGGTGGTTTATTAAACATCCACTATGTGGCACCTTTAAAATTTAATGGTAATTGATGACTTCAGAATCCCAAATATTCCTCTAAAAGCTACCCTTACACACATCTATTGATTTAATTTTTATCGTTTGTTGTTCATTTTTGGGTTTCCTTTTGGTTTGCATGTTTCATGTGGTTTGATGTGATTTTTGTTTAGCTATCTACTTGTATATTAATGGTGGAATTATTAGTTTGTATCCATGATATTACTTGGTTTATTGGATTATATTTGTTAAAATTTGGGATGCACTATTTAATTTTTCGAAGAAGGAACATGGAAGAATCTTCTAGAAGTTTGGACATTTTTACGGAGGCTTTACCAAATCATGGATATTGTTATCCATTTTTACCCCTTTAGTAAAAATGGGCAACTCAAGAAAATGGACTTGAACATTTGATCGGAGCTTCATGGAGAATCTAGAGGAAAACAGGTAAATTCTATGATTTAGAACACTTGTAGTTGATTTGGGAGCACTTGGGGTCATTTGGTGCATTTCCCTTCTTCTAGAGGCAAAAGAGTTCAATTATTAGCCAAATTTGAGAAAAATGAGTAAAATTGGGAAAATTTGGCTTTGGGGCACTCTAATTCATTTTTTCTAACTCCCCAAATCAAGAGAAATCCAAAAAGTTAGAGAAAATTGGAGAAAAATGTAAAAAATAAGGAAAAGTTGTGAAAAAGGGAAACGCTGCAGAAAGTCGTGCAACAAAGGAAAAGCCGTCGAAATCCACGCAACAAAGGGAAAATCCACACAAAAATTAAAATCTGCATAAAGCCATGTAACAAAGGAAAAACCATACAACAAAGGAAAATCCGTGAAAATCCACGCAACAGAGAGGAAAAATGGTGTAATAAAGGAAAACGAGCAGGTTGCTTTTTGTCCGAACTTAAAATGGTCATAAATTTTGACCTGTTGATCTGCTTTTCACAGCTTTATATTGTTAGAAAGGTCTTGATGTCCTCTATGAAGTGGAAATTTCAATTCTCATTTTTATTGAGGCTACATATGGGAAAAATGGAAAATTAATCTAGAACAAAATGTACAGGTTTCATGCCCAACCACGGTAATTAATAAAAGTATGGTGCCCATTTCTTCTTCTAGAAGCTATAGTACATGGGAGAAATGATTTGTAAGGATGCCCATGAATTTTTAGGTCATTTAATGACATTTTTTGGTGGGTGGGAGCAGAAATTCGAGTTTCTCTTCTTTCTCTCTTTTCTCATCACTTCTATATATTGTAAACTCTTCTCATTCTGAGAGGGAGGTATTCTAGGACATGGAGAAAATCTTGAAAAACAATTTCTCAATTCCATTGAACTTCAAGAATTTACATGTACTCTTTAAATGTATTTATACCTCTATTCTACATTTTAAATCTATTTTGTTTATTATGGAGCAATAAAAATTGTGTATTGTGGTGTTCCTTCAACCCTTTCTGATTTTTCTTGCATTCCCTTTCCTCTCCATTATTATTGTTCTATTTTTTGCATGCTTCTTTCATTTGCAAGTTTTTGTTATTGTGTTTCATGGAGTGCACATGGTAAATGAAGATATGGGTTTGTGTCACATTGGTCTAGCCTCTCTCAACTCCATTTTCCTTCTCTATTCTCCCTCAACAGATGTCTCATTCCCTTTTCTTGGTGTTATCACCTCTTTAGCTTAGGATTTCATTTTCATGCATCTCTCTAACCTTTCTCTCTCTCTCCTTGGTCCCTTGGAATTTATAGTTTAAGATTATTTAGCTATAATTCCTTCCTTCAAAGTAATTTATTACTAGGATTAGGTAGAGGAACCAACCTTCTCTGGAGGCCCATCTCAAGTCCACAAGTCCCACAACTTGAGAGATGGTCCAATGTTAGAAAATTACATTGATAGCTCATGCACACACACATGAAAAATTAGAGGGTGCTATAATTTTGCACTAACAATTTCAGCATGCTTGGTGGGACAGGTTTGAAGTACCTTACCACTTCATTTCAACAAGTTGGTGTGTTCTAGTTGGAATTTCAGATTTAAGAAGCACATTCTAAGAACATATAGTGACTCCAATGATATAAAGAACTCATTTTTTTGAGTTACAAAACTTTCTTTCCATCCATTTTTATTTCCATACCTTTCATATTTCTTCCATCCATGAAATAATGAATTCATAACTTCATTTCCATCATGGGATTCCCATTTGTAGAAACATTGTTATCCAAATCCATCTCTAAGTTATTACAATCCACCTCCAGATCAATTTTATAATCAAAATCAAAATCATTTTGCAAACCCATGTGAGTAAGATGTAAATAATTTTGATATTCACCATACTATGGAGATGTTCAAGAGAAAGACTATGAAGATTTTGGAGGCCATCCTAATCCTGGAGATATCTATTTGTAGAGAAAGGTTCAAGAGTTAGAGCTGAGCATGGTGTTGATAAGGACTAAGGAGACAAAGAAGGTGGCCTAGATTAGTTTCAATATTCCTTATCCATGTACTAGCTCTATACCACGTAAGTTTAGTCCTCAATAAAAGCTTCAATTCATAATCAAAACACTAACTCAAGTTACAGAATGGATCAAAAATATAGATTCTTATCAATCTAATGTTAGAAAACCCTATCAATGGGAAACCCTTGCATTACCATCTAACAATCTTACCATTCCCCAACCCATACCACTTGAACTTGAACCTCTTTTCCCTAAATTTCTACCTACTACCTCCATTGTGGATTCCATTTCTCCATCATCTTCTCTTTCACCCCACCTTCAATTCTCTACCATTTTCCCTTCCAAAACTCCTTCCCCACCATAGAAACAAGAAGTTAAACCTTCCCTTCCACCAAAAACAATATAAGAACCAGTTAAATCCCAACCCCCCTCCTCTTTCATTTCCAAACCCATTTTGGGAAGAAGAAGAAAATTATAAAATCAATCTAGGAGGAAAGGAAACTGAGGAGCCTAGTAGATAAGAATCAACAAAAAATTGAGGAATCGGGATTCCAGGTTCAACATCACCCAAATTTATTTGATGAATAAGTATTTAGTTAGGGATAAGATTTAAGAACAAGTGGTGGAGACTGATTCTACAAAAGAACAAGTCCAGGAAGAGGATGACCAACACTCCTTGTTCTCTAAATACAACATACATGATTGCACCATATTAATGGAGTCGGCTCTCCATCCCCATAGGAATCAAAAAAGGAAGAAAAGATCCCAAGTGTGTAGGATGTCTCGGTGGAATGTGGTGGTCCTAATTGTACCACATATTTATATTTTATTTCATTGTTTGGAGGTTACATTGATCCACCAAAATCATAATCATCAGCTATAACCAACCATGAGGATCCTCATTCCATAATAGAAGAAAATTCAATTTCATAATTCTTGAGTGATAAGTAGGTCATAGAGAAATTTCCATTTCCTTCTTCCACTTCATTCTTCCAAAAATATAATTTTTGGGATGAGTTTGATCTCTCAAACTTCATGTTTGAGGAAGAACAAAACCATGGTGAGCTAAGTGCAAAATCAAAAGCCACCATAGAGGAAGTGGAATCCTTGGTACATTTGGACAGTGAAGAGGTTGATTTCCTATCAGATTTGGAGGATTGTATGGATGAGGAAGAGCCCATTGATCTTGTCACATTTTCTACCCCATCATCTATCTTCCAACACAAGTTGTCTCTTACCATGGAAGATAATGTTCAAGAAATACCTGTGCCCATAATAATCCTCTTGAATCAAAATTCGAGGAGTTTGATATTACAAAATTCAAATTGGATGAGGAAGAAGAAGAGAACAATGATGAGAAACTTTCTAAATCATTCATTAAGGTGGAGGATCAGATATTTTTGGAAGCACAAAAAGATCAAAATCAGCTTGCAAGGAGTCACCTTTTCCAGAATGTATTCCGGATGACTTCATTTTTGGAGTTGAGATTCATGATAATGGGAAAACTTCACAGATCATGTCTTTCCCAATCAAGTATCGACTAGTTTAGATCCAAAATCATAGTTTCCACTAGTCATGCTTACTTCTGAGTATGAGGAATATCTTCAACATGCCAAGGATCAGCTGCAATGCCTCTTCAATCTAAATGCAGAGAAACTAAAAGAGGTATTTCTTGTGTTTCCAGTTGATACCTTGATGATTTGGGTGGAAAATCAGCTTGCTCTAATTTTTCACTCATGTACAAGACCATGTCCATTTCCAAAGTAGTTACATGGTCCGAGTTTGTGAGGAAGGGAAGCTACTTCTCCTTTACGCTTTTATTTGTTTGAGTTTTCCTTGCCTCGGTTAAACTAAAGTAGGTAGGTTTTCTTTCAATAGAAGTTCTTATGCACACTCTGCATGATCCATTTGGAGCCAGTACAATTTTCTCATTTTTTACATAGTGTGTTGTGGGGTGTTGTTGCTCTTTAATGGTTCATTGAAGTGGTAGTTTTTGGGAAAATCATTTTTAACAAAGTCCCAAGTGTATTCCGATCAACACATGTTTCACAAAATTTTGCATGTTTTATAATTTCCAAGAAATCATTAGTTTCAGTCCTTCATACTTGGGGAAATCATATTTTGGACATATCTAGAGGTTCATCCTTCACCCCATTTGATCATATTACGGAGAAAAGATGATTCCAGTGTGCAAACATTTTTTCCACTCAATCTAATTTTCAATATTTTCTTATAAAGTTGGAAAATTTGAGCAAAGGATCAGCTTCAAGTTCAACAATGTTTAAGTGGCTCAGGGATAGGATTTCAAAGTTTCAGATCAGATTTGCATTTACCAGGATGACTCTATGCCCAATGAATGCTTCAAGGACATTGGTCAACTCATCTAGTAGGCAGATGTCCTTGTGAGTCACCAAATTGTTATCCATTTTTAACCCCCTTGGTAAAAAATGGACAACTCAAGAAAAAAATGACTTGAGATTTTTATTAGGAGATTCATGGAGAATCTGGATAAAAACAGTAAAATATATGATTCATAACACTTATAGTTGATTTGGGAGCACTTGGGGGTCATTTTGTGTATTTCTCTTCATCTAGATGAAAAATAGTTCAATTATTAGCCAAAATTGAGTAAAAATGAGTAAATTTGGGAAAAAAATTCTTTGAGGCACTCTACTTCATTTTTTTAACTCCACATATCAAGATAATTCCAAAAAGTTAGAGAAAATTGGAGAAAATGTAAAAAATGAGGAAAAGCCGTGCAAAAAGGGAAAAGTTGCATAATGTCATGCAACAAAGGGAAAATTTGTGTAATGCTATGCAACAAAGGGAAAAGCCACACAGAATAGAAAATCCATGGAAATCTTGGAAACAAAGGAAATTTGTGTTGTTGGTACCCAAATAAGTCTTCCTTGGTTTTGGCCATTTTTGGATTATTAGTAGATTTGTTTAAAAATGTGGATCAGTATGGGCTCATTTTCATAAGCTAATTGGGTAATGTGAAACTGGGATCTTGGGTATACTTGGTAAGAACACAAGGGTTATAAATGTATTTTTACCTTAGAGCCTAGAGGTTTGATATCTCTAGATGATTTATTCCCCCGGTTCCCTGACATGATGCCTTTGATTGGTCATTTTGAATAAGTTACAATTTGGGGCTCGATTTTCTTGTGCAAATAATTGTCCCAAACCCATCATGTTCATGTGAAATTGATAAGGAAATGAAGGCTTGATGGTGCACATCTTATAAGGATGAGCAGAGTAGTTATGAAAATTTTCTCTTTCCCATGATATGTGTAGTTAAGCATAATATATTTAAACATGAAAAGAAATTGAAAATATGATTTGAAGGTGTTCTTATTGATCAAGAAGATAAAAAAAAAATGCAAGAGGATGTTTGAATGAATGATAGTTACATTCACAGAAGGAAAATTTGAGGCAAAGTTTACAAGTAACAAAAATGGGGATTCTATTTATGGGGCCCCAACCCTTCGTTATATAATATTGTACAAACAAAATGATACAACTAAATACATATTATGGGTGCATTTTCATGGTGGTAGTAAGTTCAGTCTCCATCCCATCAGGCATGTAGAGAACACCTTTTAGAATTTGGTCTCCATGCCTAATGAATTTTTCATGAGCCTCGACACCAAACAAAAATTGAATGGCCTCTATCAGGCCCTTGGACATCCCTTTTCACGCAATGCAATAATGCTCATTCTTGGCCCATTCAGATGTCCACCAAATCCCTCTTCCACTCAGTGTGTTTTCCCATTCGGGAAAAGTGAGTCCACTTCTATAATTTGATTTGGGAGGCCGGACTCTGTTAGGGCAAGCCTCAAAGCGGGTGTGACTCCACCAACTGAAACACCAGGAAGGGCATGAACCTTCTAAGAGAGACCATCTACATCCCAACCATGGCTTGAACCTCTTCCATGGCAGACTCCAAAGCAACCAACCACTCCTCCAATCCATTGGCATGACCGCCTAATGATGGGCCTTCATCATTGTCCCCTAGTTGTTGAGCAGAAAACTGGAGCATTGTCTCTAGAAGGGGAGTGTCATAAGATCTCATCATATGCCAATGGGTTTCATGGACACGTGGGAAGTGGTGAGACTAATGATTCTCAGTCCCTCAAGATTCATTTAAACTCTGGGAAACCATATGAAAGTGCGGGTCCAAAGATAGGAAAAGAGGGACACATTTTAGCTAGGTGATTTATAAAGGATAAAACAGGGCAGGATGATGAAGGAAATCTTGGGATTTTCCTGGCATTTGAAATGTAAAGACTTAGTGGATTAGGGCCTCATTGGGCCCTATAAGTTGAAAAAATTATCCTATATGGGCCAGCTCCTCCCCTTGAGGATTTTCACTAAGTGAAGGTGAAGCCATTCACTAGGAATTTTGAATAAATTTAGCAGGCAAGGGAAGGAGACGGTTCTGGAAAATCTATAGAGAACTTAGGACTAGATAGGTGATAAAGGAAAGGAGTGGATAGACCACTTAAATAGGCATGGTGGTGGCATTAACATGGAAAATAAAAATCATTCCATTATTAATGCCATATCAATTTTCAATTTCTTGGTACGTGTGAAATTTAAATGAAAATAATATTGTTTATGAGGAGCGTGTCACTGAGAAGAATTAACTACCCAAAAAATTCAAGAATGTCTCATCACATTAATTTTCTAGCCACATCATGATTTTACACATGTGGAAAATTTTTTAATGATTAATGTGATATGACCTAGAAAATATCTTCCTATGTCATCAAATGATGTACACATGATACAGTGGCAATTGGCACAATGGGTGGCCATTTGAGAATAATAGTTTATGTTTTCATGGCGGCCCAAGGCATTAAAAACAACGATAGTTAGTCTAGATATTTGAGGAATATTATTTGAAACCCTAAGAAGATAAGATGATTTTTATATATGTAGAGGGAGGTGGTTAAAAAAGGAGGGGGATTTTCTCTATAGAAGAGGGTGGAAAATTGGTGGGAAGGTCTTGGGAAAAAAATTTTGGTGAGAGTTCATAGTGGCATAGCAAAAACCATGGAACAGAAATTTTCATGATGAAGGTTTTCTTTGTGCAAACTAGTTATCAGGAATTTGTGTTAAGATGATTTCATATTGTATAATCATTAAACAAACTTTGAGAGCATTAATACATGTTTCCCTTGTCTTTTCCTATGTTTAATGGTTGTATTTGATGAATGTGTTTAGAATCATGATATTTTCATTTTATTTCTTTGTCTCAAAGTGATGTTGGGTGGGAATGATGTATATTTTGCATTAAAATTATTTTTGGGTCATGATTGTACTTAGACTTTGAACATATCCCATGTTTGCTCAAATCTTGTCTAGGAAAGGTGTAAGCATCTATTGTTTTTTGGGGGTACCTGAAAACCTTTTTTTTTTGGACCTGTAAAAATATCCCTATAGGAAGAGTAGAATTTGGGGGTATAATTGGTAATTTCTTGGGGTCCCTTGATCTAGACCATTCGAGCATGATTTCACATATGTAATCTTTCCTTAGGTGTACTGAGCTGGATTGTAAGGAGTTTAAAGATTGATTTTCTTGGAGCTTTCCCCACATGTAATTTTATTTTTCATTGGATTCATTAAATTTCTTCACCTACATCCATGTTGAGACATGGATAGACCATGGTTGGGCTATTGGTTCTCTTGTTTATCATTATTTTCCCTCATGGATCCTCTCCCCTTTCTTTTCTTTTCCACTCTATAGAAGTTCCTTCATCCCCATTTAAAACTCATATAAATCTATAACAAAACCATGACCCACCTAAATAACACATTATAAAATCAACATAACCATGTTGTTCTAGTATCGATTCAAAGTCCTTTGTTATTAATTTGATCATCACTTTTTTTGAGACATAGGATTTCTTACCGAACGTTTACTTGCCCTCCGGTCTATTGAGTCTCGGGTGTTTGTAACACTTTGTGACCACTCCATCGAGTGAGTGTTGCATCTAGTGGCTACACCAACCCCAATTTTCTCCTCTTGGTATTTCTAGAGTACCGATCCAAATCCACACCCTAACCTCCATACTTTCATGGCTACACTCCCGGGTCCTCTCACCCTAACTTGGGCATAGTCAAAAGTAGTGGGGATCATGGCCACACCCTTTTTCAGGTGCCTCCCCATCACCCCCTTTGGGAAGGGTGGGCGGGTGACCGGAGGGAGACCTCACCCTCAACTACAAAATGATGAACCCTGGGTCTCCCCTCATTTCTCCCTTCTCCACCTTAGAGCCCCCTTCCCCTCCAGGGGTGTGTTTTTAGAGCCAACACCTTTTCTGGTGCCATTTTTCGGAACCGAATCATTTTAGTACTTATTTCATTTCTTGTCTGATGGTCTTGGGTTATTTTTCATAATATCTGGAATTGTGTGTTGATTTGTGATATGTTGTTGTAATATCATGTGATTATTTTTTCCAGATATTTTCTCTAGTGGTGACTCCATTTGTCCTTTTGATTGTAATAGGCCAATGGCTTTTCATTTTGATAAGTTTTGATTGAATATGTTTCCTTTTTCAACCCTATATTGTGGCTACCATTTGTGTCATCTGGGCTTTGTATATGATATGATAATATACTTGTAAGAAGTTAGTTCCTTGTGAAGCATCCCATGGATACCTATGAGAATAGTGAGGGTTTTTTCCTTCTAAGGCCTTTCGGTGAGGTTTATTCATAACTTTGAATTTTAAGAAGATATATGGGTACCCTCATCAAATCCTAGTTGGGATCAGGTCTAGAATACCCATATTTCAGGGATATGGTAATGATTCTATGAAACAACATATTTTCAGGTTTGAAAATACAATGCATGAGTATATCGTGTGGAATATGAAGATGTTTTTATGAGGTTATTTTCATAAACACTACAAGGATATGCTAGGGACTAGTTTAATTCTCTATGCCTCAAAGCTCTCTATTCATTCATGGGAAGAAATGGTAACCTTATTTTTGAAAGCATTTTAGTGATGATCCTTGCTTCATTCTTTCATGAATGTGATGAAAATTCCCTATATCTAGATGAAGGAAGAAGGTTCATGGGTTTCAAGAGTGAAGAAAACAACATGGCAGGATAGGTGTCAATTATTGAGACATTGATGATGATTGTATTAATCATGGTGATCAAATTGATTATGCTTGTGTCTAGTGTAATGAGTGCTTTATGCCCCATACTCCTTATGTTGAGACAATGTTCCTGACCTAGATAAAAAAAAGATTAAGAACTGAGGAAAATGATCTATTACATGGATCCTTGAAGAGGTATGGCATGATGTCTTCTACTGACCTCATACTTTCCCGTATAGCTAGTGAGTTTTGGGATATTCTCTCTAGGGTATGTAGAGAGTTAACTAGAGATTTAGATGCATTTGTTTTAGAACATAAGTGGAATTTATTTTTATTGTGATATTGTCCTGATAATGAATGGAATGATTTCCAAATACAATGGATTTGTCCCCTCGATGGAAGACATAAATGCATGTTGTTTGATACAATAGTAAAACATGAGATACATATCAGACTACTGCATGAGTTTCCAAAGATCAGCCATAAAGTCTAAGTGATGATAATTTGGCTTCCTTGCACTGTTCTAAGGATGTTTTCATGACCTTGATTAAAAAGGAGAGTCACTTACACAACAATGGTACAATATCATCAATGAAGGCCATAAGGTTAGTAATTTGATTTTAATCACAGAGGATGTTGATACTAAGATGTCTAAAGGGTTTAGTACCAGCCCCCCACATGTTGGGAGAAGTGCAACAAAAACAAACATATTTTATTCAATGGTAGGTGTGGTAGATGCAGACATGTGTGTGTGTGTTGATCATTATATTGACATATATGTCAAGTTAAGAAAAATTTGGATGATGGATGGGGACTTGTCTACTTTGGAGAAGGAGAAAGTTCATCAAACACCTTGGGAACACATGTAGATCATTGATTTGATGTATTTTATGGTGTGTTGTGGAGAGGCAGCTACGTATGACCAAAGGCACCCCTAGAGGGCATAAAAACTTGTGGATTTGAATGAGGACTTAGGCTCTTTCCTGCACAATGAGGGGTTCTTAGATGATGACAATTGCTTGATGATCATTGTTTTAGTTGAAGGATTGTGATCATTACTTTTGAAGGATGGTATGGTAACCTATGTGTGTGGATGAGACATAGGCATATCATGTGGGATCCTAGTGGAATGTGATGGATCCTTGTCAGGTCCTTGGACCCCAATGGCTCACTTGTATAGTGTATAGTGGTTTTCTTTGTTCTTGTGGTGGTTTTCTGTTGGTTTTTTTTTTTTTTCTGTTTCTCTCTTGTTAATGACTTGTTGTTTTTGAAATCATCTATTGATGTCGTTTCCCAATGGATAGGTGAATGATCTTCTGATTCTGGTATTCTTTGGACACCTGTAAGGGGATTCCATCCCCAAGCAAGAGACGATGTTAGTACCCAAATAAGTCTTCCCTGTTTTTGGCCATTTTTTTGGATTATTATTAGATTTGTTTGAAAAGGTGGATTAGTATGGGGCTCATTTTCATAAGCTGATTGGGTAATGTGAAATTAGGATCTCAGGTATACTTGGTAAGAATGCAAGGGTAATAAATGTATTTTTACCCCAAAGCCCGGAGGCTTAATATCTCTGGGGATGTTCCTTAGTTCCCAATATGATGCCTTTGATTGGTCATTTTGAATAAGTTACAATTTGGGGATTGATTCTATTGTGTAAAATAATTTTCCAACATCTAGCCTATTCATGTGAAATAATAAGAATGAAGGCTCGATGGTGCACAGTTATAAGGATGAGCAGAGTAGTTATGACCTTTTTCTCTTTCCCATGATATGTGTATTTAAGCACAATATATTAAAACATGAAAAAAATTGAAAAATACTTTGAAGGTGTTCTTATTTATCAAGAAGAGAAAACAAAAAAAATCAAAAGGATTTTTGAATGAATGATAGTTACACATGCACAAAAGGAAAATTTGAGGAAAAGTTTACAAGTAAAAAATGGGGATTCTATTTATGGGGCCCCAACCCTTTGTTATATAATATTGTATGAACAAAATGATACAACTAAATACATATTATGGGTGCATTTTCATGGTGGCAGTAAGTTCAAGTCTCCATCCCATCAGAATGCAAGGAATGCCTTTCGAAATGTCTTGTCTCTACACCTAATTAATTATCATGAGCCTTAGACTAAACAAAATTGAATGGCCCTACAGGCCCTTGACATCCCCTTTTCACGCAACATAGCAATGCTCATTCTTATCCCATTCAGGATTTGCACCAGCTCCCTCTTCCAACTCGGGAATGTTTTCCCATTCAGGAAAATAAATTCCACTTCTATAATTTGATATGGGAGGTGGCCTTTGGTTGTGAAAGCCTCGAAGAGTGGGTGACTCCACCAATCGAAACACCAGAAGGGCACGAAACTTCTGAGAGGAGGCCATCTTCATCCCAACCATGAATTGAAACTCTTCCATGGTAGACTTCAAATAATCCCACCACTCCTCCAATCCACTGGCATCACCACCTAACAGGGGCCTTCATTATTTTCCCCTAGGTGTTGAGCAGAAAATTGGAGCGTTGTCTCCATAAGGGAAGGAGTGTAATAGGCTCTCATCATATGCTAATGGGTTTCATGGACACGTGGATAGTGGTGAGACCAGTGATGCCTCAGGTCGTCAAAAGTTAGCTTAAAATATGGGAAAACTAGATGAAATTGCAAGTTCTAGAAGATGGGAAAAGAGGGTCACATTTCAGCTAATTGATTTATAAGGGATAAAACCATGGCAAGTTGATGAAGGAAATCTTGGGTATTTTCCCTGGCATTTAGAAAATTGAAAACATGGTGGATTAGGTCCTCATTGGACCATGTAAGTTGAAAAAATTGGCCTATATGGGCTTTATTCTCCCCTTGAGGATTTACACTGAGTGAAGGTGAAGCCATTTGGTAGGAATTTTGAAGTAGTTTAGTCAAGCTAGGAAGGAGATGGTTCTAGAAAATCTACAGAGAACTTAGGACTGGATAGGTGATAAAGGAAAGGAGTGGATAAACTGCTTAAATAGGCATGGTGGTGGCATTGATGTGGAAAATAAAATCATTCCATTATTAATGCCATATCAATTTTCAATTTCTTGGTACATGTGAAATTTAAATGAAAATAATATTGTTTATGAGGAGTGTGTCACCGAGAAGAATTAACTACCCACAAAATTCAAGAATGTCTCATCACATTAACTATTCTATCCACATCATGATTTTACACATGTGCAAATTTTTTAATGATTAATGTGATATCACCTAAAAATATCTGCCTATGTAAATTATGTATACATGATATAGTGGAAATTAGTATAATGGGTGGCCATTTGAGAATAATAGTTTATGTTTTCATGGTAGCCCAAGGTAGTTAAAAAATAACCACAATTAGTCTAGATATCTTAAGAATATGTGTTGAAACCCTAAGAAGATAAGATGATTTTTAATATATGTAGAGGGGGTGGTTAAGAAAAGGGGGGATTTTCTCCATAGAGAGAGGGCAGAAAATCAGCAGGAAGTTCTTAAGGGAGAAGCAAATTTGGTGAGAGTTCACTACGGCATAACAAACCATGGAATGAGAACTTGTCATGATGAAGGTTTTCTCTATACAAACCAGTTAGCAGGAATTTGTGTTAAGATGATTGCATATTGTACAGTCATTAATAAACTTTGAGAGCATTAATACATGTTTCCCTTTTCTTTTCCTATGTTTAATGGTTGTATCTGATGAATGTGTCTAGAATCGTGATATTTTCTTTTCTTTCTTTTTCTCAAAGTGATGTTGGGTGGGAATGATGTATTTTTTAAGTTAAATTATTTATGGGTCATAACTATACTCAGAATTTGAACATGTCCCACATTCGCTCAAATCTCTTCTAGGAAATGTCTAAGCATTTGTTGTTCTCTGGGGGTTCCCGAAAACCCTTTTTTCTTATACTGTAAAAATATCCTCGTGACATGAGTAGAATTTAGGGGTATGATTGGTAATTTCTTGGGGGTCCCTTCATCTAGACCATTTGAGCATGATTTCACATACTACAATCTTACATTAAGTTTACTGAGCTGGATTTTAAGGAGCTTAAAGATTGATTTTACTGGAACTTTCCCTACATGAAAATTTCTTTTTCTTGATTCATTAAATTTCTTTGGCTGTATCCATGTTGAGACATGGAAAGACCATGGTCATCTATTGGATCTCTTGATATCATTATTTTCCCTCATGGCTCCTTTATCCTTTCTTTTGTTTTCTACTATGTAGAAGTTCCCTTCATCCCCATTTAAAACTCATATAAATCTATAACCAAACCATGACTTTCCTAAAGAACATGTTATAAAATTGACATAACTATGTTGTCCTATTATCCAATTCAAGTCCTTTGTTATTAATTTTATCATCACATTTTCAAGACATAGGATTTAGGTTGGATGTTTACCTACCCTTTGCGGTCTACATCAGGTCCTCGGGTGTTTTCAGTGCTTCGTGACCACTCCATCGAGTGAGTATTACATCCAATGGATGCATCTAGCCCTAATTTTCCCCTCTTTATGTTTCCAGTGTACTGATCTAATTTTTTTCCCTAACCTTTGTACTTTTACCACCACACTCTCGGTCCTCTCACTTTGACTTGGGTATAGTCAAAAGTAGCAAGGATCACAACCACACCCTTTGTCAGGTGTCTCCCCATCATCCCCTTTGATAAGGGTGAGCGGGCAATCGGAGGGAGACCTCACACCTGGATACAAAATGATGAACCTCACGTGTCTCCCTCGTCACCCAGACTCTCCATCTCGAGCCCCCTTCCTCCTCCAGGGATGCGCTTTTTAGACCCAATAGGCGCAATAAAGGAAAATGGTAGTTTTTTTGCACGAACTTAAAATGGCCATAACTGTTGAGTTGTTGCTATATTTTTCACAAACTTTATATCATTGCAAATTTCTTAACATCCTCTATGTAATGGGAATTTAATTTCTCAAATTTATTGAGGTTAAATATGTGAAAAATTGGAAAACATCTCCAACATGAAAATGTATAGTTCTAGGCCCAACCACCACAATTAATGAAAGTATGGTGCCCATTTCTTCTTCAAAAAGCTAGAGTACATGGGGGAAATGATTTTTAAGGATGCCCATGCCTTTTTAGTTAATTTAATGAAATTTTTTGGTGGGTGGGAATAGAAATATGAGTTTCTCTTCTTTATCTCTTTTCTCATCACTTCTATATATTATAAAATCTTATCATTTTGAGAGGGAGATATTCTGGGACACGAGGAAACTCTTGAAAAAATATTTATCAATTCCATTGAGTTTCAAGCCTTGACATGGACTCTCTAAATGTATTTTTCCTCTATTCCACATTTTTAATGGAATGTGTATATTATGGAGCAATAAAAATTGTGTATTGTGGTGTTCCTTCAACCCTTTCTAATTTTTCTTGCATTCCCTTGCCTCTCCTTTATTATTGTTCTATTTTGTGCATTTTTATTTCATTTACAGGTTTTTGATGTTTTATTTCATGGAGTGCAGATGCTTAACAAAGATATGGGTCTGTGTCACATTGGTTTGGCCTCTCTCAACTCCATTTTACTTCTCTATTCTCCCTCGTGGATGTCTCATTCCCTTTTCTCGGGTGCTATCACCTCTTTAGCTTAGGATTTCATTATTATGCATCTCTCTAACCTTTCTCTCTATCCCTAGTAAATTTTTTAAAGAGGTAGAAAATGTAACTATTAGATCTAACATTAGTGCATCACAAAAGCTAAAGAACATTGCAAGAAGCATAATTAACTAGATTTAAGCCATGATAAGTCAAATGACATGTGTAATGCCTCCTCTTATTATAAAAACTAATAATAAATAAAATAAGTAAATAAATTAAAAGGAATTAAAAATAAATAAATGAAAAATCCTATGATATCTATGGGGCGAGTTAGGGAATGGGGGCTCGAGCTCCATGTTTTTTTTATTGCCTTTTATTTTTTTTTGTTTTGTTTTTTCTTTGGCTTTGCTATTGGAGGTGAGTGCTGCCACCATGGGAGAGAGTGGGTTCTTTGATAGTTGTTGCAGTCAATGCAATGCCTGAAGGAACAGAGGTTTCATTTGGTGCTTTGGTCGTAGTTTTACACAAATCTATGTGTTTGGGTGCCATTTTGTCTTCTGCACAGAAATGCATCACCAAATGTCATCCCATGGAGTGCCATGTTTTCCTTTTGTGGCCTGTGCCAGCATCCTCCCAGCCTACGTCAAAACTCGAGCTCCTTTTCCTGCATGGACACCTAGCAAAGCACAAAAGGATAGAGGGGTTTTGTTAGATGTTGAAGTTGCAAATGCATTGGGGATGTTGTGGCAGTGTTTGACCAAATGAAAAAAAAAAAAATGAGCCTACTCCTGCGTGAATAAAAGAAAGAGAGGAATATTGCCAGATGTTGTAGTTACAACTGCCCTGGTAGACGTGTATGCACAAAATGGATGTGTAGAAAAGGCCTGTGATTTGTTTGGCAGAATGCCTCAAAGAAATGTGGTCTCATGGAGTGCCATGAGTGTAGGATATGCACAAAATGGATTTGTTAAAAAGGCGTTTGGATTGTTTGATAGAATGCCTCAAAGAGATGTGGTCTTATGGAACATACCCTGACCATGTAAGCTTCATTTTTTGTTTAATTAGCTTTTAGCCATGCAGGTTTAGTGCATGAGGGTTGTAAATACTTTGATGGCATGAGTGCCTCTTGTAGAATCATGCCTAGAATTAATCATTATGCTTGCTTGGTTTTTTTATGAGCACATGAGAATGTGCAAAATGTGGAAGCATGCGAACTGTTCGATAATGCCTGAAATAAATGTGCTTTATGGACTACAATGATGGCAGGATGTGCAAAAATGAGTTTGTTGAAAAGGCCTTGGGAAACTTTCAAGCAAATGCAATTGGTATGTGTTAAGCCAGACTCCATAACCTTTTTCTAGCATCCTCCCAGACTCTGTCAAAATGGGAGATTTAGAGCAGGCCTCAGACAACCATCAAGGCATAATGGTAGAGGATTTTTAGCTGTAAATGTGCTAGTAGACAAGTTTGCAAATTGTGGAAGCTTACACAAGGAAAGTCAACTATTTGAAAAAATGCCTAAAAGAAATGTTGTCTCATGGAATGCCAGGATTGCAAGATATACACATAATGGATCTGTTTAAAAGGTTTTAGAAATGCAAAAGAAACTATTTACTCTGTTGGAAAACTTCAAGTGATCGGGAAGTTGGTGTGACGTGGTGGAGGTTAGATCCAGGCTCGTGAACCGATTGGCAAAGTGCCCAAATGAGATGTTGAACCAAACCCTGCAGTTTCGATCGACTTCATTCCTAGGCATGGTTCACCTTCCCTCATCTTTCATAACTCTCATATTTTAGTTTTCATTTACAACTTAAAATAATTTTAAAATATCAAGATCTTAATACAGTTAATTGTTTATTTCAACTCATGCAAAAACAATGAAATGTCTTGTCGTTACTCACGATGCCAAAATAACTCGTTACATTAAAACATGAACTTCCACCCTCATTCTGAGGTGATTTAGAAAGCTTCCTACCTAGTTAGATCGCTACACTATTGGTATATCAACAAGATGAGTTTGACTTCCCAGTAATATTGTTGACCTTCTTCCTGTTAAATATTTAATTTTTACATTTTTTGGAGACTCATTAAGTACCCTTTGGAACTCTAAAAACGAGATGTTAGGTTTCATTTGTGTACCTTTTTATGTGAGGAGTCACCATGACATTTGGATTTACCTTGAATGAACATCTGTGGTCTTTTTGAAGATCTCATAGATCCTTGTTACACTTTGGTTTAAAACAAGAGAAAGTCACAAATCTAGAAAGTTTGCTTTCATTTTGAACCGCCATTTGAAACTGGATAGAGAAATTAATTCCCGTCTTCGTAAACCTCCGTGTTTATACTAGAAAATTTCATGGAACATTTCATTTAGGATAAATCACTTTTCGGGATAGTTTGGCAAAGCTATTTTGTCGACCTCCATCACAGCTTTAACGAGGCCAAACAGACCAATTTCAACTTGTTGCTCCGTAGAAAACTTGTTTCCATTTGAAAATGGTTTTCTAGTTCTCGATCCCATCGACTCTGATGAACTCTCCTTATATAGGGGAACTAGTATGAAGTGTCTTGTTACGTGTACATCCATCAAACGTCAGTTATGGATGTGGTTTTCTGGGCTCTCAAGCTAAATTTTGTTCATTTGCAACTAGGTCAACTACGACCAGTGGCCCCAGAGAACTCGGCCGCCAAACACAAACAATTTGCTCTTTCCCATTTCCGTCGATTGCTATGAACTCTTGGTATATCTAGGGACACATAAAAATTTGATCATGGTGTGCGTTCTCATCGAATGATAACTTTTGGAAGTGGTTTCTTCACCTCTCGAGCTAATTTTGAACATTTTGTAGCTAGTGAGAAAATGAAAAATAAAAATAGAAAGTTAGACCCCTCGTGGGGTTGCCAAACCACCCCGGGAACTTTTAACACATGAAAATAACTCATTTTAAACACTATAATGAAAATTGTTGTGTATTAGAACTTTTGATAAAATGGTTTTTTCTCACTCTACCCTACTCTTTCTCTCTCCTTGGTTTACAAAAAGGAGCAAAATGAAATGTAATGGATACATGTCTCTAAACCTTTCTTTTTCGATTTTAAATTTTTTATTATTATCATATGTAAATGGGAAACTGAAAAAAGATAATTATGTTAGATTAGGGTGGATGTCATGCCAATGCTTTATCATTGATATCTTCCTCACGTGGTTTTTGTAGGATGAAGGAATGATGACATAAAGGCATTGAGTAAATTCATTATTTATTTTTGGTAATATATTGAAATACTTATTGTTGAAATTGGTAGTATGTAAAAGTCACTAGATTAATAAATGCTTGAGAAATTGGTATTTATTTCATGGATGTTATTTTGATCCCAAAATTGTTATGGAAAAAGTGGAATACAAATGTCAAAAGGAATTGAAATTCATACCTTGTAGTGAAATTTCATTTTGCAATTATTTGTTTAACAATTGGTGTTGTGTTTCTTACCTTGAAAATGTAATAAAGGAACCTAACCACAACAATATACCCTAGTTCAAAATTTGTATATAACTAACCTGCCTATGTAAATCCCTTAGTGTAGAAAACTATGACCTTCATACGAACCTTTACACTCAATGGAACATCCTAGTTAGGCAAATAAGATCCCCTAAATGGGTTGATCTTCTTAGTAGGTACGTTTAGTGACATTGACATAATTAGAGATTGTGATATAGTTGTTCTATGTCTTGCATTCTTGTTAGTGAAATCTTTTGTCCCTCATAGATAAATGTCTTATCTTTGGCTAGTGACAATATAGTGCTTTGATCTGTTACGGAGGGTTTATAGGGCGGATATGTTTTGAATCTTATTCTAATCTATAATAGAGCATAAATCCCTAAGTGAAAAATTGGAATTAAACTAAACCCTAGTGGATTAGGATGTTAACTTGTGGGTAGAAAACTATAATTTAACTCCTTGCATATGAAATTGAGTTGAAAGATGTTGATTCTAGAGAACCTTAGAAATTGTAATCTTGTCCCTTAATCCCTTGTTATGTCATTTTATGGCATTAAGGAATAAAGAATATTTCTTATGCGGAATCATGCAATGCAAAGATATGGGATCTTCGTGAACATAGATCACTTGTGTTCATGTGTAGTTTATAATGCTCCTAGCCATGTACTTCCTTAAGATGTCAGACAAGTGCTTTCGTAACTCTTTTGTTTTGAGACGATGCTAAGAACGAGACCATAGTGCGATGTAAGAGCATGTCATATAAGATGAAAATAATATTGGAGATTAGGATTAAGGTATCTCTTAGAGTCCTTAAAACTTAATTAAACATTTTCATGCATTGCGAGAGAATATAAATTGCCTTGGTGTGACCAAACTTCGAGAAAACAAATGATATATAAATATAAATGTAAGTCAATAAGTTATTGAACTTTATTAACTATGGTATCAAAATAACTATTCCATGATTGATGGATGTTCTTGGGGAAAAAGCTATCTCGAATCTATGTCTTCCTTAATCCCAAGATTTCACATTGTCATCATGTAAATTCACTTGTGTAGCAAGGTTAAATTTTAAACATTGAATAAGCGTTTAGGAAGCAAAATCTTAACACAAGACTGAGAGAATTAGAATCTTGTAGGCAATTTGAAATATGGAAAATACTTATGTAAGTTATGAATATTGTCATAAGGGTAAAGAGAAAAATAAAATGGTTGAACAACAAGTGAAATGTGAAACGAATTTTCAAAATATGTAGGTGGAAAAAGGGAGAAATTTATGCTTGCATAATAATGTTATTGGATGTTTAATGTATCCTAGATGTAACCATAGTAATGATGTGTTGTGGGTTGTCAATCCTTAAGTCCCTTTTATTTTGGTTGTGTTATTTATAGCATTCATTCATTGGGGAAAATGTGGCATCGTCATGTATATGGTGTTATCATGTGTCTATGTGGGTCGATGAATTATGTAAGTGTCATATGTGTTATGGAGTTTTCCTTACTTGGAGCCTTATGGCGTTGTGTAGTGAGCAATGTAAGTCAAAAAAATTATCCTAGTATTTTACTGTTGTAATTATGTGTGTGAAATGTGGGCACTACATATGGTATCGTGAGTGGAGGTTCATGTTCTCAAACCTCTCGGATGGATTGGAGTTGTGATTATTCTGCATGATGGGTGTGGATACTTTGGAAGAATAATGTGATATATGTTGTTATGTGAACTATGTTGTAATTGTGAAATTTTGAACGCACATGTGGTGTATGTCACTTAGTGTGTATTTTTTCGTCATGTTGATGTGCTTGAGATGAGAGTATTGACTCTCCGTTTTGTGGATACAATGAGGACTCTATGTGTGATGTACTGCCTTGTTGTGTGTGAAAGGAATGATATTATGAATTACATAGTGTTGAAACATTTTGACCTTATGTGATGTGAAGATGTATTGATGTATTACATGACAAAATTGATGTAAAGTGAATGGAAGTTTATCATGATGTCATCACCGTATTGTGATTAGTTGTGTGCATCGACGTGTTGTATTGCAATGGACTATATGTTGTAATGTTAGACATTGTGTTCATCATACTTATGATTTTTGTAATATGTAATGATTTACATCAAGATTTGGGGGCATATGGTGAGAGTATGATCCCTATGGTATAGTGTTTGCACTCCTTCTGAGAATGTGGAAATGTGGTGTACCGTAATCCATGAAAGTAGTGATTGTGTTATACCCTCGTATATAATACCATGCGTAAGAAATTATGGTTAATGTGCATGAATCACCATTGTGTTAGTGATGTAGCTATGTGTATGTTGTGAACCTTACACTAGAAAACCCTAAGGGGAGAAACTGTCAAGAGTGTATGTGTGGAGAGAGGAGGCATGGACCAGGTTTTCATAATCTTGAGCCGAGTACGAGTGAGGAAGTGGAGTCTTATATAGACTAAAAACCCACTTCTATCTATTTAGTATACTTCAAGCTTGCTCAGTATATTATGGGTACGCACCACCTTAGGCTTAACTTATGCAACTAGAGTTCCCTTCTCTTTCCTATTGGATTGTTCATTGAATAATCCTATGTGATTTTGACTATGTTGATCCTTGTGGGAGTATGGAGGAATGATTCAGCAGAGATGATGACAGTTACATTATTTGATATACTCATTTCTGGTTACATGTATATTTTTATGAGCTGAGGCTCGATGTCTAAGTGCGAGCAACTCGATGAGTACCCCTTTTGTGGCGGTATGAGGCCACCTAGTGATTGTGCTATGCTATTTTCTCATTACGTATTTTATTCGTAAATTAATCTGTCTCTTTTAGCTAGAACCAGTTGTTTTCTTGATTGACATGTTCTTATATTTTGGGCATTTATTTGATTGTTGCATTAACAGTTGGATTTTACACTAACCATGGCTAATTAGCCATTTGTTTTTCTTAGTTTTAAAACTTTATTTTCATATTTAAAAGTTTTGTAGCCTAGCCCAAGGCTTTTGATTTTTCCACTTGGCATTTGAATGGATTGTTATGCTAGTTCTAATGTTATAATGTGTTGGAATAGGGTCATGGGATTAACCATGGAGTGGTTGAACCTATGGACCCACTTCGTTGTATGGGGGTATGCCCCAAGGAGTTACAGATAACTAGCGGGTTGTTGAACCATGAGTTATTATGTCACTTGGGTTGGGGGTGACAGGGCTCTATGTGCCCAGGGCCATAGGGTGACCTGACCTCATTAAAAGGAGAAAGGAGACGGGCCTCTATGGTTGAGTGACTTGTTATTCTTTATGGCACTCTATGGTGGAGTGACCTAATATTCTTGATGGGGCTCTATGGTTGAGTGACCCGAATTGGTTCTGGCACTATGTTTCTTCCTCTTGGGAGGTATATGGAGATTATCTGGTGATGCTTTAGGGAGGTATATAGAGTCATATTCTATTTCTTTTGGAGATATCTGGAGTTTTTTCGTGATGCCTTATAATTTGTGGAGATTGGTGTAGTGAATTATGTATACATGTGTGAGTCTTTTTGACATCTTGTTATGTATGAGGCTTGAATCTCCTCTTAGTTGGTATGGACTATTGGATATTGTCTTAGAACTATGTTAGTGCGATCATGGATTTTTTTTTGGGCTTGTGATACCCATTTTATATGTATCACCGTGTTGATTTTGTTTGTCAATCATATGTGTGTACTAGATCTATGTCTAGGACGTAATTGTTGGAAATTAATTGTTATGTGGTCTACTTGTTTTCATTCCATGGTTTTGTGAAACCATTGTGATGGGGTACGGTCATGAAAGTATGTCAAAGTATTCTTGTGAAAATTTTAGTGTTGTGTATGACCCTGGTAGGGTGTTGTGACTGTAGTTCATGATGGGAACCCATAGGAAGGAATAAACTGAAATTCTATAAAGATGAAATTCTAAAGGACTTGGATTAAGAATAATGTTAATAGAAGAGATTAATGAAATAAAAAATAAGAGAGAAGTGCCAATATTCACAAAAACTTGAAATTTAAAATTTCTACCTGATGTTCCTAGGCCCACCCTGTAACTGTGATTTTGTGTCTAAAATCTTAACCTTAGAGTGTAACTTGGCCACATTCGTCCTTTTTTACGTACCTTTTCTCTTTCTTCATTGTATGTCGGATTGAGGATGATACTTTATTAAGGGGAGGAGAATGTAATGCCTCCTCTTATTATAAAAAAATAATAATAAATAAAATAAGTAAATAAATTAAAAGGAACTAAAAATAAATAAATGAAAAAAGCCCGTGATATCTATGGGGTGAGTTATGGCATGGGGGCTCAAGCTCCATGTTTTTTTATTGCCTTTTTTTTTGTTTTTTTGTTTATTTGGCTTTGCTATTAGAGGTGAGTGCCGCTACCATGGGAGAGAGTGGGTTCTTTGATAGTTGTTGCATCGCAATTCTGAAGGAATATAGGATTCATTTGGTGCTTTGGTCGTAGTTTTACACAAATCTATGTTTTTGGGTGTCATTTTGTCTTCTCGCACATAAATGCATCACCAAATTTCATCCCATGGAGTGCCATGTTTTCCTTTTGCAGCTTGTGCCAACATCCTCCTAGCCTGCATCAAAACTTGAGCTCCTTTTCCTGCATGTACACCTAGCAAAGCACAAAATGATAGAGGAGTTTTATCAGATGTTGAAGCTGCAAATGCATTGGGGACATTGTGGTAGTGTTTGACCAAATGAAAAAGAAAGAAAAAAACAATCTTACTCCTGCGTGAATAAAAGAAAGAGAGGAATATTGTCAGATGTTGTAGTTACAACTACCCTGGTAGACGTGTATGCACAAAATGGATGTGTAGAAAAGGCTCGTGATCTGTTTGGCGCGTAAATGCCTTAAAGAAATGCGGTCTCATGGAGTGCCATGAGTTCAAGATATGCACAAAATGGATTTGTTAAAAAGGCGTTTGGATTGTTTAACAGAATTCCTCAAAGAGATGTGGTCTTATGGAACATACCCCGACCCTATAAGCTTTATTTTTGTTTAATTATCTTTCATCCATGCAGTTCGGTGCATAAGGGTTGTAAATAATTCGATGGCATGAGTGCCTCTTTTAGAATCATGAATAGAATTAATCATTATGCTTGCTTGGTTTTTTTATGAGCACATGAGAATGTGGAAAATGTGGAAGCATGTGACATGTTCAACAATGCCTGAAAGAAATGTGCTTTATGGACTGCAATGATGGTAGGATGTGCAAAACAATGAGTTTGTTGAAAAGGCCTTCGGAAACTTTCAAGCAAATGCAATTGGTACGTGTTAAGCCAGACTCCACAACCTTTTTCCAGCATCCTCCTAGCCTCTGTCAAAATGGGAGCTTTAGAGTAGGCCTCGAGACAACCGTCAAGGCATAATGGTAGAGGATTTTTAGTTGCAAATGTGCTAGTAGACAAGTTTGCAAATTGCGAGAAGCTTACACAAGGCAAGTCAATTGTTTGACAAAACACCTCAAAGAAATGTTGTCTCATGGAATGCCAGGATTGCAAGATATGCACATAATGGATCTATTTAAAAGGTTTTAGAAACACACAAGCAACTACTTACTCTGTTGGAAAACTTCAAGTGATCGGGAAGTTGGTGTGATGTGGTGGAGGTTAGATCCAGGCTCGTGAACTGGTTGGCGAAGTGCCAAGTGAGATGTTGAACCGAACCTGCAGCTTCGATCAACTTCATTCCTAGGCATGGTTCACCTTCCCTCATATTTCATAACACTCATATTTTATTTTTCATTTACAATTTAAAATAATTTTAAAATATCAAGATCTTAATACAGTTAATTGTTTATCCTAACTCATGTAAAAAACAATGAAATCTCTTGTCGTTACTCACGATGCCAAAATAAATCGTTACATTAAAACATGAACTTCCACCCTCATTCTGAGGTGATTTAGAAAGCTTCCTACCTAGTTATATCACTACACTATTGGTATATCGACAAGACGAGTATGACTTCCTAGTAATATTGTTGACCTTCTTCCTATTAAATAGTTAATTTTTGCATTTTTCGGAGACTCATTAAGTACCCTTCAAACTCTGAAAACGAGATGTTAGGTTTCATTTGTGTACCTTGTTATGTGAGGAGTCACCATGACATCTGGATTTACCCCGAACGAACATATGTGATCTTTTTGACACTCTCATAGAGCCCTGTTACACGGGTTTACAGCAGTAGAAAGCTGTCAAATCTAGAAAGTTGGCTTTCGTTTTGAACCGCCATTTGAAACCTAGATAGAGAAATTACTTCCCGTATTCACAAACCTCTAGTGTTTATACTAGACAATTGCATGGAACATTCAGTTTAGGAAAAATCACTTTTCAGGATAGTTTGGAAAAGCTATTTTGTAGGCCTCTCGATCATAATTTGACGAGGTCAAACAAGACCAATTTCAACTTGTCACTCCAGAAAACTTGTTGCCATTTGAAAATGGTTTTCTAGTTCTCAGTCCCGTCGACTCTGATGAAGTCTCCTTATATAAGGGAACTAGTAGGAAGTGTCTCGTTGAGTGTGCATCCATCAAACATTAGTTATGGACATGGTTTTCTAGGCCCTCAAGCTAAATTTTGTTCATTTGTAACTGGGTCAACTACGATCGGTGGCCGCGGAGAACTAGCTGCCAAACTCAAACTGTTCTATCTTTCCCATTTCCGTCGCTTTTATGAACTCTTGGTATATCCGGGGACACATAAAAAGTTCATTGTGGTGTGCATTCTCATCAAAAGATAACTTTTGGAAGTCGTTTCTTAGCCTTTGAGCCCGTTTTGAATGTGTTGTAGCTAGTGAGAAAATGAGAAAAAATAGAAAGTCATGGGACCCTCGTAGGGTGCCAAACCACCCCGGGAACTTTTAACACATGAAAATAACTTTTTAAAACACTATAATGAAACTTGTTGTGTGTATTAGAACTTTTGACAAAACGGTGTTTTCTCTCTCTACCCTTCTTTTTCTCTCTCCTAGGTTTACAAAAAGGAGCAAAATGAAATGTAATGGATACATGTCTCTAAACCTTTCTTTTCGATTTCAAATTTGTTATTGTTATCATATGTAAATGGAAAACTTCAAAAAGATAATTATGTTAGATTAGGGTGGATGCCATCCTAGCGATTTATTGCTGATATCTTGCTCATGTGGTTTTTGCAGGATGAAAGAATGATGACGTAAAGGTGTTGAGTAAATTCATTGTTTATTTTTGGTAATATATTGAAAGACTTATTGTTGAAATTGGTAGTATGTAAAATTTGCTAGATTAATAAATGCTTGAGAAATTGGTATTTCTTTCATGGATGTTATTTTGATCCCAAAATTGTTATGGTAAAAGTGGAATACAAATGTCAAAAGGAATTGAAATTAATACCTTGTAGTGAACTTTCATTGTGCAATTATTTGTTTAACAATTGGTGTTGTGTTTCTTACCTTGAAAATGTAATAAAGGAACCTAGCCACAACAGTCAACCCTAGTTCAAAATTTGTATATAACTAACTTGCCTATGTAAATCCCTTAGTGTAGAAAACTGTGACCTTCAAACGAACCTTTACACTCAATGGAACATCCTAGTTTAGGAAAATAAGATCCCTTGAATGGGTTGATCTTCTTAGTAGGTACGTTTAGTGACATCGACATAATTAGAGATCATGATATAGTTGTTCTATGTCTGGCATTCTTGTTAGTGAACTCTTTTGTCCCTCATAGATAAATGTCTTATCTTTTACTAGTGATAATATAGTGCTTTGATCTGATATTACGAAGGGTTTTAGGGAGGATATGTTTTGAATCTTATTCTAATCTGTAATAGAGCATAAATCCCTAAGTGAAAAATGGGAATTAAACTAAACCCTAGTGGATTAGGATGTTAACTTGTGGGTAGAAAACTATAATTTAACTCCTTGCATATGAAATTGAGTTGAAAGATGTTGATTCTAGAGAACCTTAGAAATTGTAATCTTGTCCCTTAATCCCTTGTTATGTCATTTTATGGCATTAAGGAATAAATAATATTTCTTATGCGGAATCGTGCAATGCAAAGATATGGGATCTTCATGAACATAGATCACTTGTGTTCATGTGTAGTTTATAATTCTCCTAGCCATGTACTTCCTTAAGATGTAAGACAAGTGCTTTCGTAACTCTTTTGTTTTGAGACGATGCTAAGAACAAGACCATAGTGTGATGTAAGAGCATGTCATATAAGATGAAAAAATATTGGAGATTAGGATTAAGGTCACTCTTGGAGTCCTTATAACTTAATTAAACATTTTCATGCATTGCAAAGAATATAAATTGCCTTGGTGTGACCAAACTTCGAGAAAACAAAAGATATATAAATATAAATGGAAGTCAATAAGTTATTGAACTTTATTAACTATGGTAGCGAAATAACTATTCCGTGATCGATGGATGTTCTTGGGGAAAAAGCTATCTCGAATCTATGTCTTCCTTAATCCCAAGATTTCACCTTGTCATCACGTTAATTCACTTGTGTAGCAAGGTTAAATTTTAAACATTGAATAAGCATTTGGGAAGAAAAATCTTAACATAAGAATGAGAGAATTAGAATCTTGTAGGAAATTTGAAATATGGAAAATACTTATGTAAGTTATGAAGATTGTCATAAGGGTAAAGAGCAAAATTAAATGGTTGAACAACAAGTGAAATGTGAAATGAATTTTCAAAATATGTAGGTGGAAAGAGGGAGAAAATTATGCTTGCATAATAATGTTATTAGATGTTTAACGTATCCTAGATGTAACCATGGTAATGATGTGTTGTGGGTTGTCAATCCTTAAGTCCCTTTTATTGTGGTTGTGTTATTTCTAGCATTCGTTCATTAGGGAAAATGTGGCATTGTCATGTATATGGTGTTATCATGTGTCTACGTGGGTCGATGACTTATGTAAGTGTCGTATGTGTTATGGAGTTTTCCTTACTTGGAGCCTTGTGGCGTTGTGTAGTGAGCAATGTAAGTCAAAAAAAAATTATCCTAGTATTTTACTATTGTAATTGTGTGTGTAAAATGTGGGCACTACATATGATATCAGAGCAAAGGTTCATCCTCTAGAAGCTCTAGGATGGATTGGAGTTGTGATGATTCTGCATGATGGGGGTGGACACTGGAAGAGTAATGTGATATATGTTGTTATGTGAACTATGTCCTAATTGTGAAATTTTGAATGCACATGTGGTGTATGTCACTTCATGCATATTTTTGGTCATGTTGATGTGCTTGAGATGAGAGTATTGACTCTCCTTTTTGTGGATCTAATGAGGACTCCATGTGTGATGTACTTTGCCTTGTTGTGTGTGAAGGGATTGATATTGTGAATTACAAAGTGTTGAAACATTTTGACCTTATGTGATGTGAAGATGGATTGATGTATTGAATGACAAAATTGATGTAAAGTGAATGGAATTTTATCATGATGTCATCACCGTATTGTGATTAATTGTGTGCATCGACGCGTCTTTGTATTGCAATGGACTATATGTTGTAATGTTAGACATTGTGTTCATCATACTTATGATTTATGTAATATGTAATGATTTACGTCAAGATTTGGGGGCATATGGTGAGCATATGATCCCTATGGTATAGTGTTTGCACTCCCGTTACAGAATGTGGAAATGTGGTGTACCGTAATCCATGAAAGTAGTGATTGTGTTATACCCTGTATATAATACCATGCGTAAGACGTTATGGTTAATGTGCATGAATCACCATTGTGTTAGTTATGTAGCTATGTGTATGTTGTGAACCTTACACTAGATGACCCTAAGGGAGAAACTGTCAAGAGTGTATGTGTGGAGAGAGGAGGCATGGACTAGGTTTTCGTAATCTTGAGCTAAGTACGAGTGAGGAAGTGGAGTCTTATATAGACTAAAAATCCACTTTTTTATCTATTTAGTATACTTCGAGCTTTCTCAGTATATTGTGGGTGTGCACCACCTTAGGCTCAACTTATGCAACTAGAGTTCCCTACTCTTTCCTATTGGATTGTTCATTGAATAATCCTATGTGATTTTGGCTATGTTGATCCTTGTGGGAGTATGGAGGAATGATTCAGCAGAGATGATGATAGTTACATTATTTGATATACTCATTTCTGGTTACATGTATATTTTTATGAGCTGAGGCTCGATGTCCGAGTGCTAGCAACTCGATGAGTACCCCTTTGGTGGCGGTATGAGGCCACATAGTGATTGTGATGTGCTATTTTCTCATTACGTATTTTATTCGTAAATTAATCTTTCTCTTTTAGCTAGAACCAGTTGTTTTCTTGATTGACATGTTCTTATATTTTGGGCATTTATTTGATTGTTGCATTAACATTAGATTTTACACTAACCATGGCTAATTAGCCATTTGTTTTTCTTAGTTTTAAAACTTTCTTTTCATATTTAAAAGTTTTGTAGCCTTGCCCAAGGCTTTTGATTTTGCCACTTGGCATTTGAATGGATTGTTATGCTTGTTCTAATGTCGTAATGTGTTAGATTAGGGTCATGGGATTAACCATGGAGTGGTTGAACCTATGCTCCCACTTCGTTGTATGGGGGTATGCCCCAAGGAGTTATAGATAACTAGTGGGTTGTTGAACCATGAGTTATTATGTCACTTGGGTTGGGGGTGATGGGGCTCTATGTGTCCAGGGCCATAGGTTGACCGGAACTCATTAAAAGGAGAAAGGAGATGGGCCTCTATTGGTGAGTGACATGTTATTCTTTATGTTACTCTATGGTGGAGTGACCTGATATTCTTGATGGGGCTTTATGGTTGAGTGACCTGACTTGGTTCTGGCACTATGTTTCTTCCTCTTGGGAGGTATATGGAGATTATCTGGTGATGCTTTGGGGAGGTATATGGAGTCGTATTCTACTACTTTTGGAGATATTTGGAGTTGTTTCGTGATGCCTTGTGATGTGTGGAGATTGGTATAGTGAGTTATGTATACCTGTGTGAGTCTTTTTGACACCTTGTTATGTATGAGGCTTGACTCTCCTCTTGGTTGGTATGGACTATTGGATATTGTCTTGGCACTATGTTGGTGTAGTCATGGATTTTTGGGGCTTGTGATACCCGTTGTATATGTATCAATGTGTTGATTCGTTTGTCAGTCATATGTGTGTACTAGATCTATGTCTAGGACGTAATTGTTGGAAATTAATTGCTATGTGGTTTACTTATTGTCATTCCATGGTTTGGTGAAACCCTTATGATGGGGTACAAGATAATGAAAGTATGTCAAAGTATGCTTGTGAAAATTTTAGTGTTGTGTTGACCTTGGTAGGGTGTTGTGACTATAGTTCATGATGGGAACCCACAAGAAGGAATAAACTAAAATTCTACAAAGATGAAATTCTAAAGGATTTGGATTAAGAATAATGTTAATAGAAGAGATTAATGAAATAATGAATAAGAGAGAAGTGCTAATATTCACGTAAACTTGAAATTTAAAATTTCTACCGATGTTCCTTGGCCCACCCCGTAACCATGATTTTGTGTCTGAAATATTAACCTTAGAGCGTACCTTCGCCACATTCGTCCCTTGTTGTGTACCTTTTCTCTTTCTTCATTGTATGTCGCAGGGAGGACAATGTTTTCTTAAGGGGAGAGATGTAATGCCTCTTCTTATTATAAAAATAATAATAAATAAAATAAGTAAATAAATTAAAAGGAATTAAAAATAAATAAATGAAAAAAGCCCGTGATATCTATGGGGCGAGTTAGGGCATGGGGGCTCGAGCTCCATGTTTTTTATTGCCTTTTGTTTTTTTCTTGTTTTGTTTTTCTTTGTCTTTGCTATTGGAGGTGAGCGCTACTGCCATGGGAGAGAGTGGGTTCTTTGATAGTTGTTGTAGTCGTAATGCTTGAAGGAACAAAGGTTTCATTTGGTGCTTTGGTCGTAGTTTTACACAAATCTATGTGTTTGGGCGTCATTTTATCTTCTGCATAGAAATGCATCACCAAATGTCATCCCATGGAGTGCCATGTTTTCCTTTTACAGACTTGTGCCAACATCCTCCCACTGGGTCAAAACTTGAACTCCTTTTCTTGCATGTACACCTAGGAAAGCAAAAAATGATAGAGGAGTTTTGTTAGATGTTGAAGTTGCAAATGCATTAGGGGGTCTTTGTGGCGTTGTTTGACCAAATGAAAAAGAAAAAAAAACAAGCCTACTCCCGCATGAATAAAAGAAAGAGAGGAATATTGTTAGATGTTGTAATTCAACTCGCCCTTGCCCAGTAGACGTGTATGCACAAAATGGATGTGTAGAAAAGGCCTGTGATCTGTTTGGTAGAATGCCTCAAAGAAATGTGGTCTCATGGAGTGCCATGAGTGCAGGATATGCACAAAATGAATTTTTAAAAAGGCATTTAGATTGTTTGTAAATGCTTGAAAGAGATGTGGTCTTATGGAACATAACCTGACCCTATAATCTTTATTTTTGTTTAATTAGCTTTCACCATGCAGGTTCAAAGGTGCATGAGGGTTGTAAATACTTTTATGGCATGAGTGTCTCTTGTAGAATCATGCCTAGAATTAATCATTATGCTTGCTTGGTTTTTTTTATGAGCACATGAGAATGTGTAAAATGTGGAAGCATGCAAACTATTTGACAATTCTTGAAAGAAATGTGCTTTATGGGCTGCAATGATGGCATCTCAGTAAAAATGAGTTTGTTGAAAAGGCCTTGGGAAACTTTGAAGCAAATGTATATGGTACGTGTTAAGCCAGACTCCACAACCTTTTTCCAGCCTCCTCCCAACCTCTGTCAAAATGGGAGCTTTAGAGTAGGCCTCAAACAACCATCAAGGCATAATGGTAGAGGATTTTTAGTTGCAAATGCGCTAGTAGACAAGTTTGTAAATTGTGGAAGCTTACACAAGGCAAGTCAACTGTTTGACAAAACGCCTCAAAGAAATGTTGTCTCATGGAATGCCAGGATTGCAAGATATGCACATAATGGATCTGTTTAAAAGGTTTTAGAAATGCACAAGCAACTACTTACTCTGTTGGAAAACTTCAAGTGATCGGGAAGTTGGTGTGACATGGTGGAGGTTAGATCCAGGCTCATGAACTGGTTGGTGAAGTGCCCAAGCGAGATGTTGAACCAAACCCCACAGTTTCGATCGACTTCATTTCTAAGCATGGTTCACCTTCCCTCATCTTTCATAACTCTCGTATTTTATTTTTCATTTACAACTTAAAATAATTTTAAAATATCAAGATCTTAATACAGTTAATTGTTTATTTCAACTCGTGCAAAAAAAATGAAATGTCTTGTCGTTACTCACGATGCCAAAATAACTCGTTACATTAAAACATGAACTTCCGCCCTCATTCTGAGGTGATTTAGAAAGCTTCCTACCTAGTTAGATTGCTACACTATTGGTATATCGACAAGATGAGTTTGACTTCCCAGTAATATTGTTGACCTTCTTCCTGTTAAATAGTTAATTTTTGCATTTTTCGGAGACTCATTAAGTACCCTTCGGAACTCTGAAAACGAGATGTTAGGTTTCATTTGTGTACCTTGTTATGTGAGGAGTCACCATGACATCTAGATTTACCCCAAACAAACATCTTTGATCTTTTGACGCTCTCATAGGAGCCCTGTTACACCGGCTTTATTTACTGTAGTAGAAAGCTATCAAATCTAGAAATTTTGCTTTCATTTTGAACCACCATTTGAAACCTAGATAGAGAAATTAATTCCCGTCTTCGCAAACCTCTATTGTTTATACTAGAAAATTCCATGGAACATTCAGCTTTTGGAAAAATTACTTTTCGGATAGTTTGGTAAATATATTTTGTAGGCCTCTCGGTCACGCTTTATGAGGCCAAATAGGACCAATTTCGACTTGTCACTCCAGAAAACTTGTCGCCATTTGAAAATGGTTTTCTAGTTCTCAGTCCCGTCAACTCTGATGAATTCTCCTTATATAGGGGAACTAGTAGGAAGTGTCTCATTTCATGTGCATCCATCAAACGTCAGCTATGGATGTGGTTTTCTAGGCCCTTGAGCTAAAATTTGTTCATTTGCAACTGGGTCAACTATGATCGGTGGCCCCAAAGAACTGGCCGCCAAACATAAATTGTTTGCTCTTTCCCATTTCCGTCAGTTGCTATGAACTCTTGGTATATCTGGGGACACGTAGAAATTTGATCATGGTGTGCGTTCTCATTGAAAGATAACTTTTGGAAGTGGTTTCTTAGCCTCTAAGATCGTTTTGAACGCTTTTATAGCTAGTGAGAAAATGAAAAAAATAAAAGTCATGGGACCCTCGTAGGGTTGCCAAACCACCACAGGAACTTTTAACACATGAAAATAACTATTTAAAACACTATGATGAAACTTGTTGTGTGTATTAGAAATTTTGAAAAAATGGTGCTTTCTCTCTCTATCCTACTCTTTCGATTTCAAATTTGTTATTATTATCATATGTAAATGGGAAACTTCAAAAGATAATTATCTTAGATTATGGTGGATGCCATGCCAACGATTTATCATTGATATCTTTCTCACATGGTTTTTACAGGATGAAAGAATGATGACATAAAGGCGTTGAGTAAATTCATTGTTTATTTTTGGTAATATATTGAAAGAATTATTGTTGGAATTGGTAGTATGTAAAAGTCGCTAGATTAATAAATGCTTGAGAAATTGGTATTTCTTTCATGGATGTTATTTTGATCCCAAAATTGTTATGGTAAAAGTGGAAAACAAATGTCAAAAGGAATTGAAATTCATACCTTGTGAACTTTCATTTTGTAATTATTTGTTTAAAAATTGGTGTTGTGTTTCTTACCTTGAAAATGTAATAAAGGAACCTAACCACAATAGTCAACCCTAGTTCAAAATTTGTATATAACTAACCTGCCTATGTAAATCCCTTAGTGTAGAAAACTGTGACCTTCAAACGAACCTTTACACTTGATGGAACATCCTAGTTAGGAAAATAAGATCCCCTGAATGGGTTGATCTTCTTAGTAGGTATGTTTAGTGACATTAACATAATTAGAGATCGTGATATAGTTGTTCTATGTCTGGCATTCTTGTTAGTGAACTCTTTTGTCCCTCGTAGATAAATGTCTTATCTTTGGCTAGTGACAATATAGTGCTTTGATCTGTTATGGAGGGTTTATAGGGTGGATATGTTTTGAATCTTATTCTAATCTATAATAGAGCGTAAAGCCCTAAGTGAAAAATTGGAATTAAACTAAACCCTAGTGGATTAGGATGTTAACTTGTGGGTAGAAAACTATAATTTAACTCCTTGCATATGAAATTGAGTTGAAAGATGTTGATTCTAGAGAACCTTAGAAATTGTAATCTTGTCCCTTAATCCCTTGTTATGTCATTTTATGGCATTAAGGAATAAAGAATATTTCTTATGCGGAATCATGCAATGCAAAGATATGGGATCTTCGTGAACATAGATCACTTGTGTTCATGTGTAGTTTATAATGCTCCTAGCCATGTACTTCCTTAAGATGTCAGACAAGTGCTTTCGTAACTCTTTTGTTTTGAGATGATGCTAAGAATGAGACCATAGTGCGATGTAAGAGCATGTCATATAAGATGAAAACGAGATTGGAGATTAGGATTAAGGTCACTCTTGGAGTCCTTATAACTTAATTAAACATTTTCATGCATTGCAAAGAATATAAATTGCCTTGGTGTGACCAAACTTCGAGAAAACAAAAGATATATAAATATAAATGGAAGTCAATAAGTTATTGAACTTTAACAACTATGGTAGTGAAATAAATATTCCGTGATTGATGGATGTTCTTGGGGAAAAAGCTATCTCAAATCCATGTCTTCCTTAATCCCAAGATTTCACCTTGTCATCACGTTAATTCACTTGTGTAGCAAGGTTAAATTCTAAACATTGAATAAGCGTTTGGGAAGCAAAATCTTAACATAAGAATGAGAGAATTAGAATCTTGTAGGCAATTTGAAATATGGAAAATACTTATGTAAGTTATGAAGATTGTCATAAGGGTAAAGAGAAAAATTAAATGGTTGAACAACAAGTGAAATGTGAAACAAATTTTCAAAATATGTAGGTGGAAAGAGGGAGAAAATTATGCTTACATAATAATGTTATTGGATGTTTAACGTATCCTAGATGTAACCATGGTAATGATGTGTTGTGGGTTGTCAATCCTTAAGTCCCTTTTATTGTGGTTGTGTTATTTCTAGCATTCGTTCATTGGGGAAAATGTGGCATCATCATGTATATGGTGTTATCATGTGTCTACGTGGGTCGATGACTTATGTAAGTGTCATATGTGTTATGGATTTTTCCTTACTTGGAGCCTTATGGCGTTGTGTAGTGAGCAATGTAAGTCAAAAATAAAATTATCCTTGTATTTTTTTACTTTTGTAATTGTGTGTATAAAATGTGGACACTACAACGCAAGGGTTTCAACCCTTAAGAAAAATATACGATTAAACCCAAAGATATATTGATTTAACATAGTTCAAGTAGCCACATTACAGTAAAAGGGTCATCTTAGACCATATACAATAAATGACAGGGACCTAACTCTCGCAAGTCCTTCCCCATATGAGATCCTAACTATACTTTTCCCATTTTAACCCTTATTATAGATCCTAGTGCCATACAAAGGTTTATGGCATCCCTTACAACCCTTAGCACTATGTGCTCTAAACCCTAGCAATCTCGCAACACATAGTTTCTCTCGCTTCTTATTCTTTATTCATTCCCTATATCTCCCATCATCTCTTGCATTCTATTTTTTTCTATCTCTTTATCCCTCTTCTATCTTCTCCTCTATATTCTTTGTGTCTCTTTTTGTCTTTAGCTCAGCATCTCTCTTTATAGGATTAGCACTCACTACCAAGCCTTCTCTCCTAGACATATCGCATGCAAAGTGTCGATGTGGTCCTACATTGGTGAATGCTTATCCTTTTACAAACCCTTCACTCTCCACAATGATGTCTTATGGGAATATTCCCTACATGGAATATCCTTTTCTTGACCTCCAAGGTTCTAGGCTAGCACCTTATCCATTCATCATGCCTAGTCAGGTCTTCACGTTTTTCCTCAAGTGCCTCTAGAATGCCAAATATGGCTAAGTCCTTTAAACCCGTGTTCTACTTCCCGTACGCGCCTTGGTTTCACTTAAACCCTTCTTAAACCCCTTTTTCTTGCACACTTTCCCCTGAGTTCCCTTCTTCTCATTGGTCATGCACGCGCACCCTTTGGTACTTAGCCAATATTTTAGGGCCCAACATCACCCCACACTAAGTGTGTTCTCCATCCTCAGAAACATCTTACTTCTCCAAAGAATAAAGAATAGTGGGACAGGGAAAATATGAATAAAGAATGAAATAATGGAATAATTTGCTATTGTTATAGCAAGAGTGGGAATTCTTTCTTTACTATTGCTTTAATATTTTCCCAAGCAACCACCTCACTCTGTGCTTGTTGAAGTAGGTCAGCCACTAGAGCGCTCACCTCATAGAAACTCACTATGTCACTCTTAGAATTCAGCGAGTCTACAATTCCTTTTAACCTCTTACTAAGATCATCCAATGCGTCCATTCTATGGGTGACTTGGGGATATAGTTCCTTAAGCTGATTATTAATCAAACCCCACAAGCTCTTGATTGCTTCCAGTTTTTTCTCAACTTCAGCTAGGATATTATCCCACTCCGCCATATTTACTTTTTTATTTTATTGAAACTCCTTCGTATATGCCTCTTGTGTAAACTAGTATGCTTGTTACCCTATCTCTCTCATCAAGCTGAAATTATCACAAAAACCTCATCTATTTGCATGACGGTATTCACACTAGATAGGATCCTGGAATACTAAGTAATTATATCCCTGATATTCATTTTCTCTTCCTCCTTTTGTCATGTCAATGACTCTTTTGCTAATTCTAATATGAGCGGAAGCCTCTCCATGGTGAAGATGCAGTCAAGTCTTCCAAGCATTGCATAGTCAACTTGAATTTTTCTCCGGTGAGGCCATGTCTCGAGTGCCTTAAGATTATGGTGTCTGAAATAGTTTCTATATTCTTATGGATCTCTTACACCTTTGCCTTCTCCTCCCTTAATTCGCACCTTAATTGTGTGCTGATCAACTCCTCTTACTTTAGCTCCTTGTCCTTTTCAATGATCTCTTGATTTTTTTTCAAGCTCTTCTTCCAGAACCCTTACTCTTTCATTTATCCTGAAGAGCCTTGCCTCAACCTCCACTGATACCTTGTTAAGTGCATTAAAAATTTTCTCATCTGATAGTTTTTGAGCATTCACCAGAGGGTTTACTCCCTTGGTATCCGATATCTTCATCAATGCCCCATGGTTGACCTCAAATTCAGGCTCATCAATGTGGGACTCAAAATCCCAAGACAACATCTTCCTTATGTATGGGTACGCACCATATTCATCAAAAGAAGACCATGCAAGGAGTTGGTTTGAAGGTATGGTACTTTAGAAACATGCACGTGGTACCTTACTTTGATCATTGATGTAGGCCATCGTTTGTTCCTAGGCCACTACCATACCATTCCCTCATGTGTGTTCTCGCCTTTGGGAAGCTTATCGCCTGTTGTATATATCTTCCCCCCGGGTAGATATAGACAAGAAGAAGAATGGAGAAATAAAAGAAGCTCAGATCCTTGACATTCATCGCCCTTGGCACACAGAAATGGCGCACAACACAGACTGTCGACACTGGAAAAGTTGCGCCCTTGGCGCATGTAAATGGCGCACAACACGCATCGCCGACCGGCTGCATCGCCGACAAGTTGCGCCCGCTTGGCGCATGCACGTATGGCGCACAACACAGATCGCCGACACAGAAAAGTTGTGCCCTTGGCACACGTAAATGGCGCACAACATGCATCGCCGACACTGCATGCCGACACAGAAAAGTTGCGCCCTTGGCGCACGGAAATGGCGCACAACACAGACTGTCGACATAGGAAACGGTGCGCCCTTGGCGCATGTGAATGGCGCACAACACGGATCGCCGACACAGAGAAAAGTTGCGCCTTGCGCATGAAAATGGCGCACAACACAAAATGTTGACACAGGGAAAAGTTGCGCCCTTGGCACACGAAATGGTGCACAACATGATCGTCGACATCGGAAAAGTTGCGCCCTTGGCGCACAGAAATGGTGCACAACACAGACTGTCGACACGGGAAAACGGTGCGCCCAAGGCGCACAGAAGCGGCGCACGACACAGAGTGTCGACAATGGAAAATTTGCACCCTTGGTGCACATAAAGGGATGTCGACACACACACGGATGCGCCTATGGCGCACCTTCAGGAGGTGCAACATTTTGAGCGCTGACAGGAAGCAGACCCTGGTGCAGATATTCAGATGGCCATAACTTTTGACTGGGAGCTCGGATTCATGCAAGGTTGGACTTTTTGGAAAGCTTACGAGGTCCTCTATCCAACTACGACTAGATATCTTTAATTGGGTGAGAACAAATTCTTAAAAATTAAAAATACAGTTCGCCACTTTTGGGTTTGCTGGGGTTCTCACCTACCACCATTATGATATGTTTTAAATGCAGTCTGGAGGTGGTTGGGGCAGATTTCGAATTCCTCTCTCTTTTCTCTCTCATTCTTCCTATAAATTGTAAGGAGGGGCTTCTTTCCAAAAGGTTGTTCATTCTTTCTGCTCTGCCCTCCCTTCTTTTCTTCTCTAGGGTTGAAAATGGAGTTCGAACCTCCTCCCTACTCTGTAATGGCGTTTTTTGCCTTTTACTAATGGAATGATGTTCTGTGCAAACTTCTGAAGCAACAAAACGTGTTTTGTGATGCATCTGTCCATCCTTTCTCATTTTTGCTTGTTTTCTTCTTGCCTCTCTTCATTGCAGGTATCTGTGCATGTTTGAACGCTTCACCGCAGATCTGAGAGTGTGTTCATGGAGTTTTGGGACACTTTCTGTGTGAAATCTATCCTTGGGCCTGTGATGCATCTGTCCATCCTTCCCATTGCTCACCTCTCTTTGTCCCATGGCAGTTTTGATAGATGTTCAACATTCTCCTTCTCTGGTGTATCACCGTTTTAGTGTAGGCTTTTGCTGTTTTTCCCTTCTCTCTCTCTCTCTCTCTCCTTGGCATGGTTAGATTAGGATTAGATTAGCTTTCCTACACTGGAATAGCTTGTGGCAGGTAGTTTAGGAGTAGGAACCAGCCTTCTCTGGAGATTCCTCTCTCGGTTTCACAAGTCCCACGCTTGGAGAGAGGTTTCCATGTTGTGCAATCACACTGGATGCCTGAACATCAACCTAGAAGCCTGATGTGCGTCCAGGGGTGCTGTGATTTTGCACTAACACCGCCATGCTAGGATCTCCACCCATGATTCCATACTCCTTTTCTACGCTTTGGCTTCCCTTTGTCCCCTTGAGAACTTCTTCACTCGTGCTCCACCTCTTGATCCACCAAGTCTTTTATGATGCTTTTTACCTCCCTTTCTGCAGCATCCTCTATCTACTCCTTGGTCAACCTTGGATTCCTTTGATCCTTCATGTTGACCTCCTTACTTCCTTTCTTTCCATGAGCGCCTCCTTCATCCTCATCCTTCTCTTCATTTCCCTCCTCCTCTGACTCATGTACATCATACACAAGATGGTCATGAGCCTCACCATGTTCTTCATCATCCCCATTGTCTTTGTTAGCTTCCATGATCTCTATTTCTCCCAAGTCCACCTTTTTGTATTACCCTTTGTTTCTTCCTAATTGGTGATTCCAATATAGGAGACTCTTATTTTTCTTCCTCTCTAGGTGACTCCTCTCTTTTTAGTGACTCTTCTTTTTCAAGGGGCTTCTCTTTCTCTAGTGCCTCTTCCTCAAGTGTCTTCTCTTTCTCTTCGTAGGGAACTTCTTCCTCTATGCATAGGTGTTTAGCCTTGTGCTCGACTCCCGCACGCCTACAAATTGTGCTATATGTGCACTTGGTGCCTTTTTCTCAAGGGGCCTCCTCTCTCTCCCTTTTCCTCGACATGACCTTCTTCCTTATGGTGAGGATTTTTGGGATAGAGACATCATTTTAAATGTAAGTTACCTTCTCATATTTCAGCCTTATGTGTATGGATACCCTTGTTGCATTCCAATCTCTAAGAAGAAAATGCTAAGGAGGATGTTACCAAACATGATGTTTTCTCCATCATGTGTGGTACTAATGATTTATTCTACTATGAACACCGGGAGGTTATTGCTGGTCCCCTCCGAGATATTCTAGAAAATTTTCAACCAAGCCTTGTTGATCTACATCCATCTCTCCTGCCCATTTATTTTTGTGACCAAGTGTGTGGCTATCCTCATTACAGGGTTGTAAATCGTAGAGATGTCAAAATATTGCAACCCTTTCTTGTAGTCATAAGCTTCAATAGTCTTCTTGATGGCCTCCTTATCATCTAAGTCATCATCAAACGATTCTCCCTACAAGTAAGACTAGTAAATTTAGAGATTAGTTGGGGATTTATCCACATCCTACGTCCTATAAAGTAGAAATGATCTTCATGTACACGTGACATTAATTACTCGGTACACTAGCTTAGGCTTTTTTAAATAGGGAAACTTGTAGAGTTTCAATAACTCAACCTTCTCCATCTTCACCTTTACCTCATCATCGTAGATAAGAATTCAATTTGATGTCCTTTTTTCTTTAGGGAAAACCATTTCTAATGCCATCTAATTCTTTGTTCTCGCTTCGATGGTTGTAGTCACTTACGGCCATCTTTATAACATGAGACACACATTATTTTCCAAGTAACACATTGTCTAGATATTGCATTTCCATGTACCATTATTCATTGAAACTAGTGGAAACAACTTGTTTCCCTTTTCCCTTGCCCTTCTTTGGTGAAACAATTGTTGCTTTCTTTGGTGTCATTTCTTTTTCGGGTCACTAAAAGTTCTTTCTTCCTTCTGATCCTCACTCTTCTCAATTCTACAGATTTACCCTTTTGCAAGAATCACTTCAATTTTTTTCCCTAGCTACAAGACCTAACCTAGAAAACTCTTCTTTACACAAGATGATGTATTCCTAGCTATCCTCATTACAGGGTTATAAATCGTAGAGATGTCAAAGTATCATGACCCTTTCTTGTAGTCATAAGATTCAATAGTCTTCTTGATGGTCTCCTTATCATCCAATTCATCATCAAATGATTCTCCCTACAAGTAAGAATTGTAAATTTAGAGATTAGTTGGGAAATTATCCACATCCTACGTCCCGAAAAGTAGAAAGGATCTTCAAGTATACGTGACATTAATTACTTTGGTACACTAGCTTAGGATTTCCTAAATAGGGAAACTCATAGAGTTTCAATAACTTGGCCTTCTCCATCTTCACCTTTACCTCATCATCATAGATAGGAATTCAATTTGGTTTCCTTTTGACTTTAGGGAAAACTATTTCTAATGCCATCTCATTCTCTGTGATGCTCATCTGATGGTTGTAGTCACTTACGGCCATCTTTATAACATGAGATGAACATTATTTTCCAAGTAACACACTTTGTATAGATATTACATCTTTGTGTACCATTATTCATTAAAACTAATGGAAACAAATTGTTTCCTTTTCCCTTACCCTTCTTTTTGATGAAAAATTTGTTGCTTTCTTTGTTGTCATTTCTCTCCGTCGGGTCACTAAAATTTCTTTCTTCCTTCTAATTGTGGCTCTTCTCAATTCTATGGATTTACCCTTTTGTGAGAATCACTTCAATTTTGGGCCCTAACTACAAAACCCTAACCTAGAAAACTCTTCTTTACATAAGACGATGTATTCCTAACTATCCTCATTACAAGGTTGTAAATCGTAGAGATGTCAAAGTATCGCGACCCTTTCTTGTTGTCATAAGATTCAATAGTCTTCTTGATGGCCTCCTTATCATCCAAGTCATAAAAATGATTCTCCCCTACAAGTAAGACCAGTAAATTTAGAGATTAGTTGGGAAATTATCCACATCCTACATCCTAAAAATTAGAAATGATCTTCAAGTACACGTGACATTAATTACTGGTACACTAGCTTAGAATATCCTAAATAGGGAAACTCATACAGTTTCAATAACCCGGCCTTCTCCATCTTCACCTTTACCTCATCATCATAAATAGGAATTCAATATGGTGTCCTTTTGTCTTTAGGGAAAACTAGTTCTAATGCCATCTCATTCTCTGTGCTGCTCATATGATGGTTATAGTCACTTATGGCCATCTTTATAACATGAGACATAAATTATTTTCCAAGTAACACACTGTCTAGATATTGCATCTCCGTGTACCATTATTCATTGAAACTAATGGAAACAACTTGTTTCCCTTTTCCCTTTCCCTTCTTTGGTGTCATTTCTCTGTCGGGTCACTAAAATTTCTTTCTTCCTTCTGATCTTGGCTCTTCTCAATTCTACAGATTTACCCTTTTGCAAAATTCATGGCAATTTTGTGCCTTAGCTACAAAACCCTAACTTGGAAAACTCTTCTTTACAAGATGACATATTCACTTGTGAGATTTTAAAACTTCTACAACCCTCTCCCTCATGCCCATGTTCTCTTTTCACTCTAGTTCATTAAAAACTAGATATGCACTCATATCTTCACAACCCTTTTCACGTAAATTTTCTTCAAGGATTCTCTAGTTTGTAAGAGATCTTTGATATCCAATTACAAGGTAAATAATAATGTACCCCAACCTTCTACTTATAGTATTTTTTTCCTTTTTCACAATAAATGCCATGTCACCTACCAACGTACCTTTGTAATAAAGGTGGATTTTTCTTCTAAATCCAACCTTTAGCACTTTTACCCCCACCCAATCCTACACAAAAACTTCGCAACCTATTGTCACGTAAAAACCATTACTAGCAAGAGATCCTTATGTGTGAGCTTACAACGCGCAAAGGAACTTCTTCTATCCTTACCCTAATTTCTGACATCACCTACCTCATGTTGTTCCTGCACTTCTCACCCTTGTACGTGGTTTTTTTAAATCCTTCCTAACACCAAACTCCTTATGTTCACCTTCTCTACATGCGCTCTTCCAAACTATGTGCTTTTGATCCTTCAACCTAGGCCATCAAGCACAACTTCTCTACCAGCTTCCCAAGATTTGTCGTATCTCTCCACCCCACATAAAAGTGGATGTGTAGTCCTCAAAACATAGAATTTTTTTGAAAATAATAAGTGTCTCCACAAAGGCACAATGCACACACAATAATAAAAATAAAGGGAACAAGCAACGAGAAAGGGAAACACAAAGAAAGGAAATGCATTAAAGGAAATCCTAGGCTAAATGGAAATACTACCTTATTTACAAACACAAGGAAGACTTATTTACAGTAGGGCTTTAGCCTAATCCCATTGAAATGGCCTGTTACCATGTTCCATATAACATTTGTAAATGTCAAGCACCTGAATCAAGTATATAGGATATAATATACTGGCCCATCCAATGGATTTTGAATTTCCCAGGGTGGTGCAGAAACTTAGAATCATAGAACAAAACCATTTACCCAACCTCAAACTTTTTTTTCTTGATGTGTATATCATGCCATGCCTTCTTCTTGACTTTTTATGTTTTCTAACTCCAACTCGCAATAGCCCACCTCTCATCTAATTGCATTAACTTATCAATCCTCTCCTCAAGTACTTGTTCATCAGCTAATCCTCCTGCACGTGTTATACATAGTGATGGTAACATGAATTCAATGGGTAATATTGCTTTCGTGCAAAACACCAGCTTAAAAAGGCATGGCCTTGTTTAGTTTGGTATTACCATAACATAGTAGAAACTTTATCATCCCAATCCTTCCTTCCCACATCACAAATTTTTGTTAGTGTGTGACTCAATATCTTGTTAAATGCCTCAATGGTTCCATTAGCTTCGGGGTGATAAGGGGTAGTATTGTGGTGGGCTACCATGAATTCTGCCAATAAGATTCTAACTGTCTCATTCAAGAAATGAGTACCCCTATCACTTGTTAAACTCAACAGACATCCATATCTACTGATTATATTTTCCCATAAGAACCTAGATATTGTTTCCATTGTGCAATCCTTTATAGGAACTTCCTTCACCCACATAATCAAGTATTCATTACAAATAATGATATAGTGCAAACTATTCCTTCATGTGGTAGATGAAATTAGTCCTATAAAATCAATCACCCACTCCTCAAATGGTTATGCAATAGCTATCAGTCTTAAGTGAATCTCATATCTTCTTCTTAGTTTTCCAAGGTGCTGACAATGGTCACATGAATTGTAAAACTCAATACAATCCTCAGTAAACCATTTCTCACCAAAACCCACTAGAAGGATCTTGCGAATGTTTGCATTCCATACATAATGTCCTCCAACAATCCCACCATGTGCTTCCTCCATGATTGCAACGTGTTCATGCTCTAACACACACCGATGCAAAATCTCATCATGGCCTAGCTTGTATAAGTCTCCACTAATTAACATGTATGGTGCGGTGAGTATTGTTAACTAATTTCTTTCCAAACTCCCCATTCCTTCCGGTGTCACACCTATCTTGAGAAATAAAACTATATCTTCCAAGTCAGAGGGCACGTACCACAATCTAAACAATTGTGCATTTGACATTATATCCTCAATGCTCTGCACATCCTCCCATGAGTCAATCCTTGATAAATGGTCAGTCCCAAATTACTCTTTCCTGGTTTTATGAAAATGTAAACTCAAAATCTTGAAATAGTAGGACCCACCAGCATATGTGCCCTTGTAAAAGAGGTTTTTACTAAGTAATTCAATGCCATGTGGTTCATGTAAAAGATAAAGGGCATTACCAAAGCAATTATTCCCTAAATTTATCAAATGTGTAGATCATGGACAATGCTTCACACTCAGTAGTATTATAGTTCTGATCTTTGTGTGTTAACTTCCTACTAGCAAAACACAAGGGGTGGTCAACAATTCCTTCTCAAGGTTGTGTTAATATTACCCCAATTTCCATCCCCAAAGCATCAACATGTACATGGAATGGATTTTCCCAAGAAGGAAAGTGTAGTATGGGTGTAGTGATAATCTTATTCTTCAATGTATCGAATGTCATCTGTTACACCTCTCCCCAATTGAATGTACATATGTGCTTTAACAATTCCTCCAGTGGCACGACAATTTTGGCATACCCCATATGCCTAAGGAATCTATGCACTGCGCTCTAGCTAGTAGTCCCCCTCAATCCCACAATAATAGAAAATTTGGCATGATCCACTAGTAAACCTTCCTTACATATGATATGCCCCAATAGGGTTCCAAATGGAGTAGTGAAGAGACATTTCTTGATGTTGAGGGATATGCACAACTATTGACATCTCTCGAACATCAACCACAAATTTTCACAATGATCCCTCACTAATCCATATACCATCTAATCATCAAGGTATACCTAAAGGAACTTATGGATAAAATCTTGAAATGCCTACACCACAATGTGCGAAAACATAGCAAGTGCATTCTTCAGTCCAAAAGGCATGACCGTGTAGGAAAAACTTCCCCATTCAATGGTGAAATTTGTCTTTTCTTGGTTCTTTTTTGTGATTCTAACTTGATGATATATTGAGAAGCCATCTGAAGAAGGAATATATCTTACGCCCACTTCTCCCTCCAAGATTTCTTTGGTGAAAGGGGTGGGATAGGGTCAATGACACATACCACGTTCAAATCTCTATAATAAACACAGATCATTATCCTCCAATCCTTTTTAATGCTAATAACCATTAGGATTATCCATTATGATTCCTCAATAGCCTAAATGATGCCTGATGTGATCATCTTATCTATCTCTTCCTTTACCCAGCATACACACATATTTAGGTTCATTCGGTAAGGTCTTTTCTGAATTGGCCATGCTCCTTCCTTTAGCTTGATTCTCATTTCCCCCAAAGAGTTTTGAAATCCTTTAAGCTCATAGTACCTGTATGGAAATAAGTCCTGAAACTCACACAATAGAACAATGATCTTTGAAACCTCTTTTTCAAACCAATAGTCTCTAATAGTAGCCTCCTTAGGTTTGGCCTCCAAACCAATGTTAACCTTCTTGGTTTTTAGGTTTTCATAGTAGGTGTGCACTCCCTCATCAACATTATTCATAACTTTGTGCATACCTTCAGTATGGTTAGCATAAAATTTTATATTTCTTGACCATCGATCACATATACCAATGTTCCTTTCTCTTTCTCTTCATACATGCATGCTCAAACTACATCTCCTCTGATTCTTCCTCATAAAAGTGTGCTTCTAAATGAGGTTCAGAAAATAATTCCAGTATTTTATCCTCCACCATGGCACTATATCCCACAGTTATGTGCTTAACAACCTAAAATTCCTCATCCATCGATGGCTTGGTGCTTTGATATTCAAAATCTTGAAGGAGGTCAGCCGTCAACTCCTACTAATTTCCTATCTTATGACACATCTGTGAGTGAATGTACCATGTGCACACATAACCTTGTAAAGATGAGTACAACTTATGTACCCATAAATAAGGTAGCAAGGCTTCCAAACCTTCCATCCAAGCCTTCTCACATGCTTGGATATGAAACAAGGTGGGCTCCTTGCCATGATAATATCGTATGGTATTAGGTGTATTATCCAAGAAAATAAAGCAGAAATGCTATTCTCACTTCGCACCATTCTATAAGGATATCGCAGATGGTGTCACCCACCAATGTGATGTGGTCCCAAGTAAGGTTTAGCTAAGCATCCTTCTCCTTTTGATCTTATTTCTCCACTGGCTCTCCATTTCTTGTAAGAAAACATTAGGGTTGGCCCCTCTAGAATAACTTAGAAATTTCTTTCCTCTAAGGCGGTTGACTTGAAGCATGCCTTTTTTACCCTCATCACTAAGCCTCTTAACTTCCTTATGAACAAATCATATGTCTCATGCACCCAATTGTCACATGCCAAACTAGTTGTATCACTTATAGATTGAGTGTCTTCCCACTAAATAACACCCTCCTTTGTTGGTTTCACAACTTTAGGTTCTTGAATTGTACACACGTAAATCCTATCTAGGTATTCTTCTCCTAAAGGTTCAATATAGGGCATTGACTTCCCATCTATTAAAGAAATGATTACACGTTCCTCTTTTTTCTCAAAACTTATATACCCCTTATTGAAACGTAAGTTGGAATTTTTCTTATAGCACCATGGGCACCCAAGTAACACCAAAATTTTTTCCACTTCAAAAATGGCTAAGACTTTGAAGTCTTGAGTGAATTTCACCCTTTGGATAGTGATAACAACATCCCTTAAAATAGCAATGGGAATCACCTTTGCCTTGTTGGTCATATACGACACATTTGAAGATAGTTGTAATTGGGGCCTTCCCATTTGATTTTGGGCATTTAGGGTGAGAAACTTTACTTTTTCACCCATTTCAATCAAAATATTTATTAGGAGCCACACATCAATAACCACATTCATGGTAATCTCCTTATCATAGTCAAGGTTGTGGGGAGGAAGGTTAGCATGCAAAACCTACCTCTCACGCTCTGCTCCAGTGCTTGGTATCTTATTCCTCAACCATTCTCCTAATAGAGGAATGATATTTTCTTGCCTCAACATTTTGCATACCTCCTTAACATTGTCTAGATCCTTCTATGGAGCCTCAATACTCTTCTTTTGCTCTAAATTTCAGGATTTCTCCTTCAGACATTGAATTTCCCCTTGAAGATTCTTGATTATGTCCATGGTCTCTTGATAGACTTCCTTCTGATGGGTAGGGTCTGGATACTTCCCATACACCACCTCTTCCCTCATAATCAATAGTCTCTACTTTGGTATCTCCCTAGCATGCATGCAGCTTTAGCTCATGCGTCATCACGAATAGGTTCTAATTATACCTCACATGCCACTCTTGGCATTCCACTTGTGACTCTTCTTTATTAACACTTACTATCCCGAAGCCTTTATCCTTTCGTTGTTTTGGGATCATGTGTTCAAATAACTCTGGGCATTCCTCATACTTTTTCTTCTTCCCACACCAAGATCATTGCAATAGATTAGGAAATCTCATGCTTATAGCACTCTGTAGACCCACAATTATAACAAGTTCCATGTTGGAACCCACTTCTTCCACTCCCGTGGTTTCCATGACCTCTAAATCCTCTATAAAATCCTCTTCCATGAGCTCCTCCATCTGTGCATCCTTCATAGTGGTGACCATCATCCTTGGAATTGTTTATAATGTTGGTTTGGTGCACACCAATATTAATGGCATCATGTATCTAGTCAATAAATCTATAATCCTTAGTGTCATGAGTAGTAGAGGTGAAAATATTGTAGTAAAAAGACACATTCTTACGGATCACACATTGCATTAGTGTACACCTACTTGCATCATGATCTTTGTGGCAAATCTCACAGTCTACCATCATGGCATGTACTTGATCTCTCGAGGACAATTTTCCTTTATGTGCCCATCTACCTCACAATCTATGCACCATAGGCCACTATGAGTCTCATGTTCCAAGTTCACAGATAAATTCTCCAACTACTTTTCCATTGTAACAATATGAGCTTCAAGAAAAGGGCTAACACTGGTATTTATGTTTCTTACAACCGCACACACACAGGATAGCCTCTAAGGCCTCGCACGGGTCTATGGAATTCTTATGTGATAGCTATTTCCTAAAAGGTGTTATCAACCCTCCAAAAAATCATTGAGCATGCTGATAAGGATGAATTTCATACGATAGTTTTGACAAGAGAGTCTTAAAACATGCATCATATTCCTACACACACTCTCTACCATACCTTGTTGAATTTCCTTCAGAGCACGTGTTAATACTCTTTTGTTCGAACTTGATAATATGAAACTCATCTAAGAAGGCATTATGTAACATGTTGTAATCTACCACTATCTAGTGGGGGTCATAATTCTAGTACCAACTATACATGTGTCCCTGCAATGTTGTTACAAACTAACTTGCCATCCATTATGGGGTAGTGATACCCTTTGCACGCCATAGAAACTCAAACTTGTGTACATGCTCTGAAACATCCTCAACACCTTTGTAATCTGGTAGATGTAAATACATTTCAAAAAATACTTTCTAAGGTGATTGAGGCCCTTGTCCACCTGATCCAAACCTTTTGATTTCCTCCCATGTTTTCTCTACCACCGATCCACTAGTGTATGTCCCTCCTGATCCACAAGATCTTCTAGATCCACTAGGTCCACTAGTTCCTATTCCACCATATCCCCCTCTCGTACTTGGTAAGGGTCCTGAAGTGGTCTTTCCTTATGTCCCCACTATCACGCCCGAACTATGCACCAACAGTCTATGATATTTCACCACTACCATATGTGTGTCTTGTGCCACTTCTAGACATGATACCTAAGCTTTATGTACCCTTAATTTTCACAAATTTCACTCTAGACAATATACCTCAAAACAAAGAAAATGATTGTGTAGGTATAGATGTGCCAAATGAAAATTTATACCTCTTTGGTGCTGATCAGTCACTTCCACCAATACCAATCAAGTTAACAACTTACTAGATTTGGAAAACTAAGTGCGAGGATTGGGCACCATGAGGATTTAGATGTCCATCGATGGCTCTCCTTTCTCCAAGTGACAAGCTCTCATTAGAAGTCAAGGGCTCTTTCTTCTATGCTTTCCAATATGGGGTAGTACAAATTTCTTAGGCTCCACATCCTTTGTGTGAACCTCAATTCCTTCCCAACATTTGCCTCCATAAATAAATCACTCCTATGTAACTTCACGTTGTCTATCTAAATCCCTCTCATGAGCTTCATTATACTTGAGTCATCTCTCTTCCCTCTCCTTTTCAGCCATAAGGTCCACCATCTTTATCCACCCTAGCTTCCTCATCGAGCACTTAGAATAAGCTTAGCCACCATATGAAATTCTTCCAAACTCAAGTAATGATCGGATCTTTATAGCTAAATGTATAGCACTCAAGAATGATCCTCTTATCTCTCTTAAAAACTCAAATTCAAAGTCTCTAGACATGAATACGTAGAAATCACATACTCTAAGGTGTAACTTATCAACACTCTACTCCACCAATGATCAACAACACATGTCCAAGTCAGATCAACATCATGCAGCCTCTGATACTCATCTTGGGTCCATACGCAAGGTCTATAGTACCAGCTTGATCTAGATGCATATACTAAAATCCATTCATACAACTCCACTGGGAAAGCAAAAAAATAAGGTCTCATACATCTCATGATACATATGCTCTTCTACCCATTTATGTGCATCAAACTCAGGTCCAATACTAAATCTCTGAGTAAACTCATCCTCATGCGTGGTTTTAAGCCATGCTTCAACAATATTCAAGGTCAAGCGCTCTATCATCACACACCATTCTCACAAAAACTTTGAAAAGAGGTCCGGTAATGAAACCAAGATGTAGTTTGTTATTTACCCTTAATAACTTTACTAACCCCAAGTATGTCATCCTATCACCCAGATGGTGCTAGGCACTCAATCGAGGTATGCAAAAATTTCATGCCCCTCCTTTATGTGAGATTTGTGAGAAGGTTCTACCATTAATGGAGGATGATTTACATAAGTAGGAGTACATTCACTTATTTAAAGAGGTAGAAAATGCAACTAGCAAATCTAACATTAGTGCATCACAAAAGATAAAGAACATTGCAAGAAGCATAATAAACTAGATCTAAGCCATGATAAGTCAAATGACATGAGGGTTTACACCCTTAAGAAAAATATACAGATTGAACCCAAAGATATATTGATTTAACATAGTTCAGGTAGCCACATTACAGTCAAAAGGGTCATCTCAAACCATATACAATAAATGATAGGGACCTAACTCTTGCAAAGTCCTTCCCCATGTGATAGTATAACTATCTTTTCCCATTTTAACCCTTATTATAGATCCTAGTTCCATATAGAGGTTTATGGAATCCCTTACAACCCTTAGCACTACGTGCTCTAAACCCTAGCATTACTGCAACACATTGTTACTCTGCTTATTATTCTTTATGTGTTTCCTCTGTCTCCCATCATCTCTTGCATTCTATATTTTTCTATCTTTTTTTTCCTCTTTTATCTTCTCTATATATTCTCTCTCTATGTCTTATGTTTTCTGTAGCCCAAGAATCTCTATTTATAGGATCAACAACCACCGCCATGTCTTCTCTCCTGACAAATCACATGCCAAGTGTCGATGTGGTCCTCCATTTGTGAATGCTTATCCCTTTGAAAACCATCCACTCTTCATAATGATGTATTTTGGGAATATCCCCTACATGGAATATCCTTTTCTTGACCTCCAAGGTTCCATGCTGGAACCTTATCCATTCATCATGCCTAGTTGGGTCTTCACATTTTTTCGCAAACACCTCTAGAATTCCAAATATGGCTAAGTCTTTTAAACCCATGTTCTACTTCCCACACACGCCATAGTTTCACTTAAACCCTTCTTAAAGCCCTTTATCCTACGTGCTTTCCCCTGAGTAACCTTCTTCTCGGTGGTCCTACATGTGCACCCTTTAGTACTTAGCCAATATTTCAAGGTCCAACATATTGCTCAGATTAGGTAGAGGAACCAACCTTCTCTAGAGGCCCATCTCAAGTCCACAAGTCCCACAACTTGAGATATGCTCCAATGTTAAAAATTATGCTTGATAGCTCATGTACACACACATGAAAAATTAGAGGGTGCTGTAATTTTTCACTAACGATATATTTCTATTTGTCTCATTATTTTATTACAAAATTGTGGAACATTATCTAGCTAACTATTAAAATGATTCCATGTTTTTTCATTAATGGAAAAAGGTTTTTTTACTTAGATCCTACCCATGATATAGGGGCCCAAGACCAGATATTCAGATACAATCAAGAAACAATAACATAGAATACAACAAAGGAGAAGCACCTCGAAGATATAATAGAAGTAATAGCAAAATCACAAAGCATAACAACAACCAAACCAAAACAAAACAAAAATAGTACCACATCAAAACTACAATTTCAGTTCAAAATAAACCAACATTACCAAACTTAGGAACAATACATTCACTAACATCTATTCCATGATCTTGGAGTATTTATTCTTGAGGATCTCCAATTTATCATTTATATCTTTGATAGAAGTATCATTCTTAGCCTTTTTCCATTGTTACTCTTTAACACAATAGTGATGTTGGAAATAATTTCCATATTACACCTAAGCATGGAGATAATGTCACATTGGTTGGTTCTAAGTTTTCCTTGTTATTTTGCAATGGTTTTGATTCTTTTTCCATATCCTCCAATATATGATCATACTTGTTTCCACTCTCAACAGATAATTTGGATCCCCTAAATTTCTTTTTCAAAACATTTCACTCCTTTCTAAGCCAAGTTAGCATATAATTGTGTAAATTCATCTCATTTCTCATATTTCCAGCCTTGGATTTGTTATAATGAGGCCCCTTATCTCCCATGGCCAATAGGATAAGAGTAGAAACACCCTCACCCGAGGAAGAAGTAGAAGGATTAGTAGCATTAATAGGATCAACATTGGTCTCGCTTCTTGTGGAGGGACCTATCGGAGAATAGTGATAGGGGTCTTTTAATAGGAGTAGGGGGAGAAATAGTGTAGAAATTCATGATGAGAAGGTCAAAGTGTTGATAAATAAGTAGGATGACTACGTGGTGAGAGGGTTGGGTTATTTTCCTTGAGTAACCAAACTCACCGAGATTTCTAGGGAATGAAGAAGATAAGAAGGAAAATTGACCTCCACATTCCTTCTGAAGTGATTAAGCAAAAACAAATGAAATTATGGAGTAACTTTAAAATTACCATCTAGAGTGAGATACTTTATTAACACAGGACTTACCTTATCATAGGTTTTTGGAAAATAATCCTATATAAATCCAATTTGACATGAGTAAGGATCTCTTGTCCCTCCAAAATTTTGGCTTCTTCTTCTTCTTTCTTATTATATTTATTCTTGTAGAACCACATGTCTTTAGGATGAAGAGTTGTAATGGTAGACATCATATCTTTTGTGATGATAAATTATTTGTTTCGTAGTGCACTCTCCTGCCATTCTAATTCTTCATGAGATGTTGAGAAATATGGAATTCATGCCCCAAACCACATTCATGAAATGGTTGAAGCCCCTTTCTTCATAATTTCCCAGGACTTTGGCATTTTCCTCCATTGATCATTATTGACTAGTTCCACCCTGCAAATATCTCCCCATGGTTTTTTTGACACACCTAGGTTTACAGAGGGTAGAAATTCGAGTTGTAAAATGTAGAATGATAGAGTAAAAACCCCAAATAAGACTTAAAATCCACCAAATTCCACTACTTGCCACATACTAGCTATCTTTTCTCCAAGTTGATGATATATTGGATGATAGGAGGTAATGAGTTAACTTGATCCCAAGTTTTGAAATTATTGGCAAGAACCCCACATTGGCTAAATGATTCCATGTGAGCTAAATGCTTAATAATATTTTAATCTTGGGATTTTGATATGGTTTTTTCTCACCATTATGAGTGCTTGAATATAAACTTAAGAAGTATTTATTTGTAAGTTCTCTTATGCACTTTTTTAATGTGCTTTAAGTTTCAAATAGTGTTGTGTAAAATTATTGTTTGGGTATTAGACACCATGTTTACTTGATTATGGTTATGAATGGATTGAATGAACCTGTTACTTTATGTGTTATGAATCTTTAATTAACATGTAGGTTCATATAGTTATCCTTTGGAAAACATATTGTATCAAACCTCCTTAAGAACTACGTGAATAAATAATTGTTTCCTTGTGTGAAGGTCATGACATTTGATTCACCATACTTGATTGGAAATTGGTCGATTCATACTCTATTTATTTTTGGGCTAAGTTATTCTAAAATCTAGGTAAAGTAGGTTTTGGGATTTTTGTGATTGTTATCATATGATTACTCCTACTTGAATGAGTTATGAGAAAACTAAACGTTGTGAAGTTTTAGATTATTATTTCGGTTTTATTATGTTGGTTTATTCTCTATGTGATATTGAGGACTGTATATCTTCTACCATGATGTTTTTGCATGAAATCTAATTCATTTACAATATACCTGCAAAAATATTCTCTTTGAATGGAACTCTATCCAAATTTTAATGGGGACTTATGTAGGAGGAGGTTGTCGATAAATCTGGATATGGGTTAAATTTAATACAATTATCTTTAGACAATGTTAAAGGTTGATGTGGCTTACATGGATGTAACTTGATTTTCTTCATTCTCGTATAACTATTGCAGTGGGTTATAAAGAATATTATAGTTGATCATAATTATACTAAATATAAATGGGGTTGGCATTAATCAAGGAAAAAATGAGTCTTTCTTTATAGGTTTCTAAAGTCCTGTTGGATAGGGTTAAGGTCTCAATGAAAAATTATTTTTTTTCTAAATTCTTATGAGCTCGAGCCATCATTGATTTATTCCAAAGTTGGGCTAAGAGATGTTGGGTGTCTAAAGGGATTATTACGGTAATGGATTATGTGAATGGTTTGTTCTTGGTCACCCTCCCAAATAAAGAAGAGGTTACTATGATCCTTTCTGAGGGACCATGGTTCATAGATAAGACTCATGTGGTTAATCAAAATGGGAACTAACATTAAATCCTTACGTAAAAGTTGTTTCTGAATATCCTGGTATCCCTCTAGATTTTTGGGAGATGAAAGTGTTGGTAGGAATTTCCAAAATTCTAGGATACTTGATTGCTATTTATCTGATGATAAAATTAAGGACTATAATTACTCATGCTATATTTTGTGTTAATATGTAGGAGGGTGTTGTGCTGGAATGAAATATTAATCTCTTGTCAAACTTTAGAGATTGGAACCAACATTTTGAATATGAAGATTTTTTTTTTATCTTCAACAAATGTAAATCGGTGGGACATGATTTTAGGGGATGTTATTTTTTAGAGAAAAAGATAGAGGACATGGCTAAGCCCTCAAAATTCCCTTCCAAGGAAAATTTGGAATGGAATCAAGTTGAAAGGAATGGAAAAACTATTAGCCCTAAAAGTAAAGATTCAAATAAATGGATGCCTAAGGTAGGGGATATTATCTCTCTCCCTCATCCTAATTATGGAGGATATGAATGAAAATAATGATCTAGATGTCCTCAATTCAAAGAATAATCTAATGGGATTGACTAAAGATTAGTTTGTTCAAGTAGATTGTGGGATTTTGGCTACCAAGGCGGTGAGGTCGATATGGAGATTTTACCTTCTATTTCCCTATATGATTATACAGAGAATTTATCACTATGATTTTCTTTAGAGGAGGTATCCTCTATTAGTCGAGTTCTTTTGGACAAAGAAAAAAGGAGAAATTAGTGGTAACCTTGAATGCTTTCAAGCCCTCTTGGAGGAAGTGGTTCTTGATACCCAAGAGATGATGTCATCACTTGTGACACATCCAAATAAATCAAAACCCAATATAAAAAGTAGCATTAAAATTGATCTAGGAAATAAGAACCTACTAAAAGGGAGACATATTAACAAGGATAAGAGGGAAAGATCAATAACCAAGGAAATTGAGAAAGGTAAGAAAATATCCTTAAAGGAATTTTTTTCAAACCTTCATAAATCTAAATGATTATTATTTCTTAGAATGTTAGAGGGTTAAATAGCCCTAGTAAGAAAATAATTCTTAAGGATTTTAGGGATAGTTATAAAACATATATTGTTTTTATCCAAGAAACTAAAATGAGCCTAGATAGATTTAAGGATATTAGTAGGTTTTTGTGGAAGGAAGGTAAATGGATTGGGTTCAATTTCTCATGATATTATGGTGGTATTATTTTTTTTATAATAATAAGGTGGTTAAAGGTGAAATTTTGTTTACTTTCCCAAATCATGTTGCTTAAAATTATTGGGAGATTGCTTCCAAGAAAAATGAGATCATATCTAATATTTATGCTCCAAATTTTGTTAGGGGAAGAAGAGGTCTATTAGAGGATATTATGAAGTTCAGAAAAATGTTCAAATATGAGGAGTGAATAATTGGAGGATACTTTAATATGTCCTTGTCTCCCACTGGTAAAAGGGAGGGAGTATGCATTATTTTTAAGGTATGGAAGATTTAGCTAAAATTTTATGATGAATGGATTGTTTTATCTGGAGTTTGGAGGTATCAAATACACCTCATCAGATAGGAGAAGGGGAGGTGACATTATTCAAATTAAAATTGATCATTTTTAATCATTCACCAAATTATGTTTAACCAATTTTATTTTTTATGTTTAACCAATTATGTGAAACCTTTTATATTTGAAAAGATGTGGCTGAAACATGATGATTTTTTTAATAAATTTATGGAATGGTGGGGAGTGGTTGGTCATGGTTTCCCCATGTTTAAGTTAATTTTTAAATTGGAGCATGTAAAATATAGGATTAAAGTCTAGAACAAGTAAAATTTTGGTAATCATTTTCTCTAGAAAAGTAAGATAGCAAAAGAGTTAAGAACTCACAAAGAAATTATGGAGTTGGAAGGATTAAACCATGCTCTTAAGGAACATGAGTGAAATTTTCTGGTGGAGTATCATGATTTCCTTTCTAAAGAGGAAACTTATTAGAGACACAATTATTGAGTCAATTGGCTCAAATAAGGGGATAGGAACATGCATTTTTTCATCTCGAGCTACCACTAAATCCAATCATCTTAGGGTCCATGAAATAAGAAATAAAAATGGGGACCTCCTCATATGATGAGGAAATCAAAGATACAATCATCAACTACTTTAAGGACCTATTCTTACAATCTCTGAATTCGATGCTACCATCTCTTATCAAGCCTTAGATATTTATCAAAGAGAGTAATTTTAGACCAAGATAACATAGATCTTTCACTTATTCCTAGGGAGGAAGAAATTTGGATATATTTGTTTGATATGGAACCCGATAAATCTCCGTGGTCAAACAACTTCCTGCTTCCATTTTCTATTATTTCTAGGAAATTATTAATCAAGATGTGGTGGAAGCAATAAGTCTTTTTAGTTCTAGGAACCATATTAAACAATTATTATTCCTAAAATTATAGTTGGTAAGGATATTAAAGAATTAATTCCCATCAATTTTGAAATATTATTTACAAATTGTTTACAAAAATTATGTCTTTTCAAATCGGGAATGTGTTATCTAATTTCATTTCTCCTATTCAAGGAGAAGTTGTACCTAGTAGAAAGATTCTTTATAGTATCATTGTTATCCATGAGGCTACCATTCGTGGAAAACTTGGTCGATCAGCTTTGCTTGTGAAATTGGATATACACACAAATTTATGAAAGGGTTTTTGGTCATTCTTAAGGTCTATTATGTTCAAACTTTGATTTAATGATCCTTTTATTAATATGGTGATGACATGTTACCTCTTCCATTTTCTTAGTAATTCTTAATGGTAAACCAAAAAAATTTCTAGGTTGGTATAGGTCTCGGATAAGGATACCCTTTTCCCCCATTCCTTTATATTATCATGGCTAAAACCCTCAATAGATTATAAAATCAAGCTCATAGTCAAAATATTATCCAGGGGCTCAAATTTGCTAATGGACTACGACCTATTTGTCTAAAAAAATTGGATGATAATTTCTTGCTAGGGAAAGATTTTGTCTAAGAGGACACTAACTATAAAAAAGGTGTTATAGAACTATGAAATGGTTTCGAGACAACTAGTCAACCTCCATAAGGGTGATATTTTTTCATCAACATTAAAGAACAACACCAGAATAGGTTGGCTCATATTTTGGGATGTAAAATAAAATATCGTTCGGAAAATTACCTTGGGATGACCATCATTCACAAAAAAAAAGGATATCATAATTTGGAATCTTCTCATTAATAGGTTTAGTCAAAAATCTCAACTTAGAAAGGATCTCTCCTTTCTTAAGAAGGTAAAGTCCTTCTCAAAATATGTTTGAAAGAAATCCTTATTTATATCATGTTCTTTTTTAATCTTCTCGTAAAAATTATAAACTCATTAGAAAGGATTCAGAAATGTTTTCTCGTAGTTTGGGGTTGAGGACCATTTCAAATATTCTTTGGTGGCTTAGAAAAAGTCACTAAACCTAAATCTTTTAGTGGGATTAGATTAAAAGATATTAAACTAATTAATGAAGGAGGAGGGACTTTGAGTGGATATTCTGAAAAAGAAATATTTGTGGAATATAGATAGATTGGATACTTTTTTATTATTGAATATCTTCCTTTGGGATCAGTTTTTAGAACTACTTTGTCTCTTCAAGGACTATTTTGAGCCAAGTAATCAAATGGAATATCAATAAAGGAAATAAAATAATGTTTTAGGAGGATAGATGGTTGGAGGAAAAACCTTTTCTTCTATTAAACCATGGAAATCCTCGTTTCATATCTTTGAGGAGAATGGTAAAAATATTTTTCCAAGACTATTAGGTGATGGACATAGAAGAAATAAAGTGGATATCCATGCTCCCTCCACTGAATATTTAGGGATGTATCTAGCCTTTTATTGATATCAATCTCAAGATTCAAAATTTTAATATTCCTCATTTCCATATCCAGGAAGATTTAGTGGTTTGGAGAGAGGATTCAGGTGAGTACTCTATTAAATTAACATATCTTTTAAATTTCAGATCCTTATAACATAAGTATTTCTGAAGTAAGATTTGGGTTAAGGATTTTCTCCCTAAGGTCAACATTTTTTACTGGTTAGTTATTCAAAATAGGATCCTAACCCTTGAAAAAATGAGAAAACATGGGATGACTATTCTAAGCGGATGCATTTTATGCGGTCAAGATACGGATTTTTCCAATCATTTATCCATTCATTGTCCTTTCTCCTTGGTTATGTTCTCTTATTTGATTGTGATTTTTAATCTTAAACAATTTTTTTGTTTTTCTTTAGATGAGATTTTTCTTTAATGGTATTTTCCTTTTAAGTACCATTTGCTAGTGGCACTTGGAATATGGCTCTCCCCCATATTTTATGGAGTCTTTGGAAGGAAAGGAATAAAAATATTTTCAAGGATACATTTTCTTCTATAAAGATGGTGTGTGCTCATCTTATCTCTTCCCTTAAGGAAAATATTAGACTCTTCAAGGGTAAATTTAAAGTACCTTGTCCTAAATATGAGGTTACGATTCTTAAAAATTCTATTCTAGTCCTCCCATCCTTAAATTCCCTCAGTCTGATATAAAATGGTTTTCTCCAAATTAAACTCGGTTAACTTGAATTTTTATGGAGCCTCAAAAGGTAACCCTAGTCATGTGGGTAGGAAAGGTTTCCTTAGAGATCGTGATGGAGATTGGTTATTTGCTTATGCTAGTCCTTTAGGTGTTTATACCAATAATTTTGATGAAGGTATGGTGGAATTTCGGTATTAATCTTGTTAAACATAAGGGCTTTAATATTCAAGATAAAGGGGACTCCCTCTTCATTATCAACTCACCGAGGAAAATCAGGTTTCAAAATTAGATTCTTAGAAATTTCCTTAATGATATTCAATATTTTATTAAAGGCTTTGATAGCTATAATCTTATTCACACCCCTAGAAATGGTAATAAATGTGTGTATTATTTATCGAACTTTAAGGTTAAAGGTAATTATTTTAAATTGTGGGAGAAGGGGAATGGCATTCCTATTATTAATCTCATTAATAATGAAAGGTAGTGATTTGAGAGTGGATTATCTCCCCCATTTGGATATTATCCTTGTCATTAATGTATTCATGGAAAGCAACACATTTGGTATGTGAAAGATATTTTACTTGAATTTCTATTAATTCCATTTTTTGGGATATATTGTTTACTTATTTCCCATTTATTAGTTTTAATGTGAATAAGGAAACCATGGGAGGTTTCCATCGAGAACCGAACCCATGAGATATTGTGTCTTGAAAGAAAATCCTTCTCTCGTGGCACATTTTTAAAATTGGGGGTTTTAGAAATTTTATTTCTAAACTCATGGCGTCTAATCCTTTCCTTTCTCTTGAATTTGTCCTGCAGGCTTAGAATAATGGAAAGGTGGTAGTTCATGGCATGGAGATTTGATTTTCGGAGGTTTTAATTATACAGGATACTTGGATGGAAACAGACGTGTTAAATATTTACAAATATTGGACTAGACGCAACCATGAAATATAAATGTTTTTCCAAGTTAAATAAAAGGTCTACCTTCTCATTGATGGAATTGCTTGATATTGCATCCTTCATATTTGGAACATGACCTTTCTTAATTTAATAAGATACATTAATCTTGAGGGAAAATACAAAAAAATATACATGCACCATCTTTCTATGCTTACTATGTTTAGGCATAAGATATCCATGAGCCTTCCCTTCTATTTTCTCATGTCCCTCTTCACATCTCGTAAATAATTTCAACAGGGGAAGAATGAAACCCACTTACACCATGGTTTAATCCTCCTCATTTTTAAGAAAGGTAAGCTACTAGTGACTAACGAGTTAGAGGATAATATGGAATATCCAGATGATAATCATACTGCGGAGAGAATGAATAGATTGAGGAAGGAATTTGAAATTTAGGGAAGGGAAAGGTTTATACTTGTGGTAATTGGTTCTTTATCTAAGACGAAAGAGGATTCATCCAAATGGAAAGATAAGTTGGGGCTGGATTGGAATGTGGATTTTGATAAAATTTACCTCAAGGTTAGGCGGTGTGGAAAAGGAAATTGATGCTTTAAGTGAAGTTGTGTCAAACTTGGGGGATAATATTATGAACTACATCGAGGCCTCTAAGAAATTTTTTATCTCTCAAATCTCTAATAGAGAAGAGATGTTTATGCTTAATAGTATGGTTATGGAGTTTCAAGGAATGCTGGTCAAATTGGAGCAGGGTCACAAAAACCGGAGGGTTAAGCTTAAAATCTAAATTTAAGAAGAGGACAAGCTAACGAAGGATGACATTCATGCCCTAGGAGAATAGGATGATTAGCTGAAATGATGAGAGGAACATCATCCATGGGTATACAAGCGCTTAAAGAAAAAAATAGACTTAGCTTCTCGAGCTCTTATCGATTGTTCATCTAGGAGGGTTGTTTTTCTCCTTGTTTTTATTGGAGTCAACTGTTTAATTCTTTCGACCTTATTTTTTTCTTATATTTGTAGTGGTCTTTTTTATGTGGTTTGGGTTAAGCTGTTTTATCCATTTTTGAGTCCTATTTATTTATTTTTTCCACCTTGGTTCTAATCATGTTGAATTAATTTGTAAGGCCTCTGGGAGCCATAATCCATGTTTTCTTACCTAATCTAATAAAAATACTTATACTTAATAATATTTGAATCTAAAGCATTTCTTATCTATTTGAATAAGTTAAGGTTTGAATTTTTATTATTTTCACCATTGATAAGTCTATTTGGTAATGTTGGGCTCATTCACAATAGGGAAGTGACTAAGAAACATTAATAGATAAATGTTGAAGATCTTAATTGGAAAGGTGGAGATAATTTGGTAGATGCATTAACCCTAAAAAAATTAGGGATTGATAATACTCTTGACCACCGAGTGTTTTTTTGATATTATTCGATGGTTCGTTTACAAAACATGGAAGGTTGAATTGGTAAAAGTAAACTTACCATCTTCTATTGTTTAGTATTAACATACGATATGTTAAAAGACTATTTAGATTAGTGGAATTATCATTACTTTGTTAATGAAAGAGAATCATTTTTATTGATGAATTTAGTACTTGTGTAACAACACTATACCGAGTTTAAATAAATTGGACAAATGTTTACATGTTGAAAGTGAAATGAATTTTTTAATACCTTATGTCACTGAATTTGAGCTCAAATGTTTGGTCAAAATCGATACTTGGTTTTTACTCATTAAATAAAACATCGATGTTTAATTATTTCTTAATAAAACATCTAGGAAGAGAGATGTATAATCCATGTTGGTTATGTGAACTGACCATGTACATTATTCCTTTTCATTTTATAGATATTAGGATGGATTAAGTATCACAAGGATTTTATTGACCATTTTATAGGCATGTTTTTCATACGATAAATTGTTATTTTATTGTAAATGTTGATTTATTGTATATCTTGATTGGATCATGTAATCCTTATTGAGTGAAATATTATTTCACAAAGTTTAAATGGAAGTTGATAAATTATAACATTCTAAAATTAATATGGTACTTTTGGATAAGGAATTATCCTTAAGTTTAATACATACTTTATTATTTGATTAAAATTTTGTGAGATGTAATAATGATGGATGATGTTTCCATCGACAATTGTACTTGATAATGATTATGAAACAAATTGAAATGGATTAATTAATTGTACCTCATAATATCATTTAGTCATGATATTTCTCCATATCACTAATTTTCTCTTACAATCCAAATACCAAAGACTCAACAATCTTATACTTTCTCCTCCAAAGAGCGATCGCCTTACCCATTTGTGATTCTAGGATCTCCTTGAAGATTTTAGACTTGATTCATAAGGACCTACTATGATACCAATTTTTGGAAGAACAAATGAATGGGGGGGTGAATTAGTCCTAAAATTTTCTTATTTCATTTTCCTTTAATTTCGTATCAATTAACATCCATTTATTCACATACATTCAACATAGTTTATTAGGTGTGCATAATACATTAAAAAAAACATAACACATAAGAGATGACATACAGATACAAGATTTAAGTTGGAAACCTTTATGGGGAGAAAAGCCCATTGAAACACAAAAATTATATTGTCATGTTTCAAATTTAATGATGCACAAACCCCACAAGGAACACCAACCCTACAAGACCACTACCCTTAATTTAGTAAAACATCCACTCTAAAAGGAGGGATACAAAACCATAAGATAACTAAACACCTACTCAAAAAATTAATGATGATGATATCTGAATTTTTCTTCTTCCACAACTAATAGAGATGTCTAATTTAGCTCACACAATCACAATCAAAACATCATTCCTCTAACTTCCTCTATCTTCTTCTTCTTGGAATTGTCTTCTTTTAAAAACATTATACACATGTACCTAATCACTCTTCATATTTTAAAATATTATTTATCTATTAATTCATGTCCTTGATAATCCTTTGCACTCTCATGTAGGTTGCATTTTATCTCTAGGAACACTAGTTCAAATTTGAACTCAAGCCTTTGCTTTATATGCATTTCATCTCAAAATCATTAAAGAGGTTAGTCATGATCCTTTATCATGAAAAATAAAACTTAAAAACATCCCAATAAATTCATTATAACATTCATATTCAAACCATATAGATCAGCCATACCTAAAACCACACATCTTGTACAGAACATACTCAAAACCCCATCACTAAGATGAGAAAAGTTCACTAACATGAAAACCATGATTATAAAAGATCTAAAATTCATAAAAAAATGTGTAATATAGCATAAAAACATAATCCATGGTCCTTAATCAGCTTGGACAAATCAATCAATTTCATAACACAACTCAAAAGCCTCATATCCTTCACCAAATAGTTGTTTTTCGGCACCATGTATTTACGTTTAGGCCTTAAATCCACCCAAGATCAAATAAAATATGGCATGAAAACACTCTATCGAATACTCAAGACATGTAGAACACATCCATGCATGTTATAGCTCAAGAAACATACAAATCTTCAAACCGCAACTATTTTCCTCTTCTCCAAATCATCCTACCTAGAAACTAGTTTTACAAACTCAAATAGTTTGCACCCTTATTTTCAATTCCTTAAATAGGAACAAAATTAATCCATATTCCCTCTACAACTGATATAAATTATCAAAAAAATCATTTCATGCTTCAACTAACTCAATATTTTTACCTAAGTAATCCTTTACTTAAAATCAAGAAACCTTCTTCTTTAGAAACTGACCTCAAAGGCCTATCAACTCATCTCAACAAGACAAAATACATATACCTCTGGAAATACCTCTGAACTATATTTTAATAACATATTATAACTCCATCCAAATCTAAGTAGAAGGCCTTTAACCAAGCTAACCTCTGCAAACTTCCCGAAACTACTTTAAAACTATGCCTTGACAAGTCTCCACAAATAGGAAACACATTTCCATTTATAAGAATCATAATGACACAAACCCACCATGTAAATTAAGAAAAACTACCATAATAAAAAAACATTAGTTTACTTTGCAACTCCTTTGGACAACCATGTGCCAAACTGAAATTCTTTAGAAACATTCCTTTTGAGTAGGGTCCACTCATCACCAAAAATTATACCATACCTTTACTCGAAACCCGGAGGATTCCACCACATAATTAAATCATAATAATTTCACTATCTATCTATCCATTTGTTGAGAATATTCATGCCATACCCATCCAGTGCAGAGACTCCCAAGGCTAGCCCTCGTATTTATGGGATGATGAAATCCTCCTTCATATAGCCAAATCGATTGGTTCACCTATTGGACTGGATGGGCCCACGAGAAATAGGTCAAGACTGGCATTTGCTAGGTTCTGTGTCTCTACTGAAATGGATCAAGAGCTTCCTGATCACATTGTTCTGCAGTCCAAATTTGGAGTATGGAAACAACAAATAGAATATGAAGCTTTCCAACTAAGATGTAGCAAATGCCATAAATTAGGCCACTTTGCCAGCAAATGCCCTGAACAAATAGTACAAAAGCTGGAAATACTCTCAGATATATCTGAAGCTCAAAGACAGAAACAGATGGATAAGGCTGATAAAGAGCCGCTAACTGATCCAACTACTGGAAATAGACGTTTGCAGAGGCATTCCAGGTTAAAAGAAAGGAAAAAAGGATTTAAGGTGAAGAGGCCACCGGTTTATAGAAAACTATGGAGACCTAAGAAACTGGTTGAGACTCAACAGGAAATCGATCTGGGTCCGAAAGAGGAAGAAAACAAAAGGGAGATGTCAGTGGATTCAGCAATGAACACTTTGACACCAAATCCGGTAAAGTTGAGCATGGAGGTTGATGAAGAAAATGAAAAAGTTATCATTTCTCTTTCTTATATGGAAGAAGAGATGGAAAAATCACTGCTCATCAAGAGCTGTTAAATAGAAACAGCTCTCTGGAGAAACTCAAAATGAGACAAGGAAAAGTCAAAGAGGATCTAGAATCCATTGCACGAGATCTAAACCAAGATAAAGAGGATACTGATATGGAGGAGCTAGCTTCTAAACTGGATAAACAGACTGATATTGTCACAGGAAAAGAGGATGGGGAAATTACCCCCATTAGCAAGGAAAATATACCAGACTGTGATAATGATGGATTCATCTTAGTGAGAAGAAAGAAAAGAGGTCTAAAAAGTCTGGAAGAAAGTCCGGAATCACTCTATAGTGATAAAAAGAAGCAGATTGGAAGTTGGGAAGCTTCCACCTCAAGAATCACAAGGGCCACTACTAGAAGAACTACAAATATTGGAGTCACATATAGAAAAGGCAGAGCTATCAAAGAGAGAAGCAAGAGAAAAAGAGACTGAAAAAGAAATTACAGATGGTACATAGAATTTTGAACCATCCGGAAAATGCATCTCCAAATTTTTTTAATGAAGGTTATTTCTTGGAATGTCAGAGGCCTCAATGGGGGGCCTAAGAAAAGAATTCTAAAGGAAATTAAAAGATCAAACAAACCCAGCATCCTTCTTATTCAGGAAACTAAAATGAAAAGTAAGGCAGTTGAAGACTACAAAAGATATTTCTGGGAGAACGTTGCCTTTGCTGCTGTTGATTCTCAAGGGGCTTCTGGAGGCTTAGCGATCTTTTGGGATACCAAAATTGTTAATGGTAAGGTACTCTCCTTCACCTGAACCATTTAGCTATTATTTTTAAAAGTCTTGAAAATAATCATAGCTGGATTCTGTCTAATATTTACGCACCCAATACTGCTACTGGTAAAAGAAATCTATGGAAAGAGTTAACCTTATTCCGAAGCAATGTTGAAAACATGAACTGGTTGGTTATGGGAGACTTCAATACTCCTTTGAATCTGGGAGAAAAATTTGGGGGAAGCTCTGAATTCTCCTTGGTATGGAAGAATTTTTGGCTTCATTTCGACTCTTAATCTTATGGACATAGAGCTTCATGGCAATCAATTTACCTGGTCCAATAGAAGATTTGGGGAGAACTTAATCCAGGTTAAACTTGACAGAGCTCTTATTTCTACTAATTGGATTCTGGACCAGAATTTTCATCTTTCTTCTCTCCCCAGAACGGGCTCTGATCATAATCCAATTGTCCTAAATTTCTTCAATTGGACAAAACCTTTTCATGGTAATTTCAAATTTGAGAAAATGTGGCTCGAGCATGAAGATATTCTGGATAGAATTAAAGAGTGGTGGTATTGGGAAGGCACAGGGATGGCCCAATTCAGGCTTCTGCAGAAGTTGAAGAATGTTAAACAAAAGATTAGAATTTGGAATAAAGAGGTTTTTGGAAACATTTTTGAAAAGAAGAAAGAACTTAAGCAACAACTAGAAGAGCTTGAGCTAAATGTTTCCATGAAAGGTATGTCTCTAGAGGATCATCAGTGGGAAAAAAAACTCCTCTCGGATCTACATAATATAAACAGCCATGAAGAATCCTTTTGGAGAATGAAGTCTAGAGCCCTTTGGCTTAAAGCAGTGGCGGGAATACAAATTTTTTTCATTTGACAGCCCTCAAACATAGAGCTTGTAACAGAATATCTGAGGTTGCTAAAGGCAATGGAAACATTACTAAGGATCCAGAGGACATCAAAATAGAGGCACTTAATTTTTACAAGAACCTCCTCACTGAGAATAACTCCTACAATGAACAAGCGGCCTCTTTCCTCTTAGACTCCATTCCTAATAATCTGATACCTGTGAGAGAGATTTAAAAGTCTTTCAAAAACTGTCACCATTGAGGAATTAAAAAAGGCTGTTTTTGCTTTAGAAGGGGATAAGGCTCCAAGTCCAAATGGCTTTTCGGCTAAATTTTACCAAATATGTTGGGAAATATGCTCTGAAGATCTCTTGAAAGCTGTTAATGAGTTTTACAGAACGGAAATCTCATTAAAGAACTAAATAATACACACATTGTGCTTGCCCCAAAAAAGTTAGATGCAAAGGACTTCAAAGATTTCAGGCCTATCAGTTTAGTTAATGTTATATATAGGATTTTCACAAAGATTCTCACCACTAGAATGCAACCTATTCTTATGGAGATCATTTCACAATAGCAGAGCGGATTCATCCAGGGAAGAATTATTCAAGATGGAATTATCATGGTTCATGAAACTATACATTCTATGGATAAAAGTAAAAAGGCGGGGATGGCTATCAAGCTGGACATGCATAAAGCATTCGACAGAGTCTCCTGGAGATTCATGGATGAGGTCTTATCCAAGTTTGGTTTTCAAATCAAATTCAGAAAAATCATTCACTCTTGTATCTCTACCTCTAGATTCTCAGTGGTTGTTAATGGGGAACCTGTGGGTTTTTTTGCTAGCAATAGAGGTATCCGGCAAGGTGACCCAATTTCCCCTCTATTATTCATTATTATGGCTGACAGTTTAAGCAGATCTATTTCCAAAGCTATTTGCATTGGCATGATAAAAGGCTTTCCTCCAACTTCTGGCAATCAGATCTCCTCACACCAGCAGTTTGTTGATGACACTCTGCTTCTCCTGATGGCCTCAATCATTGAGGAAAAGGCTATCAAAACTATCCTTAGATTTTATGAGGAAGCCTCGGGACAAAAAGTTAATTTTGACAAAAGCTCTATTTATTTCTTCAATACTCCTTTGGAAAGGCAAAGAAAGATTGCTAATATTCTAGGATGCACTATTAATTCTCTACCAGCTACTTACTTAGGTTTACCTTTAAGTACTGGCAAGATTTCTGTGGAGGTATGGAATGATCTTATTAAGAGATTTCAAAGAAAGTTGGCTGGCTGGAAAGGAGCTGTTCTTTCAAGTGCAGGAAAGTGCCTATTTGGTTAAAAGCATGCTCCAAAACTTGCCTATTTACATCATGTCAATGTTCAACGCATACCTGCAACAGTGATGAACAGTATTGAAAAGATTCAAAAGCACTTTTTATGGCATGGTACTGAGGACAGATTCAGATATCATCTTGTGGCTTGGGAGCAGGTATGTAAACCTAAGAGACTTGGGGGGTTAGACATCAAAGATATCAAACATATGAGTGCTGCCCTTATTGCAAAATTAGGTTGGAGGCTTATAAAAGAGCACAAACCTTGGACAGAGTTGGTTAAGATCAAATATCTTTCAAACCAAAACAAGATTTCCTTCATATATGATCAGTCTCTTCCGAGTGGTTCTATTTTCTGGAACAACCTTCTTCAGCAGACACATTCTTTCTCAGGGGTGTAGCTGGAAGCTTGGGGATGGACAAAACATAAACTTCTGGACAGATAAGTGGACTGATTCTAACTGGATTTCTGCTTATGATCACATTAAAGACAACTTAATTACAAAGTATGGGCACAAAATCCAGGGGTACATTGAGAGGGATGGAAACAAAAGAAAATGGAAACAACTAAAAGTGGAGAATGATAATATACAGGCTGATGTTTCATCTTTACAGAATCAACTTTCTCTAATCCATATAAGTAATCAAAATCTTAAGGATGAACTCATCTGGAAAGATTCTTTTGATGGGGAATACTCTGTTAAATCAGGATATAATTCTTTCTTTGTATCCATGGAAAGTGAAATTAAGTGGCACAAGCTGTGGATGCCGGAGTTAACCCCTAGAGTGAACTTATTTTGGTGGCTTATTATTAATGGCAAGATCCTAACTAATGACAACCTCATCAAGAAGGGATTCATCATGCCGAATAGATGTTGCATGTGTCAGAAAGAGGTAGAAGATATAAAGCATTTATTCCTCCATTGTGAGTTTGCTTCCAAAATTTGGTAGCTTGTTTTTGCAAAGTTTAATCAGAGATGGATTTTTCCCCTTACCTGTCTTCAGGCCTGGGAACAATGGGACTCTCCATTTAAGCATTGTGTGGTGAAAAGATTGTGGCAACTTGTTTTACCCCACACTATGTGGAGAGTTTGGAAGGCTCGTAATGATAACATTTTCAGAAACAATAGAAAGGCATGTAACAAAGTCTACAAGGAAATCATCATTGTTGTGCAAGATAATATTGCTAGATTTAAACCTCCTAAAAATAGGCTTTACCCGGAGAAGGAAGAATACATCCTGACTGATTGGAATATTGACACTGTCAATAAGAATAACAATGGTATTGATAGAAACACAGTCCGATGGATTAAGCCTCCCACTGATTGGCACAAGTTAAATTTTGATGGGGCCTCAAAAGGCAATCTGGGGGACTCTGGAGGAGGGGGAGTCATCAGAGATCAAAGAGGTTGTTTTGTTGCTACTTTTTCTGGGAGAATGGGCAGGCAGACTAATCATTATTCTGAAGCCCTGGCGGCTCTTTGGGGTATAAGACTTACCAGAGATTGTAATATTCTGAATATTATAATTGAAGGTGATTCTCTGAATATCATCAATCTTTTAAACAAAAAGCAACACCCCAGCTGGTCTATCAGAGATTTTATTGGGGAAGCTATTGATATATGCAAGAGCTTTGAAAATGTTAAAATCACCCACACCTATCGGGAAGGAAATAGGGTCACTGACAGTTTGGCTAACCTCGGTGTTACTAATACCTTTCAAACTTGGCTTAGGGGGGATGTTCTACCCACTCAAATCAATAAATCCATAATCAATGATCTACATGGCAGTGAAAATCAGCACTAACGGCTGTAATTTGGACGCTAATGTGTGGATCCTCAAGTACAATATGATGACATCACATAAGATATGGATGATTGATGTGATATGTGCAAGATGGACTGTCATCATTTCTAGGCATAGGAGGAAAGCCGAGGAGCGGGCAATAATTACAAGTATGGCATAATAATTAAACCTGCTTTCATGGAAAGGAAAGATTCAAATACCAACATCAAAGCTCTACCTGTCCCGCATAGTGGTAGCATTTTTACCATTGAGAACAGGAAAAGGAACAGAGGAAACATGGGGGCCTACCTTGCAAAACTGAACCGACCCACAATCCGGTGTGGAAAGAGAATACGGAGCTTTGGAATTACCTGCAAATCGGGGGTCTGTCTAATTTAATTGAAAGGATTCAAGGATTTGACCAAGACATTTCTATCAGATTCACCCAGGGATGGAAGAATCGGATTGTCAAATATAGTAACATGGAGATTGAGATCATGGAAGAGCTCATCACCCAGATCACGGGCCTCAGCCTGGAGGGCACCAAATTCTTCAATAAGAAGGTGGACAGGGAGGTGGAGACCAAGAAGTTCCTGGATGATGGGGAGAATCTTGAATTCGTGACTGCTGGCATCAAGGTGGCATCGATTCCTGAGCCTTTTGCTGAGCTTTCCAGGATGGTGGTTAGGTATGTAACTCTTGAAGGAAGATTTGTGACTATACCTCAAAAACATTTGATATTTCTAAATCACTTTCGTAGAAATATCATCATCAGCTTTCCTCACTATTTGATAAACTCATTGGAGAAATCAATTAGGGAAGTTCAGAGCCACTCTAGGGTTATCCCTTTACACCAGGGGCTTATCCTCCTGATCCATCGCCACTGTTCTAGCTACCCCCCATGAATCCTACCCCACCTTCTTCCTCCATACCTCCACCTGCTCGCACCGCTTCCACTCCCCCTGCTGAAAAGGAAGATTGAAGTTGTTGCTTCCAGCAAGAAAAGCAAGAGCATAAAAGCTAAAATCCCTTCTTCTCAATGGGTCCTAAGGAGCCACAAAGACCTGGAACTTGCTGAGAACCTCCTGCATATCAGTAAACTGATGGAGGAGCCCAAGGAGGAGGAATTGATGGACAGAGTGGACAGATTAGAAAAGGAGATACAAGAGCTCAAAGGGACTATAAAAAATATGGAAAGAGCTAAGGGAAAAGGAATTCTTCAAAGTGATGATGAAGAGGGGGTTATTGCTGAAGTCTTCAAGAAGTTACAGTCCTTGGATGGCAGAATGGGGAATGCAAAAAGTCGCAATGACTGCATATTATCTGCCCTTAAAAGCATTTATAATTTCATTGAACAACATGTTCATAGTGTCTGCAGTTTAAGTGGGGTTAATGAGGACATTTGGGGCCCTAAAGAGAAAAGGGATATTGCAATTGCTCAGGTGGATATGAGAGACTCCTCTCAGGCCACTGCCATTGCCTTCTTCATGTCACTGCAGGCTATCAAGACCAAGATTGACAGGGCTATCAAGTAACGGGTTGCTGTGATGTTGTTTTTTGGCTGCGAAGTTGTTGTTATCTGGTGGTTCCGCACTGTGCTTTTTGGCAGAGTTCTATATGTTGTTTCTCTTTTGGTTTCTTTTTTATCTTTTCTGCTTCTTTTTGGATCATTGTTCATTTGGATCCTTTCTTCACTTGTATTGTCATATTTGGCTTTGTTGAGCCCTCTTTGGTTGGTCGTTTTTCCCTTCTCTGGGCTGTTTCTCTCACCTTTGCTATCTGGATTTTGAGCCCTTTTGTATACAGGGTATAGTCCCTTCAAAACTATTTTCCCTTAATAAAAAAACTTATGAGAAAGATCTCTCCTACCGCTTTTGACCTATAGTTTCAAACACACAAAAGCTTTTTACCTTCTTAACATTTTTCATAAAAATGTGACAATGAAATGACCTAATTATTTTTGTGAAACCTTATAGAATCAATTTATAAAAATCTCTAAAATCCCCAAGTTCCCATCAAAATCACACAATTCGGGATGAGCATCGAAGATAGAATTCGAGCTAGAAAACACGCTTTCTTGGACCTTGTTTCACATAAAATTTAATAACTTTCAAAATTATCATCATGATATCCTAAAAATTTTCCCACATAATAATGAAACACCCTAATAACATATGAAATTATAGACACCTAAAATCATTGCACGCAACTTTAATGCTAAGACCGCACTAATTATCCTTTTTGTCCTTCGTAATAATTAGAGTTTTTCATTGATTAGCTAACATTCCTCTTCATATCCATTAATTAATGACCTTTCATTAGTTAATCAATCTTTCTATCACTCAGGATGCTAATTAACGACCTTTCATTAATTAGTATTCGCTTCTACCTAGGTCAATTAATTATTCTTAATTAATGATGACTGCTAGCCTAAATCAATAAATCTTCATCTATTTGATCAAGTTCCTCTTATATCTCTCAAATCACACTAATCTGCCTCTAATCAGCTTCTATAAGCCTTCTTCTATCTATTAATTAATCACCATGGATTAATTAATACACCCCTAATTCCCATGGTTGCTAAATGACAAATTAAACTTAACTAAAGCAACCTTATCCATTCCTAACCCACATGTTAACTCACCTAGCTTTGGTCAACTAAACTAAAGTTACTTTTCCCCTTATCCCACATGCACCAAGTTGCACATATCTCTCCAACATTTAGGTTATATAAAGGACTAAGCTCCTTCATCTAAAAAGACACCATCCTTTGCATATAGCATAAACTATAGGCATTTGGCTTTAAGCATTCTCCATTGATTTGGATTAAGCTTCTCATCTTGCATCCATACACTCAAAATTGAGTAATATGGGATGTCTTGGTGAGATTCCATTCTCAATTCTTGAGGTCTCCACAATTTCATTTTGATTTCTTATGTTCCTCATAGGTTCATAGTTTATATTTTAGTAATCATAGAGAGTAGAGTTTAAGATTTAGCATGTTAGTTTGGTTTTATTCAAGTTTATAATATGCATGTTGATAATTTTTAGTCTCTTTAAGCTCTTATCATGATGGTTCATGTTTAGTTAATTTTCTTTGGAACTATGTATATTTTTGTAGTTTTAATTCTTTAGTTTAGTTAACTAATACATGTACACATTTGGCACGCTCGGTGGGACAAATTCATAGTCTCTTTGATTTTAATGAATTTTTGCTAATCCAAATCATGCACATATGAAATGAATTAAGATTCTTAGGTTATTTCACTGACTTTATATGTATTGATTCTCTCTTATGGGGTATATTTTGATGGGTTTCCATTTGATTTGAGATAATTTAGGAAAAAATGACCTTTTTGAGGTTGCCTATGTTACATCTTTATTTTTTATATCACCTACGGTACATGCGTAGGAAAATTTGGTAGGGGTGTGTACACATCAAAACTTACATGTAGGTGTTCAAAAGGGTGTGCACAAATACTTTGTTACACACATACATTCTGCTACTAGTTGTACCCTATGTCAGTCTCGGCTAGACCCACTCATGCATTATAAAAGCTGCACACATAGCTCTCTGTCCATGCACATGAAATTCAGCCCTCTATATTTTTTTGTAGTTTTCTTGTCCACGCATATGCTCAAACTTACACACACACATATTTCTAGATGTGAACACATTTTCTAGGCCTTTGTTTTAACCTTTGTTTGGAAGTTGTGCGCACAAGCTAACTTTCTTGCACACATGATGGCTCACTGTCATTTTTAGTAGAGGCACACACATGTTGTTATCTAAATGCACCCACTAATAAGGAGAACATAAACTCACGAAGGGAATGTAAGTGTCATTGGTATAAATCTAAATGATATTTTAAAATTTGTAAAAGCTTGTGTTCTTGATGTGATAACTCCTTGCAGGTTTATTTGAGGTTAAATATAGTTTTGCATTTTATATTTTCATGTTTTTACTAATTTGGTTTGTTTAGGGTTAATTAATGTTTCCTTATTGTTTATGGGATTAGAATCATGTATTCTCTTCCCTTGCACCTTTTAGGTGATCTTGGGAATAAAAAACGATCTCTACATATTTTCTATGATTTAGAAAACGTCTCGTTACACTTATTGCTAAGGGAATGAATGTCAAAATTGGATAAAATGAACAAATTGTGTGTTTAAGTTAAGTGTTTTTCCATTGCTAATTAAATATTTGGATTATACATCACATATACTCTTCTCTTGCATCTTAGGATGATCTTGAGAATCAGAAATGATGTCTTATCCTCTTTTTTTGTTTGTGGAAAACTACTAAAATCTTCGTGTAGGACCTAAAAATGCTTGTCAAAGAAAGAAGAATCGAAACAAAATTTCTAACTACACATGTGTTACAGATTTCCAAACAATGAATGACTAAACCACATTAATTCTAAAATATTAAAAATGCACCACATTCATCACATTGTATATGCAAGTTTGGATAAGGGTACACCCCATCCACTTAAAACTAGGACATAACCCCTTTGGCATAAGCCTTAAGCTACAAAATGGGGGTGGTCCTAGGGACCCCAAAGTATTCCACACAAGAGGGAACCTTGTGGATGAAACAGGAAGTGCTTTTCATGCCTACTTGACTAGTTTTACCTTTATGAGTTAAATTCAAATTTATCTCTATTGTGACCCCAATGATAATACACGTTGAATGCATTAATTACCCACTATATTTTAACGGGTAAAGTAAATCGAGATACCTCGAGACTAGTTAGTGTGACTTTCTTAGTAAATAAATCTTGCATTAGATAACTTGTAACACCTAGGTTAGGGAACCACCTATGAAAGCCATTCTGTCTTGGATCCAAATTGACCGTATTAATCCAATTGTTGTTATAAAGAGAATTTGCAAAGGAGAAATTTATCGAGTCAAAACTTTTTTATCTAACAAAGAGAGAGTCCATTAAATTTTAAACTATGCATTGTTATCCCGGTCACAAAGACTGTGCATGTATTTGAACTCACAGTGTGATTGGATAACATGGGTACTATCTCCAAGTTGTGGGACTTGCTACTTGAGACAGACCTCCAGAGAAAGCTGGTTCTTGCTCCTAAACTACCTGCCACAATCTACTCTAATGCAGGATAAGCTAACTGTTCTAATCTAAATTTCCAAGGGACCAGGGAGAGAGAATACATAAAATGAAAGCCTACACTAAAGCGGTGATACACCAGAAAAGGAGGGTGTGAGAGTAATCTCCAAATGTGTGAAATACAGAGGGAAAGTGCACACTAGAAGAGGTGATGACAGTTCACCATAATCTAGCAAAATGCATTCACAACAATATTCCAAGCATACACAATGTTAGTGAATTCCTGCAAGAACATAATAATAGACACAATATTCTTGTAGAAAGATAAAAGGGGCAAGAAGAATGCAAGAAAACACAGCAGGGGAAGATACATCCACAAACTTTGTATTTTATTGCTTCCTGGTATGCACAGTTCAGTCTATTACAAGATAAGGGCCTGGATCACCATGCAAGGAGTCCACTACAAGGGCCTTCACAAAGCAATTTTGACAGAGCTTTGCTACCCAAAAACTCTCTCCCATACAATGAGCCCAACACTCCAATTTATAGAAAAAATGAGAAGGAGAAGAGAAGGGAAAATGGAAATCCTGAAATCTATCCTTCAACCACCTGTAAGAAACATTAAATTGAGTGAAATGATTGTATATTACTTGCAAAAGGCTCCCCATACTGTCCCATGTGCTGCAGCAGAGAAAGAATGATGACCATGCCTCTTAATTGCACTCCCAGCTACCAAATAAAACACTGTTCTAGAACCTGGCCACGTTTTCTTAAAAACTCAATTAATTTCTAATCAAATCCAGAATTTCTTGACTGCTGTGCATCGGGCTCGGAACCATGATTCCAACGGTACCAATTTTGTGCAATTTCGTTGAGAAATGCAAAAGTTATGGCCTTCTGAGTGCGGGCAGCTATTTTGGGTCTGGCAGGCGTTTTCTGTCATTTGACGGGAATGAACATTAACTGACTGGAGCCGAATATGTTTCTCTTAATTAAATATATCTACCCTCATTAAAAATAATAAATCTAGTTTCTGTGGCGTAGAGGACGTCGTGCTCGTTCCAGAAAGTCCAATTTTGTGAAAATCGGAGCTCGGAGTCAAAAGTTATGGCCGTTTGAAGTTTCGCAGGTCAAACGTTGACTTTTCCTCTTCTGTCTTCGCCTATTTCACGCTTTCGCGTCCCACGCATCCCTCGCGTACTTTTGGCCTGGCTGTCCCGGATGAAAAACTCTTCCTTCAGTGATCCGCGCTTTCGCGTCCCACGCGTCCCTTGCGTACTTTTGGCCCGGCTGTCCCAAATGCTTTGTGCTCCTTGTGCTCATTTCGCGCGAACCGGGCGGTTCACGCCTTTGTGTCCCATTCATCCCGAACTGTCCCAGTTAAGCAGTTAGTCAATTTTCTCTCGATCGAACCGGCATTTCGCACCCGCCGCGTACTTTTGTCCCAGATGTCCCTCTTGCTAGCGGGCTGTTTGTGCTGATTTCGCGCGAACCGGCGGTTCGCGCCTTTGTGTCCCGGATGTCCCAAATACTTTCTTGAGCAGGACTTAGCCAATTTTCACGATTTTTCCTGGATCAACCTACTTGCCTTCCTGCAACTTGGGGGTGAAAATTGGATAACAATTTGGCGACTCAGCGGGGTTATCTGCCTGCCAGATGAAGAACGGCCAGCTGCTTGTAGCAATCCATTGGGCATGGAGTCTGTTTGATAATCTCTCAGCTGATCTGAAATTTGAAAGCTTGTATCAATGAGCCATTTGACATTTGTTGAGCTGGTCTTCTCATGGCGACAAATTCTTTTCCAGGGACTTGATGAACTGCAAACATGCACATACTAGAAGCAATAGGACATGTGCAGAAGCACTTAGGGAAATAAAAACTACTCTAACAGCAGTACAATGTGCATAAGCACTTAGAGGAATGGAAAATCTAAATTAATATTTACAAGGGTGAGAAGCTTTCTTTCTAGTAGCAGCGTTTGAGATAGATCCCATTGACCGGAATCTGTAATTCTTCACCATCCAACTTAGCCAGTCGGAAAGCATTGCTACCTTTGCATTCAATGATCATGTATGGGCCACTCCAGATGGCATCAAACTTGGAGTGCTTTCCTGGTTTTGCACGATCAGCATCCCACTTCAGTACCAAATCTCCAGTTTGCAATATCCTGGCCTTAGCTTTCTTGTCAAAACTCTTTTTGACCAATGCTTTATCCTTTTCTATGGTCTGCATTGCGTGCTCTCTTGTCTCTTCTAATTCCATCAGCTCTGCATACCTGATTTCCATAGGTTCAAACTCAGCTAGTTCCAACTGTTTCATGAGTTCCAATGCTGGCAACTCGAGTGATATGGGTAGAACTGCTTCTTTCCCGTATACAAGCTTGTATGGAGAGCTTCCTGTAGATCTCTTGGGCGTGATCCTATCAGCCCATAGAGCTGATTTGAGCTTTAAGTGCCAAGTCCTTTGATTTTCGTCCAGAGTCCTTCTGATGATCCTTAGTAGATTCTTGTTCGTAGACTCGGCTTGGCCATTACCTTGAGGGTAATAGTTCGATGAAGTGCTGAGATATACACAATTCTTGACAGCCCATTCAGTGATATTTGTGCCAAGGAACGCCAATGCATTGTCTGATATGATAGTGGCAGGGGCACCAAACCTCGTGACTATCCCTTCATAGAAATCTAAGATATTAGATTCATTTGCCTCCTTGAGTGCCACTGCTTCAGTCCACTTGGTGAAATAGTCTGTTGCTGTTAGTATCCACTTGTGGCCCTGACTTGAATTGGGATTGATAACCCCAATGAAGTCCAATCCCCATTGCATGAATGGCTGATCCACTGAAATTGGACGAAGGGGCAGCGCTGCTAACCTCTCTTTCCCCGTGAAGAATGCACATCTCTTGCATTTCTTGACCCATGAGTAGCAATCATTGAACACAGTAGGCCAATAGTAACCAGCTTTCATGATTTTGAGAGCTGTCACTCGTGGAGCAAAGTGGCCTCCTGCTTCCCCATCATGGAACTCGTGTATGATCTTCTCAACTTGACCTGTTCCAATGCATCTTAATAGAACACCATTGATGTCCTTCTTGAACAAAACTCCGTCAACAAGCACATATGGAATGGCTTGTAATCTGAAGTATCTCCTCTTTGCTTTGCTCACTTCTAGTGTGCACTTTCCTCTCGTATTTCACACATTTGGAGATTACTCTCACACCCTCCTTTTCTGGTGTATCACTGCTTTAGTGTAGGCTTTCATTTTATGTATTCTCTCTCCCTGGTCCCTTGGAAATTTAGATTAGAACAGCTTAGCTTATCCTACATTAGAGTAGATTGTGGCGGGTAGTTTAGGAGCAAGAACCACTTTCTCGGAGGTCTGTCTCAAGTAGCAAGTCCCACAACTTGGAGATAGTACCCATGTTATCCAATCACACCGTGAGTTCAAATACATGCACAGGGGTGCTTTGTGACCCGGGATAACATGCATCATTCACCATGAAATTTGTGAAGCATTAATTTTTCTTATTTTTTCACTTGATCTACTTCCTTTTCTTTATTTTGACACTTTGTTGATCAAAAGAAGAGAAACCATACGTGTGTTATCAATCGATCGTGTCCACCACTTTTACACCCATTTACATTCATCCTTGCTTGAGACTAGATGGTAAATGTTGAAAGTGTGTTGGTACATTTTCATATCTTGATATCCATTTGATCTTGATACCCAAGTCAAGATCATCATTGTAGTTAGGATTTATTATTCACTTGATTCTCCTTTGAATTTTTTTATATCATATCACAATAATTTTTATACTTACATCTTATTTCTTGTAAACTTGACCTAAGTGTCTAGATTATAACGTTATGCTATGTGCACCTTAACAATTCCTTGGTATACTTTAGCCTTGGTTTTCTTTCAAACATTACCTCGATTTTGAAAGGTGTTGTTATTACCTTTGTGTGTGTCATACTAATATTATTTTGATATTAATACTTCTATTTTCCATAAAGTTTGGTTAATGTATCTCATATTCATAACCCCTAGTTTTTGAGATTTAGGTCTTTCTTAGACTTAAACTCGCTTTAAGTATAATTTGTTCGGAAATCATTTCAACCTCTTGTTATTACTTACACCTTGTTCATTTTTGAACTTGACATAAGTGGTGACATTTTTTTGATCATTTTAAAACATCAAACTACCATTTGGAAAACCTTAGGAAGTACTTCATTGATTGATTGGTTTAAAATAAAACCTTTTGTGATTGTTCCTTACAATTTTTCACCTTATTGACTTATTCCTTTAGGACAATCCTTTTGATACCTTTTGGATCCTTTGCACTTGTGACTTGTCATCTAAACCTTGTTGGATTATCACAATTACATTACCATGATTTATGTTTTCCTTAGAACCCCTTTGGAAAATAAAATAAGCATCCCCTATATATTTATAAAATGTCTAGTTAGATACCGTTATGCTACCCGAATTGATGGGGAACCTTCTTCACTTTGAAGAATCTCAATCACACAATCTAGGTCTAGGCATTTAGACCCAAAAAATGCCAAAAATGATTGATTATCGCAAGGTTCCTTATACGTACAACAATGAGGAATCAAAAATTTGGCATTCACATCAAAATATGCCCATCATGACTAAACCACATTTGGTTCTTCACACTAGAGAACCCATTTGGCTACACCTTTCCCCATATTCATCTCATAGTTGGTGGTATGATTCTTCTGATTCTAATCCAAACATTTCTTCTGATTCAAAGGCTTATAATCCAAACTATTCATCTGATTCTTCTGATTCTCCTGATTATTTTGATCCAAACTATTATTCATATTCTCCTCAGTCTCCTAACTTCATCCAATTGACCTTATTCTAAGGAATAATCAGTCACCTCAATGATGTTCTCCTCCTCTAAAGATTTTTGTTACCAAAAATTCTCCCCATCACTCATCTAATTCAACTCCAATGTTGTGGTCCTCTATTCTTTGCAGACCCCTTCATCATTCCTCTAAAAAGACTCCTACGTTTTGGTCCTCCCTATCTTTGTAGGACACTCTTCATCATCCATTTATTGATACTCCTATGTCACAGTCCTCCCTTTCTTCATAGGACCCTTTTTATCAGCTGCCTCAATGACGTCTTCTTCCTTTGAAGATACGCTTGACTCCAAATCCCTCCAATCAAACATCTAATAAAATTTTTGAATCGCAGTCCTTTTTTCTTCATAGTAATCCTTTAACCATTCATCCAATGCGATTCTTGAATTACGGTGCTCCCCTTCTTCATTGGATATTCTTCATAAATCACCCCCACAAATTCTTCCTTCTTTAAAGATTCATGTGACTCAAATTCCTTCAAGTCAAAATTTCAAGTTGAATCTTGCGTTAGAGTATACAAACTTTGGAATCAATCCTACTAGTTTATAAATGATATACAATCATATAGGTAGGTCCACACCACCTTCTATTCATGCTATATCTATCTCAAAATCTACTATGTCTCCCACTTCACCTTCTTCTATCAATCATCATCAAACATCTCTTATCAATCAATCTTCCATACCAGTTGGACCTTTTTCTTCTAATCAACCCCTTGTGGTTGATCAACAACCCATACCAATTGATTTCTTTTAGAATGAAGGAGCGATCATGGAATTTATAGGGGCACACAAAGATATCCCTCTAACAAATTATGAGAAAGGATTCTCTTTAGACCTCGATGCATTTATGTATTGTGGGGAAAAGGATGATTCCTTTTATCAAGAAACAAAGGAAGAACCTAAGATCATGTAACTTGATTGTCCTTTTATTCTTTCATCCTCACATTCTTCATTTTATGATGAACTACTAGGGTCTAGTATTGAGCCATGGCCCATCTTGTTATTTCCCAATTCTTCTTTACATATCACAATTCCTCAATGACAATATCTTAGGGGGTAAATTATAAGTATCCCTTCATCTTCATCTATGTGTGGGTCACCTCCTAGTATCCCTCCCTCTGATATTTGTGGGACATTTTTATGAGTCCACTAGTTTCTATTCTTGGGAAACATCCAACTAGCCCCTTGTCTTATATTTATGGGTCACCCCCGGTAGCCCATCTTCTTCTATTCTTGGGCCACATCCTAGTATTCCATCATATTCCATCTATAGGCCATGTCTTAGTATCCCTTCTTATTATATTCTTGGGACACATCCTAGTATCCCTTTGTCTTATATCGCTGGCTCGTCTCCTAGTAGTCCCTCTTCTTGAATTCTTGGAACTTATCCTTTTCATCCATCAAATTTTTCTTCTATAAATGATTGTGGTAATCCTACCATCATAAACTGTTAGGAAATTAATATTAATGTTTACTATGATTAAGAATTAATAAGTGATTTGTAATAACAAATCACGTATATATTTTGTTAGTATATAAGTTGTTATTAACAACTTATATTTATGGATATATTATTTGGTGATATATTGTTACAACAATATATCACGAATAGATTATTGTTTTAGGAGAAGTTGCAGGAGATATTTGAGGAATTGTAGTTCCTCATATTTAGGAGCAATCTCTCCTATACATATGCATTGTATGTAAAATGTAATGTATCCGGAATGAATTGAAAGATACATTATTATTCCGTGAATAATATTAGAGAAGTTTATTGTGTTGAATAGAAGAGATATTGATTTGTGTATAATTTGTTGCTGTACATTTCAGCAAAATCTGATCCAGTCTATCATAAATCACATTCCTCCCATTAATTCTAAACATCCACATTCTTCTCCCACTTCTTGGGATTAGACAAATCATGCCTTAGCTTATAAGAAACCCGACAAGTTCTTTATCAAGCCAATATTGAAACTCCAAAGACCTCCAAAGCTCCCAAAAACTCAAATGATTATAAAATTCAAAATCAAACATGATTCTATAATGCACACCAACATACCCATCAATTATGGCGTAAAGTGCGAAAACATATGGATAGGGAACTCAATATCCTATATATGAAACCCATGTTTCAAAATAAATCACAGTAATTTTTGAGTGTGAACTTACCAAGATCATTGAGATCTAAGATAATATTACACTTGATAAGAAAATGCACTTAGTCTCTCTTATCAAGGAAATAAAAACATCATTGTTGGATCCTATCACACAGTGAAATTTTTGGTCCAAAATTTCCCAAAAATCAAAATATAAAAATAAAAATCATAAAATAGTTCAAAAATACAAAAATAAGAAAACATTACAAAAAAATTAATGGTATAAAGATCAAACATTGCAAGCAGGTATTGCATATAAGTGGATGTTCTTTCTTCCCTTTATTTCATATTCCTCTGCAAGTCATCCACCATTTTCATCGTTTCCATGATATTTTGTTTAGTATTTTTACACTCATTATGTGGAATATATCTCTATGGTATATGTTTGGCCTTGGTCTTTTATCACCTTGGTAAATTAAAGAATATCTAACCTCTTAAAGATCCAATCACAATCAACATCTAATAAAATTGTTGTAAATAATTTTTGGACATATTTGTTGACACTAGCCAATCACTTCCATATCCTTCCATCAAGTAATTTTTGGTTCTTAACCCCTTGTCAAATAAGAGATCTAAAATACATTTTTAGGAAGAAAAAGAATCAATCAAAATCAAAATCAAAAGCAAAAGAAAAAATCAATTGATATATAACTCTCTCTAGGGGTATTTATAATAATTTCTCTTTGAGGCTATGGATGTTGACTAGCGATAGAGAAATGTTGTGATTAGAATCAAATACATCTCCATCGGGGATATGGACGTCTAGATGGTAGCGGAGCAATGTACGACTATCCTTCCACCCTTCATTCACAAATCATTGTTCAAAATAAATCATTCCTACACATTGGCTAAGGTGTCTTCACTTGCTATCTATCAAATCTTCCCTCCAAGAGGTAATTAATTTCCATGTGCACACACTAGATCTCTATGAGAAAACAAGACTAGTATGTTACCAAGTGTCTTATTTTTGGACCTTGTTCAAACTCTTTCTTTAGTGCATGTCTTGTCTCATGATTTGTGCCTTTGGCTAATCAATTTTTCATTGACCACCTTCTAGCTACATTTTCCATATCTTTTCATAGCATTTTTGTTCTTCTACTTCATTCAAAACATCCATGTGTATAATATTTCCTTTTACTATGTTTGAGGAAAATTTGTCCCTTCATTCAATAAACAATCTTCTACTTATTTCTATCAGTGGCTTCTTGGCCAACTTACGTTGGGGGCATCCTTGCTCCTTCTTAGCACTTCATTTGTTTGTGTTCATCATCGATTGAACATGTCTATTTTGTCCTTGATCCAACCTATCCTCTTGTATATACATGTGGGGATTTCCTTTGTATATTCCCATCTCATGTTGGGGAAAATTTGCATATTCACCTTCTTGTATAGGTGCGTGGCATTTTGCCCTTGTACATTCCATCTACCGTTGGGGCATCCATGTTTCTTCATTTTCCTATACATAGTTTCGAAAAATTTCAAAAAAAAAAAAAAAATTCGTATAAAATTTAAAAATATCAAAACATTCAAATATGTTAGTAAAAAACTCAAAACATTCAAATATGTTTCAAAATTAGAAAATCCATTTTTTTATAAAAATAAAAAATCCCATCAAAAATTGGTAAACAACATGCACGCAGTTGAAGCCTGTGTCAAATGAATTGTACTCAAACATAGAAAAATTGTCTTATAAAAGCATCTTTCTTCATTTTTCACTTTTTCTCACACACAAATCACGAATCATCTAGATCCACCTCCATTAACAAAGTTTGTTTACTTACTATGTTTGTACGCCTTTGTGTAACAAGTTATTGGGTATTTTTTCATAGATCATGAATGATTTTTCATAGGACCCAAGTGTCCTTTATTATTCCCCTCGCATGTATCCTTGCTTGGGCACCATTTTCAACCCTTTTCGTTAAAACAAAAACATTTGAGAACTCAATCTTGATAGCAAAATCATGGGTGCAACCATATTGAATGTTGTTTGTTTGAGTATGTGTGTTTGTACTTTTTCCCTATCATGTTAGCTTGTTTAATTTATTTTATTACATTGCATTTATGTATGTTGCATTGAGTTAGAATTTTTGGCAATGAAAAAATGTTCGTATTATAGCTTTTCATGTTATGGTACACTTTTGTTATATGCGTACATTTTAATAAGGACCGATGATGAAGATCATAAGAAAAATGATGAAATAAAGTTGTTTTTACATCATGCAAGATGATATCTATTTCCATATTCATTTTTTCTTCCTTATCATTCTCTTCTCAACACTATTCTTCCAAAGCAACTTGGGGCAATAGGGATAAATTCTTATATTCTTCTATTCCCTTCCTTCATCTTTTCGAGTGTTAATCGACCTCTTTCATCACCCCATCAACACTCAAGGGGAATACTTCATTGTACTCATTTTTCTTCTATCTCTTCAAAAAAATCATTTTCATGTACCTATCTATTTTGTTTGAAGTGGCATCATTCACACCACCCCAAAGAGGGGAAAATGTAGACACCTAAAATCTGCTAACACAACTTTAATGTTAAGAATGCACTAATTATCCTCTTTTCCATAATTCTTGTAATAACTACCACTTTTCCGCTAATTGCATAGCATTCCTCTTCATATACGTTAATTAACGACATTTTATTAATTAATCATCCTTTCTATCACTCAAGATGTCAATTAACAACCTTTCATTTATTAGTATTCACTTCTACGTAGGTCAATTAATTATTCTTAAATAATGATGACTCCTAGCCTAAAGCAATAAATATTCATCTATTTGATCAAGTTTCTCTTATATCTCTCAAATCACACTAATCTACCTCTAATAAGCTTCTATAAGCCTTCTTCTATCTATTAATTAATCACTCTGGATTAATTAATATACCAACCTAATTCCCATGGTTTTTAAATAACAAATTAAACTTAACTAAAGAATCCTTATCCATTCATAACCCACATGTTAACTCACCTAGCTTTGGTCAAATAATATAAAGTTACTTTTCTCCTTATCCCACATGCACAAATTTGTACATATCTCTCCAACACCCAAGCTATATAAAATACCAATATCCTTCATCTAAAAACACACCATCCTTTGCATATAGCATAAACTATAGGCATTTGGCTTTGAGAATTCTCCATTGATTTGGATTAAGATTCTCATCTTGCATCCATACACTCAAAATTGAGTAATATGGGAAGATCCAAAATGGCCTTGTAGCCATGTCTTGGTGAGATTCCATTCTCAATTCTTGAGGTCTCCACCATTCCATTTTGATTGCTTATGTTCCTCATAGGTTCATAGTTTATATTTTAGTAATCATAGAGAGTAGAGATTAAGATTTAGCATGTTAGTTTGGTTTTATTCAAGTTTATAATATGCATGTTGATAATGTTTAGTCTCTCTAAGCTCTTATCATGATGGTTCATGTTTAGTTAATTTTCTTTGGAACTATGTAGATTGTTGTAGTTTCAATTATTTAGTTTAGTTAACTAATACATGTACACACAAATCATCATGATGTCAAAAATAGTTCTCCATCTTTCCATCCCATCTTATTTGCATGACTAGCCCTTAGGATTTTGCATGGTTTAGGCTAGGGTCATGGAAGTAACACTGTAACTAATTATGGAAATTCTCAAAAGGTCTTATCATAACTATATTAACATATATGACATCCCTACATGTATCCATAAGATCACACTTCTCTAAAACTCAACCTCAAGCCTCTAATCACCCCTACATGGTCTAAATGAGAACCCGAATCTTTGTCTTCAAACTTTATGTGCACCATTAATCCTCATGCGAGTGTCTAAACACTCCTTAAAACATGATATCCATGCTACAACCATGCTCCTAAAACAACAAAGAAACTTAAACCAAAATGTTTTGTCACCTAGGAAATCGAGGTCACTGGACAAGGCTTGTTAGACCAAGCCAATCTCACTTAATCACCTCATACCATCATGTCGGTATATGAAACTCCATTCCACCATCATAGTAAGCATCCTATGACTCTTCACCAATGATTCTAAGGACACTACGGAGGACAAAAGTTCCATGAATATCCCAAGATCGTTATAGTGTAGAAGATGACTCCAAGAGTTTTTCAATGACTATTTTAACATCGAATACGAGTTTGTATGCACATTGGGTGGCTGGTCAAAGTTTGGTCAACTAGAAAGTCAACCTTGGTCAATAGTCCAATCTATATGTGACACGTGGCAAAGGTGGAAACTCACAAAATGTAAAAAGAGAGTCATTTTTTGTTTATCGATCTCTGGTCTTCATCAAGCGCAAAAGTTGTTGGTTGTAACTAGAGGCTCAAATTTTGTGATGGAAGGGATCCCAGACACCATGAGAGCTAGTGGTGCTACCAACATGGTAGGCTCTCAAATCACCATTTTGATGTTGAGTTAACTTGTTGAGATATTAATTATGGCTTGGTGAGGTGATCAACTCCCCATTGAGTTGGTCACATTATATTACTACGTGGATTGAGTTATTTCCACATTGACCAAATGGATTAATTTACACATGGCTCGTTGCACATTGTTATGCCTTATCCCATCTAACTTGGTGAGATTCAATTGCTCAGTCCAATATACCGTATGAATCAGCCAACATGGGTAGACATTAATGAGGGGAGGATAACAATGCATATCCCACAACTTGGGCTTCAAACAAACACACAATGGCAGACCCAACTAACCATCACAGTCAAAAAACTTAGGGAACACCTCGCTATATGGATCGGCCACACCCTCTAATGCTCAAACCAACAACTCACCACAAACCTTGACTACATTCAACAACCAAAACAAAATGCATGGACGTTGTTGGAAGTTGGCTTAACCAACAAAAAAATGGTAGGTGTGGTGGAAGCCACAGTGACAAGGGGTTGCTGAGCCCAATAAAAACCATCCACCCCCTTGCACTGGTCAATGTGGCATTTCCCCACTAAATACAAAGTAGCTCAAGAAAAAAAAAAAAAAGTGTCCAAGATATGAGTGAGGCTTGATTTGATCCCTCGACCTCGGCGGGAGTAATGAGCGGTCCAACCAAATTGGTCAGCGAGTTTGTTGGGAAGTGAGTTGGTCGATACAAAATTTAAAAAATATCTTCGGGGTCGATTTGGCCTATAAAAGGGACCCTCTCCATTTCTTCAAGGAACATCCTGAGCTTATTATTTCTTAAGCTTATTTGTGGGATTTTATAGTATTGGGGATTTTTAATATAGTTTTGTGCACTATATTAAAATCTTAAAATTACTATAGGCTAGTATTTTATTATTATTGACCTATTATTCTTAGGCAATAATATATTAAAATATTGTGATTGGGAGTATTGCAAACTACCCAATAGGCCCATTAAGCCACATTATTTTCACTTGCAATGCCTAGAATTGTTAACCGAGTTTCAAGGATGCAGGGAAATGTTGGGAAGGACAATCAAGTTCAAGGAGGTCAGCATGCATCGGAAGGTGGAGAACAATTTAATCGATCATTAGAATTTCTTCTAAGGACTGGCATACTACTAGGAAAGTGGAAATTCCATTAGGTTTTATTGTAAGAAATAACATTGTACTTACAAATTTTTACTAGTGGAACGGTTTGAAAGAACCTAGAGACATAGGCGATTTCTGAACTCTGTAATCAATTTGTGTGCAATTATCATTACATTCTTGCATTAGTTTTAAATTGATTACTTAAAAGGAGAAACTTGTCAGAAAATATTAAAACCTACAAGGGTCTCGAGATCAGGTAGATAAAAACTTGATCAATTTTTGGATCAACCATCATCATCTTCATCATTAATGGTATTTAAATCAATGACAACACCTAAAGCATAACATGCCAACAGGGTAGTGATTACTTTTGATGGGAGTCAAAAGTAATCATTATCTTTCCCATAGTAGTCCTAAGATGTGATTTTTAACGTAAACTCAAGTAAAGAGGTGGTATATAGATTTTAGAACTTTTTAATGAATAATTTTAAAAACATTTAACTATTAAGATGAAATCCATATTACTATATGGGATGAATTTGTAGTTATGGGATGAGTTTCATTTGATTTATGCACACCATGAAACTAATCATGCAAATTATAGCTTGAAAACATTGGCCTAACTATTGTACTAGTTGAATACACTATGGATCATCAAGTTCCTAATAAGAAGTGTGTGATGCCGCTTAAAATGTGGTAATCTGATTTTTAGGTAGACACTTAGGAATTACATTAGTTCACAAACCTAAATGAATAGGTTGACCAATTGCATACAATATATGCACACTTGAAAGAGTGAAGATAAAGGGGATTGGGTAGATCTAATTGACCTTTACGACTACACATGGTTTTGATGTTATCGGATGGAGTGTAATGTCGATTAGATACTTTGGATTCTTATTATTGTATTATAAAATATTTATAGACATGTAATGGGGTAAAGGGGATTATTTTTTAAAAATTCCCTTAATCTGGAGTTATTATAACATTTGGTGTTATAATTCCATAGATTTTTATAGAGAATTAAAGGGGATAACAAGAGGAAAATTGCAATCATAAAAGTTTGATTAGTTAAAAATATAAAATCATGAGAGTAATTCATGATGCTTTTGAACTTCTACTCAAGAATAAATGATCTTCACTAAAACATGGAGATCTATGTAAGGAAAGATTAATTCATGCTAAAAATATGAAAAATCACTCCTAGGGATGAAATTGCATATTCGGAAATAGAATTTGGTTTCATCTTACATGATCTTGCTAATGTTAGACTCATGTGCATGGTAAAATTTCTACTTACTTGAAACTTTCCCTTTTAGCCTCTGCATGCTCAAAATATAAAAATTGATAGAATAAAATAGCTATAAATAACTCATTGGGAATTTTTGGGTCGTTTGTACTTTTTCCGAGCATGTCGATGAAAAAGAGAACTAGTAGAATGAGGGAATAATTCCTTGTGTTCCCTTTAGAGTTGACATATCTACATCTCTTTATCTTTTATTTTTCACTTAGTGTGGGGATTTTGAGGAACTCATAAAATAGTGGAACTAGTCTCAAAATTCCAAAGAATGCCAAATTATCCAATCAATGCACTTTTTTCCTCTATTTATCGGTTCATACAGTGTTTAGGGATCATACAAAACTATGGAAGTGTTTCCATAGTTCCACTAAGTGTTGATATAACTGATCTATCTCACGTGCTCTTGTTGTAGTGGTTGTGTTTGGTAAGAGAAGTGATGGAACCGTTTAACTATTCCTTCGTGTGCACAAAACTTGATATAATTGATTCCTTAGTTTCGTGCATCCATGGAGGAGATGCGGGGAATAGAGGAATAGTTCCAAATGTTCCTCAAAATGCCAATTTCGAAAATATTTTCCCAAAAATGACTAACTCATTAGAAAACAAAGCTTATAAAAAGGGAGGACAACGCTTAGAACACTGAAACTTACCCATACTTGTAAAATTATAAAATTTCACTGATCCATGACAACACCATGATAGCTAGCGCTAGTTTTGGATAACAAATTTGTGACCTCAAGAGGACATCTAACTATTAGATATAAATACTAGTTTCCTTGAAGTATACATTGGGCATGAACTCATATAAAATGGATTTAACTTCCTAAAACCATGTTTTTTGTGCCTAATTTGATTTTGTTGTAAATCATGAAATTTTTGTATTCTTCCATATGTTTGTTTTTTTCCTTAGCCATCCAAATCATTGCTTGATCCTTCAAAGTGATATTAAGTTTCCCGTAATTCTTAAATCCACCAAGTTAGTTTTGTTCCCAACCCAATGTTCATGTTTTTCCTAACATATTTAATGTTTCTTGTGTTTCTTGATCTAGTTGGATGATTTTTTAGGTTTAAGGGGCATAGGTGATAATATAGAGGTATTAAATATATCATTGATCCATAAAAATAAGGTCTTGTGCCTTTGTAAATGTGGTCCTTACAATTTTGTATGTTTGTAGCACTGTGTATTTATAAACTGCAGTTTTATTTTTGGTGCTTGACTATACGAATATTAGAAGAATATTATGATATATGTACCTTAGATCTAAGTTTTCATTTTATGAAAAGTTATAAATTACGTGTGTATCCTCAAGCCTCAAGGCATAGTAGGTGACAACAGATAGTGGCATACAAAGGTAAGATGGTCAACGGACGTAACTATCTTACATAGAGAAAATAGGGAACTTTGCACTTTTTCACCTTTACATTGTAGATGAACACATGGAAACATCCAAAAAAATTAAGGAACAAATGCACTCAAAAAAATTTCATCCTTGCATTCATGCAAGATGCAAGTTTACCCCAAATTATGATAAAGTAATCTCATTGAGGGAACACATGGCAAGGAAAGGGGAACACGAAAGAATTTACAAAGTAAACCATATATAATTAAATATTCATATTCATGTAGAATGAATTCCTATTTTTGACACCTACCCGGAAGGGACATGCAACACCTTAACAAGTGAACAAAGTATTGATGGTAAAAATATAAATATGAAGAAAGGTTATAATATCTATATATCACTTCACACAATTGATGTGGATGTGTGGTAGAAATATATATCTTGATATCAATTGAGAATTAATACTTTGCATTCAAATTATAAGTTTTGGAAGTATTCAAGTGAACCCTAAACAATTTCTAGAGCCAAACGTGTTTTTTTGAAAGGCGGGGAAGGGTGTAAGTTATTTCCTCTAATCTGGACTGATTTGTGAATTCGTCTTAATGAGTAATTTCCCTATCATTTTAATCCCTCTATATTCTTACATAATTATTGAATACCGAAGAATGTGACTATATGGGGATTTTATTCCAATATAAGTTGTAATAATTATTACTCCCTTTCGGTTATCGACTTAATGATTAAAAATGAAAGCATTACTAAATTATCCCCAAACCACTTTAAACCTCACTTCCACTTTTGAAAAAATAATTGATAGAAATATACTTTGAGATGATTTGATTGAATTTGGTTTGATACTTTAGGCCCTTAAGATAAGTGAAATTATGATAAATATTGATATCGTAGGATAACATTGGCAACATATTTTCACCCTTCCTCTCAATGCCCCAAACTAAGATGGACATATGCATAAGTTACAACCCCGTGACTAGGGAGGCCAAGGGTGGAACTGGAAGTGGTACCCTTTTGGTTTCCCTAGCTTCATATTCAATCAATATATTGTTGGGTATCCCATATGTAAGCTTAGTTTCAAACACAAGTGTTGAAAGGGAGAAGATTATTATAATGTTAATTCTACAAGATTGAACAAGTTGTTGAATGTGTAATAGATTATAAATGTAAGGGCCTCTGATTTTAGGGTTTCAAAATATTAACTAGGTTAGAAGAAGTGGAATATTGTATAACATTTCTAAATTGGATTGTGGGAAATGATTCTACTTATTTTTTTTTCATGAATGGATGTGTTTCCTTGTTCTACTCATTTGATCAAAAAGGCCTCCCATCTAATGGGGAGTTTTGATAATTGATTATATTCGTGAAAAATTATTGAAGGTGGCTATCATTTCTAGAGGGGAATCTACTCACATTCCTAAGTTCTACATGACTTCTTATCTGGTATATAACATTACATTTTGTGGAAATTTACTGGGTCTTAGGAAATAAGCATATGTTAGTATATCTAGATTATATGATGTATAATACTCGAGTTGAATTTGATTAATTTTGGGGCCCATTTCAGAAGATTATTTGAAACCTTCTTTTCCCTTGTCATGTGTTTTTTTCCCCAATTGGAACTATATGAGGATGTCTCAAGAATCTAGAAGGAGTATCACTAGATGGGGTTGTTATTTCATAGAACTCCCTACCTTCTTTTGTATAAGAGTAAATGGGTTTACAAGTGCCCATTTTTGCTACTTATACTTATGGATGATAGGTGGGTAATTTTTAGTTGGTAAAATATATTTTCTATGTGTATAATATATTAGAAATTAATCATAAAACCAAAATTAAATTCCACATCATTTTTGGGAGATACACCTGCCCCACTTTGGTCAAAGTAAATTGTAAGAATAAATGAACATATTCTCAACAAACTAATTTTCCATGAGGTCCAACTATAATGTAAATTGGTTTTTAACCAAACAAGGGTACCCTCTTCAAATAATTAGCCTCACTATGAGGACTACTGGATGGATTGTAGGGATGAAGAGTAGGTTAGGTTGAGAGGTCACTCCTAGATAACCTTAGCACAAATTATTGATTACAAAATTTAAATGGTGCCTTAAGGAGTAGTGAATGATGGTAGTGTGGTAAGATAAAGTAAATTCAAAAGAATATAGCAAGTGAACCACTTCCAAGGGTCAATTGGGCTTCTTAAGAAATTAAATCCTTGTAAACTCAAAGGTGGTTACTTTATCGGAAGGTTGACATAAGTAAACACAACACCATTATACTAAATGAATATAGAATTTATGGTGTAATAGATGATGTGTTACCTAAGTTTATAAAATATACATATGTAACATAGGAAACCCCTCGATGTCTTTGAAAACACCTCTAACTTCTCATGTCATGGATGAACTAAGTGCTTATACAAGAAACACTTGGGACTATCCCAGCTAACCTATAAGACAAAATATATCTTAAAGAGGACCAAGTCAATTGTTTTTACCCCTCTAAATTTCAATCTTCACCTCTAGATCAACACCCAAATTATATTCTTTAAGAGGAAAGAGTAGAAGAAATGTTGTTGACTCTTCTAGAAAAAAATTGGAAAAGAAAAATTTCAGGAATAAGTGCTTCCCCAGTGTTCCATCAAGAGGACCTATCCTAGGGACCACTATTGAAGAAGAGGTGGATATGGCCCCTTTCATTAGACGAGAAAAACTGCAAGGTAAAATTTTTGTTATAGATAGGGTCATCATATAATCATAAGTTGATCTAACCATTTGTAAAGAAGTTCCAATTCAAGCACTTAAGGTTCTTACTCCAGTTCCCATGCCTCAAGTACCTAAACCTCCTGTGCACATGAAAATACCTATTAAGAATATGGATATAAATCTTCTTGTTGGGTCTAAAATTCAAGTGTAAAAGGACTAGATGGCCGCACCCCCAGAAGATCCAACTTCCTTGAAGACATAAGTTGATGAAGGGGAAAATATTTATTGATTTATTAAGGACTTTGAGATGATGAATAATGTAAAATCAAAAAAACATGAGGATGTGTACAATAATGCAAACATTAACCTAGTTTCAATTTGATAATGTGACGAGGTTCCATGAGGGAGCGAACATCAACCATAAAAATGTGCATTCAAGGATTGGAAAGGGAAATTATCATTTACATCTCATAGATCTAAAAAGGTAAGGGGTAAAAATAGGGGGTGTTGTATAACCCTCAGCTCCCATAAGCATACCTCCTCAAGTGGATAAGAGGAGTTATATTCTTGGAATAAAATTGACTCCCATATGACACACTTTGATGTACTTGATGAATTGGGAATCTAATAATGATCCCTACAACACATAGACCTATGAACTCACCTAAGTGAGATGACTTGACACATGATGTGGAAAATGAATCACACCAAAACCCCTCTTCATTGTAACTCAAGATGAGGTGACAATTCATAAATGAGAAATGGGTCCTAGAAACAAATTACAATGAGGTACCCTTTCACAACAAGGATCCCAAGCGATGGAGGAAATCCCTAGGGAAAAATATCCACCATAAGAGATGAAAAACACTCTCAAAAAATATAAGAAAAATTCCACAAATGGGTCACATAAAATGAGGAGATTGATGAGGTACCTATGTACAAAATGGAAATATATCTAGAAGAAGAATAAGAGAGGAGAATAAGGAGACGAGATGAATGAAGAAGATGCCATAAATATATCTAAACTCTACAAATTTAGGATGTCTCTAAGAAGAGTTTTGATGATGTGGTCTTTGACCAATGGACTGAATAGGAACCAACCATACTAAACTATGTTCCTTCCCTTAGGAAGGACATAAATGGAGTAGTAGAAGTCCTCCCACTCTACGAATGAAACTGAAGGAAGTAGTACAAATAAATATAAATATGGTTTATGGAAGTGACATAGGTCCAAAAATGAGTGCACAATAACTAAATATAATTCCACAAGTGTATAACTATCAAAGTACATAAAAGAGGAACATTCATTGAAAGGATTCCCAAGTGAAGTGAATTAAATGCAATAACCCCCATAATAAAAAGAGGAACCATAAGCAAGGGTGGATGAGTGATGATTTGTTGAAAAGTGTAAGTGATAAGAGTCTTAGAAGAAGGGGAAACCCCAACAAAGGAGATGAATAACTCCTCAAAAAATATTGTAGAATGATGAGGAACTCCTTGTACTACATCATAAGTAGGAACTTTAAATATAAAAAAAGTTCTAGAAGATACTCATGCTAAGAAGAGGGCTCAAAAAATAGAAGAGTGATGTCTGATAGGTATGAATCATCACATAATGGAAGAGAATTTGAAATTTCCTTACATAATGGAAGTGGAAATGAGGGTAGATGTAATGAATGTATGAGGTTGGGAACAATACTTCATGATTTATGACGAGATAAAAGGGGTGTAAAAATACTCTAGAAAAGTGAGAGAAGGAGGAGAGGAGTCCAAGTTAGCACTCTCAACATCAGAACTAGAATAATAATCCTCATCATCAGATATGGAAACAAGCAAGTCTATGTCTTAATAACTATCATCACACGAAGTAGAAGAGGAGGAAAATGTATCAACATTAACAAAAACAATAGTATGTGAAGGGTCTCAAAATAAGTACTGAAAGATGTTCCACATAGAGTGGGAGGATCTAATTCTACCACATGAAAATGGAGAGATACGGATACATGCAACATAAAGTGACCAAAAACATGGCACATGCATTGAGATAGTCCTCAAGATAATAATAATAACTAGGTGCATAAAATTTCCCATGAAGAAAGGGAGTAAGGAATTTTTGAGTGAAGTAACATTCTATGGAAGCATGCCATGATGTGTATTTCTCTCTCCCAAGAAGAAGTGGTGGAGCATGTACACCAATCTTGCGACACTCATGTTTATAAAAAATAATCCTCCATGATTTGGAAGAAAGAAAGGTAAGGTGGATGAGAAGATGGTGTGAAAATATAAGTAAGGTGGAAATATGTCAAACTCAGCCAAAAATACATCTAAGTAAAATACAACACCCAAGAATAGTGATAACCCCTATTTTCATAACTTTATAACTAGTGCATTATTATAATGAGGTGTTTTTGAATGATATTGGACACTTGACCACTCACCTTGTAGTAGGTGAAAAATCATGTAAGGGTGGAGGCCACAATAATTGGTAGTCAAAAGTGGAGGAATGACACATAATCAAGCGAAAAATGGCGTAAGAACAAAAAGGGTTAAAAAATGCTCGATTGGAGAGGCGATGTTTCACATTGTAAAAAATAAGGCTCTCTTTTTAGTAATCTTGTGGTAGACACACTCACTAGCCACAAGTGAAGAAGAAAACTACAATGAAATGAGCCAAAAAAGTGGCCTGAAAAACTCAATAACCTTATACATAGAGAGAAATTTGACAAAAAGATAATCCCTTGTATAATGATGAATTTAATTATTTTTCTCTTTAAATTATCTTAATTTAAAAAGAGGGAAAAATTTGGCAAAATCCAAAAAGGAGAAATGAGGTCTTTGGGCTCAAGGGAAAGCTAGAAGGTAACTCAGCCAAGATTCTTGGCAAGCTTGTAAGTTTCAAGTGAGCTAAGGTAAGCCATCTGAGTTTTCTCTGTAAGTCAACTCGATGAGTTAAATGGAGGGTTCGTAATGAGTTACACTAGGTAAGGAAAAGTTGACATCAGTGTCAGGTTATGAGTATTGCATGGAGGTGAACATTACAGATAGCGGAGGATGTGTCACAATAACCAAGCTACTAGAGTGTAACGGAAATTTTTTTCTAGGAGATGTCGCAAGTTGTTGAGAATGGGGTCAAGTAATAGATGTCAAATTATGTATAGGGTTGGCATAATGGTCAATTTGAGATTCTGAAAAGGAAATAGAGATGATAAATCTTATGAATAAGGGGTATAAAACTGATGTAGTGAAACAAGTAATCGAGTAGACTAGGGTTCAACGGAGAAGCTTCAATGCAAGGGCCAAGGCACAAAAATCATAGAGAACCAATGATAGGACGGGGTGGTGAGAACCCAAGGGCAGCAGATGTAACTAGGGAAAAAGGAAAGAACAAGGCACATAGGGTGAACAATGCCGAAAAGTGAATGAAGCAATATATTGGTGCAAAATTGGATGCGAGAGGATCAATGCATTATTTATAAACTAAGAAAAATGAGGTATACAAAAGGTAGGTCGAAGACAACTAAAAATATTGTAAAGGCAAATGCAAAGAGAAACATGCGAGTCTAATACCTAATGGAATAAGAAAAAACATTCACCACATAAAATACAAGTCGAGCACATGTGAAATTTTTTTTTAAGGCTGAGATACAAGAGAGAGTGTGAGATAGGGAGCTAGCTTGATTCCTAGATCTAAAAATTGGGGCCGAGTTAGGCCTAAACAACAACTCAAACCACTTAAAACTCTAAAAATAAGGAGCACTTTTGAAACTTGATCTACAACCTAAAAATGTAATAACCTCCGAACTACATGAAATGATGGTAAACCATAGGAAACCACAAAAAAACACCATAAAAAATATTTCAAAACCCGAATCAATGCAAGTAAATAAAAAATGGAACGTCTATTACGACGATTGCTTACAAAACCACAAAATCATGAATAGAGAGAAAGAGGAAATGGTAGACAAAGATAAGTGTGGAACCCAACAAATTTTTCTATGATACTATGACATAATATTTTAAAATGTGACAACACGAGGATCTACGGGTTAACATGAACATCAACTGAGTTGCACTCTGACAGTGTGATGACGTTCTATGAGGGAGGAAACATCAACCATGAAAAATTACATAGAAGGATTGGAAAGGTAAAATGTCATTTTCCTCTCATAGATCTGAAAAATGTAAGGGGTATAAATAAGGGTGATGTGTAACCCCAAATGCCTATAAACATACCTCTTCAAGTGGAGGAGGGAAGTTACATTCATAGAATATAAGTAACTACAATATGATGCACTTACGCACTTTTAGGTAATGATGTGTAAGGAATATAATATTGACCCCTATGACACCTAGACATATGACCTCACCTAAGTGAAATGACTCACCACATGATGTTGAAAATGAATCACACCAAGAAGATTTGTATCGGGGAGATGATTATTTTAAAGTGACTAAAAAGGAGGTAACAAATGTTTGAGATAAAGTAGATTTAACTCCTAGTAAGGATCCAAAATTTAAAAAATATGAAGTAAAACTAGAGACATGTAACAAAATGAGAGGTTGGACATAATTAAGAAACTTCACTCATAATTTCATAACATCCCAAGCTGACTTAGGGATCTACTAATGTTGTTTAAATGAATCTTGAAGGTATTTCTATAATAACCAAGGTAGATGTTGATGATTCAAGTAGGCCCATCCCTAAAAAATAAAAAAATATCACCCTCTAGTGAACATATGGTTTAGGTCCAAAAATATGTTGGTACAATTTGATTGAAAAAAATATAGAAATATATTCCTAATATGATTGTTATTTCATCAGTAAATGAATATACAATTAAATGCAATAAAGATCCAAACAAACTAAGTAATTAAGTAATGGAACCCTAAGTGAAAATAGGAAGTAAGATTACTTAGTTGATTCATAATTTGTCCTAGATTGTTCCTAAGTGGTAACTAGATGAACAAAGAGGGAAAAATGTTGCACAAAACCTAAAGAAATGGTGTGAGATAACAAACTTCCTAGACTGGGATTCCCGGGACCTAGTTCTCGCTGCCCATGTCTTTGAAAATGCACAAAAACGTCATCCGAGTGGTTGCAAGTTATTTTTCGTTGTTTTCCTTTGGTCATTATGAGGTCACACAATGATTTTCGAGGTCACCTGGAAACCTGCAATGAAATAATGACCTAAAAATCATCAAAGATACATCAAATTCTATAAAATAAAAATGCAAATGAGGGGTCATATTGTCCTCAAATATCAAATGAGTGAACTTATGACTGATTATTGTACTACATTTCAGACCCAATGTATTTCTAGGTGTGTGTGTGTGGAATTGTGCCCTAGGTGGCTCTTGTGTGTGTTGCACTTGATAGGGAGCAAGTACAAAGATAAAAATAAATGTAATAGATTTGTGCATGGAATAGAATTAACTCTCCTTCTTTTAAGTGTATGCAAAATAACCATCCCTTATATTCTTTGGATGATAATAGATGGATGCAATATATCTCTTAGATTCCTAATGGATGCAACCTTAGGTGGTGATAGCTAATGTTTAGCGCTTGGTCCCTTTTTATGATAACATAACTTTATATCTATATGATTCCCTTACTTGAATTTCATAAGTAATCCTGAAAAGGATGACTGCCAAAAAGATAGGATGTTCAAATGATAGAAATGACCCAAGAGATGTGAAATTTTTTTACTAAGGTCAAGGCACCCCAAGGTGACAAGGACACACAGTATCGGCATCCTAGCTGGGTGTTGGTGTCCACAATGATAAATGTCAAGGTATGAAAAGGAAGACTTAGCTAAAAAGAGTGCAAGATGAAAAGTGATGATAAAAAAGAGAAAGGTGGCCATATACATGGGTTAGTTAGTACTTTTCCTACTTAGGAATCATATGAATAGTAGTATACAATCAAGACTAAATAGATGCCCAAAGTGCATGATTTTGTGTCTATATTTACTCCCACTTTAGGATGTTGAGTGAAAACATGATAGCATAAATTATATAAGAGATACATACCGATAACCATATAGATCAATGACATAAGCGTGCTAAGTAATAAAAAAGGTGTGGAGTGATAAAATATGGAGCATGGATGTTAAGGAGGAGAATGTGAAAAAATGATGATGAAAATGTCCCTAGGGTGGAAACACATGTGTAGATGTCACGATAGTGTCTCATTTGTTCATGTTGATGTTGATTTTGATGTGATTAGTGTTGTTGATTTTGTGATGTGACTACCACTTTGCATAAGGACAAAATTTCAAATGAGAAGAACAAACAAGTAGTCAAGTACGCATGTATATGATTGAAATGTTTAAAAATTATGAAAGGAAAGTGTGGAAAATATGAAAATGTGAAAACGAAACATGTACACCTGATCCATGATGAGAAAAATGGTATTCATGAGGATGTTGTAGAAGAATACTTTTTTGGGTGATCGACACCAACAGATTGCCGCCACGAGTTTTTAAGGGTGATATCCCACCAAGTCATGGAAGAAGTGTAGGGAGAAAATCATTGTTTTATCCTCCAACCTTTAACTACTTCCCAAAATTTATAACACATCTTTATATTGTGTAAAAAATTTGAATAATCGAAATAATTCAATCCAATGTGAAATTAATAATTGTTTTGTAGTGCATGTATGCTTGAGTGCTAAGGACCACATTCCTGTAAAATCCATTGTGTTGAACTTCCGTATAATATGTAACTACCCCTTGGTCAAAGGTGTCTAGGAAGGGTCAGGGACACCCAAGCGCTATTTTCCTAATCTGGGCGTCAGTGTTTATATTGTGCTAAGGACCCAAGTCTGATTCTGAGCCATGTCTAACACTAACAATTGTGGTGTGCCAATATTGTGATGTGTTGAACCGTGTTTGTAAAGCGTTATATGGCATGCCTAATTCACCCAAACGATGCCCCCTTGTTTGCGGTGTATGCAATGTTGTATGTAACCCAAAGAAGGACTAAATGTTGTGTGGGAAAGGAATGTGCTTGGTAGAAGCCAAGGAACATGCAAACAAAGTGGGTAGGAGACAAGTGTTAGTACAAAAATATAAACATGCATATACAAGACAAAGTGTAAGCTAAGCATACAATGTGTAAGCTAAGATGCAAGAACACAATGTAAAACATGAAAAGTGGGTTGCAAACATGGGACACCACTCATGATGTCGCAAGAAAATCAAGGTGACAAGCCAAAAATAGAAAGTGTGCACACAAGACAAATGGAAAATCTTGCAAATAATGTCAAACAAAGAACATGCAATAGAAAATAATGTAATAGAAAACTATGGAGGTAGATAGCCCTACATAATAAATATTTCACATGAAGTACCTGTTGGCATGCTAGGAAGATAAAAATTGTGTCAAACATGTATAATCTGATAAAGAAAAATGTTATGAAAAATGAAACAATAGCACCTGTAATATATGAAAGTTGATTCCCCTGGGAGCCGTTGTGGGACTGGTAATCAGTATTGTTCCAAACATCCATGTTGCATGTAATATATCTATATAATCTATTATCACAACTAGAAATTCAAGTGAACGCGCATGTGTGTATGATAAATATAATGACATATAATATATCTATCTAACATGTGTAATAAATTGAACATGTAAAAGCATGAGTAAGAAAGAGTAAATGCAACCAAGATATGCAGTATGTTGTAGATAAGATGGAATGGAATACAATTTGAATGATAGGAGCTGCATTCCCCTCAAGTGGATGTGTGTACATGAAGTGAGGTTCATTTTTTATATACCCCCTTAGTTTTCAAGAATAAACCATAAATGAGATTTTTTCATCAAGAAATGGTTTGAATGTGTGTAACAGAAAGATGTGAATGTCAAAGTGAAAAATGTAGAGTATAATCATGTGGGTGAATGAGTGTGTGAGTAAACACATGAGTGTGGTGAAGTAAATTTGAGATATAGAACCTAAAAGTTCAACTATGGAGCATGGCACTAGAGTGCATCATAGGGTAATGAGTGCAGCGTGTAGAAGTAAATGAGTAAGATGCATAATGCATGTAGTGTGTAGTAGATTCTTGTGATTAAATGGTTTTGAGTGTGTATAATGTGTGTTATCTGAAGTGTGTAATTTTTGTTTACTCATTAGATAATTATTTCACTTTTGGTGAAGCTATGTTAAAATTTTGTTGATATAAATATAATGTGCACACATTGAGTGTGTAATGTTGTGTGTTGAGATAGATGTAATATAAGTTATGTGTGTTGATTGCACACAAGAAATATGTGTCATGTGATGTAAGAGGAGTATGTTGTGAAAGTGTTGATTTTGTAGTAAATATGTATGTTATGTTTGGATCTATGAAAATAGTATGCATTTTTATTGTGTTGAATTTGTGTTTTATGAGTACGTGAGAGAAGTATGTATTTTGAGTGTGTTGAGTATGCGGTATATAGTGTAAAATGTGTATAGTAAAGGGAATATTGTCTCAAGTGGTTTGATTGTGTAGTGGAGAATATGTGCGAGAAATAGGATGATGTGTAGTGTGTGAGGTTTGTGTATATAGTATGCCCTCAACAATCAAGTGTGAACCAAAGCACGAGAGTGCATCATCGGGGACTGATGATAAAAATGTATCAAGGTGTGTATATGGTATGTGAGAGGTTAGATGTGAATTAATGAAGGAAAAATATGTGTGTCGATTATATAAGGGTGGGGAAGAAATATTGTAATTCCCCTCAAGTATGTACCGATGAACGTGTTATCGATGAAAGTAAAGGATGAGGGTCCTCCACCTAATGCTTGTGGTGATGAAGATGTGTGATCATTCTCTAAGAGTGGTGGTATATGAGATAGACATTACATAGGTGAATGTAGCCTATATTCATGCACCTAATGAGTATAATGTGAAGAATTTTGACACTTATGTGTAATAGGATGCAAAGGTGAGGATCGTCAATGTATAGGAGAGTGTGTAAATGAATGTAGAGGTGATAGACGTATATGTGTAGTACAACGAGGTAGTGAAGTATATCGATGTGAAGGAGCGGTGTGAGTAGTGGACCTAGAATGATGTGATGGACTAATAGACCAATGAGACCATGTAGTTTGAGTGTGAATAGGTGAGTTAGGAGCAGATTGTGCTTTAGGCTCAAAAGGTCGTGAGGACCTAGGGGCTCAAGTGGATGTAATGACAACCTAAAGGGGAGGTTTTGGTGATGGTGTAGATGGTGGAACACCATTGATAGAAATGACTTGTTTATTGTGAATGAATTTTAGACATAAATGATTCATGGAGATGATAGCCTTAGTTTTACAAATCCAAGTGAGGCCTAATAGCTTGTCACACTCTTCGACTAATGGTTCTAAAAGAAAAGGAAAAATCATGGTGAGAGGACTGATAGTGACCAAAAGCTGGACAACACCATATGAGTTGGTAATGGGATATGAAATTGGTGATAGCGTATAGCCAATAACAACAAGGAATGAAATAGAACATGCATTAATAGGCCATGATGGATCAACTTGATTGTTATTAATAGAAATGTATTTAATAAAAGCAATTATATGTAACTAATCGTGAGGAAAATGTAGCGTGATAATCATAATCATAACAACTAATCGGTAGTGGGGATGTTTCAGGATGATAAACCAGAAAATCAAGAGCCCTTGATGTAGGAGGAGGCACTAGGCGATCTGTATTATTTTCCGATGAGTTAGCCGCTTCTTTTTCATGTTTTGGAAGAGGATTTTTGAATATTTTAAGATTCTTATTTTCATTGATCGGTGTAGAGTCCGTAGGCTCTAGAAGCTTGATTTTTTTACTATCGATAAGATCTTAGATGATAGTGTGAAGTTTGAAACACCTATCATTATAATGACCGAAACATTGATGATAGTTGCATAAAAAATTCATTGTAATTACAACCTTTAAGAGGAGATGGATCTAAGTTAAGCGGAGGAGGAAGCAAAATAAAATTGTTCTTAATAATTTTTTAATATAAGATGTGGAGTGATGGTTAATTTTATATAGGTATGCTTAGGTAATTTTCATTGGAGTTCTTTGGTGTTAGAGACAACATTGACAGTAGGTTTTGCGGTTGGTTTAAAATTTTATTTAATTTGAAAGCATGTAGAGGATGAAGCTTTTTCCTGATATTTAAGATTTACTATTGATAAGAATTTAGTTTTGCATAGCTTGAGAGTGTGACATAGTTGATCAAATGATGGAGATATTTCAAATAGAACACTCTCCGAAGGGGTGGAAATAAAATTTAAATGAATAATTCTTTAATTCCACTTTCTACAAGCACATTAGACATCTTAGCTAGGTTTTTTTTATCACAAGATAGACTCTACTAGATGTTTGTTAGATCCTTGTTTAAGTTGTGCAATTTGAGCATATGATATCTTAGAGCCGATATTTATAGATAAATGAGAAAGGAAAGAATCGGATAGATGCATAAAATATGTTACCGAATGGATAGGTAGTTCATAGAACCAATGCATCACATAATCATGAACACTATGAGGAAAGATATGTCATAGTATAGTGTGATCATCTGTATAGTCAAGACATGCCATGTGAAAGGCTCAAAGATGCTCTTGTGGGTTTTCATGGCTTTTTAATATGGGTAACCTAAGGGTAATGAAGTTGGGTGATAGAGGATAGGTGGAAATGGTGGGTTAAAAAGGATTATGAAGAAATGAAGGGGAATCAAGATATGGATACACAAAAGAAGTAGTGAGTTGTAGCTGGAAAATTTACATCTCAGAGATCTTGATGTAAAGAAGTTAAATCGGGATTATCCAAAGAATAGCCGGGTTGTGCATTAAGAGTACTAGGTTGAATGGTGGGAGAAGAGGTGGGAGGAATAGAAGATGGAATAGGAATAGGTTGAGTGGATTCCATGTGATCCAAGGAGTGAGAGAAATGAGGTACCAAAGTAGCATCACAATTATTTTTAGCAACAATTAAACCATGTAGAATACGGGGTATATGAGTGGGGTCATTACATAAATTTTGTATAAAATTAGTGAGAGTGTTTAATTGTTCTTGATTGAAATTAGTATCCTCATCATATGAATTTTCACTATCAGATGCTTCTATTTTGTTAAGGGGAACATTATCGAGAGTTAACAAAGGATTTTCAGATTACATCCATTGATGTAGAGATGTCAGCCATTGAGTTGGAAATCCTACGGGAAGATGGAGGAAGCTTGAGATACTCAAAAGACCCAAAATGACCACTACGGGTGACGGGAATAAGAATAAAAATTCCTAGAAAGAATTTGGATTCAAAGATCAAGTTCACCAAAATGATTAAGATAAATATGGAAATATATTCCTAATATGATTTTTATTGCAGTAGTAAATGAATATACAATTAAATGCAATATAGATCCAAGCAAACTAAGAAATTAAGTAATGAAACCCTAAGTGAAAATAGGAATTAAGATGACTTAGTTGATTCCTAATGTTCCACAAAGATGTGTCGAAGTGGTCAAAATATGAAAAGAGAGGGAAAATTATTGCACAAATCTTAAAGAAAGGGTATGAATGATGAACTACCCGGACTAGGGCACCCAGAAGGAGTAGGGGTTCCTACGGGCACTCGTGACCTAGTTCAAAGATCCTATGTCTATGAAAATTCTAATAAAACCTCCTCTAGGTGGTCATAATTTATTCACCTTTTATCACTATGAGGTCACACAATGATTGTCCAGTCACCTGGAAACTTGCAATGAAATAATGACCAACAAAAACCCTCAAAGATACATCAAATCCTAAAAAAGAAAGATGTAAATGAGGGGTTGGATTGTCCTCAATTTTCAAATGAATGAACTTACAATTTATTGTTGCACTACATTTTATACCCACTGTAGTTCTAGGTGTGTGTGTGTGTGTATAATTGTTCCCTAGGTGGCTCTTGTGTGTGTTTCACTTGATAGCGAGCAAGTAGCTAGTCGTAAATAAATGTAATAGATACGTGCATGGAATAAAATTAAATCCCCTCCTATGTATATGAAGAATAACCAACCCTTTTTTCCCTTAGACATCTCTAGATGGATGCAATGGAGTTATTAAATTTTTTATGGATGTAACTTTAGGTGGTGATAGATAATGCTTAGTGCTTAGTCCCTTATTATGATCACATAACTTTAAATTTATATAATTCCCTTGCTTTAATTCAATCATTAATCTTGAAAAGGATGACTTCTAAAAATATATGATGCTCAAATAGCTAAAAAGGACTCAAAATATGTGAAAAATGTATACTAAAGTCAAGGGAACCCAGAGGGGGAAAGGGTACCTTGCGTTGGTGTCCTGACTGGTGCTAGTGTCTAGGATGATAAATATAGAGGTATGAAAATGCAGAATTAGCTAAAAGGAGTGATAAAAAGTGATAATAGAAAGCAGAGAAAGCTGGCCAAAGACATGGGTTAATTAATATGTTTCTTACTTAGGAATCATATGAATAGTAGTATGCAATCAGGACTAAATAGATACCCAAAGTACATGATTTTGTGTCTACACAAGTGACCAACTATCCTAAACTCTTACAGGGAGGAAACCAAATACACTATGGATGAAAAGACAAGTATTTAGTAGGTGTGGAAGGTTATCATGGATTTTTATGGTGTAATTTAAGAACGATAAATATATAAAGAATATATTAAATAAGAATTAGCTCACATTATAGTATCAATTTTCGAGACTAAGATTATTCCTCCTTCTTCTCGTGATATATTTATATCACAAGTATTTCCTTTACAATAAAGGAAAGTAAATGAGGAGGTATTAATTGGAGGTTAGATGGATTCATCCCTCGTAAGGAAGAAAAATTAAACGTCACAAGTGGAAGTTTATGACTTAATGAGCATCACTTATTTAAATCCATCAAGGCCACAAAAAGATAGGATTATGTTTAGAACATGGGTGGGGGTCAGGGCCAAAATTTTATGGAAATTTCTACTCCACAACCATATGTTCTTATAAAATAGGTAACCACTATAGAATTTCATGTCACCCAGATCCCACCAGAAAATAATCAACTAAAGGGATCAAACATTAGCTTAGTGGGGTATTTCAATATGTGGTCCAAAAGATTGATAAGGAACAAAAAATAAAGAGAAACTTAAGGAGAAGGTATCTTCTTTATCAAAAATTGTAATAAATTTAATCCAAGTACCTCAAAATAGTCAATAAATCATCCCTGATGTTATTGATACAGTTATGAAGAGTAAAAAAGATATAGGTACAAGAAGTGAGGCCACTAAGAAATGAGAAAAATAATTGTTGGCTGAAGGAGAAAGGTTGATTAGGAGTAGTGTGGAGTGCCACACAATAATCATGGCTAAAATGGAGGTAGCAAGGAATTTAATCGATAAATGTCAACCTAAAATTCACATGTGGGATGACATGTTTCCTAAAATTGAAACCTTGATTCTCTTAGGGGGATTTATTGGTCAAGGAAGACATTATCTTCATTGAGCTTGATGGGATGAAAAATGATCTTTTTACTTTGATTAAGTTTAGAATTAAAAACCTATAAGAAATCATCAACAAAATTAGAAGTGTCAAAGATAAGGCAAGGGAGTATTTATATAACATTGACAATATGATTGATAAATTATTACGGATGCACAATGTTTCTGTTATAAAAGGTAGAAATTTGAAAGGATTGATTCAAAAATTCAGTACTAATGTGACTAGGGGGTTATTCCATCAAAAAAATTTACTTGTTCTACCATTCAGGAGTTTTTCACTTTGAATGAATCATAGACAAGTTAAGTAAGAAAGGTATGAAAGAAAGTGTTATTTCCAATATGGTGCAGATTACTATCTCAATATAGGAAGTGGTAATTCTCTATCATGTCCTGACTAAGGAATTATTTTTATATAAATGTTCATGAAATTTAATGCATACATGGAGAGAGATAAGACATATTAAGACAAGAAGGTGGTAGACCTCGACCACGAAGTTTAAGGGGATAAAATTGAGGAAACATTTGTACACGACGAAAAGGTATACATGCTTCTCATAATAAAGAGATATCTTTATATTAAGGGTAGGATTTATGTTCTAAGGAATATTATGTATTCTTTAATATCTTTTTTTCAATGATTTAAAATTACAAACACAAATATAAAAAGGTGAGACAATGAAGAAGTAGGGGCAAAGTTATAATCCAATAGAGCATGTTATATACATTTAAAGCCAAAATGGGGATTATATAGGGGCCCCATATCATGGAATAACAAATGAAAATATAAAAAGATGCTTAGACTATTACATTATTTTCCAAAAATTATAAACTCACTCACGGACATTGGAAGGTGAACCAAGAGTTTATCTTTATGAATCTCAAATTCCTTTACATCAACTATACCATAAACATACTAGATATCACTTGTAAATCCATGAGAAATCTCCATTACCATACATTCCAAAATGATCACTCGATGTCCCTCAAGAATCTAGATTAGCTTTGATTTCTTCTTAAGGGAGGTAACCGACTCTAGAATATTGGATCCCCTTTGAGATATGTCTTGGTCCCACAAAATGTAGTAAGTTTTGAAATTGGAGTTGGTTCGTATATTTTCATGAGATTACTTGGGGTAGACACTTTTACAATAATTCTCAAAATAGTCTAATGTTTCCTCTGGGAAGGATATGTGTTCTTTGCATCAGTTTCTTCAACTAAAGGAGAGGAATTATTTGCAATATTTTTCTCGACCGAGATCTTTATAGTATCCTTCTCAAGGGAAGTAACTCTTTTCTCTAGCTCATCCAGCCACTAAATGATTGAAACTTTATTAATTTAAGGCCCACTTTCAAATGTGTAATAATGAAGCTCATGTTCAAGAAATGAAGTATTTAAGTAATTCCTTAATGCAAACAATATTTCATCCCGGATGAAAGCATGGTTATGAAACCAAAACTCCTTTAGTGTACATGTGTGAATGTGATCCCATGGGTGAAGGATATGATGAAAAAGACTTAGAAGGATGCGAAAAGGGGGTTATCTTGGTAATTTTATACATCAAGGCCAACCTCACAACAATACAAACTAGGATCTCAGGGGGAGGATCTTGTTGATCAAGGTTTTGAAACAAAATCCTAAAAAAATATTCTTTAGGGCTAGAAAGATGAAAGATGTTTCTTAAAACTTTAGAGGAAAACCTAGAAAAACTATTTCCAACTCTTGATGATGACATCATCTAAAGTATATATTTATAGAAAATTTGCAAGGATCATGTATGTAAAGGAAAAGAAAGGCTCACAATTTTTAAGATTAAAATGAAACTTATAAGGGGAATGGCCCTTGGAATGGCATGAAAAATCCATTAATTTCACATATAATTATAGGCACCTATCAATATTTGGCACGAATTGGAGGGATGGTGGTTAATCCACTCACACATGAAGTTATTTCTTGGGCTTGATTGCAAGTTGATATTCATGTGAAGTCACATCAGAAAGGATTGTTAAGGCATCCACTTTTATCCTTTACCTTTTTTTGAACGTTCTTTCAAATGGGAAATAATCAAATCCATTGATTACAAACAAACTCTTTAGCAATGTGCACATTGAATTATTGTGTAGGTAAAAAAACATTTTCACATAAGCATGAATGGGATAATGACATGATTGGAAAGACATAAACGAGTTTGTTAGAAAGTAGATGATATTCTTCATTCCTCAACAGGCACAACCATGAAACAAAATTTCTCATGTCTACCATATCTAAATAGAATATTTTATGTTGCGATAGACTTCACAATAATTTTTATGGATTATCTATTTTCTATCTCCCATTTTTACTTTCTTCAGATGCTTTTAGAGGGAATTTAGGTATATTCCCTAAAGGGGAAAGTTTTGTATAAGAATGAAGGCATGTCTTCATTGTAAAGGGTTCTAATTTTTGGGTTTAGGATAAGGTGATTGTATTTTTACAAATATTAGCAAGAATTGAAAGAATATTATGTATGGATCCCTTTTCCAATTGAAATATATTTAGGTTTATTACATTTTCATGTCATGCATTACTTAGTTGTATGGAAGCACAATTGAGTAGTGTAACTTTTGATTTTATTTTTCATCTATTGAATTGATTGAATACAAAGGAGTTTTTCTTAGTATGTGCAATATATTGGTTACCAAATGAATTTTTTTCTATAGTGTTACTTTGCTACATTTATCGAATTATAAAATTCATTATATATTATTACTTGGGTATGATTTCCTCCAAGCTCATGATTGTATCTTGAGTGTTATTTGATTTAAGTAGTAGATCTTTTATTGATATTTCATGCATAATTGTTCATTTTTTAAATCCCAAAGATTAAGTGGTAGTATTTACAATAATTTCTATTAAGAGTTGTAATTATTTTGATCTTTATCTTCCTACACTTCTGGTGTAACTTGCTAAAATAGGAAAAACTATTATTTCTCCCCATTTAGATCCACCTTCCCACTTTTCTAACAAAGTATTATACCATAATATCCCCGTAAAAATGTTAACATAATCTATTCTATATGTTTTTCTTAAAAATTACATTTAACTTGTAGATTATGAATGCATTTTCTATGATTTATAAAGATTGGAATTCCAACATTAATAAATTCCATCTAATTGATTGTTTATGCAGGGATCATTTTTAGGAATCACATGTTATCTATGTTTAGTATATTGTGTCGATGCATTAAGTATGTGTACTATTTATGTGACAACTCTTTGAGTGAACATTGAATTTATGGCTATACTTGGCTTAGATTGACCCGATAAGAATAATTGGAGGAGATTAAATCTCAACATCCATCTTTCTTTCAAGTTATCCATTGGGTTATCTCACCCTATTTCAGGTAGAACTAGAAGTAGGAGTTATCCATTCCCTTTGTACATTCCTCTTAGAAATTTCTAGGACCTAATGATGAAATAATGTTAGATTTGTCCCCATCTAAAAATGACATATATCCTATCTATAATTATTTAATCCATTTTATTAGAAATTGTTCTCAAGTCTCTTGAGTGTAAAACTAGGAACCGAGTGGGAACCGACAATGTGCGAACTGAAAAATTCCTTCCCTAAATAACAAAAAAATGTTCTAGAGAACTTATTAGAAAACAAACATACTAGAAAAGTGTAAAAGGAACATAAAGAAAGGAAAAATAAGAAAATAATTTGTAAGAAGAACTTGGAGGAAAATACAAACAATAATTTACTATGTACAAGGGTGAAAAATGATCTCAATAACAAATTTTGAGAAATATCAAATTAATTAGGATGGCAAGCTCCTCACCATTCAGCTTGGAGAGATGAAAATCATTGTGTTTCTTGTAACCTATAATTAGATATGGCCCACTCTAAAAGTATTCAAATTTAATGTGTCTTCAAGGCTAGGTTATTTATTCAACCTAATTGAGCGTTGTCTCCTTATTTAAAATTTCATTCAAATAATTTATTGTTAAAGTATCTCTTCGTTTGAGATTGATGAAGCTCCATAGAAGTCTTTTCATTGTTTCTAACATTTTCTAATTCCATCAACTCTGCAATTATGATTGAAATTGAATCTTCCATCATTTCCATCTATTTTATGATAAATGTATTCCATTATTTTACCAAAATGGGCTAGGAACACTAACACCTCATCCGAGAAAAGTATGGAAGATCACCCGAAGTGTGTGTAGCTACCAATTCCCTCCTTTATTCACTCAACAAGATGTTAGAAATGCATATTCACAACCATTCATACCACAAGATACATCATAGCATAGTAAATTGGAAACACATATAATAAGGAATCTTAATCAACATAAAGAATTATAAAAATACTTGAATCCCCATGACTCCATATTTAGGTCTAGTTACTTTAGCTATCCAAACACAATTATCCATTACATAACCAAATTCATTACATAAAAAATAGGATGATTAAAATAACACCAAGAACGCCTGGAATTGGACCATGCACACTCACGTAGTATTCATACATACTCATACATCTACATACTACTTAGTACTTTGGACTCAAAACTAGAACTCAGACAACTAGTCATTGGTGCATCAAACACACACACACACACACACACACACACACACACACACACACACACATGGTGGGGAATTTACCTTCACCACATAGATTTACCTTCCTAATAATAAGTTTTCTTTAATAATATCCATCATACTTTTCTAACTCTAATTTACAAAATATCAAGCTATAAATAAATGTCTTTAACCATGCTTCAATTCCTATAATTAGAAAGTAACCATGCACTTCCTTTGTATTTATCTACATATTATTTATCTTATTTATATCCCTTACTTATACCTCATGTCATCCTCAATTTTTATATTTCTATCTAATGCTCCAAAAATAGCTAGGTCCTAATCGCTCAACATGTGTGCAAACCATTTGGACATTAACATGTTCCTCTATGGTGTGCGCACCTCTACATACTACCCTATATCGATTTCTATCATTTTGTGTTTCCTTCTGCATGGTCCTTAAAACCTATATGAATCTATTATACCATGTTTGCATCCTCCAAATGCAAGGTTTCATAACATGATCTGGTACTTAGTCAATATCTTTGTGAACAAGATATAGATATAGTAATTCACAAGAAATAGACAACCTTACTTCCTTACCATAGATAAGAATGAAAGGAGAGTTTAAAATTTACCTCTTAGGATTAATACTATCAGTCCATAAGAATTATTTCAGTTTTTTGTGTCATGATCATTCATTCTCCTCCATAGTTATTTTGATAATTATGAGAATGGTTTTATTAGTAGATTCTACTAATCCATTACCTTGAAGAAAATAATTAGAATATTTTAAACAATGAATTTTGAGCTTGATTTCCTTGTATTGATTCTTGTTTTAGGAAAGCTAATGCATTTTTGATATAATTGTAGTAGGGACACCAAACCTTGTAACAAGACTTTCATAAAATTCCAACACCAAATTTTTATTTTCTTTTATCAAATCTACTAATTTTTTCCACTTTGTTTGAAATAATATATAGATGTGAGAATAATTTTTTTCTTGCATAGAATGTGGGTTAATCATGTCAACCAAATACAAACCTTATTTCATGAAGGGCTAACCTACCTATGTAGGTTGAAGAGGAAGATCTACCAACTTCTATTTTCCTATAAAAATAACACATTGTGAAACAGTTCCTTACCCATGCATGATCATCGTTGAATAAATTTAAACAATAAGCTCCCACTCTCATGATATTTAAGCTTATATATCTTGTTGCAAAATGACCACCCAATAATCATCTATGAAATTCTTCTAAAACATGCTCAATCTGATATGAATCAGCACATCTCAAAAAAATGTCATTTACATCCTTTCTAAACAAAATATTATCAACAATAACATATGAAATGGAAAATAATATGAAATACCTCCTTGTTGTCTTATCCAAACTTTTAGGAACTTCCCAAAGATGAAGAAAATGTACCATGTTATGAGTCAATTTACGAGGTAATGAAGGAGAAGTTGTTCGTTGAAAAAAATTAGCACTAAAACTTGATTTCTGTCATCATGCAAATCAAGCTAGTTATTCACCAAACCCTCTTCCTCTTACCAATTTAGTAACCTTAATGTTAACATCATACTCCATAAATTTTTTAATCCATCTGACTCTTTTCTCATTTAAATCCTTTCTCAAAAGGAACGCTTTAACACTTAGATGAGAAACCATTAAATGAAACTTGTGATTAGAAACTAAATGTTTGAATTTTTTTACACTTATAATGACTGAATGGACATGTTTTTCAAAATAATAATACCTTATCTCATAATATTATAATCGTTAACTAGAAAAATTAATTAGTTTTTCATCATTTTATCATACCAACATGGTTGAGATTTTGTTAATTTCTCCAAAATCATATAAAATGAAATATTTTCTAGAATCAAGATTAATGAGTGTTGGAGCTTGTGACATAACATGTTTGAATACTTTTAAAGAATTATTCCTCTTTTTTTTTCTAAATGAAAACCATTTTTCTCCTTAGCATTGAAGTCACTTGCTTCATTAAATTTACAAAAATGTGTCTCGAGATGAACTAGATGATCTAAAACATGCTTGGAAAATACAGGTTATATCATCTAAATAGTCAAGAACACAATTATTAATTAATATTTAAAATTCCAAGTTTATTGCATATTGAAACATGGCTCCTACATTTGATAGTCAAAATGGCATTATCTTGTATGCATACATGCCCCATTTTGTGGTGAATACATTTTTAATTAGTCTAATTCTTACACCATGATATAATTATACCTGGAATAACTATAAGAGTGAAGTACATTATGATCCACTTACCGTTTGTAATATTTTATCCATTTATGGTAATGTATAATGATATTTTAAAGATGTCTAGTTAAAATCTCTAAAATCCACACACAAGGACATTTCTCCCTTTTTCTTTCTCATGGGAACAAGATTGGCAACTGTGATGAATGCTTCATAGGGAAAATTATATTAGATTTGTTTAATTTATTCAACTCTTATTTCATGAGAGGTTCAACCTTATGATTGGTGGTTCATTCATTTTTTCTAATTGATTTTGTATTTAAATCTAACTCTATTGTGTGTTGAGCTAAATATGGATTGAAAACCTTTCAATAACCATATCTCTATGTAAAAACATCATAAAATTCATGACAAAGTTGGATAAAAGAGGGTTTTTCATCTTTATTACATACCTTTCCCAAATTGAGTATTTTTTCGTTACCAATGTTGATTTTCTCATAATATTCTTTCTTTATCAGTATGTTATATTTATCACCTATGACCTGATAATTTTTATTAAATATAGAATGAAAAGTGACTAATCCTGAGGTATTTTGTTAGGTTTAAAATGGATGATTTTATCCTCATATTGTTCTTGTATTTTGTGCTAATTTTTAGCTGAGAACTCATGTTCTTCTTGTAGAAAAATGATTATCTATTATTCATTTTCATAGGTATAACTGGTCTTACAATCATCTTAACATGTTTTTATACTTTGTCTTTTTTATGTCTCTAGGAATTTAAAAAATTTCACTTATGGAAGCTATCCTATATCCATATTTACTCTTTTCTATAGGAATAGATTATACATGGAAAGAATAAAAATCCTCTATCACATCCCACACTTTATTTTATAAGATCAAAAGAAATTGTTCTTGGTCAACTAGTCCTCTATATTTGATTGAAAAATAGCTCATAATCACCATACACCTATATTTTTTATATTTCTTTTCCTTTTCAACTAAATAACATGCACAAGATATTCATACTCAGTTGTATTATTATTGAAACTAAATTGAAACCTTAATTATTAAAATATTTTTATTTTTATGAGGAAATAAACATGATTCTCCCACCCAATCCATTCCTACTTCTTGATCCATCAAAGCATAATTTTCATAAATGTTCATCCTACTAATATAATATGAAAATTTTAGGAATAATAGAGTTTTCCTCATGTAGACAATATGTTCCAAGATCTTCCTCTTCAATTTTATTATAAGGATCAAAATCATTAACTTTAGTATCTCATTCATAAAGTAATAAGTCTAGAATCCCCTCAAAAAAAAAAAAAAAATTGGTTCTTTTCTAAATTTTTGTTCTTTGTCTATGATCATATAGTTGAAATTGATAGCACAAGGAATATAAGGCTCTATATGACCTTTGTATATGGTATCATACCTTATTGTAACTTTGGTTTAAAACCATTTTATAAACAACATATGAGAATATTATGATGATAAGTATCCTCTAATTTTAGTAATGAAATCTCTAGAAAGACACAAGATAAAATATGAAGGAAGATTAATAATGAATACATCTGAAGGGATGGAGAAATTGGGGCATTAATGCAAGGTTAATATCATTACTACAATGAATCTAAGGGTTTATACAGGTGTTTCATCTATCTAAACTACTCCTTTAGAAAGAAGCTCATATTCCTTTAGAATTGGAATATCCTTAATCAATCATGCTATTATGGGATAGGTTTTAACCTGTGATTAAAAAAACATATAAAGGAGGTGGTTTCACAATTTTTCTAGATTTGTATTATTTTGAATTAGGTGTCTTAGTAAGTAAAATTTTTTAAGGTCCTTTGGATGGTTGGCTAGATAAACTGAGATTAAATAAAGCTTCTTGTAAAATATATTTTTGACAAAGAAGAGAAAAAGAATAGTACATTGACATATTGAAATTATATTGCTTTAAATGATCAATGATATTAAAAGGTGAAGTACTAACATTTTTCTATATATTATTAACAATATCACCTTCTTGTATTGGTGGCATCAAAATTGGAATCTCTTGCTAATTTTGAACTCTTGTAGACTAATTTTATTTAGTTCCTTATTGATTAGAAACAAATAAAACACCTTTAAGTGTTAGATAAGGCTAAGAATCAATCTTACCAGTTGTCTAATCCACTTATATTTATATTTTACTCTATCTTGTGTTAACTACCGTAGAAGTAAAGGACTAATTTTTATGTTGATTTACTCTACAAAAATCATCCTCTTACCAATTTATAAGTGTAGCATCATTGTGCACTAACTCTCAAGAATCCTTCCGTTATTGTGGGATCTCAAATGATAAGATTTGATAAATATAAGAAATTTACACCATAATTCATTGATTTATAACACCATTGTGGTAGGATTTCTAGTTAGAGGCTAAATGATAAGGATAATGCCATTCATAGTCTAGTATCAGATTGTTTTAGAAAATTAAAATTTCTTTCAATGAATTAGTAGTGTTGGGATTGAATGGTTGGAAAGGTTTAGCATTGGAGAACTTACTTTAACCTTGCAAATTTGGTTGGAATTAAGGCATATCCAATTGATTGAGTGGATAATATAGTCTATAAATTTGATTTTTTTGTTTTTAAGGGTAAATATCTCATTCCCAAAATATTTTGAGATGCTCCTTAATTGTTGTAAATCATTTGATTATCCTTGAGATGCATTATTTTTATTAAATCTTGGGTGATAGTCATTGGTAGTGGAGTTATTACAACTGTTGGAAGGGAAATAAAAGAATGAATCTATGGGAATATTGGCATATGATTCCTTTATGGAATATTTCCATCTTTTATGAGACTATTATAGGCTCTAATGGTTATTTCATATGGATAAGGTAGTGTTCTTCCACCCATAGATTGATTCATCATTGAAATATCACTCAATATTCCATCAATTTGAGAGTATGCTATCAATCCCATATGAGGATCCACAAGCACCCTCACCTGCTACTACCTAGATGTCCTCCTTTACATGGCCTCATACCCATCTCTCCACCATAGAAAGCTAATCCTACCACCATGCAACATATGCCCTTATATCACAGGTCCTTTAGTAGTGAGATATATTGAGAAAGGCCCTCAAAGTATCACATGTACTTTAGTATCGGGGGTCAAGCTAGAGGAAGTGACGAATCAAGCTAATGGTTAGATAGAACCATGTGGTAGTGTTATCTTATCTAAATACCAATCGTTATGCAATGATTTGGGATATTATGAGGAGATGGTATAATAGATGAGGAGGACCTACTACATAGTACACAATCTGTGAGTGTGGGTAAGCCACCGTGAGTTCCAGATTATAGGTGGTCCTAGTAAGAGACTAGATGGAGGCGAGCATGGTGGTCAAGAGAGTAGCACCCAAGGAGGCATCCGATTGATGAATGTCTAATTTACCGAGTAGGTGTGATATTTTTATGTATTCGGCTCCTTGTGAAGCTTCTATTTGATTTATATTTTGATATACCAATATTTTTAAACCCTGATGATGTATAATGACACATTGATATGATATATGTATGATTTTTATTTATATGTTGATTTACTTTAGTGTGATTATTTTGGATGTGATCATGATGTTTACATGTATATATGTTGAAAAACATTTTGATTATATTTGACATGATGTTGAGATATATAAGATGAAATTTATTTTGATGTGATGCTTTAAAGATATATATTTGATTATGACTTTAATTCAATGTATATCAAAATGTTTTATAATCATGGATAAGAATAAAATTTGAATTGGTTTCTTATAGACTATATTTGATACATATGTGATGGTAAAATGTAGACTAAAATATCTTACACTTTTGGCCTTATAACAAATCTTAACACACTACTAACAAGGGGTAGTTACATGTGGTACCTTACATACAGATGAGAATGACATGTATACCTTCCTAGAACATTGGAAGGGTTAACATATGTAGGTTGTGTGGGAAATTAGGTTCTCTTTTCAATGGTTTTGTAAGGGGATGCCCTGGCTATACATTTTATTTTGATATAAACTACTCAATGCATGAATTTCGATCTAATGAGAAAGTTGATCGATGCGGGAAGATTTCCTAGGATGATTTTTGATATTTTTCCTTTTTTTTGAAGGTTGATCGATGTGGGAATCATTTTTACACTGATATGGTTATTCATCCTTTGAGGGACTGGTCTACAATTTGTTCACTTTTTGATTTTTTGATTTTGGATAGCCATTCTTTAAGGGATCGACTATAGATTTGATAGGAAGGTTTCCTTTGAGGGATGAGTCTACTTTCTTTTTGCAATATTATTTTGGTATTTAATAGTTTTCCTTATATGGATAAGTCTATTTATTTTGATAAGATGCATTCATAGACATTTTTACTTTAGTTTTTATATTGAGGGTAGGTATAGTAGACCATTTCAAGTAGGGGAAGAGATGTGTGCACAAACTACACATGTGTGTCCCATAACATATTATCAGGTTGGTAGATAAGGAGGATGGATGTAATGATTACGGGGTTCTGTTAAGGAGAAACTTGTCCATGTAAAATATATGATTAACAAAGTTGTGGTGTTCATCTTTAAGGTTTTTGAAATAGTGACGGTAAACCACATACTTTTAAATCATTAAAAAGATGAGAATACAGTTGGTGGTGGAATAAGGTGTTTGACGTGACTAGTGTCACGGCAAATGATGTGTTAAGAGTAGAAATAATGCAAGTGTAAGGAACTTAAAAGGTTCCTTTTTTGGTATACCATCAATGGAGGCTAGGCAGTAAGCTCATGACCCAATTTTTTTGTGATGACATATGGACCGATCTAGTTAGGGGAAAAGATTCAAGATTTACTCCTTTCTAGAGTAGTGACATTTTTATTTTCTTTGATAACAAGATAACTTATATTATTATACACACACTTAATGCTCTCTTGATAGACATGATGATAATTGAGAGCTATTAGGAGAAGTTTAGATAACAAATCTAATTAGGCTAGACACTCTTGACAATAATCCTCATTAGGTATAAAATATTTGAGGGATACATGAAGTGATGGGAGTTGAAATTCAATGGGTAAAGCTTCCTCGATCCATATTCTAGAGAAAATGGAATATCACCTATAGGATTACGGATGCTAGTACGACAAGCCCCGAGAGAAAACATGATTTATATTTCTTACTTGAGTGATGGTTTTCATAAGAATTTTGTTAAGTGTTTTTTTAGAATCCTGGATTATCCATTTTCTTTCAGATAATAAGGTGATGAAAATATTAGTTTGATGTTGAATGTGTCACATAATTTCTTAACTTCTTTATTCTTGAAGGATTTTCAATTATCAGTGACTATATTGTGAGGATTTCTAAAGTGACATATGATATGATGATAGATGAAGTCTACAAATTTGTTTTCTTTATTAAATTTCAAAGGAATATCCTCTACCCATTTAGTGAAGTATTCAATGGATGTGATGATAGAGTGATTTTTTTATGATGAAGGAGGGTTGATGAGGACAATGAGGTCTAACCCCCATTATGAGAAGGGCCATAGATATTAAGTTGGGTCAAAATCCCGACTAGGTAAGTGAGTAATATTAGAATGTTGTTGGTACTTAACACATTTTGTAACATACATTAAAAAGTACTTGATTGATAATAGGCCAATAATAACTCATTCGATGAATGTGATTGGCAAAAACCATACCATTAAAGTGTCCACCACACATTCCTTTATGGAATTCCTTAATGGATTTAGTAGATTCATGAGATTTGAGACATTTTAACAAGATTCTATTAAACCCACATTTATATATAACATATAAACTACGATAAAATATCGGTTAGCACGTTGAAGGAAATATTGATTATCATTTTTAGATAAGTCGAAGGGAATTTTTTATTCTAATAAATAGTTGAATATTTGAGTATACTAGAGGTCTTCTGGATTATCGTTGATGATATTAATAGAGGGTAGTTTGTTTTTATGGGATGGTTGATCAAGTCTATGTATAATGACGAATAATTTAGAATTTTCAGTTGATAGAGGGATGTGTACCAAAGAGTGTTTGTTTTCCAAATTTAACTTAATAAAATGAAATTAAAAAAACAACCTTAACTCAGAAGACAACATGGTTTATTTATTCCTATGATGAAATATGTTGATACTTTTGGATAAATATCTTTCTTATCTCTCTTCAAGAAGAAATGTGTAAATCGGAGACACAAACAATAGATTAGATAGATGAATAAATGAGATGCTTGGAAAAGGCCAATTCTAGGAATCCAAAGATACATCCTTCGAGGATTTCATCTGATTTTGATATAATTAAGTATATTGACAAAGATAATGTTAAAGATATTTAGTAGACAAAGATGGATAGATAATGGACAAGAAAATTTAGAGCTCAAGGTTGAAGGGTAAATCCCGTGAAGCTTGAAATGCTTCCCGTGTGTGAGGTTTGATGTCATGTGAATGGAATCAAAATAATCATACCAAAATTCCATAGTATCGTATGGATTTCATGGAGTAACTTGATCTGATCATCGATATCTTCTATATCGGTGGCAAAGCAAATTGCACACAATTTAAATTTGTGAAGTATGTTGTATTGTTCCCAAAAGAAGGGTTGCAAAACTCTTTGGGAGTTTGTATATGCTTGTGATAGGATGAGACCATCTAGGTAATCTTTGTCATCTAAAGTAATTCCATGCTTACAAAGGACACGTTAAATACCAAATATTGATAAAAATTGATAGTAAACTAATGAATTAATTAAAATATGTAGATTGACAGGATCAATGGTGATTCGAGGAATCATAGCTGATAAGAGATAATTACGGATGATTAGATAGAATTATAGGTGATCAAGCGATCCCCATGGTGATTAATATGAAAATAATAAAAAAATATATAATTTAAAAAACTTTTAAATCATGATTTTTTTATTGTTTCTATGAAATATAAATAATGAAACAACACAAAGAAATACCTCTTGATGTGGAAATACGCTTAAATATTCCTCCGTATTTGGATAGAGTTGATTGAATTTTAGGACTGGTTATTTGAAAGGTTATTGATGAAGGTATGATGAAGATGATGTGTTGTAAAAGATTTAGGTTAGTACAGGTCCTTGATGATCTCTTGAAATTATGTAGATTCATTGTTGAGTTAAAAAAGAGCAAGTACAAGAAAAATTTTTTTGGAAGATCCTTGAGAGAGGAGAAAAAACTTCTATTTATAATTGCTAATGATCGTAGAATCATTGATGATCTAGGATTTTCAAGAAAACATTTAAAACTTTTTTGAAACCACTTCCTAAACAAGTTTTTAGGTAAATGATGAGGTAAAATGGTTAGGAGGATGTTATGTTCAAGTTTTGGAGGTTAGGATGTAAATATTAAATAGGTTTGAAATGGTTTTGCGGTGTTGAGTGATTTTAAAGAGGTTGAGGTAGTTTGGGATGGGTGAATAGTAATTTCTAAGAGCTTATAACTTTATTTTACTAGATGAGGAGAGGGTGACTTAGGATAATGACATAATGATAAGTTTATATTAAATAATGTATGTATAGAGGGAAGTATGTGGGTTGACGAAAACACAATGTCTACATTTGACAATTTTTTTGAGTAGTTTGTGACAACCAAACTACTTGAAAAATGGTGTGAGATAGCCTACTTTGTGTTTTTATGGGTGACCCCCTCAAACTCTGGGTAATTTCAACATAGTGCAAGCATAACTAGTTTGATTGAGTTCATTTAATAGGTTTGACATGTGTGTTTCATTTGAATTTTCCCTAAGACAAGGTTTCAAAACAAGATAGATATCACCACAGAAATAAGTGATAGGGGATCCAAAGGGTTTGTGTCTTATAGATGTATGATTTGTAGGGATGAATAAAATATCATGGAACCAAGTGATAGGAAAATAAAGGGTTTGTGGCCTATAGATGAATGGCTTACCAAAGGTCGAGGTCATAAAATGATTCTTGTGAAGGATGACAGTTTGGGGTCCTCATAATGAGGCACATTGTTAAAAAATGTAATGATGTGGTTGATAATAATTGTTGGTATTGAATAATGGTGGGTTGTGATAGAAAATGTTGAATTTCTAGAAATTTAGAGGAAATGCAAGTGATTATGGTGAATCGTTGGTGATTAGGGTAAACTATCGGTGATTACATGAATCATCATCGATTCTGCATGATGCATATAAATAGTCAATTTCCTTAGGAAATTTTTCATTTACAAATTTATAGAGATAATTCAAGAATGGCGGCTACAAGAGTATCTCGGAAGGAAGATGAGGCCCACTCAGGAAGAGGTATGTACCCTTGTTTATTGTTTTGTGTATTTTATTTATTTATTTGTATTTTGTTTTTAATATCCGTACGAGGGCATGTTTATGAAATCACCAAAATCGTTAGTGATTTTGATGTATCACTAAAATTTTATATGGATCGCCAATGATAGGAATGAATCCCTAACGATCGATGTATTTTGTATAAATTTCATAAAATCTTGATGGAAATTTGTTCTAATCCATTTTTTTGTGTTTTTGGATGCATGTGAAAGAAAAATTAACTATCTGAGATAGGTTCTAGTGATTTTAGTGGATGTGAGATAAGATACTTTGGAGTAGGATTGGTCACATTTATAGGATGTGGGTTTTGTAGGGATGCATTACTATAGATGCATCCATAAGCATCAAGGATTCTTATTAGAATTGATGGAGAGGTGGAATCCTTCCATCCTGTACCTTTTGGTTTCTCGACAGGTGATATGACCATCACCCTGGAGGATGTTCATAGGAATACTAGATTTCCTATGCATAGATAGGGAATATATTGTATTGAGGATACTGAGAGGGTGGATGTGATGAGGATATTATACAAGGATGATGCCAAGGGTGTGGGGTTTGTAGCGGATGGTTTTTATTATCATGTTTTATATTACTTGGAGATATAGGGTCATGCATTTATGAATATGATGATGATGGGTGTAGTGGCAGAGATGATGAAGCATAGGAAAATCCTTGCATGGGCCCTAGATTTACTAGAACATACCTATATGTGGTTATTGTCCGGAGGAGCAAAAATAGATTCAGGATCAATATTGATTTTCTACTAAAGTGTTGAGATTTTGAGCATATTTATGTGGCTTCTCTAAGGGGTTTTTATGGGGAGGTGTTGATATGATACAGATCATCCAATTTTATGAGATGGTGTTATGATGCGGGGAGGTTGGATCAATACAAAGTGAGTAGTACTATAAATAGCTCATTTTAGGGTTACGGAAGGAGATGTGATATGTAGGACCTACATTAAATTTATAGTGTGGGAGGGACATGAGAGTCACTTGAATGTTACTCAAAAATACCTATGGATATATGGTTGTCGAGGAGGGTAGCGGGAGCTTATTAGATTCATTCACATTAAAAAATAGTTTGGTTTGATTCAGGGATGTTTAAGGGGCTCCACTATTATATAGACGTAATGATGTGGATGTGGAAACCCCATTACTAATGTATTGGTTGCATTTTTATATGCCCGATGAGGAGGGAGCCATGGGTGTTGATGACCGGTAGATCTGGTTCATGTAGATGATGTTGGTGTGACTAAGGAATCTGTTAAATAATGAGCTAAGGCATTTATTACATGGTGAAGAACCCAACCAGATCAAGAAGATATGATCCATAGGGATCTAGGATGACTCTACTTCATCAAATCAGTCAGCATAAAGAAGGAAAAATAATGTACAAAGGTTTTGTCTTTTAGTAACAAGACTCTTGTTTTTTGTGCAAAGCGGTGGTTACGTAACTACTTTGCTAAACTAGGGTGGTAGTCCTAGGATTGCTGGTCTAGTTTTGGTGGTAATCCTGGATCTTTCGGATAGAAAAAAAAAAATGAAACAAACAACCCAAAATTTGGAAGGTTGTCCATGTCTCTTCTTCTCCATGACCTTTCCCATTCTCCAGTGCACGAGAGGACATAAGAAAGGCTATAAATACATGGTTGTAGAAGAGAATATGATCATCAAAGCATGAAATCAAGTGAGCAATAATTTCTTAGTGTTGGAATTGTGTTTTGTAAAAGAAAGGAGTGTTGAGATAGAGCAAGCAAGTATTTTGGAAGGAAGTGTGGGATATTATCTACTTCTCTTTCATACGTATTGTAAATTTTGTACTTGTTATTTTGAATTGGACAATAAAGGTGGGAAGAAAGAGCAATTTACATTCCCGACTGATTTTTCCTCCTCTAGAGGTTTTTAGGATAAAATTTGTTGCTGATTATGAGCTTAAATTCTTTCCTTTCCTGCTATTGTGGATTCTAATCATAAACATAATTCATTCACTAGCTATCTCTTTCATTTTCCAATAGAAAGTAGAACAACAACATTTACTTTGTGATTCTATGGATAATTCCAAAGTTGAAGAATTTACGGATCATTTTGGTATCGTAGAGTAACAAGTATCTAGGACTATGGTATTTGTTCTTGGGTTTTATATGACAGTGAAGAGATCTAAAGGTGAAGAGGCTTTACCTTGTGATCCGAAATTTCTACAAATAAGTGGAAACAAATAATTCGGGGACAAATGGAGGAAGAGAACTTGGTCCATAGAATTGAGATGTCGAGACCATGATGGATAGGATATTTAGAAGGCAAGAAGAGCTTGTTGATTTATAGAATACAAATTTTGTCAAGAAAGACTCCATGGAATCAGTGGTTTGGGGCTTAGTTGAACCATTTGGCATAGGAAGGAGCCACCATGAGGAAACTAATGGGTAATAGCATGAAGAAGAGACTTCAAATGCAAGAGAAAAGGTAAAATTTGATCATACTCCTTTTAAAGTTGAGATGAAAATTGATATTAAAAACTTTGAAAGAAAAGTAGATTCAAATTTGCTTGATAAATGGTTAAAATAGTTAGAAGTCTACTTTAGCATCCATAATGTCACCGAGGCATAGAGGATCAACTTTTCATGTCTCAAAATAGAGGGATGTGCTTTGTTTTGGTGGGAAACCCATCTAACTAGTAGTGAAAAGAAGAAGCGTCCTATTGTGAAATCTTGGAAAGAATTTAAATAATTACTTAGAGATAATTTCTATCCTATTGGCCACAAAGACTGACCAAATGATTAAATGGCATTATTTTAGACAAGGCGGTGGTCAAATTGTGTAAGAATATACTACTAAGTTTTGGAGGCGACCATGTTGTTAAACATGGACTTGGAGGATGAGGATAATCTGACTAAGTACTTAGGAGGACTTCACACTCATCTCCACCAAGCCCAAAGATATCAATGAGGCTTGTGTGCAGGTATACTACATAGATGATGAAAAGAAGAAAGGAGAAACATAGCCAAGGGAAAATCAACAACAAATAAACATAAAAAAGAGTATGGGAAAACAAGTAACAAGGGTAGGTGGAAAGAGAAAGGTAAACAAGCTGCCACTACTTTGAATACTTGTAAAGATCCCAAGAATTTTTGCAAGAATAGTGATATCAATGGTCATACCGAACACTACATGTTGGAGTTTTCATCCGGAGTTACATCCGATTTAACTAAAATAAGGACTCAAAGAAGTCCATGATAGCTATAGAAATAGAAGGGGGTGGAAATAAAAGATGACTATGATGTAGATGAAAGTCTTGGATGCATGTCCACCAACATAGATAGCTAAGAAGAGGAGATGAGTAAACTATTCTAGATTGAAATCCAAATCAAGAGAACTAAGGTAAATGCTTTAGTTGATATCAGTTCTCAATATAACTTTATTTCTGAAGTAGTTGTAAAGAATCTTGGTCTTGAGACTTACGAGCATCCACACCCTTATCCTTTGGTTTGGTTGAAGAAGGGTGTTGAAATTCGTAACAAGAAGATGTAAGGTCAATTTTGGGATAAATTCCTAGTATATTGATGTTTTGGAAGGTGACATTATTCCACTTGATGCTTTTGATTTTATATCTGTGAGTCCTTACTTTTATATCAAGGATACAATGTTCATGAGAAGAGAAAACAGTACATATGGGTCAAGGATGGGATCAAATATAACATCCGGCACACCAAAGATAAGACACGGGTTACTATGGTGAGTGCTAACCAAGTAAAATGACTTATTCAAGAAATTCATAATCAATTTTGTTTACTTTTGTTCAAAGATAAACAAGATGGGGTAGAAGTTTCAGAGATTTTTACTAGGGAAAGCATGATTTGGATAGTATCATTTAGTCTTTTCAGAATTATTTCAGTCTCCCAGTGGGTTACCACCAAAACGGGAAGTAGAGCATGAGATTCATCTATTTCCAGAGTCCCCTCTACCAAAAATCAGGTTGTATATGAAATCTTTTCTTGAGAACACTGAATTAAAGAAACAACTCCAAGAACTACTAGACCAAGGGGTGATACGTCTGAGAACCTCACCATGTGGTTCACCTATTGTGATGGTTCCAAAGAAGGATGGTTCTTGGATAATTTACATTGACTACCGCGCTTCGAACAAGATCACCTTACGAATATATATCCACTTCCTTGCATAGATGGTATCTTAGACCAGCTTCAACATGCCAAATTCTTCATGAAGTTGGATATAAAGTCTAGTTATCACTAAGTCGAATGAAGAAGCGAGGATATATGGAAGACTACCTTAAAAGCAAAATATGGTTTGTATGAATGGTTAGTACTTCCTTTTGGGTTATGTAATGTACCCGCTACATTTATGAGACTGATGAATGATGTATTGCGGGATTTAATAGATTCATGTGTCATTGTATATCTAGACAATATCTTGATTTTTAGTGCCACATGGGAAGAACATCTAACTCATTTACGAAAGTATTACAAGTTCTCAAGGAGAAATAGCTGCTTTGTAATATGAAGAAATGTGAATTTTCCAAACAGTCACTTGTCTATCTTGGGCACATGGTTGGAGGAGGAGAGTTACAAGTGGATCCAAAGAAGTTTGAAGCCATCACTAATTGGCCAATACCAATAGGATCCATAGATACTAGGAGTTTTGTGGGAGCAATATAGTACATGCGAAGTTCATTCGGGCTTCTCCGCGATCACAGCACCTCTACACATAGTAGCCACAAAGAGTAAGGGTTTTGACTAGGGTAAGTAATAAGACAAATCCTTTGAGTTATTAAAATGCAAGATTATTCATGCTCCAAAGACTTTCTCTTCCTAATTTGCGAAAACTTTTGAAGTAGAGACAAATTCCGAAAGTGATTGTGTCATGGGCGCAATGTTGCTTCAAGGAGATAAGCATTTATGCTATCATTCTAAAACTTTCACTTCAGAAGTTAAAGGATATTCATTATATGATAAGGAAATGTATGCACTAGTTCAGAAATTAAAAATGGAAGCATTATTTGTTGGGTAAAGAAACTATTGTGCACACTAACCACAAACCTCTCCAATATTTGTAAGCATAGTCTAGATTGCAGCAGGAAAGGCACTACAAATGGATCGGGTTCCTTTAACAGTTCCATCTGGTGATCAAATACAAGAAGGGTAGTACAAACTTGGTGGAAAACATGATTTCTAGGCCACCCACATAGGAGATTTTTTCCTGTTTGGCCACTATCTCTTAGATCAATCCCTTCACGAAGGAAGCTTATGGAGAGGCATATGCCCAAGACAGAGACTTTGGGGTGACATTTCAGTAGTTACAGTTCCAAGGGACTGAAAGGAAAAGGATTGAATATTGTTATCTCAAGGATGGGCTGCTCTACAGATGAGGGAAGCTTTGCATGCCACAAGAAGAAAGAATTTTGTTGATGAGGGAAGCACATAACTCGAAAGTAGTGGGACATTTTGGTGTTGGTAAGTCCTTAGCCCACTTGCAAAGGTATGTGGATTGGCCCAATATGCAAGAAGAAGTATCAAAATTTATAATGGATGTAAACTTTGTTGTACCAACAAGCCTAAGACTAGGAAGGAGGGTTTGTATATACCTTTTCCCATACATACTCATTTATGGGAGGAAATTTCTATGGATTTTGTAGGAGGATTACCTATGTCTAAACATGGCCATGACTATCTATATGTTGTTGTTGATAGATTTAGTAAGATGTGCATTCTTATGGAATGTTAAAAGACAGTAAAAGCACATGAGTTAGTAGATATTTTATTTTCTAATGTATTGGTGCATTTTGGTTTGGCAAAGTCTATTGTTTCTAGGAGGGATTCCAGGTTCTTAGGGAAGTTTTGGACTACTTTTTGGGACAAGATTGATACCAGGTTACAAAGGAGCACATATTTCCATCCACACACATATGGACATATAGAGGTGGTAAACAAGACTTTGGTATAGTTGATTAGAGGGTATAACAACAAATATCCAAGGGCTTGGGATGAGTCCTTAGCCTACATTCAACATTCCTATAACCAGTAGTACACACATCCACTATAAAGTCACCGTTTGAAGCATGCTTGGGATATATACCTAAAAATCCATTGGACATAGAATTTTGGTAGCAAGATGAGGATGAGGCATGAGACACAGAGGTGACTAGAGAAAACAAATTTATTAAGTGGGTCCTGAAAATCCATCTCAAATTCAAAGAACAAATAGAGAAATCTCAATCCAAGTACAAAGTTAGGAACAATCAACATATGAGGGAACATAAAATTCATGTTGGATATAGAGTTTGGCTTTACTTGAGCAAGGAGAGACTACAAGGTCAAGCACAGAAGCTCAAGCCACTACGATATGGGCCCTTCACAATATTGGAGCAGTTGGATAAAATGCCTTTCAACTTGATTTACCATCATTTATGAGGATGTACTCTGTAGTAAAATGTGATAACTTTCACCTCTATGAACCATCCATGCTAGATGAAGATGAAGGACTATAGTTGTTACCTTCCATTGAGGATTGCATATTGGATTCACAAGGTGAATTGGAGGAGGATGTAGTGTTGCAAGTAAAGGTTAGAGAGACTAGGAGAGATCCCCAAGAGTCTTGATAGATTGGACCTGAAAAGAAATACAACAAGGCAGTCCCGGTGGTACTCCATGGAGAAAGTGAGGGAATTATTTCCTCATCTACTCCCCCACTAATATTTTGTGGGACCAAAATAATCCTAAGTAGGGGAGGTGTGATCCAAAGGGATCCAAAATGACTCTACTTTATCAAATCAGTCAACACAAAGAAGGAAAAATAATATACGGATGTTTTGTCTTTTTAGTAATAGGACTAATGCTCTATGCAGAGAAATGGTTATAGAGCCACCACCAAACCAGGGTGGTGGTCCTGGGACCACCAGTCTACTTTGGTGGCGATCCCGGCTCTTTCGGATAGAAAAAAATATGAAACAAACAACCCAGAATTTGGAAGGTTATCTATGTCTCTTCTTCTCCATGACCTTTCCCATTCTCCAATGCATGGGAGGACTTGAGAAAGGCTATAAATACATGTTTATAGAAGAGAATAGGATCATTGAAGCATGAAATCAAGTGAGCAAGAAGTTCTTAGTTCTAGAATTTTGTTTTGTAGAAGAAAGGAGTGTTGAGATAGAGCAAGCAAGTATTTGGAAGGAAGTGTGAGATATTATCTACTTCTCTTTCATACTTATTGTAAATTTTGTACTTGTTATTTTGAATTGGCCAATAAAAGTGGGAAGAAAGAGTAATTTCCCTTCTTGACTGGTTTTTCCTCCTCTAGAGATTTCCAGGATAAAATTTGTTGGTGTTTATGAGCTTAAATTCTTTCCTTTCCTGCTATTGTGGATTCTAAGCATAAGAATAATTCATTCACTAGCTATCTCTGTCATTTTATAATAGAAAGTAGAATAACAAAATTTATTTTTGATTCGTAGATAATTCCAAAGTTGAAGAATTTATGGATCAAGATAGGCGGTGCAAACCCATGTGGAGGGGGCACTCCAAAGAGGTGATGGGGATGGTGGTAAGGAACATGATGGTGCCAATAGAGAAGATTTAGAGGCTACCATCGCATGTTTGGAGGCCAAGAAGGCCATAATAGAGGTTTATCGGGTTAGAGTGACCACAAAGAGAGATAATGTGAGGAATGAGCTTGATAGTTTGGTAGTGGAGAGGGATGGGTTGTGGATCGAGCATGACAACCTTGGTTAGTAGTTGTCATAGTCTACAACCGATCATGATTTTGATATAAACAATAGTGAGAGACCATGAGAAATGCTCTCGGGATTACAGGGACTTCTATGGTAGGTCTTTGAGTTGGTGGTATCTTAGGCTCGTGCTAGTGGTCAAATGAGACCACATGGTATGGTTAGCTTGGCTAACTACTAGTCAGTACATGATGAGCTAGCCTATTATGAGGATATGGTGGTGCATAACCTTCCTACTACATTTTGTTACACAAAACATCTATCTCGAGAGAGAAGCATATGCTAGTATTAGTGCAAAGTGAGTGTGGGTTAACCACCTCATGGTCCAAATGGAGGAGGGTCGAGTAGAGGGCCTAATGGAGGTGATGATGGTGGTGATGGTGGTATTGGGGGTTTCAAGGAGAATTTTCTGTCGTAATAACTTATTTTTAGGTGTCTATTTTATTGGATAGATGCGATGTATTTTTATGTATATGAATTTTTATGAATCCTACATTCCTTGTATACTTTTTTTGATATACGAGCTTTGTGAAACTCCCAATTATGTACACATACATTTTGAAATTATTATATGATGATGATGATTTTGGTTCCCGATTCACATGTTAGTTTTTATTTTGATGTGTTATGATTAATATTTGTATTATACAAATGTTTGATAAATGTGGTTAAAAAAATTGATGGATGAGGTTGTTATTTAAGTGTTCATGTGTTACGTATTGTAATTTGATCTTAATGTATATTAAATGTTCTTTAACTATAAAATAATAATAAAACGTGGAATAATTACTTTTATAATGTATTTTATGCATACATGATGGGAATATATATGGTAAAGGCACTTACACTTTTGGCCTTATAATGATGTTAATATATGACTAACAATGGGTAGTCACATATAGGATCTTTGATATATATGGGAATGATATGTATACCTTCCTAGGACATGGAAATGGTTGACACCTATAGATTGTGTAGGAGAATAAGTTCTCCTTTTAATGGTTTCATAGAGAGGTACCCACCGTACAGTATTTTTGATGCAAACTGATCGATGTGGGAAGTTTGCTTTGATGGGAAAGTTGGTTGATATATGATTCTTTCCTAAGATACTTTTGATATTTGAATTTTTGAAGGTTGATCGATGCAAGAATCCTTTTTACATAGGTAGTCATCCTTTGAGGGAGTGGTATGCAATTTTATTTTTTTTCTTTTTTCTTTTTTGGATCGTCTTCTTTTAAGGTATGGGTCTATGATTTTAATAGGTAGTTTTCCTTCAAGGGCTTAGACTACTTTTATTTTTGAGGAAGTAATTCTGATATATTCATAGCTTTCCTTTGAGGTATATGTCTATTTATTTTGATAGGATGAATCCATAAATATTTTTGAATTTCTTTGAGCTAATGGAAAACCCTAATATACCATTTTGAGGAAGGGAAGATATGTGTACACGAACTACATATGTGTGCCACATGACATGTCTTTAACTTGATACATTAGGTGAGTAGATGTAATGATTGCAAGGTTGCTGCTAATGAGGAACTTTTCCAAGTGAAAGATTCGATGAACAAAGTTGTGGTTTCTCATCTTTAAGGTTTCAAGGATAATGATAGAAATCCACATACTTTCAAATCCTTACAATGATAAGATGGATGATTATTAGTAAAAGAAGATATTTGATGTGACTATTATCATGATGGTCAATATTTTAACAATAGAAATACCACAAGTGTAGGGAATTTAGAGGTTATTTTTCATTTGTACCTTTAAGGGATGCTAGACAATAAGCTCTTGACCCATAATTTCTATCTTTGGAGGTATGGGTATATGATTTTGATAGGTAGTTTTTCTTCGAGGGATTAGTCTACTTTTCTTTATGATGAAGTAATTTTTATATTTCAATAGCTTTCCTTTAAGGGACATGTCTATTTATTTTCATAGGACAAATCCATAAATATTTTTGACTTTCTTTTAGCTGAGGGAAAATGTTAATATACCATTTAGAGGTGGGAAGACATGTGTACAAAAACTACACATGTGTACCCTATGACATGTCTTTAGCTTTATATATTATATGAGTGGTTGTAATGATTGTGGGGTTCATACTAAGGAGGAACTTCTCCATGTGAAAGATGAGATGAATAGAGTTTTGGTGCTCATCTTTAAGGCTTCAAGGATAGTGAAAAAAATCACATACATTAAATCTTTATGATGATAAGATGGATGGTTGTCGTAAAATAATATTTTTAATATTACTATTGTCATGATGGTTAATATGTTAACAATAGAAATTCCACAAGTTTAGGGAATTCATATACCATCAAGGAGGCTAGATGATTATCTCCTAACCTATACATGTGAGTTAAAATGTATTGACCAATCCACTTAGGGGAAATTTTTTTGTGTTTTCTCCTTTCTAGAGGAGTGAAATTTGTCTTTTATTTGAGAAATATATCACCTAAATTAAATTCACATTCCTTTATATGTTTGTTAAATTCATGTTTTATGTTCTCTTGATAGACATGATGATGTTCAAGAGATGTTAAGAATTTTTCATATAATAATTCTAATTGTGCTAAACAATATTGTGGATAGTCCTCATAAGGGATGAAATCTATGAGGGAAATTTGAAGTGATGTAATTGTAACTTCAAGCAAAGTAATACTACCTTAGAGCCATAAAATATAGAAAAGGGTCTAGCACCTAATGGAGTAAGGATTATAGTTTGATAGGTCCAGAGAGAAAATGGGATTTGGAGATGCCAATTCCTACCTACTTTTTCAATGGTTTTCCGAGGATTTTCTTAAGTGTTTTTTAGAAGCTTCATCTTGTACATTTTCTTTTGGATAGTATGGTGATAAAAAAATTTGTTGGATTTTAAATGTTTCACAAATTTTCTTAATGGCTTTATTTTTAAAGGGATTTCCATTATCAATGACGACTTTATGAGGGATACCAAAGAGATAGGATATGTTAACGGATGAAATTGATGATTTTATTAGCTTTGGTTTATGTCAAGGGAATGGATTCTACCCATTTAGTAATGTATTTAGTGGTTGTGATGATATAATGATGTTGTTGTGATGAGTGAGGATTGATTATTCCAATGAGGCCTACTCCCCATTGTGAGAAAGTCCATAAGTCTTGAGTGGGTTGTAAGGTTTGACTAGGAATGTGAGTGAGATTGGAATGTTGTTGAAATTTTATGCATTTATTAACATACACATAACAACCTTGTTTAATAGTAGGACAATAATAATCCATTTGGAGGAAACACTTAGTGACAATAGTGTCGTTGAAATTCTCACACATATATTATCGTGGACTTCTTGAATGGATTTAATAGACTCGTGGGACTTAAGGAACCTTAAAAAGAGGACATTGAATCCTAATTTACAAAGGACACCACCTACGATGATGTATCGGTAGTATGTTGAAGAAATTATCATTTACCATTTCTAGATAGATCAAGAGGAATCTTTGATTCGAAAGATAGTCAAATATCTTAGTTTTTAAATTCTAGTTGGATTTTTTTGATGATATTGATAGAAGGGATTTATTTTTTCTAGAATGGTTGATCAAGTGTATGGAAAAAAATGTTTAGAGTTTCCAATTGAGTCATAAATTGAAAAGGGAATGATGAATGTTATAGAATCCATGGTGTCCTTGAATTTTCTAGAAGATCATGAAACTATTTGCATAGTCTAATGGTCGAAGGATTCTAGGATGAATTCAAAAATGGTTTTGTATTTTTATCTAATCTCATTTTTACATTGGTAAATTCCTTTGTTCTGATTGATGACAAGCTCGATTCTCTATAGATGACCAAACATTGAACACTAAGTATGACGTCGATTCGAGACCCGTGATCAAATTTGTGTATTCATCCATGTTATTAGTACATTCAAAGTTAAGTTTGAATGATAGAGGGAGGGAATCCCTAGGGAGGTATAGTGATGTTACTAGTACCTCCCCCTTGATGATACTTAGATCCATCAAAGAGGAGGGTCATTTTGAGAGGGGTATGTTCTTGATGGATGATAGTGTTGATTGATTTTCCAGGTAATTATTCACGAGGTGTTTAATTGTCTAGAAGAGGGGCCTCAATGAGCTAATCGACGATATCCTTTTCTTTAACATATTTTTATAGGATAAATTCAAGGTCAAAATCAGTCATGAGCATAATCCATCAAGTAATGTGATCATTTTGATAAGGTTTAGAGTGCATGGTTTTGAGATGGTTAAAGCTAGCAATAATGTAAGTATTTGATTGAGTAGATAGTGGCACAGTTTGGACGTTGAGAAGTATAGGGCACAACATAAATTTTTAACTTTAGTATAGTGAGTTTTGTATTCATGGAGAGTGCAGCTTGTATAGTAAATGACCTGTTATTAACCCTTCTCATCTCAATGGGTGAGCATGAAACCCAAGGTATGATCGATAGTGGATATATAAAGATAGAATGGTTCTACTTCACATGGAGGTGTGAGCATAGAAAACAATAAAATATATTGTTTGAGGTCATCTAAGGTCATTTAAATATTACGGCCCCATCGAAACTCTACATATTTTCTAAGAAGATGGTGAAAGGGATGATAGTGATCTAAAATTTTTGATGTAAAGTGATGGATAGACTGAATCTTACCTTGAGGGCTTCAAAGTTGTTTAAGATTCAACGGAGGAGGCATTTCAATGATAGATTTGATTTTTAGTGAGTTCTACTTCAATTCCCCATATGGATATGATAAAACCTAGGATTTTCTAGTGAGAACATGAAAGACACACTTAGCGGGGTGGATACAAAGGAAATATTGAATCGGATGAGTGAAGATAACATCAATGATGGTGAGATAATCTTTACGTTGTTTTGATTTCCATATAATATCATATACGTAGTCTTCTACATTTTTGTGGAAAAGGTTGTAGAAAATTTATGTCATAGCATGTTGATAGATGGTCCTTGTGTTCTTAAGTCTAAATGGCATGATATGGAAATTAAAATTTCCCAAAGGAGTGATGAAGTATTTTTATGTTGATCATTGGTAGTGATAAGGATTTAGTTGTAATAGGAGGATCCATCTATAAGGGAGAGCATGTAATGGCTAGATCTTAGATCAATGGTCTGATCAATATTTGGGAGAGGTAAATCATCTTTAAGACAAGTGTGATTGAGATCTCAAAATTATATGTAAATGTGTGATTTTCTTGAGGCTTTGGTTATGGGTAAAATATTAGAGACCCATTACGGATAGTCAATGGGTATGATGAAGTTGGCACAAATCAAACATTGTAACTCTTATTTGATAAGAAGAGATATGGAATGGAGCATCATATGTAGCTTTTATTTAACAAGTTTAGTATTAGAATAAGTGATGATATTGTGGATGATGATTTTGGGATCGATACCTAGCATATCACTATATGACTAGGAAAAGGATTGACTATATTTGGATAAGATGGAAGAGAATGCATTTAACTCATGTGGATCTAAGGATTGACCAACTTTAACTATATGATATTCCTCCAAAGTCCCTATATTAACATTAGTATTGGATTCATTGAGGAGTGTCAAAGTTTCATGTGGAAAGGATTTATGAAGGAAATGATCCTATGCCCCCATATGAGAGAGAATAGCTTGATCATCTTGACATTGAAGAATGTTAATGGTGGGTGAATATTCTTATATCATTTCATCTTAGATAAGAGGAAGGGTTTCAGTACCATGATTTGTTTGATAAGTTATTGGTCCTAATGTAATAGTGTTGACTAAAAACATTATGGGAAATGGAAACGATGTCTTCCGTGTCCATAGGATCTTTGTGTGTTGTTGAGGATTATGCTTCAGGTTCTATGATGGTTTTAGATGTATCATGTGTGAAGATTTAGAAGATGGTGTCTCATAACCTAGACCATATTTTTGTGTGGTTTAAGGGAATATTGGATGATTTTTGGATACCTTTCTCATAATTCCCAAATCCAAAACCTTTCTAGGTGTAACTATGGAGATACATCTATTTGAATACTTGATTATATAATACTTCAAATTTTGGTATGAATGACATGATGTGATGTTAATAAGTTCTCTATGTAGAGGGGATGTCAATCCCTCTGTAGATAATATTTATTTTTAGATGTGGGGGACTATAGGATATTACATCTTCAATTTCAGTTTCACACTTGGGTTGTTTATTAGATATTTTATAGGTCTTGGGTGTGGGAAGTGAATTGAGTGCGAGGAAATGATACACCCCCAATAAAAGGTGTTGCATAAAGTCATCAAAGGAATATTAATCTATTAGTTTGGATGATTGAATGGATGAATTGGTATATTCTTTGTCGAGAGGATCCCAAGCTTGATTTGGGAATAAGAATGTTATTCATATGATACATCATGTTATAAGCTATGAAATGGTTGACATCCACAGGAACTGTAAAGGTCTTACCCTCGTGTTTGTATTTAAGAAATCAATGGAGTGTTGATGGGATACAATACATAACACATATGCAGGGTTAGCCGAATAGTATGTTATATTGGAACTCTCCATCTACAAGATAGAATACTTCATAGAGAGTCTTTAATTTCGACCTTAAGTAGTAATATGAATTTACCCAATGTGGGGAAATCGTGTTGTTAAAGGCTCAAACTACAACCGGTGTCCGGGTGATAATGGTGTTAATTAGTTTAAGTTGATTTAAGGCATATGATGATATGATATTGATATTTTTTCCTTTATGAATCATGAAACTATTTTTAATAGGATATCATTAATTTTGGTGGTGATGAAGAGGGAAGATAGTGGTCTTCGGCTGTAATAATGGTATTTTAGAACTGTCAAAGGAGATAGCAGTAGATGTTTTAAAAGCACCTTCTATATTTGTAAAGATTTGTAGATCCTATGAGGGAACTTATATAGATTGAAGTTAATTGATCATGGATTTTCAGTGTGAAGGTGAGTTTTGCAATAGCTCGTAAGGGGAAATCTTGATTGGAGCTTTTTGAAGTTCTTTGATGACAATTTTTTATATTGTGGTGTTAGATTGTCTATGACAAGCGAAAGGATGGAAACCTTCCTTTGGTAGGCAATGTTTAGTTAAATGACTCAAAGGCAAGTGGAATGGTAACTTTGGAATTGTTACGATATGAGGGTTTAGGTTTTGGATACCCGATCTAGTGGTTATGTGTACTGCATCAATTTCGTGTAGAGGGGTTTCTTTATATGATCCCATAATTTTAATAATTATGGATGGTTCGAGATGTGGAAATTATAGATTTCTTACAAGGTTTTTTTGATGTGGCTAGGTCTGGAGGAAGAATTCCTTTGTTCACAATGATTTTGATAGTAGAAATAAGGGATTTGCAATATTTTTATGATGTCCGATGTATGATGGTATTCACAAAAAGATTCAAAGTTATATCGAGAAGGCTTCCACCCTCGAGAGATAGATGGATTAAGAGGGGGATAAGTTATGATGGATTGTTGAAGGATCCTTTCAAGGGTTGATTCATAATATCCTTTTGAGGAAGACATTGAATGAAGTTATGTTTCTTTCAATTTGACTAATTTTGAAGGAACTACCTCTAGTGTGGTTTCTTTGGATGTATGATGGGTAAGATTAGTTGATCATGTGATAGTATATCGTAATTTAGATGATGGATGTGGCCGTAGAATAGAGGGAAGGGGTGTTGATATTTTTTTAATGGGGTAATAGGGTAATGTGTTATAATTTTTGGCATTTTAAATGAAGGGGTGCGTGATTATGTGACAGTTTTAAAATGTGTGAAAATGATATTAAGCAACATGATCATCATTTGAAATTTTCACAATTTGTATAATGGATTTACTCTATGGGGTTTTGAAGTAGACGTGGATACAATAGATGTAGATGAAAGTGTATTCTCTTCTATGGTAGGAATAGTAGATGTTCATGCTTATGTGGATACTTGGTTTTTTCTTTTAGTGAGAAATTTATTGGTAGATAGTTGGGATGTAGATTCTATGATTTTTTTATAGTATAATGAGCTTGAATGGTATTGGACTTTGGTTGAGTGGTAGATGGGGAGTGATTGGGGACGCTTTTTTCAAGACATCAAGGTTTTTATTTTAAGGTGTATTTGGGTTATCTAATTATAGCACACCTTTTTGATAAAATCTTGAAGAGAATTTTAAAATTAATAACACCTTTTGATGTCGTGGCCCTTGCCCTATAGTATTTACAAAATAATTTTCTCAATACCAATATGGTTTTGAGACAGACTTATCGATAGGAAGGATAGGAGGAGGAGTGATTATGTTTCCTGTCAGGATTTTTGGTCAAAGATTTAAGTATATGATACACTAATAAGATTATAGTTACATTGATGATTAGAGTGTTCAAAGGTCAAACATTCTTTAGGAGTGGTCTTGATGATGAAGATATTGGTTGATGATTTATATTTTTTGTGACTAGAAGATGGTTTGGATGAAAAGTAAGGTTTTATATTTTTATCTAAGTTTAACTCTACCATATTCAAGAGCATGAACCTTGAGTTTGTGGGCCATTTTGAATGCTTCATCAAATTTCTAGAAATATTGGATTTGCAGTGTAGATGAAATATTATTGACAAAATAATGAGAGAATAACTTTATTAACTCAGCCTATTAGAGGGAAAATGATAGTTGGTTAATAACACCCCTCGAGCAGTGACATAATCATCAATGGATTCATCTTCAAACTATTTTATTTTGAATATGTTAGTGATAGTGATTTTACAGGTGATATTGATTTAGAAATGTTATAGAAATAGCTAAGCAAGATGGGTGAATGAGAAGAGTGAATATTGTGGGATGTTGTTATACCAATCTAAAGAAGTGCTAATTGAGGACATATGAAATGTCCTCAACATGAGGTCTTGATCATATGGTATGAGTTAATAGGCATGTCGAAGGCCCTAACATGTTGTTGAGGGTCTTCATTATTGTAAAATTTGAGGAACTTAGGAAGTTCCTAGTGTGGAGGATATTCTTTATATGGAACAGATGGGTGGATAGGTTCATTAAATATTTGGTCATAAGATAATGTATTTTTGAAACTCATGGAAGGGGCCTCTAGGCTAGGTATTTTGTTCATAAAATCCATGAGAGGGTTAGTTGGTGGTTATTGCTAGATGTTGGATGATGAAGGAACAAGTTGGTTATATGATAATTAATTTTGTTGTTGATATTGTTGTGGGATATTTTACTTAAGGGGAGTACCTACGGGAATATTATAACTTGTTTGTGAAAATAAATGTTGTGATGGTTTAATGTACTGATATTAGAAAGGAATGGATGTGTTTAAAATAAGTTGTGAGAATTGAGGTATGTGTTGCAAAGAAATTTATGTGTGAATAAGAGGTTATGACTATTGTGGTATATGCTTTGGAAAGGAATAGAGGATTAAATGAGTAGTTGAGGTTTTTGAGGTATGTGTTGAAAGAGAATAGAGGTATGAATGAGAGATTGATATAGGTATAAATTGAGAGAAAGTAGGGATGGTAGATGCTTTTTTTGAAGAAGAATGGACAATAGAAATAAAACTTGTATTGATGTAGGGGTAGACATAACTATGTTTTGGACAACTGATGTATGTTTTTAGGATGGTGGATGTTGAGATACACTTGATGGGATGGCTACTGAAATCACATGAGGATTTTGGATGGTATAAGATACTAATGGGGTTGACATGGATGAATATGCATTGGTATTTTTGTATGATGTAGATCCGGATGAGATATCCGGTGAATATGTAGCTTTTTGATTGGTCATGTCTTACGAGGAGATCATATTGAGGTAAAAATTAATGACGGGGGTGAGGACACAATGTTAGATGTTTTTAATTTGTTGGTAGTGAGTTAAGGATATACCTATTGAATGATTAGCTCATGATTGAGATCAAGTACTCTAAGATAAGTCATATGAGGTGCTAGATCCATGGGGTCATGATCTAGGCATGAGTAGTTGAATATGGTCACCCCAAGCACTAAGATACTCATTAAGGGAAATGCGTTTTGAGTCTAAAAATTTAGAAAATACTAGATCCCCGCTATCAAAGAAATTAGGGATGGGTGGATCTCATATTTTAGATGATTTGGATTTATGACTGGATAATATGGGGGTTCTTGGTCATGCAGGTGAGGTGATAGGGATGCTTGATGTTGATCGATTAGATGCAAAGTGGCCTCAATATGGGTTTGAAGGTTTTCGATAGATCATTGAAATTTTTAGTCATATTGTCGAGGATTTTGTAGATGGGATTGTTATCTTGTAGTCATCATAAAAGTAAACAATCAACTAAAATGAAAAATAAATATAAATTATTGATTGTGAACAGAAAAAAAAATCACACAAAAGAACTATTTTGATTATATTGCTTAATTAAGGAAAGAAAATGTGAAATGTGCAAAATGGCTAATGGGGTCCTAGGAAATGGTACTCCATGGATGGTTTTAGGTAATGTTTACGGTTTGAGTCCTTGATATACCAAAAGGTATGTAAGGTTTGTATCTATGTTAGTGTTAATACAGGGGCCGATATTGGGGCCTACCCCCTCACTTCACAATCTTCTAGCAATAAGGAGTCGAGTTCTTAGCCAATAAACTAGAAACCAATTTTTATACTCGACTAGAACAACAAGTCAAAATCTCCTCTTGGTGATGAAATCCAAGTAGGTCCACTTGGGTAGGCATTTTTGATGTAAGTTGTTTTTAATGTGATTTGGTTGTGTTTGGGGGATATTAAGTAAATGTAGTTTATTAACCTCCTAATTAGACTATGTGATCAAGAAGAATGAGAGATTATTTTTAATACCAAAAAGAAAATTTTATTTCAATGAGGAAAATCAAACAAATTGAAATTTTTGAAATAAAAGGAAAGGAAAGAGACACGCCTATAAAAGGCTTCCTTTTTTAATTTTTAACCACAACTATAGTAAGAAAAAATATCCTAAGGCAACAACTTGTAAGGATTAGATGATAAAAGATAACATAAATGATAAATAAATGTTAGAGGATAACTGATTAAGTAATCAAAAATAATCTATAGAGATCATTAGTGATTCACAAGAATCATTATCAATTCACCAAAATTGCTTACATTTTGATTGGATTGTTAGTTATTACAAAACAAAGAACCTAAAGGTGAAAATTATTTAATTTTAAATGAAAAGGGATGAGTTCTAACCAGGCATGTCAAAATGTACCAAATATTTTTTAATTTCCGAATTTAACTTAATAGAATGAAATATAAATAAAAATTGAAATCGAAGATAAAGGGGTTTATCGATACCCGCGATGATGGATGTAGATACTTGATGGATAAAACTTGTTCTTCTCTCACCGAAGAAAAACTTTCAAATCAAAGACAATAAACAAAATAGATTAGATAAATAGATAAATGAGTTGCTTGGAAAAAGCCAATTCCAAGAGTCAAAGGGACATCCTTAGAGGATGTCAGCTTACTTTGATACAATTAAGTATATTTACAAATATAATGATAAAGATATGTAATAGAAAAATATGGATAGATAAATGAAAAGAAGCTGTAGAACTCAAGGTGAAAGGTTAAGTCATGTGTAACTTCAAATGTGGCCCACGAGAGGGTGGATACAATTTAAATAGACTTGAAGTAATCATACCAAAAGTCATTAGTCTCCTCTTAGATATCGTGGAGGAACTCAATCTAATCCTTGATATGTTCTATGTTGGTGGAAAAGTGAATTGCACACAATGTCAATTCATGAAGGATGTTTTATTTTTCCCAAAAGAAGTACTACTAAACTATTGTGAGGTCATAGATGCTTTTGATAGGATGAGACTAGAAAGGTACTACCATCTAAAGTAAATTCATGCTTACAGAGGACAAGTTAAATACAAAATATTGATAAAAATTGATAGTTGAAGACAAATAGGAAGTATGATACAAAGGTTTTCAAGATCCCTAAAAGAAGAGCAAAAACTTATATTTATATTCACTGAAATTAGGTAGAATCACTAACAATCCATGATTTTTGGGAAACCATTTAGAAAATAGTTGAAACCACTTCTTGAATGGGGTTTTCAAGTAAATGATGAGGTAAAATGGTTAGGAGAAGGTTATGGTATAGATGGGGAGGTTAGGATGTCAAGATAAAATAATTTTGAGGTGGTTTTAAGGTGCTAAGTGGTTTAATGGAGGTTGAGGTAGTTTAGGATGGGTAAACAGTGATTTTTGAGGGTGTAAATATTGATTTTACTATAGGAGGAGAGGGTGACTTAGGATAATGACATAATTATAATTTAAGATTAAATAATGTATGTAGTAGGTGGGTTGACGAAAACTCAATGTCTATAGAATGACCGATGCAAGAGAAGCCCTAGTGTCTGCAAATTTATTTGAATATCAAGGAACTATTAGGATGGTGTAATGATCAAAATAATTTAAAAATAATTCAACAATGGTTTTATATTTTTGTATAATCTCATGTTTACATTGATAAATTTATTTGATTTGGTTGATAACAAGTTTTAAGTCTCCATAGATGACCAATATTTCAATGCCAAGCATGATAGTATTTTGGACACCCCTGATTAGTGCTTTGTATTATATCATATTTTTATTACATTTAAAATTTAATTTGAAAGATAGAGTGATAGGGGTCCTCAGGGAGGTATGATAATTGTAGTTTCCACTTCCCTTTGACACCTTTTTTACACCGATTTTGATATCTTTGTTGATTACATTATGGACATTATTATAGTTTTGATTTAGTATGATGTTAGATATTTGATCATGGATTATTTTTTATCTTGATTTGGTTATCATGCATGATGATTATTAGAGACACTTCATATGTGGATGATGATATACTATTTGACATGGATATATTTTGAATATTGTTTGGACATGTGAATTTTGGATATTGTGAGTAGACCTAGAAAATGGACATTATATGATGATGATGTAGTTGTTGATATGAATTGTAAGTGATATGGTTGATTTCCTTGATGTTGTTGTCATTCATATGTATAGATTATTTTGTGATTATTTTTATATCATGTTGGATGTGCTAATACGGCCACGAGGCCAAAGGAGGTATTTGTGTTTTTGCAGGTTAAAATATCACAACCAACGTCGGGGGATTGGAAACCAACCATATTGGAATTCTAGATGAATTCAACAAGGTCACCATGGCAACATGTTTTGTGTGTGTGGGTTTTTTCATAGGTATTCCCATGGGGGAAATCACCTTTAAATGTGACCATGGGTTTTGTGTATTTGTTCATGTGGTTCCTTGTTTTATTGTATGTGTTTTATTAGTGATGTGTCCCTTTCTTTTAATTAATTAAATTGTGGTAGATTAATGTGAGAAAACATATGGTTAAAAGTTAAATAAATCAAATTGGGATATGAGAAAGTAATTATAGAAGTTGTTGGCTTTTGTATTAAATATGTAAGGGATGTGTAAGTATGTGTAAGAGTTGTGTAAGTCATATTTTGGAGTATGAAACACTCCACCTTCTTAGAAACTCGAATTTTTCCTTGGAGGCTGTTTTTGGAGGCGTATGGGACAAGTAAAACTTGTCTCATACCTCTTAAGTTTATTTACCAACCATGCCTATGGTTGGAGGGTTGTTTTTAGACCCTTTTAGTGCTTTTTTTTTAATCATGTTGCATGTTTTAATTGCACTCTATTTACATTCTATTAAATTCAGTCCTTTGGGGTGTGGGCTTTTGGAGTGTGTAAGTTTATTTGTCATATTTTCACCCACCTCTTTATTGTGCTTTGGAGAATGAAAATTGACTTTTGTGTTGGAGTTAAGGATGTATGATGTGGCATCCTACATGGATCCACATCATCCTCTTCTCTTCCTTCTTTTATAAAATTAAAATTCATTGCCTTATTTTGGGTTGTTGAACATTTTTGCATACTTCTTTTGGACACATTTTTATTTTTGGAGCTCTTATAGATTTTGGAGGAGATTGGAGAGAATTTCATACTTGGGCATTACTGATTTTGGGACTGTATTTTGGCATTAAAAATTTTGTTTGGAAAGAAATTCTACTATGGAGAGGTAGGAGCTTAGCTCTTCTTTTATGTTTTTATTTCTTTTGTGTTTGTGTGAATGGTGAATGTATTGTGTGTTTTTTTGGCTATTTGGGTAGACTGCCATAGGAATGGTGTAGGAGAAGGCTATGGGAAATCCATGTGGGGGGCATAAGGGAATGCTAGTGGCATTAAATTATTGTGGAGGGAGTTTGGGTTTGGGATCCACCATGGAAAATAAATATCTTTCATTTCTTACTTTGTGGGGGCATAAGGGAGGGATTGTGGGTGGCATAAGGAAATGTGTGGTGAATTTTATTGGTGGTTTGTTATAGGTGAATCCCAATTTCCATTGGGAGGCATAAGCAGCTTCCCCCATAGTTCTTACTCCTTTGGCTTGCATGATGAAGCCTGAGTTCTGTTTTAATGTTTCAATGTAGTTGTAAACTGTTGTTTTGTTTTGAACTGTGTTTCTTATTTAAATTTTGCATGTTGAAAGAATGTTGTGTGTTTGTGGAAGCCTGTTGTTACCATGGGTTGAAATAAATTTCTTATTGCATTGTGGTTGGGGCTCGGAGGCCAACGATGAAGGATGGATTCTCCTTTCATTGTATGTCTTGGTTGGTTAGAGAGCATTGCCTTTCGCCCACTTTTGCTGTGATCAAATTAGAAGAAAAGGGAACTTTGCATGTTGATGTTACTAAGTAGAGGAGAAAGAAAGTTTGACAAGACCTTGTGAAACAAAATCTTTTGTAACCTTTCCCACTTTGAAGTGGATGAAATTTGTAAATGTCTTGAAATGAAAAGATGATGTATTGATTATGAAAGTTATAAAATTGAAGTGTGAAAGATCTAGCTACTCATTATGTACAATTGAAAGAAAGAAATTGAAATATGTTAATTGCATTAAAGTAATTGAGAGATCTAAATTTTCTTTGGAATTCAATAAAGGATTGCAATGCCTTTCTCCATTTGTATTCTTGCATTGAAATCAACTTTAAATATTATTGAAATCTCTATTTGAAAGAAAGGAATACGTATGAAGGAATTGTATTACTTTGTCCTTTTGAAAATATGTTAAAATTGGAAATCAAAATTTACATTTTAGCTATTAAATGGTTTGATTAAAAAAACTAAATGTATTAGACTAGATGAGAAATGAACTTTCATAATTGGAAGATGAAAAAAAAAATGATAACCAGATCCCTTAGAAAATTGACCTCTGTTGTAAATTAAAAATTGGCAAATAATTTATTTAAAATGCGAGTTTGAACCAAGAAATAATAATCAATATTAAAACCTTAAAATTTAGCATGCTATGATGTCAATGAACTCAATTTGACAAAAAAACACTTAAGGAAATAATTTAAAACATTGCAAAATCGGGCCCAAACCTTTCACGCTTATTTTGCAGGTCTTTTTTCTCACAAATGCTTTGGATAAAATTCAAATTAGAATCAATCAAGAAAAATAACCTTCAAACACATTGTAAATCCTTCCTAGGATAGTTTTCCATGTCCATTTGGCATGTTGAGTGAAGGAGAAGATCAAATTGAACCAAATTTACCAGTTTGCTTTTAAAAATCCTACATAACGTTTTCATGAAATTGACCTCTTTAACTTTATAAAAATATAAAATTAATGATTCCTATGCAAATAGGGAATTTAGAGCTTTCCATAAAGTCCCCGTTTTCCCAAAACCGAGCTTTCCTTCAAAAGTTATGGCCCTCTGAATTTTTCCTTTCTTGGTGGGAAAATTTAGGAAAATTTTCTCTTGTGGGCCCGCAGACCGAAATTTCTCCCTTAAAAAAACTTAGAAAATTTTTCAAAATTTTTGGGAAATTTTGTAAAATTTCCCCACCGTCCCGCTGCCAATCATAGGCTACCACGTGGCACCATGGGATGACATCGAGAGGGTAGAACCCTAGCGACTTTATTGTTTTTTGAAAATTTTGGTTTTGTAAAATTTTCTTAATTTTTCCCATGGCCCCGCACTCCCGCCCTTGGCTTGGAAGAATATATTCCATGGATGTGTGGGCCCATGCATGCACTTATATTGTAGTGCCCACTTCCCTTTGACACCTTTTTGATATTGATTTTGATATTGTTGATTACATTATGGACATTATTATAGTTTTGATTTAGTATGATGTTAGATATTTGATCATGGATTATTTTTTATCTTGATTTGGTTATCATGCATGATGATTATTAGAGAAACTTCATATGTGGATGATGATATACTATTTGACATGGATATATTTTGAATATTGTTTGGACATGTGAATTTTGGATATTGTGAGTAGACCTAAAAATGGACATTATATGATGATGATGTAGTTGTTGATATAAATTGTAAGTGATATGGTTGATTTCCTTGATGTTGTTGTGATTCATATGTATAGATGATTTTGTGATTATATTTATATCATGTTGGATGTTTTGATATGGCCACGAGGCCAAAGGAGGTATTTGTGTTTTATAGGTTAAAACATCACAATAAACATCGGGGGATTGGAGACCAACCACTTTAGAATTCTAGATGAATTCAACAAGGTCACCATGGAAACTTGTTTTATTGTGTTTGTGTTTGATTGTTGTTAGGGATTCCCATGGGGGGATCACCTTTAAATGTGACCATGGGTTTTGTGTATTTGTTCATGTGGTTCCTTGTTTTATTGTATGTGTTTTATTAGTGATGTGTCCCTTTCTTTTAATTAATTAAATTGTGGAGAATTAATGTGAGTAATCATTTTGTTAAAATAAATAAATAAATCAAATTGGGATATGAGAAAGTAATTATAGAAGTTGTTGGCTTTTGTATTAAATATGTAAGAGATGTGTAAGTATGTGTAAGTCAGATTTTGGAGTATGAAACACTCCACCTTCTTGAAACTCGAATTTGTCCTTGGTGGCTATTTTTGGAGGCTTATGGGACAAGTAAAACTTTTCCCATACCTCTTAAGTTTATTTACCAGCCATACCTATGGTTGGAAGGTAGTTTTTATACCTTTTAATGCATTTTTATTAATCATGTTGCATGTTTTAATTACACTCTTCTTACATTTTATTTAATTCATTCCTTTGGGGTGTGGGCTTTTGGATTGTGTAAGTAAATTGTCATAATATTCACCCACCTCTTTATTTTTCCTTGGAGAATGAATTTGGACTTTTGTGTTGGAATTGAGGATGTTTGATGTGGCATCCCACATGGATCCACCTCATCCTCTCCTCTTCCCTCTTCTATAGAATTGCAACTAATTGCCTTGTTTTGGGTTGTTGAACCTTTTTGCATACTTCTTTTGGGCTCATTTTTTCTGTTTGGAGCTCTTGTGGATTTTGAAGGAGATTGGAGAAATTTGCATGCTTGTTGGTTACTAATTTTGGGATAGTGTTTTTGACATTGAAAGCTTGTTGTGTTGGAACAAAAGCTACCATGGAGAGGTAGGATCTTAGCTCTTCTTTTATGTTGTTATTTCTTTTTGTGTTTGTGTGAATGGTGAATGTTCTATGTGTGTTTATTGGCTGTTTGGGTAGACTACCATAGGAATGGTGTAGGAGAAGGCTATGGGGAATCCATGTGGGGGCATAAGGGAATGCCAGTGGCATCAAATTATTGTGGAGGGAGTTTGGGTTTGGGATCCACCATGGAAAAGAAATAGCTTGCATTTCTTACTTTGTGGGGGGCATAAGGAGGGATTGTGGGGGCATAAGGAAATGTATGGTGAATTTTATTGGTGGTTTGTTATAGGTGGATACCCAATTCCCATTGGGAGGCATAAGTAGCTTCCCCCATAGTCCTTGCTCCTTTGGATTTCATGATAAAGCATAAGTTCCGTTTTTTAACAATGCAGGTTGTAAGCTATTGTCTTGTGTTGAACTTTGTTTTTAATTGAAATGTGCATGTTGAATGAATGTTGTGTGTATGTTTTGTGGAAGCTTGTAGTTGTCATGGGTTGAAATACATTTCTTATTACATTGTGGTTGGGGCTTGGGGCCAACAATGAAGGATGTCTTCTCCTTTCATTGATGTCTTGGTTGGGTGGAGAGAGTTTCCTTTCCCCCACTTTTTTTGTGATCAAATTAGAAGAAAAGGAAACTTTGCATGTTGCTGTTCTGGAGCAAAGGAAAATACAGTTTGACAGTACCTTGTGAAACAAAATCTTTTGTAACCTTTCCCACTTTGAAGTGGATGAAATTTGTAAATGTCTTGTAATGGAAATATATTTTTATTGAGCTATGAAAGTTGTAAATTTGAAATGTGACAAATTTATATACTCTGTTCTGTTCATTTGAAAGAAAGAAATTGAAATCATTAATTGCATTCAAGGAATTGAGAGATGTAAAGTTTTTTTGGGAAATCAATTAAGTATTGCAACACCTTTCTTCATTTACATTTTTGCATTGAAATCTGAACTTTAAATATTATTGAAATCTCTATTTGAAAGAAAGGAATACGGATGAGGAATTGCATTACTTTGTCCTTTTGAAAATATGACAAAATTAGAAACCAGACTTTACATTTTAGCTTTTAAATGGTTTGTTTATATCAACTAAATGTATTAGAATAGAATAGAAATGAAATTTCCATATATGGAAGATGAAATTGTTAAACAGATCCTCTAGAAATTGATCTCTGTTGTAAATTTAAAACTGGCAAATAATTTATTTAAAATGCACAGTTCAGACCTGTAAATAATAATCAACATTGAAACCTTAAAATTTAGCATGCTATGATATCAATGAACTCAATTTGACAAAAAAACACTTAAGGAAATAATTAAAAACATTGCAAAATCGGGCCCAAACCTTTCACAGTTATTTTGTAGTCTTTTTCTGTCAAATGTTGGAAAAAATTCAAATTGGAATCAATCAAGCAAAATCACCTTCCAAATACATCCTAAATCCTTCCTAGAATAGTTCTCCATGTCTGTTTGGCATGTTGAGTGAAGGAGAAGATCAAATTGAACCAAATTTATAAGTTAAAATTTACCAGTTTGCTTTTAAAAATCCTACAGAACATTTTCATGAAATTAACCCCTTAAAATTTATCAAAATATAAAATTAATGATTCTTGTGCAAAGAGGGCATCAAGAGCTTTCCAAAAAGTCCTTTTTTCCCAAAACTGAGCTTTCTATCAAAATTTATGGCCCTCTGAAGTTTTCCTTCCTTGGCGGGAAAATTTGGGAAAATTTTCCTGCAATCCCATAGCCCGAAATTTCTCCCAAAAAATAAATTAGAAAATTTTTGGAAACGTTTTGGGAATTTTTTTAAATTTCCCCGCTGGCCCAAAGCCAATCACATGCTACCATGTGGCACCATGGGGTGACAATGAGGCGGAACCCTAGCGACTTTATCATTTTTTGAAAATTTTGGTTTTGGAAAATTTTCTTAAATTTTCCCGCCACCCTCCACTTCGCCCCTACCTTGGAATAATCTATTCTATAGATGCATTGACTTGCACATGCTCTTATCCCTTTTCCTCTCCCTTTGTTGAAATTCCCCAAACACCTCAGCTACCCCACCCTTCCCTACATTTATCCCCCGCTTTAGTTTGTTGGGTGCCACATGTCCTTAGTGGACCCATGGCGCGCGAGCGCAATTTGGATTTTTACCTCACATAGAAAAAAATTCTAAACCTCCCCGTGACCTTCTAACCCACCCTTTTGGGAAAATTTTCATCCCTCGCCCTACCCTTTGGGGAAAATTTTCACCCCAAGGCCCGTCGGCCCATAACTTGAGTTTTATAAGGAGTTAGGAGGACTTCTTTATATCATCGAAAGGTGAGAAAATTTCATATCCAATGGGAATTATTTAGGGAAATTTTGAATGTGTTAAGTGTGATAAAAATCAATTTAAAACTTTGAGCCTATTAGAGAGTGGGTATGGTGATAAATTACCCTCTGAACCTAACTAAAACTTCTAACCCTAAAATTTGGACCTTGTGACCTCTAATAATTGTTAATAAAAAAAAGTATGTTCTAGTAGATTAAACTTGTTCTAGAACCTGTTAGTGACAACTATTGTCTTGCAACCTAGTTTTAGACACTTTCTAAACACAAAAAAATTATTCCATAATTTTCCTAAGTAACCCTCGGTTGTTTCTTGGGTTTCAAATGGGTTGTTTTAGCGAGCATCACACTTGGTATCAGAGCAATGGTTCAAAATATTGGACCATTAGGCACACTAGAAAAATTGGGACATGAAACTTAAACCTATCACACTTTTAGTAAACATGGAAGTCGAATAAAACTTTAAAAACTAAACTAACTCTCACCTTGGCCTCATGTAGGAGGTGCATATAGGATGAGGATACTTTTCACATGGACCCAGACTTACCACCACCAGATCAGGGTGTAGTAGCCATCCTATCCCATATTTTTTAGACTCTTTAGGATGTTAATGCCACTCTACATGGAGGGCATGTAGCCAAACATAGTAGGGAGCCTTTTGTTTATGCTTATGCATCTCCTCAAGCCGGTGAGGAGCATAGAGGAGAGAACTCCCATGTAGAGTTAGCCAGGGCATAGTCACCACAGAGGGGACAAAGTGACTAAGTTTCAGAGCATAGAGAGAGGTCTTGGAGCCCTAGGATTAGGGAAGAGAATGCAAAGAGACCTCAATGCCATTAAACTACAGCTACAAATCACATCAAGGAGATTCTGAAGCTTTGAACCTCACATTATTCTAGTGACACGGGTGGATTTCAAGCAGAGGCCTAGCTAGTGAGCTTGAGCGGTTGCTTCAAGATTTTCCTTGTTCTAGAAACATGAAATCTCATGTTGCAATCCATCTACTAAGGGATGGAGTAGGAGTATGGTGGAGGACAGAGGAGAAGAAGCTCCGTGTAGATTTTGAGACAGTGACCTAGGAGCTCTTTGAGGAGCATTTGAGGAGAAGATATTTGTCACGAAGATTCATATAGTAGTAGATAGTTGAATTGTATGACCTTCGATAAGCATCTCTTTCAGTAGAGAGTATAAGAGTAGATTTTTGGATCTACTCCAGTATGTTGACTACATGTAAGATGAGCAGGTGTGGATTCATAGGTTCATTTGGAGCCTAAATATAGACATTAGAGGTGCAGTGTGGATCCATTGTCCACAGACATTAGCTGAGGCCGTCGAGAAGGCCTATATAGAAAAGGAGACTCAGGGGAAGACCCAGAAGGCTAGAGACTGAGTCCAGAGCCACATAAAACATATGCAAGATAGTAGATCGAGGGGTTAAGTACCTCTTCCTCATAGTGGCCGGGGTTCAAGATAGTCATCCTTTAGGCCGCAGCAGCAGCAGCAGCCCCGCCCGCCCACCTCATGACCTCAACATAGAGCTGATGCACGAGAGAGGTCGAGTATGGGGCCTCTTCCTAGGGGTCCCATCGACACAGGTGGACCTAGAGCTTAGTCGGTGGGAGCTCACTAATAGAGGCCATAACATACCATATCTAGATCATCGGGATCCACACCACGAGACTTCCGAACACCTACTTTGGAGGTGCTACTCACTAGGGAGAATCAGGAGGATGTTTTGGTTGTGGTGTTACTGGACATTTTGGAGAGACTACCCACAAAACCCTAATAATAAGGGTAAGACATAGATCTCAGAGCCAACTATTGGTGACATGGGACGTAACCACATGATTTATGCAGTAGTTGAGAACTACCAAGTAGAGCATCAGATTACCGTCATTGAGACTACATGTAGCATTGGTGGTATTCCTACCTCTGTATTTTTTATTCTTGTTCTTCTTATTCTTTCATTACACCATCTTTAGTAGAGCAATGTAGGCTGGTGGAAGTTAGGTAGGGTCATAGTTGGGATGTTGAGATGGCTTCTGGAGCCAAGATCTCTGTAGACTCCTTAGTTAAGGAGTGTGTAGTGGATTTGGGACCTTTCACCACTACCTCAGATCTCTGTATCCTTCCTTTTGGCTTGTATGAAGTCATTTTGGGTATGGATGGGTTATCTCGCATAGAAGGCCAAGATGGATTTTACCGAAAGACCATATCTTGTGCCGATGATTTAGGAGTGGAGTCAGTGATTTCAGGGGTTAGGAGACCAATTTCTATTTGCACCATCTCTATGATGCAGCTTAAGTGGCGTGTGCGATGGGGTTGTTAGATGTATGTTGTTATAGTCGGATGGATTAGAGGATGGGTCTAGTGGAACATCATTAGATGATCACCCCTTTTTGATAGAGTTTTTAGATGTCTTTCCAGGGAGCTACCGAGGTTACCACCCCCATGTGAGATTGATTTTCATATAGATCTAGTTCCTGGAGCAGAGCCTATCTCATGAGCACCTTATCGAATGACCACCCCAGAGCTCTGTGAGCTCAAGTTGTAGCTTGAGGGCATTTCGGAGAAAGGCCTTATCTTTCCTAGTGTATCCCCTTGGGGTGCACCAGTGATCTTTGTGAAGAAGAAGGATGGATACTTGTGGTTTTGTATTGATTACCGCCATCTGAACAAGGTAATGATCAAGAATCGTTATCCTCTTCCACGTATTGATGATTTGTTTGATAAGATGAAGGGAGCCATAGTTTTCTCTAAGATTTATCTTAAGTCAGGCTACCATCAATTGAGGATTTTGGAGGTGAACATTCATAAGACCACCTTCCACACGAGATATGGGAACTATGAGTTCACAGTGGTGCCTTTTGGTTTGAATAATTCCCCGACAGTGTTTATGAGTTTGATGAATGGGGTATTCAGGACCTTCTTAGATCGCTTCATGATCATATTCCTTGATGAAATTTTGATTTTATCATGTACACATGAGGAGCATGAGGGGCACCTTCTCCGTGTTCTTCTATGTCTTCGAGAGTAGTAGCTCTATAGGAACTTAGATAAGTGTGTATTCTTTCAGACAGAGGTGCAATACTTGGGTCACATCATTTTTGGGGAAGGTATCACCATCAATCCTTCTAAGATTAAAGACATTATGGATTGGCCAAAGCACCCACTATGGTGACTAAGGTATGCATCTTCATGGGGTTAGTAGGATACTACAACAGATTTTTTCAGACTTCTCTCGGATTGCACACCCCATCACTTCCTTTAGAGTAAAGGGAAGAAGTTTGTTTGTTCGAATAGATGTGAGCAAGCCTTCAGACACTTGAAGGAGTGTCTCACTACATCACCTATTCTTGCACTTCCGGATCCACAGGGTGAGTTTTTGTATGCACGATGCTTCTTTAGTAGGTCTTGGAGGTGTGTTGATGTAGGAGGGTAGAGTAGTGGCTTTTAAGTCTCATAAACTCACAAATTATGAGCTTAATTATCCGACTCATGATCTTGAGGTAGTTGTGCATGATTTGGTTGATGGAGGTACTTTCTTCTTGGCTCAATATTCACACTCAGGACAGATCACTTGAGTCTTCACCACCTCTTCATGCAGCCCAATCTCAATGCTCATCAATGGCATTGGATGGAGTTTTTGTGAGTATGATATGGAGATAGAGCATGTGAAGGGAAGAAGAATGTGGTAGCAGATGCTCTTAGAAGATGGAGACATGTGGCTATGGCCACCTCAGTGAGCACATATTTGTGGAGCAAGATTATTTAGCGGCTTCCTCTTGACAGCTTTTACATTTTGGTTCGAGTAGATATCGAGTCTCGAGACCCCGAGGGGAATTTTGATGGTTTCTCATCGAGAGGAATATGGTATTCTTAGGAATAGAGGCTGGATTTATGTTCCCGAGAGATGGAGGCTTGAGGCACGACATCTTAACGAGGGCACATCGTGCACCCTATTCAGCCCATCCCGGGTGAAGAAGATTCACACCACCTTACAACAGCTTGTATCATTAGAAATGACTTTGTAGTGATATGGCTCATTTCGTGTCATGATGTTTAGAGTGCCAAAGAGTTAAGTCCGAGTATCAACATCTAGCTGGTCTTCTTTTTCCTCATGTTATATCGAGAATGGAAGTGGGACACCATTTCCATGGATTCATTGTTTGGCTACCAATGTCAAGATATCACCACAATTCCATTATCGTCACGGTTGATAAATTGACAAAAGTGGCTCAATTTTCTTCGTGAAGACCACTTATACAGCTAGAGTAGTAGAAAAGGTATATTTGGATGAGATTGTTAGGTTACACAAGATTCTCGAGAAGATCATTTATGACCATGATCCTTTGTACACTTACTATTTTGGACTACCTTGCAGTATGCCCTCGGGACAAGAATCAACTTCAGCATAGCATATCACCTTGAGACAGATGGATGCAGACTTAGCGGGTCGATTATATTTTAGAGGACATGCTTAGGATGTATGTGATGAATCAACAGTCTAAATGGGAGGAGTACTGTACTTAGTGGAGTTTGTCTACAATAATAGTTTTCAAAGTTCCATAGGCATTGCTCCTTCTTAGGATTTTAATCGTAGAGAGTGCAGGACATCTCTTAGTTGGGACAAGTTAGAAGATAGAGTATCTCTTAGACCATCTCTTCTATAGGACATGGAGCAACAGGTGGTGTTGATCGGTAGAGATTGTTGGAGGCACATGACAGGGTAGAAGAAGTATACATTAGCATAGGATCGACAATAGTTTTGATGTGGGCACAAAAGTGTTCCTTCATGTCAAGCCACGCAAGAGCCCTATCCATTATGGAAAAGGTTCTAAGTTAGCTCCTATATTCATGGGTCCTTTTGAGATCTTGGAGCGTATCGGCCCTTTGGCCTATCGTCTAGCATTACCACCTAGCTTGTCTCGCATACATGATGTGTTTCATGTTTCAGTTCTTAGGAGATATATTGTAGATCCTTCTCATCTTCTAATTTAGACATCATTGCAGGTGTAGGATAGGGATAGGTGATGGTGGATCCCATTCACATCCTAGATCGTAGGACCCTAGGCCTTCGAAGGTAGAGAGGTTGATCAGGTTCGGGTGTTGTGGGATAGATATGATGAGACTACAGCTATATGGGAGGATGCTACCTTATTAAAAGTTTAGTTTCCACATTTGTTCTAGTGACTTCATGGAGAAGTCAATTCTAAGGGAGGGGGATGTAGTTCCAAATTCCCTTTGACACATTTTTTATACTGATTTTGATACTATTGATTACATTATGGACATTATTATAGTTTTGATTTAGTATGATGTTAGATATTTGATCATGGATTATTGTTGATCTTGATTTGGTTATGATGCATGATGATTATTAGAGACACTCATATGTGGATGATGATATACTATTTGACATGGATATATTTTGAATGTTGTTTGGGCATGTGATTTTTGGATATTGTGAGTAGACTTAGAAAATGGACATTATATGATGATGATATAGTTGTTGATATAATTTGTAAGTGATATTGTTAATTTCCTTGATGTTTTTGTGATTCATATGTATAGATGATTTTGTGATTATATTTATATCATGTTGGATGTTCTGATATGGCCATGAGGCCGAAGGAGGTATTTGTGTTTTTATAGGTTGAAATATCACAACAAACATCGGGGATTGAAACCAACCACTTTGGAATTCTAGATGAATTCAACAAGGTCACCATCGCAACATGTTGTCTGTGTGTGTGTTTTTTGTTAGGGATTCCCATGGGGGAAATCACCTTTAATTGAGACCATGGGTTTTGTGTATTTGTTCATGTGGTTCCTTGTTTTATTGTATGTGTTTTATTAGTGATGTGTCCCTTTCTTTTAATTAATTAAATTGTGGTAGATTAATGTGAGAAAACATATGGTTAAAAGTTAAATAAATCAAATTGGGATATGAGAAAGTAATTATAGAAGTTTTTGGATTTTGTATTAAATATGTAAGAGATGTGTAAGTATGTGTAAGAGTTGTGTAAGTCAGATTTTGGAGTATGAAACACTCCACCTTCTTGGAAACTCGAATTTGTCCTTGGAGGCTATTTTTGGAGGCTTGTGGGACAAGTAAAACTTGTCCCATACCTCTTAATTTTATTTACCAACCATACCTATGGTTGGAGGGTTGTTTTTAGACCCTTTTAATGTATTTTTATTAATCATGTTACATATTTTAATTGCACCTTACTTAAATTCTATTAAATTCAGTCCTTTCTCGGTGTGGGCTTTTTGGAGCATGTAAGTTTATTTGTCATATTTTCACCCACCCCTTTATTGTGCTTTGGAGAATGAAATTTTAATTTTTGTTGGAGTTGAGGATGTGTGATGTGGCATCCTACATGGATCCACATCATCCTCTTCTCTTACCTCTTCTATAAAATTAAAACGCATTACCTTGTTTTGGGTTGTTGAACCTTTTTGCATACTTCTTTTGGGCTAATTTTTGCTGTTTGGAGCTCTTGTGGATTTTAGAGGAGATTGGAGAGAATTTCATACTTGGGCATTGCTAATTTTGGGATTGTATTTTGGCATTGAAAGCTTTCTGTTTGGAAAGAAATTCTACCATGGAGAGGTAGGAGCTGAGTTCTTCTTTTATGTTGTTATTTCTTTTGTCTTTGTGTGAATGGTGAATGTGCTTTGTGTTTTTTTTTTTTGGCGTTTTGGTAAACCGCCATAGGAATGGTGTAGGAGAAGGCTGTGGGGAATCCATGTGGGGGCATAAGGGAATACTAGTGGCATCTAATTATTGTGGAGGGAGTTTCAGCTTTGGATCCACCATGAAAAATAAATAGCTTGCATTTCTTACTTTGTGGGGGCATAACGAAAATTGTGGGGGCATAACGAGGGATTTTGGGGGCATAAGAAATGTGTGTTGAATTTTATTGGTGGTTTGTTACAAGTGGATACCCAATTACCATTGGGAGGCATAAGCATTCTCCCATAATTCTTGCTCCTTTGGCTTGCATGATGAAGCATGAGTTCTATTTTAATGTTTCAATGTAGTTATAAATTGTTGTTTTGTGTATAATTGTGTTTCTTATTTGAATTATGCATGTTGAAATAATGTTGTGTGCTTGTGGAATCTTGTTGTTGCCATGGGTTGAAATACATTTCCTATTGCATTGTGGTTGGGGCTCAGGGGCCAATGATGAAGGATGGCTTATCCTTTCATTGGATGTCTTGGTTGGGTGGAGAGTGTTGCCTTTCCCCCATTTTTGTTGTGATCAAATTGGAAGAACAACGAAATTTGCATGTTGTTGTTCAAAACAGAGAGAGAAATACAATTTGACAAATTACCTTGTGAAACAAAATATTTTGTAACCTTTCCCACTTTGAAGTGGATGAATTTGTAAATGTCTTGAAATGGAAATATTTTGTATTGATTATGAAAGTTGTAAAATTGAAGTGTGAAAGATATATCTAATCTAATCAGATAATTGAAAGAAAGAAATTTAAATATGTTAATTTCATTCAAGGAATTGAGAGATGTAAATTTTTTTTGGAAGTCAATAAAGGATTTTTACACCTTTTTCCATTTTTATTGTTGCATTGAAATCTGAACTTTAAATATTATTGAAATCTCTTCTTGAAAGAAAGGAATACGTATGAAGAAATTGTATTACTTTGTCCTTTTGAAAATATTTTAAAATTGGAAATAAGAATTTCCATTTTAAATATTAAATGGTTTGATTAAAAAATCTAAATGTATTATAATAGATGAGAAATGAACTTTCATATTTGGAAGATGAAAAAAATGATAACCAGATCCCTTAGAAAATTGATCTCATTGTAAATTTAAAACTGGCAAATAATTTATTTAAAATGCCATGATTCGAACTCGTAAATAATGATCAATATTGAAACCTTAAAATTTAGTATGCTATGATGTCAATGAACTCAATTTGACAAAAAAACTCAAGGAAATAATTAAAAACATTGCAAAATCAGGCCCGAACCTTTCACAGTTATTTTACAGTCTTTTTTGTCAAATGTTTGGAAAAAATTAAAATTGAAATCAATCAAGAAAAATCACCTTCCAAACACATCCTAAATCCTTCCTAGAATATTTATCCATGTCTGCTTGGCATGTTGAGTGAAAGAGAAGATCAAATTGAACCAAATTTATAAGTTAAAATTTTCCGCTTTTCTTTTTAAAATCCTACGAACGTTTTTATGAAATTAACCCCTTTAACTTTATCAAAATATAAAATTAATGATTCTGTGCAAATAGGGCATTGAGAGATTTTAAGAAAGTCCTCTTTTTAAAAAAGCTGAGCTTTCTATCAAAAAATATGGCCCTATGAAGTTTTCCTTCCGTGGCGGAAAATTTGGGAAAATTTTCCCTAAGCGAAGCCCACGGCCCAAACTTCTCCTTAAAAAGAAAATTAGAAAAATTTTGGAAAAATTTTGGGAAATTTTTAATATTTCCCCAACGACCTGCTACCAATCATAGGAAACCACATGGCACCATGGGGGTGACAATGAGGAGGGGAACCCTAGCGACTTTATCATTTTTTGAAAATTTTGGTTTTGGAAAATTTTCTTAAATTTTCCCACGGCCTTGCACTCCCGCCCCTGCCTTGGAAGAATCTATTCCATAGATGTGTGGGCCTACACATTCACTTATCCCTTTTTCCCTCCCTTTAGAAAAATTCCCCAAACACCTCCGCTACCTCGCCCTTCCCTAATTTTCTCCCCCGCTTTAGTTTATTGGACGCCACATGTCCCCGACAGGACCCGAGGGTGCGTGGGTGCAATTTGGATTTTTCCCCATGCAAAAAAAATTCTAAACCTCCCCGCTACCTTCCAACCCACCCTTTTGGGCAATTTTTCATCCTTGGGCCCGTGGGCCCACCCTTTGGGGAAAATTTTTACCCCAAGGCCCGCCGACCCATAACTTGAGTTTTATAAGGAGTTAGGAGGAATTCTTTATATCATTGAAAAGATTAGAAAATTTCCTATCCAATGGGAATGATTTAGTGAAATTTTGAATGCATTGATTATGATAAAAATCAAGTTAAAACTCTGAGCCAGTTAGAGAGTGGGTATGGTGATAAATTACCCTTTGAACCTAACTGAAACTTCTAACCCTAAAATTTGGACCTTGTGACCTCTGAGAATTGTTAATAAAATAAAATTATGCTCTTTGTTCAAGAACATATTAGTGAAAATTTTTGTCCTACAACCTGGTTGTAGACACTTCTTAACACAAAAAAAATTATTCCATAATTTTCCTAACTAACCCTAGGTTGTTTCTTAGGTCTCAAGTGGGTTGTTTTAGTAGGCATCACAATAATGATACCAACACCTCACACTTACTTACATTTATATCTGTCAATGAAAAGTGTCATTTTGATAGGAGTGTATTCTTGATCGATAATGTTGATAGATTCATTAGGGAATTATTTGTGAGTTGGTTGATTTTCAAGAAGAGGGGATTTGGAAATTTGATCATGATGGATTATCCTTTGATATATTTTTACGAGATGAATTCAATGTTAAATTCAATCATGAGCATGAGCCACCAAGTGATGTGGTCACTGTGATATGGTTTTGGGTACATGGTTTTAAGAGGATTGAATATAGTAATGACATAAGTCTTGTGATTAAGTAGGTAATGAAAAATCTTGGATATTGAAAAGTACAAGAGAGAATAATACTTTTTAGCTTCGAGTAATGAGTATCATAGTCATAGAGAGTTTTATTATATAATAAATGGTTTGGTCATGACCTTTCTTATCTTGAGGATCGAGCATGGTATCTAAAGAATGATTAGTAGAAGATATGTAGAACTAGAACATATCCCCCTTACATGGATGAGTAAGCACAGGGAGGAAACAAAAGGTATTGTTTGAGTTCATCAAAGGAATGTTAACAGCTTATGATCCCATTTAAAATGTACATATTTTCAAAGGAGATGATGAAAAGGGTGACAATTTTCTGCAATCTCAAAGATGAAATGATGGATCAATTGAAGTTTACCTTGAAGGATACAAATTTGTTTAAGGTTTTACTGTGAGGAATTTTAATGATGGTTATGATCTTGTTGGGGTATACTTCAATGCCTTGAATAGAAATGATGAACCCTAGGATTTTATTGGTGAGAACATTAAACACACACTTAATAGGGTTAAGTCAAAGAAATTATTGGATAAGATGACCAATGATGGTGTCTAGATATTGAGATGATATCTGAGTTGCTTAAATTTACCTAATATATCATCAACATAGTATTTTATAGTTTTATGGATAAGATCATGAAAAATGTATGTCAGTGCATGTTGATAAGTAGCCCCGGTGTATTTAAGTCCAAAGGACATTACTTGATAATAGAAATTCCCACAAGGAGTGATGAATGATGTTTTTGTTAGTCATTGGTGGCAATAATGATTTGATTGTAGCTAACGATTCCATCCATAAGGGAGAGAATTTCATGAACGATGGTTAGATCAGTGAGATGCTCAATGTTTTTAAATTGAAATTCATCTTTATGATAGGTGAGGTTGAGGTCTCAAAATTTGATACGAATGCATAAATTTTAAGAGGATTTGGTCATAGGTACAATCTTAGAGATGCATTACGAAATTCAATGGGTATGATGAAATTAACAGAGAGAAAATGTATTAACTCTTCTTTGATTAGAAGAGTTATTTAAGGTTGAATCCTATGTAGCTTTTCCTTAACAATCTAAGAATTAGGATAAGTGTCAATATTATGAACAACAATGTTGGGGTCAATAATTTTCATATCTCTATATAACCATGTGAAGGCTTGACTATGTTTAGATAGGAAGATGGTGAAGTCGTTTAACTCTTGTGGATATAAATATTGACCAACTTTGGTTAGGTGAGGCTACTATAGAGTTCCTATATTAATGTTGATAATGGACTCATTGAGAAGAGTAGATGTGTTAGGAAGGAGAGGATTTTAAATGTATTGATTCTCTACCCCAAACAAGGGAGGATGGAATTTCTTCATGGCATTACAAAATATCAATAATGTTCTTATATCATTTTAGGTAAAATGGGAGGAAGGGTCACAATATCATGACTATTTTGATAGGTGATTGGTTCTAAAATTATATTGTTGAATAAACAAAACTTAGATTGAATTGAAAAAGTGTCATTTATGTCTATAGGTTCATTGTGTGCAGATGGGGAGGGTGGATTTGGTTCTATGATGGGTTCAGATGTGGTGCTTTTTGAAGACTTGAAGGTTGGTTTTTGAAACCTAATCTATATTTTTAGTGCAGTTTGTGGGATTGATCAAGGATTAAATCGTGGATGCCTTATTCATAACGTCTCGATTCCAAATCCTTTTCAGGAAAAATGATTGAGCTAAATTTGTGTGGAATCTTTGTTATATAGGAAAGAAAATTCTAAGATGAATGGTTTTCCATGGCGTTGATTAGTAGGACATGGATAAGGGTGATTGATCCCTTCATAAACAAGGCTGGTTTTGAAATTTGGTTAGCCAAATGAGATAACATCCCTGACATTAGGTTCATACATGGGTTATTTGTTGGTTCTTTTGTATTAGTTTTTCTTATAGGAAGGGAATTAATTTTGAGGATTTGATACTCCCCCAATGAAATGCATTGCATAACATCATTTAAGGAAGTGTCATATGACAACTTTGATGAGGTGATGGAGTACTTGGTAAAGGATTTGTTAGAGCATCCCAATTTTGTTTTGTGGACAAGCATGTTGTTTATCAATATGTCATGTGACATGATTTGAAATGGTTTGGATCTATGGGGACTATAAAACTTTTACCCTAATGTTCATACTTAAGACAACAATAGAGAGTCAAATGGATATAACACATAACGCATATTATATAGAAATTATCCTTACACTAGATAGAAGATTTTTTGGATGGTTTTAACATTAAATTTGATTGGTAAGATGATCATGCCAAATTTGGATGAGAAGGTTTCATTAAAATATCATAATATGATAGGTTACTTGAGTGAAAATGGTGTTCGATAGTTAAATTTTATTAAATATGGATGATGATATAATGTTAATGCTAGTGCCATTATCAATCATGAACCTTTTAACGAGGTATCATAAATTTAGGTGGTGAAGAAAAGTGGGAGGTTGTGGTCCTCTTGTTTTAATGATGGGATTTTTAGTTTTCACAAGAGATGATAGTAGACATTATGATCATGTTTACTAGGTTTATAAATATTTGTCAATTATTTGGTGGTACCAATATGGATTGGAGTGCTTCAATCATATCTTTTCAATGCTAAGATGAAGTTTTCACAAGCTCATGAAGGGAAATTTTTACTGGAGCTTGATGAATTTATTTGATATTGTTATTTCATACAAAAGTGGCGGGTTGTATTTGTGGAGTAGAGAGGATAGATACCTTAGGCCTAGTAGGGGGTGTTAGATTTGATGACTCGGGAGTAAGTGGTATTGAGATTTTTTAATTTCCTTAATCTAAAAATTTAGGGTCATGGGTATGTGCTCTAGTGGTGACACGTACTATGTATATTTGATGAATATGGGATTTCTTATAAGGGTCCCCGATTTTGGTTGAGGTGGATGTGGATGATGGTCTAAACGTAGTAGTCTTAAATATCTAATGGATTTATTTTTATGGTTCTATATCTATAGGGAGAAGGCCTTTGTTATCAAGGCTCTTGAAAACAATGTGAAGGAATTTACATTCATTTGTAGAATTTATTGGTGTGTGATGGTAATCAAAAATGGTTTAAAATTATACGGAGGGTTTCCACCCTTGGAAACCGGATGGCTTAAGAGGAGGTAAAGTGATGATGGAACTTTGGATTATCCTTTTAATAATTAATGTGTAATGTCCTTTTGAGGAAAATTTTGAGAAAAGTGATGATTCTTTCTATGGTACAAGTGTTTTAGGGAATAATTTTATAATAATGACTAATAATTTTGAGAAGGGGTGTGGTCGTAGAATAAAAGGAATGGATTTTTGATTTTGTGTTGAAGAAGTTAGATGATCACATGATATGATTGTCACCTTTTTGGAAGAAGGGATGTGTGGTCATGTAATGGAATCTTTAAGGTTACACACATAATTTTGAGTGACATGGTCATTATAGGAGCCTTTCATATATCATAAGATAGGTTTATTTTCTAAAGAATTTGAAGAGCTTGTAGATGGGTTAGACGAGGATGAAACAAATGTGGATGAATTTGTAATCTTTCTTGTGGCAAGACCAGGAGACATAATTAATTCAATAGGTATTTATAATGTGTAAACACATGGTTTATTTTATGTTTAATTTGTTATCTTTGTGATAGAACCATTTATGGATGACTCGTATGATGCTTCGTGATAGGAGCACTATATGTTCAAGATGTAGATGATTGATATTTGATTATTTTGATGGTGTAATGAGAGTGGATGGCATTAGATTTTCGTTGACTAGTGGATGGGACAAGATTTAGAAATGGTTGTTTAAAAATGTCCAAATTATGATTCGGAGGTGCATTTGGGTTATCCTATCAGAACTCACATTTTTTAATTAGATCCCAAGGAAATTTATAAATGATCAAAACCTTTTAATTTTGTGGCCTTTACCCTATGGTATTTACAATAATCATTATCTTAATACAAATATGGTTATGAAACAAATGTATCTATTAGTGCTCATTTCAAACTCACCCTGCTTTCATTCTATGTGTTCTTCCAATATATTTTGTGTCATGTCTACATAAATATTTTTCATGTAAAGTATGTTGAACAATTGTGTTGATCCATGCACAATTATCTTGGTCTTCCATTTTTGTTAATCCTTGTGTAAAATTACATTTATTTTCCCTAGTTCCCAAATGAAAATGATGTCTTTTTAGTTTTCTCCACTACATCGACTTGATCTGGCCGTTTGCAAAGATAATGAAGATAAGTAAAGAGAAAGAGAGTTCACAAAAGTCTGACATAACGTCATGTGAATATAGTATAACATATGGATCTATCCCTGTTCCCCAAAAAGAAAATACATGTAAAGGTAGTAGTTGGAATGGGGAAATGGTATTTAATTTCTTATGCACATTACATATGATAAAGTGCAAGATGGAGTTATAATCCCAAAACCTGAAAGAAGGCATATGATGCCTCACCAATCAAATTCAACAAGAAAGAGGAAAGCAAAGATCTAAGAGAAAAGATTGGGAGGCTAGAAAAGGGGAACGAAATCTCATAATTCCTTGAAGCGTGTAAATGACAAAAGCACATCCGAAGTCTGAATTACTTGAGAACATGAACCAAATATGTAGCATACACGAGGGTGGAAAAGGTAGTGCATTTTTCATATTACAAGAAATTGTGTTCTGTCACTTTATAAAATCCTCTCAAGCCCGTTATGGAAAACATTTGATACATTAATACACTATCTCGTAAGGGAGTAAAAATCATTAATTCATAAAGGAATTGAGTATTATAGATACATGGATGATAATAATAATAAAAATATTGCCATGGTTAAAAAGAAAGAATAAGTTGAGAATTATGAAAAATCTCTTCAAGAACATAATCCTCAACATTAATGTACAAGATTTGTGAGTCGTTAATAAGGAAGATTATTAAAAATCACTTTTAAGGAAGGATTTTGATAATTAGAGAATAACCAAAGTGAAAATTGAAACAAGGATAATAATTTTTGTGGTGCATCCTTAATCAAGTTCGAGCATTGATTGGAAGTTTCTAGTGGATAGGTAAGTACATAAGTTCTTATATTTTCTATGCTTTTTGAGAACTGGTATATTAATTTTGGGGCTTTCATAAAATGGTTGTGATAAAATTTATACTAGAATCATGAAGATCAATGTGGTGCCCTCAAAAATAAGTTCCAACCTTAGATCTCCTCTAGATAAAATTGTTGATTCTGATGTTACATCGTGTGATTTGGAGGATTTAAAACAAAGGTTAAACTCCCCTAAGAGAAGTGATATCATGACCCAAGTAGAAAATAGTTTCATTGACCTCTCCATTTATTTACCTCCCACTTCACCATGCCCAAAACTTATATGGGTATGTGCCCAACATTACAATTCTAAATCCAGGAAGTCCAAGATGGAAGAGGAGATTTAGTTTTATCTTTCTAGGAACAAGTGTTTGATAGAATGTTGATTTTTCTGAAGAAGTGGAAATTACCAAAGGATCAACTCAGAGTATTGGAACTCACACTCAAAAAAGTGGACAAAATTCATGAATTAGTAATGGCTAAAAATCCATGAACCTCTCGCTTCTAGGATGAAAAAAATTTGAACTTGTATGAATTCATACGGGATGTTGGAGATATAATTACACTATTGAACCGATAATTCATATGGAATATACTATTTTCTTTAAGTAATTGATGTTTCAATTCATTCAAATGATACTCGAACGGAAACCATCTCCCCTGGGATGAAATCATAAGTAATCGTATTCATGAGAAAATGATGGGAGTTGCCCAGATTGCTAGAGGAGAAAATCTTGGGATGACTGAATTTTTCATGACCTCTTACCTTGTTTATAATATTTTTTTCATAGAAATTTTCTTGAATTACAAATGGATGGAGAGATTAGTAGCTCCAAGGTCTATGATGTTTTTATTAGTTGAGATTGGAAAATTATGAAACACATTACATAAATATTTCCAATCATTTCTTTGCACCTAAAATTTTCTTATATCACCATGATTGAGAAATTGAAAGGTTTTCCCCGACGCCAAAAGATCATTACTCAATATGGTTACTATTTCATTTAGTTCATGACTTATTCATATATGAGAGTTAGTGTATTTGATATAAAACCTTATGTATTTCCCAGATGTGTCGTGAAAAATGAGCATTAATGGAATTACGTAGACATTTGCTCTCGGTGCATCATTTCGGCTCAAAAAAGGTAACAACCCCAATCAAGTTTCCCATTATCATAGGTAATTATAATTGTCCTCATATCTAAAAATCAATAATGTTAAAAGGAGAAATGAATAGGTGCATGATAGATAGATTTGAGGATAGGAAGGATTATAATATAAGGCATATCTTATAGAGTATTGTGCCTACTCAAGTAGAGCACAAGCCTCATTATGAGGACTTCTGGATGAACTATGAAGATGAAAGAGAGGTTAGATGAAGAGAATATTCAAGAATGACTTTATTTCAGATGATTGATTTTGGGGTCATCCAAACTCCTGAAAGGTTAGAGGATGATGGAAATATAATTAGTGAATAATACATCCAAAACAACATTTCTTCTCAACCTTTTCCACCAATTAATTGGAACCTCAATGAGAGGAAATATAACTTGGAAATACTACACACCCCATCTGAATTTCCATAAGGTGGTTATTTTCAAAAGGAGTGGATATAAGTTACCACCAGACCCCATTGTTGAGAGAATATAGAAACAATCAGCTCATTGATGATGTTCTTCCCACATTTTGGAGGGTTTATGCTACTAGGGATGTTTCATGGAGAAATAAGGTTAAAAATCTAGACTCGTTGTCAACTAAGGTGATGTAGGTGCTCAAGACAACAGAGCCATAACTCTCCTTCTTCAAGCATCAAGAAGGACTGGAGAAATACTTCAGGAAATTATGGTTGAAGGTTCCCTTGTTCATGCTACTCCTTTACATATTGTTTTGAAATCTACTCCAGAGCCAAATGAAAAGATAAAGTGACATAAACCACTTTGAATAAGCCTAAAGAGGGAAAATTATCTAAGATTACCTATGGTGATCCAAAGGGACCAGAAGAAGAGAAGCAAATTAAGCTTCAAAAGAGAAAAAGAACCAAAACTACTGAATGGATTGATTTGGAGGAGGAAGATACCCCTAGATGGGTTTTCATTCTTGATTTTCTTGTTGTTTTATCTGATATTACCTAGCCTCCTACAAATTTACCCATCGATTAGTCTATAAATATGATAGAATCCCTTGTTATTCCAGAAACTATAGTTGCTTCACTAATCAAGGAACAACCCACCATAAATTTTCTTACACCTAATATTTCAAATATTCCACAATAACGTGATGAGACTACTACGAAGAAATTCCCGTACATGACTCACAAGAAGAAACTCAAGATATTAGAGTCATAACAAAGGTGCCTCATATAATTGAAGTGAGTATAGGATTCTTCATATTCACATCTCCATGACTAAAGTTATCTCTCAAATATTGGGTGAAACAATTTCTATTCTTGGTGATAAGATAGATGAGGATTTAGCATAGGTAGATATGAAAGTTAAAAACCAATAACCCATGGCGGTTGAAGAAAGAGAAGGTCAACATGAGCCTATATAGGGGATTTAAATTCAAGGTGGATATATAGGTTTGGATGCTCAAAAGGATCTAGTGCTTGCAATTACATAAGGTATGTCAAAAAAACATATTACCCTAGGGCCCTAACAGTTATCCCTGTGACTCCAACTCCTTAACCACCTGACAAACATAAGTCAGCAGTACTCTCCTAAGGAAGATTAAGGTGGAAGTATTGATTGATGATGATGATTTAAAATTTTAACTTTACTCACCCCAAAAAGAGTACCCAAAAAGGTAAAAACTATCTCCAAGACATCCCTGAGCAAAATGGGAGAAAGATTTGTAGATATTGCAACTCCCAAGGTTAGTATACCTCGAGGTGAAGCATCCCCATCTGATTTTCAAGTCTCTAGGATTTCACTTGGAAAACCTTCTACTAAAGAGATGAAGTATGATTTTTCTATAGCAGTAGAAGGAGTGTTCAAAAGGATTGATGATTTCAAAGAAAAAAAAAGGGACTTAAAGGCCAAGATGAAGCACTATCTAGTTTAGTCATAAAATTGACTAGAACTCACCAGGAGGGACAAACTGAGGTCCCAGAAATCACTAATGAAGATATCAAGAGAGTAAGTGATTCAAGTGAAAGAGGAGAGACAAATATCAAATGGGAAAATTCTTTGGTTGCTAGAGGTAAACCAATGATTTTGAATTTTTTAAGACGGTATTCCCGTAATTATGAAAAGACGGAAGGAAATAAGGCATTAATAGATAAATGCATCGTTGAAAATTTAATGTGGACTCATATGTTTCCTAAAATGGAGGCTATTAAATACTTATATTATGACTTGGTTGTTGAGGAAGGTATTATGTCCCTTGATTCTGTGGGTAGTCAGCATGAGTATTACAACATGGCCAAAGTAAGTATAAAGACCATAAACAATTCTCTCAAAATCATTCAAAGGGTCGGACATAAGACAATACATTTTATTGATTATCTTCATTTTTTGGTGGACAAATTGATTGGGATAGACAATGGAGAAAGAATTAGAGGATACTGACAATTTAATCAAGGTTTTTAGAGAACATGTTATGGGAAAAACAGGAGAGATAAGAATTTTGATATAGCTCTCATGCGTAAATGGGTAGGTATTGAAACAACAGTTGATAAGTTGATAAGGAAGTTGAAGAAAGAAAGACCAATCTTTAATGAGATTGATGAAACAAGTATGAAACATGAAGTAATCTTCAACTATCACTCAAGAATCGACGAAGAAGTTGTGACCCAAATGTTTGAAAGATATGATGCCTACAGGAATAGGGTAGGGGAAATTTCACATCAAGCCTCCAGGAGAAGCAAGTGCAGTAAAGAAGGAGCAACAAAGTGCACTAGAAAACAAAATAATATCTTTTCTGTTTCTTCCAAGTGTCATTACATGGTTCCCCTTTTACACTTAGCCCAATCAAAGCGAAGGGAATCTTTTCAGTTAGCAGATGATTATCCTATAGATTTTGAATTATGTGGAACAAGGATTGAAGTAGATGTTTTGGGGAATTAAATAGAATAATAGTATAAGTATGAGGGGTTTTTCCTCATACTAAGGGGGTTTTTTCTAAAGCTTTATTGTGATACTGCTTATCTGTTTCCTAGAAGTACATTTTAAGTTTTCTACTCTTTCAAATTCAGAATGTTAAGATGATTACAATGTATAGTCATTAACAGACATTGAGATCAATAGTTATCTTGTTCCCTTGTCAAGAATTTGGTGGATTTAAAATGAAATTTGTCTAACTATGGGTTTAGTTTCTATGTTTTGGGTTTCAAATATTGAACACTTAGCTGATTTGTTGCATTTTTCACTACAATTATGTGTTTCTTGCTTCTCTGAAGTACACTAGGCCTATCCTTAGTGACTAAGCTTTGGTCATTTTTTTATATTGTGTTGTGAGATTTTACTTTACAATATTGGATACAATTATAAAATCCTTTCTAAAATCATTTTGTCGATGGATATTTGTAATATTTTGAGTGTATCTTAGGCATATGTGATTAGAAGTAAGAAACATTTCATCAAAATATTTGCATGAGCCTTTGTGTTAAGTGTTTTGAGGATTGTGTGAAATATTTGTCTTAATTGAGTATCAATGAATGCAAATATTTCTTTAAGTGAAAACTATGATGAAATGATAAATTGTTCTTTACTGTCTAGAGCATTGTATGTGTCTAAACAAGTATTGTGAGTAGTGTTATTTGAATATCTATCAATTTGTGAATCCCCCATCCTCATAAAACAAAATTTGAGTCTCATCATACTACACAAATGTTTCCAATTGGCGATATTTTTATTATCATCTACACATATTAGTAAAAGGAAACCTTAATTTCTCTTTATCCTTCCATAACCATGTAGGAGAAAACAAAAATTTCCACTATCTAGAGTATCCTGAGTCCTACTCGAGTGATATTTGCATTACTTAGTGTGACAACTTGTAGGAGTTAAGTAGTGCATATATTGACCATGTTCACCCAGGACTAGTACTTAACTACCAAAGAAAAGACTAATAAATTGTTACTACATCTATCCTTTCTACAAATACAAGCTACGAATGGGCTCTCTCTCCCAAATTGAAGGCATGACCTAAAGAAGTAGAGAAGTTCATCCCCTTATCATGTGTGATCTGGTCCATCTAAGGTCGAGTCTAATAAATTTTGTCGAATTCCTACCCAACTATAAACAACATACATTTCTAGTTTATCATCCTTAGAGTCTTTCAACTCACATGTTGAAAACTACCTAGCCCCAAGTGGGTGTAATTCTAGGTAATAACATGCTTATGGCACCATTTCCTGGGGACTATTTCCTGAAAATTGAGTAAATCATATATCTTTGGTGATGTATATTGCACATCTTATTTAAATACATTCCTTGAACCTGATCCTTTGTTGATATTTTTAAAATAGAGCCTGATTTGAGTATATTCTCTCTATATTTTCCTAAGTACAAGCAAGTTTTCCATTAAATTCAAATTCACTATGAAAGTTTTGGAAAAGATTACAAATATGCTTAAATCTTGCATCATTTTTGTATAAATTTATCTTCTAGTGTGTGATTTCAAGTAATCAACACATCTAAGGTGAAAAACCTTAGTGGTGGATCCATCTTCTATAAAAATTTGTATAAGAACTAGTGAAAAATATCCACATCTTGGTTGCTTTAATTGAACATCTTGCAAAGATGGAAGGAAAAATATCCTTCTTTTAGTCATATCTCACTAGAAGATTGTTCCTAGAATTGGGATAGACTGATCCAGGGAGAAAACAAATATGGAAATCCTTAGGTTATCAAAGGTTAGAAGATAAAGTTGTAGCTATTATGGAAAGTGATCAATGTCTCGGTGGAAGACTACTCTAATATTTATAATAGTTCTGAATTGGGTAGTCTTTGTGCCAATTTATATTCACCACTCTGTGGGCCCTTCATTCACAACTAATTGGGTTATTATTCAACTCTCCCCTTTATTGATTAGAAATAATAGAATATTTTGTGAAACAAAATCATTAAAGAATCAGTACTTTAAATATCATACTCCATTAGCTCAAAGACCTCTAGTTCCCAATCATTTTAATCCTCCTATTGGAACACCTCCTCCAAACAATATGGCATAACCTCCACCTAGACCTCCATTTGTAGTGAACACTTACAAACCCATAGATTTTCATGGAATGATTGGTTATCCAAATGAGGTCCCACACGAAATTTGAAGTAGATTGTCTAGATTTCAGGGTAATAATGCCATAAGTTGGGATTAACATCTTATGCTTTTCTTAATTGTCATTAAATATTTTGAAATTGAACACAAATATGTGTATGTGAAATTGTTCATCCATACATTAGATGAAGATGCTAGAGAATGGTATAAGTCATTTCCTAACAATTCAATTGATTCATGGTTGGAAATGAAAAATGCCTTTAAGATGCAATATGGTGATAAGATTGATCCTAGATTCCTCCTGTCTGAGTTTGAAAACATAAAGAAAAATCCTAATGAACCTATTTAGGATTTTAACACTAGATTTAACAATAATTTCATAATATTTCTGATGAATTTGAGACCCAGAGATTATTCATGTCTAATTAAGTATTTGGATGCATTTGAAAAGAAAGTTGCTTATTACCTAAGAGATAAAAATCCTATAAAATTTGAGACAAGATTTTAATACATGGCAAAAAATTGAAAATAATATCAAAGTAGCCAAAAACTACAAAGAGGAAGGGTTTCAAGTTGATAAACATAGAAAAACCTTACAAAATCAAATCAATAGGGTTATAAGAAGTGGCTAAGACCCTGACATGGGGTAGTTAAAGAGATTTGTTACAAACTTACTAGAGATAAAAAATGCATAGGGGAAAATTCTCAAGCCCAACATCAACCTCATGGATAGAATAGATTCATGAATCACCCCAAGGGTTATCATAGGGTTGATGATAAAGGAAAAGGACCTATGGGGTTAGGAGACAAACAACCAAACTATATAGATAGCAAATTAGTACCTGATCCTCTAGATGCTAGAGTGTCTTTGGTTGAAGAAGATCATTTCATTGACTGGTGTGATAAATGTTTCCTACCACATTCTTCTTGTAAATATAATACTGATGATGATGTTAATGATGAAACTAATTTTTTTGATGTTTTTATGATGGAATATTCATATGGTATACCACACAAGGGTCACTTCTACTAAAATATTGGGTACCCAAAATGTCAAATCATTTTGGAATTGTTTAGAATGGGTATTTTTCTCTCCTCTTACTACCAGTGTTGATATAGACATGGTTCATTCTTATTTTGACTTTCCCAATCATGATTTTGAATATCTAAGGGCTTTAATGATTAAAAATTATGATGGAGGTACCCCTTCTGAAGAAGATAGACAACTTTTGATGAATGTGGTGGTTTCTCAAGAAAAGGATTATAACCTCCATAGCATGTTGGTTAAAGGATCTACCCTTCCTTCAAAAAAAAAAAGTGTGTACTGAAAAACATCCCTAATAATATCCTAAAGATGTACATGCCAAATAATGGCCATGTCTCTACTAATAAAATGAATACCACTAATTTTTCTCAAGTAGCAAGAAATATCATTCCATCGAACCAACAATTACTTTGTCTCCTTATATACCTCTACCTAAGTATGTTGCCTATGACATGGCTAAAATTTTGAGTCAAATCAAGATCAAAATACCAATTTTTGAGTTTCTCAGGATCCCTGAGCATAGAAAAAGATAGTTTGAATATTTAGGATTTAAAGAAGAGACAATAGCTATGACCAAATTTGTAAACAATGTGGATTTTTCATCTACCATAACTGAAATAGAAATGCCTCAAGAAAAAGAAATTATGGGGGAATCCTGGAAGTATATTTAGGTACTTCTTTGGTAGAATCTCAATTGGATGTTGATCCATTATTTACTTCTTTGATTATCAGTGATAGGATTTTCCATAATTGCATGTTTGATTTAGGAGCTTCATGCAATATAATGCCACTTGAGGTCATGAGTGAATTAGACATAAAAATGAAAACCTTTGGAAAATGTCATGTTATGGATTCAAGAGAGGTTCCAGTTATAGGGTATGTGAAAGGGCTAGTTATTCAGTTGGCTACTTACCCAGTAAATATCGACTATGAATGTGGTAATTGTTGACTTCCTTGCTAAATGGGGTATGTTGTTATCCAAGAAATGGGTTGCTAGTGTGGGTGGTATTGTACAAATGGATATGTCTTACACAACTATACCTATAGAGGGAAAATTAGTGAAACTACCTAGAGAGAAAAATCTATTGCACATTATTAAAGAGCCTAAGAATGCCTCTTATGAGGTATTATTTGTGGATACTGATTTAGATAATTTTTTAGGATATATTGACTTTGAGGATCAATGTATAAACATTTTTTTTCATTAAAAAATATGTTATTGTTCCTTGGATTATGATATTTGATGGAGCATATTTTACAGAGGGGAGTGGAGCTGGAATAGTCCTCATATCCCTAGAAAAGGAATCTTATAATTTTTCATTCAAGTTGAATTTTGAATGCTCTAACAACATTTCAAAATATGAATCATTTCTCCTAAGACTAATAATTTCTTGGAAACATGGAATTAAATACATCATTGTCAAGGAGATTATGAGTTGATCATGAAGCATGTAAGAAAAAATTATACAAATAAGAATCAACAGATGAAACAGTATAAGCATGTGGTCTAGGATCTTATTAAGATGTTCGATTCATTCAATATATTATATCATGAAATAAATCAGAATGCAAAAAATGATAAGTTAGTTTTAATTACATCACACTTCTCCAACTATACATTATCTCCTTTTTGTAACTATGATGTCAAAATTTTGGCTAGACCTTTTATTCCCGATAACATCAAAAATGGAAAGTGTTTGAGGAAAATGTTCAAATACAAATATTTATGAAGAACCATGATGAATTTGCAAACCAACATATTGATTTTGATCTAATGGTGGAACTCTATGAAGGAAAAGAATCTCTCTTCAGAAAAGAGGTGATCCAATTGAAATTGAATACAATTACTAGAGGATTGGTTGCTCTTGAATCCAATTTTGATAATGATAATAGAATTATCAATAGATCTATCTCTATTTCCAAAGATGTTGAATAATGTAACTTAGGAACCCAAGAAAAACCTAGGAAAGTATGGTTGGTTTGTAATTTGAGTAAACAAGAGAAACATATTTATACTAGGTTATTGAAAGAGTACCAATATTATTTGGCCTGGTCATATTTTGAGTTGAAACATTACAAATAAGATTTGTTTCAACATGAAATACCTCTAGAGCCCCATTCTAAACCCTTAAGATAAAAACAAAGGCCCATAAATCCCCTCTTATCTCTTAAAATGCAAGAGGAATTTAAAAAATGAGAGGAGTAATTATATAACATGTTAGGTATTCTTCATGGGTAGAAAACCTTGTGCTAGTTAAAAAGAAAAAATGGAGACATAAGGCTTTGTGTGGATTTCTAGAAATTTAACAAGGTGTCTATTAAAGATAATTATCCATTTTCAAATATGGATAATATGTTACAACTTGTCACAAGATCGAGTTATTGTCCACACTAGATGGGTTCTCGGATAAAATCAAGTGGTTGTCAAGAAAGATGAATAGTTCAAGACTATTTTCACCACTTCCTAGGGACATATGTCTATATCGTAATGCATTTTAGACTCATGAATGTGGAAGAAACTTTCCAGAGAGATATAGATGTGGATTTTTCTAGACTCGTCAATGATTTTATAGTTGTATATCAATATGATATAAGAGTGTTTTCCAAGAAAAGAGGTGACCATCTAGGGAACCTAGAGAAAAGGTTTCTTAGATGCAGAGAATATGTGATTTCATTAAATTACAAGAAGTTTCATTTTGGATTTCAAAAGGCTTAAACTGTTGAGACATATTGTGTCAAAGGAAGGGGTCATGATTGATCCTGGAAGGGTGGAAGTGTTTGGTAAGGTTCCTAGCCCTAAATCTAAAAAGGGAATTCAGTCTTTTTTGGTTAAATAAATTTTATTAGAAGATTTGTCTCTAATTTTTTTGAGATAAAACTCCCTATAACAAACATGCTTTGAAAAAGACCAGGTCATTAAATGTAAATAAGGAGTTGTTCAATATTTCACATGAATTAAAGAAGCATTAAATAATGCCCCAAGATCTGTAAGCCCGACTATAAAAAGGATTTTTAGATATTTTTTTGCATCTAAAAATACTATTGCATCAGTGTTATTGAAAAAATATGGTTATGGAAATGAAATTCGTATTGATTTCTTCAGTAAGGCTCTACAAGGTGCTGAATTGAAGTAGATTGTCATGGAAAAGCATGTTTTTCTTTAGCAAGAGCTACTAAAAATTTTAGGCATTATGTCTTAAGTTCCAAGATTGTAGCCTATGCCCCTCATCCGATGGTTAAGGATATCTTGACAGAAATGGAAGTCTCTAGCAGAATGTATCATTGGGTGAATTAATTGCAAGATTATGATATGGAGATACGAGACCACCAAATTGGTTAGAGTTATGGGACTAGAGAATTTAATGGCTAAAAGTAATTTACATGTTATGGAGGTGAATTTAGTTGAAGAGGATGGTATGAATCCTCATGAAAGAGTGAATAACTTAGTTTCATACAAGGATCTAATTTATTACTTGAGGAATTTGGAATACCCTGACACCTAGAAAAAAATCATAGAAGAACACTCAAGTTGGCATCCAAAAAATATGTCACAACTAATTATATTCTAGCATGGAAAAATCTAGAGGGTGTGTTACTTAGATGTATAACTGAAGAGGAAGTTCCCACAATAATTTCAGAATTCCATGGAGGAGTGTGCAAAGGGCACTTTGTTGAAAGACTAATTACACATAAGATTTTGTGAGTAGGATATTGGTGGCCCATGTTATTCAAAGATATAGCTATACTAGTCAGGAAATGTGAAAGTTACCAACATTTCTCTGGAAGATTGAAAGTTGCGGATGTTTTACCATTACAACTAGGGTTAGTTGAAAATCCTTTCAAGCAATGGGGAATGGATTTCATTGGAGAAATATCATATTCCTCAAGTTTTGGACATAGATGGATCTTAGTTGCTATTGATTACTTCACTAAGTGGGTTGAAGCTATTCCCACCAAAAAATTAACTCACCAAGTAATTATGGATTTCATCTTAAACAATAAAATCTACAGATTTGGAGTTCATATCAAAATAGTTGCTGAAAATGCCATCATATTTAGGGATAAACCATTAGTAGCTATGTGCAAAGAGTATGGCATTAATTTGGATTATGCATCAAACTACAATCCACAAGGAAATAACCAAGTTGAATCAAGCAATAAAAATATGCTTAGGATACTTCGGAGGACCCTAGAAGTTAATAAAATAAAGTGGGGTGAACAACTCAAGTTTTTTCTATGGGAAGACCAAGTTACCACTAAAAAAGCAACTAGTAAAAATCCTTTTGAGCTATTTTATGGGGTTCAAACTTTTCCCTTGCATACATAGTTGTCTTTGTATAAGTTCATGCAACAACTTTGAGATGAAGGGGAATTGAAACATTATGAAGCAAGGATGAACCAAATTATAGAATTGGATGAAGAAATATTGGATTCCTAACAGAAACACTTGAATTTTAGAGAGAGGATTAAAAAGATATTTGATAAGAAGGTAACCCCATGGGAGTTCAATATTAGAGATTTAGTATTATTATTGGACAACAAGCATGAAGATAAGGGAAAACATGGAAATTTTGATGCCTTGTGGATGGGGTATTGATATATGAATTGAGAGAACACCTTTTTCTTGAAATAATTAGAAGGATATTTGTTGGAATTTTCTATCAATGGCAAGCATCTCAATAATTTCCTAGACTAAACACAATCAAGTATGAATTTTGTATAGTGTTCATTTTTTATTGTTTTCTTTTATTTCCCTTTTTGTTTTTCTTGGTCTATAGTGACCAAGTTGTCCTATTTTATTTAGTAATTTTTGTGTGTGTTAGTTCATAAGGCCATGTGTGTGCTTCATTAAGACTTAATTTCCCAATGGATCAAGGCACCTTGTCTCGTATGCAAAAAAATTATCTATGTCATTCTTATGACACCCAAAGGCAATGTCCATCCCCGAGTTAGATCTGATGTTAGTGCTCATTTCAAACTCACCCCTTGTCATTCTATGTGTTCTTCCAATAATTCTTGTGTCATATCTACACAAATATTTTTGTGTAAATTTTGTTGAACAATCTTGTTGATCCATGCACAATTCTCTTGGTCTACCAATTTTGTTAATCCTTGTGAAAAATTACATTTTTGTTCCCTAGTGCCCAAAGTAAAATGATGTGTTGTTATTTTTCTCCTCTACACATCGAGACTTAATATGGGAATTTGCAAAGAAAATGAAGATATGTAAAGAGAAAGAGAGTTCTGAAAGTATGACATAACGTCATGTGAATATTATAACATACCAATGTATCCCCATTCCCGATAATAAAACAATTGTAAAGGCAGTAATTAGAAAATGGAAACAAGATTTAATTTCCAATACACATTAAATCGATAAATTACATGATGAATTTTTAAGCCCGAAACCCGAAAGAAGATGTATGATACCTCATCACTCAAAGTCAACAAGCAAGAGGAAAGTAGTATATAAGAGAAAAGGTCGGGAGGCCAAAAATGGGAACAAAGTACCATAATTCATCGAAGCGTGTAAATGAAAAAATCACATCCGAAGTCTAAATTACTTGAGAACATGAAGCAAGTATGTAGCATACACGAGGGTGGAAAAGGTAGTGCATTTTGCATATTACAAGAAACGGTGTGCTTGTCACTTTACAAAAATCCTCTCAAGCCCATTTGTGGAAAAAAAAAAGTGGCTCATTAATGCACTATCTGTATGGGATTAAATCTCATTAATGCACAAAGGAATCACATAGCAGATATGCATGGATGATAAGACATGAAAATATTGCAGCTATTGAAAAGAAAGAAGAATTTGAGAATTATGAAAAATATCTTCATGAATGCAATCCTCTAGCATTAATGCATAAGATTTGTGAGTTGTTAATAAGGAAGATTATTGCAAAGCACTTTGAAGGAAGGATTTTGAGAATTTCATAATAACCTAAGTGAAAATTGAAATAAGGATTATAATTTACTATGGTGCATCCTCAATCAAGTTCTAAGCATTTATTAGAATTTTCTGGTGGATAGGTAAGTACATCAGTTATTGTATTTTTGTGATTTTTAAGAACTGGTAAATTAAGTTTAGGGCTTTCATAAAAGGGTTATGGTAAAATTTGTACCAGAATCATGAAGATCAATGTGGTGTCCTCAAAAATAAGTTCTAGACTTAGTTCTCCCCTAGACAGAATCACTTATTATAATGTTACATCGTGTGATTTGGAGGAATTCAAACAAAGGTTAAACCCCCTGAGAGAAGTGATATCATGACCAAAGTGGAAAATAGTTGTATTGACCTTGCTTTTATTTTCCTCTCCTGCTAAACCATACCCAAAACTTGTATGGGTATGTGCCCAATAATACAATCCTGAAGCCAGGAAATTCCAAGAGTGAAGGGGAGATTTAGTTTTATCTTTCTAGGAACATGCGTTTGATATAATGTTGGATTTTCCTCTAGAAGAGAAGAAGGGGAAATTACTAAAGATTCATCTCAGGATTATTGGAACTCTCACTCAAAAAAGTGGACAAAATTCATGAATGAGCACTAGCTAAACAATCCACAAACCCTTGCTTCCAGATGAAAATAAAGTTGAATAGGCATGAATTCATAGAGGAGGTTGGAAATATAATTACACTGTTGAATTGGGTAATGGGTATGGAATCTACTGTTTTATTTCAGGAATGGATGTTTCAATTCATCAAGTTATACTCAAGAACAAAAACCCTCTCCCTTGGTCTAAAATCATAAATAACCATATTCATGAGAAAATGATGTGAGTTTCCCAAATTACTAGAGGAGAAAATCCTGGGACAGCTGAATTTTTCATGACCTCTTACCTTGTTTATAATATTGTTTTTCATAGAAATTTTCCTAAATTACAAATGGATGGAGAACTTAGTAGCTCCAAGGTATATGATTTTTCTAGCGGTTGAGATTGGAAAATTATGAAACACATTACATAAATATTTCCAATCATTTATTTCCACTTACAATTTGTTTATATCACCATGATTGGGAAATTGAAAGGTTTTCCCTTGATGTCAAGAGAGTCATTACTCAATATGGATGATATTTCATTCAGTTCAAGACTTATTCATATATCACAGTTAGTGGTTTTGATGAAAAACCTTATATTCTCGCATGATATGTGTCAATGACAAATGGGGATTAATGAAATTAGTAAGACAATTTATCTTAGTGGATCATTTCAATGCTCAGAATAAAGTAACATCCCCAATCAATTTTCCCATAGTCATATGTAATTATAATTGTCCTCATGTCTAGAAAGCAAAAAAAAAAAAATTGAAGGAGAAATTAACATGTGCATGATAGATACATTTGATTACATGAAGAATTATGATATAAGACATGTCTTACACTCGTATTATGCCCACTCAGGTAGAGCACAAGCCTCATTATGAGGACTTCTGGATGAACTGTGAAGATGAAAGAGAGGTCGACAAAGAGAATATTCAATAATGAATTTATTTTAGATGATTGATTTTGGGGCCATCCAAACTCTTACAAGGTTAGAGGATGATGGCAATATAATTAGTGAAGAATACATCCAAAATAACATTGCTTCTCAACCTTTGCCATGAATTAATTATAACCTAAATTAGAGGAAGTATAACCTAGAAAATATTGCACACCCCATCTGAATTTCCATAAGGTGGTTATTTTAAAAAAGAGTGGATATAAGTTACCACCATACCCAATTTTTGAGAGAATATAGGAACATTCAACACATTGATGATGTTCTTCCTACATTTCAGAGGTTTTCTGCTACTAGGGATGTTTCATGGAGACAGAAGGTTAAGAAGCTAGAATCATTTTCAACTACACATGATGTAGGTGCTCAGGATAGTAGACCCATAACTCCCCTTCTTCAAGCATCACGAAATACTGGAGAAATAATTTAGGAAAATGTGGTTAAAGGTTCCCTTGTTCACGTTACTCTATTACATATAATTTTGACATCTTCTCCGAGATTGAAGAAGCCTAAAGAGAAATTTTTTTCTGAGATTCCCTAAGGTGATCCATAAGGACCAGAAGAAGAGAAGCATATTCATCTCCGAAAGAGAAAAATAACCAAAACTTTTGAATGGATTGATTTAGAGGAGGAATATACCCCTAGATAGGTAATGAGTTTTGATTTTCCTACTATTTTATCTTATATTACCCAGCCTCCTACAAATTTACCCATCGATCAAAATGTACCTATGATAGAAACCATTGATATTATGGTAAATATATTTTCTCCAATCACTAACGAACAACCCATTATAAATGTTCCTACATCCAATATTTCAAATATTCCACAATACCATGATGAGACTATTGTTGAAGAAATTCCAAAGATAAGCCTCACATGAAGAAACTCTAGATATCCTAGTCACAATAGTGCCTCATGTAACTGAAGTGAGTACATGGATTCTTGATGTTCACATACCCATGACTGAATTTATCTCACAAATACTAGGTGAAACAATTCATGTTCTTGGTGAGAAGATAGATCGGGATTTGACACGGTAGACAGGGAAGTCAAAAACTAGGAACTCCCGATGGTTGAAGAAAGGAAAGGTCAACCTAAGCCTATAGAGGGGATTAAAATTCAATGTGTAGCTATAGGTTTGGATGCTCAAAAGGATCCAAGATTTACAATTACATAAGGTATGTCAATACCCACATCTTCCTCTATGGCCCTTATAGTTATCCTTGTGACTCCAACTCCTCAATCACCGACCAACATGAGTCTCCTATAAGATGATCGATTAGAAGTACTCTCCCAAGGAATAATAAGGTGGAAATACAACTTGATGACGAAGCAACCAAGGCATTAATACATAAATTTAGGGCTGAAAAGTTAATGTGTGTACTCGACATGTTGCCTAAATTATAGGCTATTAAGAACTTATATGATAACTTGGTTGCTAAAGAAGGTATTTTGTCCCCTAATTATGTGGGTAGTTACCATAAGTATTACAACATGGCCAAAGTAAGAATAGTAACCTTAACTACTTCTCTCAAAATCCTTGATAGGGTAAGACATAAGATAATATATTTTATTGATCGTCTTCATTTTCTAGTGGAATTTTTTTGGGATAGAGAGTGGAGAAAGAATCAGAATGGAGGACACTGATAATTTGATCAAGATTTTCAGAGAACATATTATGGGAAAAAGAGGAGAGCCCAAAATTTTGATATAGCTCTCATGTATAAATGGGAAGGTATTTAAACAACAGTTGATAATTGGATAAGGAAGTTGAAGAAAGAAAGAACAATCTTTAATGAAATTGATGAAATGAGTATGAAACATGAATTAATCTTCAACTATCACTCAGGGCTTGACAAAGAAGTTGTGACCCAAATGTTTGAAAGATATGATTCCTATAAGAATAAGGTAGGTGAAATTTCACATCAAGCCTCCGGGGAGAAGAAAGTGTAGTAAAGAAGGAGTCGAATGAGTGCTCTAGAAAATAAAAGAGTATCTTTTCTATTTCTTCCCGCTTTCATTACATGGTTCCCCTTTTGCACTTAGCCCAATCAAAACGGAAGGGGATCTTTTCAATTAGCATATGCTTATCTTACATATTTTGAATTATGGTGAGCAAGGATTGAAGTAGATGTTTTGGGGGATATAAAATAAAATAGTAGTATAAGTATGAGGGTTTTTCCTAATACTAAGGGTGGTTTTTTCCAAAGCTTTTCGTGAATTAAAAAATTGATGTGCTTTATGATGATACTCGCTTATTTGTTTCCTAGAAGTTCACTTTCAAGTTTCTACTCTTTGAAATTTAGAATCTTAAGTTTATTGTAATGTATAGTCATTAATAGACATTGATATCAATAGTTATCTTGTTTCCTTGTCAAGAATTTGGTGGATATAAAATGAAATTTGTCTATGGGTTTAGTTTCTATATTTTGGGTTTCAAATATTGAACACTTAGCTGATTTTTTCATTTTTCACTGCAATTATGTGTTACTTGCTTCTGTGGTGCCATAAAATTTTGCAAACTAAAAGAATGTTTAACTTTCATTTTTTTTTGTAAAGTAGACACAACTAAAAATTACAGTTTTGATGCAACATGCATGATCATACTTTGCAGATTTATACACAACAAGACTTTCAAAATATAACATGTAACTAAAAGAAAACTCATGATTCAATATGATAATATTACAAGATTCTTGCAACAATAAAATAGAAACTTTCTTAGTAATGACCAATGTTTTCAAGGAACAATAAGTACAATAATGGTTATTTACAAGAGTGTAAAGACTTGACAAGCCACATTTATTTACAAGTGAAGGCAATGTCCTCCAAAGATGAGAAAGACCAAGATGGCAAGAGGCTCTACTATCTCCAACTTGAGCTCCAACTCCAATACTCCTACAAGAATCCAACTCCAAGAGAACATGGCTTGTTTACCACCCAACCAATAGGCATCATCACATGCCTTTCCATGGTTGGAAGTCATGCTAGCCTCCCCCAAGCCCATGGGAGAGAGGAACTAGCTTCCACAATGTGCACAAGTATAATGGGGTTTAAACACACAAAAAGAAAAAACATAAGACCAATCAACCACTTAGACCTACTATACAATGAAAACAACAATATGAGGAGAACAAGGTCAACCTCACAAGGGGGAAGAGAGGAAGTAGGATGCCCAAATCAAGGTGTCCAACCATAGGAGCACCAACAAGGTCAACCTCCTAGTCATTCATCCTCCTTATTCCTCCTTTATGTTATAGAAATCCTTCTTGGGAGGATTTTCAAACCCAAAAGGGTTTCCTCACCAAGAATGGGGAAAGGTTCAAGCCATATGAACCTTTCTCCCACCTCAAACCATATGAGGGGATGAGAAGGGACCTTCATGGCTTGACCAAAAACCATGAGGTTTGAGAGGGAAATCCCTCTCTCTTCCCCTACATTCTCCAAAAACCATCAATCCAAATGATGGTGGAGAGAAAACAAAGAAACAACAAGAACAAACAAACAACTACATTAACCATTCAACTCACAACACATCATTTCACACACACCATTCTATTGATTAAGCATAGCTAACAAGATAAGCACAACTAAGAAGAAGAAGGTTAAGTATCCTACCTCTATAATGCTTTCCAATACTCTAAGATTTTCCCCTTGTCCAAGCTCACCTCCAAGCTCCCAAAAATTCTCCAAGTGCTCCAAAAAAAAATGAACCAAGAAGACCCATTCCTTCCACATGAGGAAGAATAAGAAGAGGAACTCAAAATTTTCCTCACCAATGGGAAAGTGACAAGTGTCACCCCCTCTCCTCTCAAGATTCAAAGATTCCAAAAACTAAATAAGTAAGAGTAAACTCACCTTTTATCCCTTTTCACCCAAAATACTAAAAACTAAAATAAAACAAAGTGGAGCAACTTTTAACAATTTCACACAACCCAACCATCTTACATGGATGGTGACTAAAGAGGGCTAAATGGGAGGGAAAACTCCTCCAAACCTTGGAAATAGGCCCCCTACCTATTAGGTAGGGTCCAAGGGCCCATTTTCATGCTAAGGGAACCCCCAAACTCAAAAGGGGTCCCTAAAAATGCCCAAAATAACCCAATTTCGGGTTTGGCATGCTTGGGCACAAGGGTAGAGGGTGTGGGGTCCACCCAAGGTTCACATGTGGTCCCCAATCCCTTCTACCAACACACACACACTTCCCAAAACCAACACTTAACTTAAGATAAGATCATTAAACCCCTAAGCTAGTTTACTTAATAAAACACACCCTAAACCTAATTAATTTTACAAAACAATATTACATTACAATTGAGGGGTTCACCCATGGTGCCCAATTAAATACATCTATTCTAAGGCCTCAAACATTTAGCATGGTTAGGACTCAGCCCGTGGGCCGCTTGTGCACAATTGCGTAGCTGCCCTGAAACCCATGCTCTCCTATACCTGTCACCTGCACACTCATTGCACACATTAACCACATCTGTCCAATATAATAAACATCATCTATACATCACAATATCAATCAAACTTATAATGTCTAAACATAATTTACAATTGATAGTGCAATGCATATAATTATCCACATAGTTTGCCATGAATCATCCACAAATAAAATTGCATGACATACACTTAGGTTAGCATGAAAATTACCATCATTAAATCCAAAACACTATATCATTAATCAAATCAACCATAAGAGACTAACATCTAACCAATAAGTCTATCATATAACCCTGTTAGTGTCATCAACATCATAAGAAATATATCAGTATATGAATCTAATCCAATTGGCGCTATGCGCCCAAAATGCCATAATGTCCATGAGGATAAAATATCATAGTAAAATGTCCAAAGTCTATCAGAGTCTCAATCACAACATGTCTAGGAATAAAGGAACCAACAGATAACTGGAGCTATAAAAATGTGGGCACTACAGCTTCTCTAAATTATACTAGTCCTTTCCTTGGTGACAAAGATTTGGTCATTTGTTTGATATTGTGATGTGAGATGTTTTTTTACAATATTGAATACAATTATAAAATCATTTCTAAAATTATTTTATTGATGGATCTTTGTAATATTTTTAGTGTATCTTAGGTGTATGTGATTAGAAGAAAGAAAAATTTCATCAAAATATTTTCATGAGCCTTTGTGCTAAATATTTTGAGGATTGTGTGAAATATTTGTCTTAATTGAGTATCAATGAATGCAAATATTTCTTTAAGTGAAAATTGTGATGAAATGGTAAATTTTTCTTTACTATTTTGAGTAGTGTATGTGTATGAACAAGTGTTAAGAATAATGTTATTTGAAGATATATCAATTTTTGAATCCCCCACCATCATAAAAAAACATTTTGAGTCTTATCATACTGCACAAATGTTTTTTCAGCCATCTTGTTATGATCATTTACACATATTAGTAAAAGGAAACCTTAATTTCTCTTTCTCCTTCCATAACCATGTAGGAGTAAACAAAAATTTCCACTGTTTAGAGTATCCTGAGTCCTTCTCGAGTGATATTTTCATTACTTAGTGTGACAACTCGTAGTATTTAAGTAGTGCATATATTGACCATGTTCACCAAGGACTAGTACTTAACTGCCAAAGAAAAGACTAATAAACATTACTTACATCTATCCTTTATAAAAATAAAGGCTATAGAATGGGATATCTCACCCCGGTCAAAGGAAAAACCTAATGTCCTAGGGAATGCCATCCCCTTTTCACATGTCACCCACTCCATATAAGGTTAGGTCCAATTACGTTTGTCGACTTCCTTCATCGACTATAAACGATATACATTTCTAGTTTTCCATCCTCGAGTCTTTCAACTCACATGTTGAAAACTGTTTGGACCCAAGTGGGTGTAATTTCAAGTGCCAATAGTATCGATAAGGTGGATGGGAGGAAGGGTAATCATATGTGTAACAATGAATTTATCAAATATTTTCCTATAAGACTCTCCAATAGGCATATAATTGCATTAAGGATGGGTGCCTTCGGAGGTCAAACATTCTTTAGAATCGGTTTTCACAATAACTCCATTTATTGACGTCTTTGATTTTTCATAGCTAGAGGATGATTTGAATGAAGAATCAGGTTTAGGATTCTTTGATTTTATTTTTAACCTACCTTATTTGAGAGTGTGAAGCTCAATCTTGCAATCCATAGTGAAGGATTTGACAAATTTTGAAAGAACTAGGTTTTTCACGTGGATTATTTATACTTTGAACAAGACAGAGAAAACAACTCAATTAATTTTTTTAGTGGTAGGGAGAAAGAAAATATATTAATAATTCCCCTCTCGTCAATGATGAAATATGTGATGGATTCATCATTTAACCACTTGATAGTGTACAAATCGTTAAATTGATATTGTGGGTGATTTCAATCGAGAAGTGTTTTAATAAGATTTATATGAGATGAGAGAATGAAAATAGTGAGTTGTGAGGAATACTATTTACCAATGTAAGGAAGATTCGAATAAAGACATGGGGAATGTTCTTAGTATTAGGTCTTACTCATGTGGTATGAGGTAAAAGTATGTCGAAGGCCCGAATGTGTTGTTGAGGATCTTATTTGTTTAATAATTTGAGGAACTTAGGGAGTTCCCAATGTGGATAATATGCTTTATATCATACGAATGGGTGGATGGGTTAGTTTGAGATTTATTTGTAACATAGTATGCTTTTGGGACCCATAGAGGAATATTTAGGGCTGGATATTATGTTCATTAATTCCTACAAAGGATCATTTTGTGATGGATTTTGTTGGGGCTTAAATGATGAAGGAACAAGTTGATTTTATGTAGGTGGATTTGGTTATTGGTATAGCTGATAAGGAAAAGGGATATCATGTTTGAGACGGGTTGATGTAGGAGTATCACTTAGATGCTTAAGAAAAAATAAACAAGATATAATAAGCCTTTAAGGCATCCTTAGCATGTATTAGGAGTGTTCAAGTTTTCCCTCCAAAAGTTATAAGTCTTAAGTATTTGAATATGTGATGTAAATTCTCCTTGTACAAGTGCAAAAGAAAGTATTAGTCCAAAACAAGGTTATTGTGTGTACGAGTTGTCATATCACCAAGATCTACATGGGAGGAATGTTGAAATAGTCTAAAGATATTGTGTTAACAATATCTAGTTGTCTAAGGTCATAGTTGACTAACAAAATCCACAAATTATGCATGTGTAGTTGAGAATATACCCAAATTTAGAGTTCTAAATCTTGATAAGGAACATGATAATGAAGTAAAGATATTCAAGAAGAGATAGATCGAATACAATCATGAAGAAGACAAGGAAGCGAGACTCTTGGCATGAAGAAACAAAAAGTTGGGAAGGATAATTTTGATGAACTATCATGGGGTAAGACTGTACCTCATGCATGAAATGTAATAATTTAGATTCATTTGATTTCCAAATTTGTTATAATCCTCCTCCTATCCTTTGTACAAGGATACTTTGTATATCATGTGATTTTTATGAGTTACGAGGACTTGTATGTATAGTTAAGAGTAAGAATTATATGGAAATAGATTGGAAGACTTGATTCAGATTATGAAATGAGGCTGTTTTGCATTCTAAGAGTCATATTGACCTTTATTCCTCTCTCTTATGCTTGTATTTTAGTTAATTACAGTTTATTCATGAATGGTCTATGAACAAGGAGGTTTGGTTCTTATTTTTACATGTTTTATAGTGGACTATTAAAGAATGTTTTAATGGGACGATCGCTAGTGAATTTCACAAAGATCTAAACCCATCCTTAATTGTTCACTTATTATTTGAATAGATGGAACAAGTAATTACAAACACTTTGATTTTTAATTTAGCTCTTGAATCTTAACTGGAGGGTTTTATAAGTAAATATACAGTCTCGAGTCATAACCATGGAAAAGGATAAAAAAATTACATCTAATGAAATTAAATAAAATTCAATGGGAATCTTTACCTTGATAATATGTAGAATTCCACCAAGTTTCAAACAAAATCATCACTTATGGAGTGATTTATAACTGAAATAAATTTCTAGCTATCTGTAGTGTTTACAAAGGTGAACAGGGAAAGTGGTACAAGATGTAATTTTGGTGATTCCTTATGAATCAGGGTTTGATAATGATGTAGAAATTGTATTAGGGAACTTGCAATGTTTCTATAAGGACCTCATTAGGGTATTAAGTTCTTTCAATCAACTATTACATCATAATCCTAGTTTGAGTTCATAGGAAGACTACATAACCAAAGTGGTTCCTTCAACTTGTTTCCAAGGATCCATGAAATGAATTTACAAGCCTTGAGTCTCAATAACAGAGATGGGAATGGTGATTATAGAATCAATGTACATAATGGTACAATCATAGGCATATTGAACCATAATTACACCCTCTTTGCTTCTATCTTGGGTTCATTCACCAAGATAATCCAGATTAGTATTAATTATCTTGTTGTATCTCGCTCTTGAAGGTTGATGAATTTTCCATGAAAAGTAGGCTTGGTTGATGGTTTGGGATCTAAATAAAAAGATAATAATATAGGGAATTCAAGATCAAATCAAGGTTTGAAACTTTGGGGACATGATGATATAAGGTATGATGAAATAATGAACCTAATCTAGGATTTTGGGAACTCATGAAGGTCAAATTAGATACCCATTCCAAATAGCATAGCCTTAACAAACTCAAGAGGGTAGTATTTGTAAAGGATGAGAAATGAGTATTTTTGTAAACTTAGAAGGAATTTATTTAGATGGTTCAATATGTTACAAGCCTCAGGAGACCTATGATAAGATATAAAAGCTCAAGTATGCATGTTAAGAGCATAGGCTAAGTAAGGATCTAAAGCAAGATAAGGTAAGTTTGATAATGAAGGTAAATATCTTTCCTATGAATGATTGATGAACTATTGTTTGACTATTGGAGACACTAGAGAAGGTATGTATTCAAAGAATTCATTCTTGTATAGAATAACTATGATGAAAAGAACAAGACAACCTAAGTAAGACATATTTTAAATTTTTCCTTAGTTATGATGAAGAGACAAATACAGATTTGGTGTAAGAATACAAGTTTTCTTAACTTGTCTTATTGGCTTTCCAAAACCCACATCTGTGGAGCTTCATTTGCTAAGTTAAAGGGCCAGTTTTGTTTACTCTTTAGAGAAGGAATGATATAATGATAACATGAAGGATAATTGAGCTAATAAGGGTACATCATTAGTGTTATCATAGTTGGTTCCTCTAAATTTTCTTATTATTTTCCTAATAAGTAGTTGTGATTCAATATTGAGAAGGGAATTTTATGATTTTTTTTTGTTAATGAGGTGGTTTGGTGTTGATATCCACGAGTTTAGATTTGAGAAGAAAGGAAGCCAAGAGAGGCTTAGAGAAAGAGAGCTAGGAAATCTCAAGTGAAGAAAGAAGAAAAAAATGGAGATCGAGATAGAAATTGCTCGAGATATAGTTAAGTTCCTAAATTATAAAAAGGAACATGAAGAAAGACAAAGGAGAGAGAAAGAAGAAACAAAGAAAAGAGAAACTCCAAAGAGAAGAGGAGGAGATAAGATAGATAAAAGAAAGAATTGAAGAGATAGAAGCAATGATGGAGGCCAGGATACAAATGCTAACCCAAGGAGTTGGGTGGATAATGAAGAAAGTAATGAAGTGGAAATTGAATATACTCATGAGGAAGAGAGAGAGTGAATCACCATGTGAAGATGAAGAGGTGATAAATAAATTTCTCATTTTGGAGAACAAGGAAAAAGAAGAAATGAGAAGAGAAGATGAAGTGCCAAGAGGAGCACTTGAAAAGATAAGAATTTCCATGAAGGAGGCATTCATGGGGACCTTTTGGTCTCTTGTTTTTATATCTAATGTTTTCTTTGACTGGGTAATTGCAGGTATAGGCAGCCTTGTGGAGAAGATCAAGAAAAAGATCTTAATGCTAGCAAGAAGTGGGTCAAACCAAGAGTTTGAGAAGAGAGATGGAGAAGTGAAAGAACTTGTGATAGTTCAAGAAAGAGAAGTGATTCCTCAAGAACTAAAGGAAGAATAAGAATTTGATAAAATATAGCAGTATTTAACTCGAAGAAATAGAATAAGTACTAGACTTCTATGATGCTTCAGAACATGATCTAGAATAAACCAAGAAAATGTATCAAGATGAAAATTTGGTGAAAAATGAGGATTTGAAGGATAATGTCATCAAAGGCCAAACTACGAGAATCTAGAAACTGATTTCATTCATGCAATCAAGAAGGAAAATGCAAGAACACAAGCCATGGAGAAGCATGCATCAAAGCGAAGGGTTCACAAGAATGAGAATTTTGTTTCAAAGTCTAATTTTACTCATAAATCTAATGCATATGCAGGTGTGCCATATGGTGAAAGGAGAGATAAGGTTGACATCTCATAATTGGCCCATAAGTATGGCTACATAGTCCCTAGATGGCTTAAGAATCCAAATCTTCTAGTAAAGAATCAGGTATGGGTGGTCAAGAATACAAAGAATAATGAAATTACAGATTGGTAATGATGGACTTAAAAAGATGACAGTGGCACAAAGGAGTCTATGGAAGAATGTGGAATAAAATTCAATCAAGTATGAAAATGAAGATGAAATAGCAAACAAGCAAGAAGCAATCAATGAGAACAAGAGGTATACAAAGGAGATGAAAGGTAAAGAAGTTGTTTATAATTATTTAAATGATGATGATTTTGAATATACCTCTGATTTATCATCTCAATTCAGTTTAAATGAAGATGAATATTTAATTTTGAAAATGATGCCTATGATGACTAATATGCAACAGGGTGTAAGTTCTAGATTGACTAGTGAAGGCCATAGTTGTGATCAAAGAATGATGCAAAGTGAAAATAGGTTGAATGAATGTGATGATAGCTTCATGAAACAAGAAGAAATAAGAGAATATGTTGTTGAAAACCAGAGATTTGAGAATGAATGAGATAAATGATGGAGTCTTGAATGAAGAGTTAAGGATTATAGAAGAATTTTTGAATCCCTCCAAGGAGCTGTTTTTGAGCTCAAATCAAAATGAAGGTTTCAGTTATCAAAGCACAAGGAAGAGGCAAAGAAAGGGAGATAAAGAATTAAAATGACCAAGTTGAACATGGTCGATGAAAAAAATTAAGATGAAGAGCACTCTGAAGGAACTCAAGAGGCTAAATGGTCTCACATTTTTCTTCTAACATTTCTGTGTTGTTATGAGTATAGGTTTAGAAGGTGTTAAGGTAAGTACATCACCTAATCTATTGAGAAAGTTCATGAATGAAGAAGAACCAAAAGATATAGAAGACATATATGATGATGAGGTTGAGGCATGGAATTGTGAAGATGAGAAGGAGCTGAGGAGAAGAACACACAAGAAGAGAATGAAGAGAAAGGAAATGAGAGATAAAGACTACTTCAAGAAAACATCAACATTGGCAATGAGACCATGGGACCCAGGCATAAAACGAGGACTAAAGTATAGAGAAGACATTACATTTGAACTAGAGTTAAAATTATTTTTAGTGGGAAAGTATGATGCAAGAGCATCATTTATATGCTTAAGAAAGAATAAACAAGTTGCAATAAGCCTTTAAGGAAGGCTCAACATGCATTACAAGTGTGTAAGTTTTCCCTCCAAAATTCCTAAGTCCTAAGTATTTGAATATGTAATATAAATTCTCCTTGTACAAGTGGAAAAGTAAGTATTAGTCCAAAACAAGGTTATTATGTGTATGAGTTGTTATATCACTAAGATCTACATGGGAGGAATGTTGAAATAATCTCAAGATATTGTGTTACCAATATCTAGCTATCTAAGTTCATAGTTGACCAAAAAACTCCATGAGTTATACATGTATAGTTGGGAATCTACCTAAATTTGGAGTTATAAATCATGATAAGTAACATGATAATGAATTCAATCTATTCAAGTAGAGATAGATCAAATATAATTAGGAAGAAGAAAAGGAAGCATAATGTTGGCATATAGAAACAAAAAAGTTGGTAAGGAAATTTTTATGAACTGTCATGGGGTAAGACTATACCTCATGCATGAAATGTAATAATTTAGAGTAATTCGATTACCAATTTTTTTAAATCTTCCTCCTACCCTGTGTATAGGGATAATTTGTATATCATGATATTTTTATGAGTTACAGGGAATGGTATGTACAATTTAGAGCAAGAATTATATGGAAAGAGATTGTAAGATTGTGTTCATTTATGAAAAGAGAATTGATTACATTCTTGGATTCATAGAGACCTATATTCCTCTCTCTTATACTTGTATTTCAATGAATTACAATTTATTCATGAATGATCTATGAATAAGGAGGTTTGTTTCTTATGTTTACATGTTTTCTATTGGACTATTAAAGAAGGTTTTAATCAGACAAAGTGGCTTGTGAATTTAAAAATGAGATAAACTCATCCTTAAGTGCTCACTACTTATTAAAATAGATGGAACAAGTCATTACAAACCCTATGATATTTAATTTATCTCTTCAAGATTAACCTAGATGGTTTTATAAGTAAATATGCGAGTCTCTTGACATAATTAGGAAAACGATCACAAATTTTCCATCTAATAAAATTTGATAAAACTCAATGGGAATATCCGCATCGATAATAAGTAGAAGTCCACGAAGTTTTAGAAAAAATAATCACTTTTGGAATGATTTCTAACGACGAAATTTCTAGCTAACAATAGTGTTTATAGTGAACAAGAGACAGTGGTAGAAGATGTAATTTTGGTGATTCCTTATGAATCAAGGTTTGATAATTATGTAGATGGTGTACTAAGGAACTTGTGATGTTTCTACTAGGATCTCATTAGGGTATTAAGTTATTTCAATCAACTATTACATCATAGTCCTAGTTTGAGTTCATAGGAAAACTGCATAAGCAATGGTTCCTTCAAATTGCTGCCAAGGATCCATGAAAGGAATGTACAATCTAGAGTATCTATAATAGAGATGGGAATGGTGATTATATAATCAATGCACATAATGGTCCAATCATAGGAAGATTGAATCATAATTACACCCTCTTTACTTCTATCTTGGGTTCATTCACCAAGATAATCTAGATTAGTATTAATTATCTTGTTGTATCTTGCTCTTGAAGGTTGATGACTTTTCCATGAAAAGTAGGCTTGGTTGATGGTTTGGGATCCAAATAAAAAGATAATAATATAGGGAATTCTAGATCAAATCAAGGTTTGAAACTTTGGGGACATAATTATATAAGGGGGGATGAAATAATGAACCTAATTTGAGATTCTGGGAACTCATGAAGCTCAAAGTGGACACCCATTCCAAATATCATAGCCTTAAGAAACTCAAGAGGGAAGTATTTGTAAAGGCTAAGAAATGATATTTTTTCTAAACTTAGAAGTTATTTATTTGGATTTTCTAATAGGCTACAAGCATCAAGAGACCTATGATAAGATATAAAAGCTCAAGTATGTATGCTAATAGTATAGGCTTAGTAAGGAGCTAAAGAAAGATACTGTAAGTTTGATAATGAAGGTAAATATATTTCTTATGAATGATTGATGAACTATTGTTTGAATATTGGAGACACTAGAGAAAGTATGTATTCAAATAATGCATTCTTGTATAGAAGAACTATGATTAAAAGAGTAGGACAGCCTAAGTAAGACAAGAATTGAAATGTTTCCTTGGTTATGATGAAGAAATGAACAAAAATTTGGTATAAGAATACAAGTTTTCCTAACTTTTCTTGTTGGCTTTTGAAAACCTACATCTTCAGATATTCATTTTTAAGTTAAAGAAACAATTTTGTTTACTCTTTAGATAAGGAAAGATATGATGATAACATGAGGGATAATTGAGCTAAGAAGGGTACAACACGGGTATTCATGGGAATGTTGTATATAAATTTTGAGACTATTTATTGTGAATATTGAATGTGTTGATATTGAATAGGCATGAAGGTTCTTAAAATGGGTTGTGAGTGTTTCAATATGTGTTAGAAGGGGTTTTTAAGTGTGGATAAAATATTTGGATCATTGAGGCATGTGCTAGAAAGGTATAGAAGTGTGGATGATAGGATAGGATTGTTGAGGTGTGTTTTTAGAAAAAATTTATGAAATAGGGGTGGCGGATGATTGTTGTGAAGAGGGGTGAACACTAGAGATGGATCTCATATTAATGAGTAGTTTCGATGTTTGGATATAAATGAATATGTTTTGAACATATGATTTAGTTTTTGAGATGGAATAGGTTGGGACATGCTTAATGGGATGGATAATAAACTTACAAGAGGTGTTTAGATAGGGAGGAAACTAAAGAACTCAACGTGGATGATATGTTGGTGTTATTTTAGGAGAGGAAGATCAAGATAAGGTATCTGGTGAGGATAATGATTCTCGGTCACTTGCATCTTGTGAAGAAGCAATGTTAAGATAAAAAGTGATGATCGGATCCAAATACTTATGATTAGATTTTTGGATTCACTTTGGCGGTAGGATAAAGATGGACTTGTTGGATGACCATCTTATGGTTAGGATTGACATGCCAAAAAAATTCATACATAGTGTGTTGGCAGCAAGAATTCATTGTTCAGTGTAGATTTATTAAAAAGGACACCCGGGTTGGATAGGTAAGCATTGAGGGAAATTGTGTTTAAATCTAAAATATCGGTGAATACTAGATTCCCACTGTTGAAGAAATGAGGACTAGTTGGATCATGAATTTTTGATGTGGTAGATTGATTACCAAGAGAGTGTGGAGGTTCTTGATCATATGATGATGGTGATCAATGTTGATTCACAATATGAGGGATTTGGTCAAGGTGATCTTTGTATGTTTTCCAAATATTGTTGAAAATGGTCAACCATGTTTTAATAGTTTTTTTTATGGAATTGTTTTCCGGTTAATACCATGAAAATAAAATAATCACTAAAAGAGAAAAAAGAATATAAAGAGTTGATTAAAATAAATAAAGTAAGTCACATAAGAGAATTATGTTATCTTGATTAAATTAGAAAAGGTTAAATGTGAAAAATGGATTATGAGGTCCTAGAAATGGTAGTCTATGGTTGGTGTTGGCTGATATTAAAGTTCGAGTCCTTGATATACCCGAAGGTATGGGAGGTTGGAATCTATGTTGGTGTCGATATGAGGCATGATATATATTCCTACCCCCTCATTTCACAAGGGTTTAGGGTGTTTAGCTGATATACCACCCACCGGATTATTTACACTCGGTCGAACACCAAGTTAGCTTATCCTCTTGGTGATGAAATCCAAGTAGGTCCACCTAGGTAGGAGTTTTTATGCAAATTATGTTTAATGTGGTTTGGTTGTGTGAGGTAAGTTAAGTGAATGTAATCCGTTAACTTCCTAATTAGACTATATGATCAAGTAGATATGAAGGGTTCATTTTAAATCCTGAAAATAAATGTTAATTCAATGAGGACAATAGATAAAGGTTATGCTTTAAAGATGAAAATAAAAAAGAAAACATACTTATGATTGCTTTTGATTTGTAAATTTTTTATTTTTATCTTTGGATTTTTAGCTCTATTGAAGCGAAAAAATAGGTGCTCCAGAGGGGGAAACCTACAATGGTTAGATGAAAATAGGAAGAAAAAAAAACAATCCTAAAGGTAGATGTCTTGAGTAATCGAAACAAACCACAAAAAGTGTTGGTGATTTGAAGGAATCGTGTTCGTTTCAATGAAATCGCTAGTGATTCCACATAATTGTAAATGATTACAAAGAAGAAAACATAAGAATTATTATAAGTTATTTTTAATGGAAAATAAAGGGGACAAGGTCCCAATGGGCATTCTAGGAATGTAATAGGTAGAATTCAAGTCTATGCTATTAAATGTAGAAAGTACCTAAATCTCAAAATATGGTAGGGTTTAGTGATACATGTGCCGACAATTGTAATGTTAAGAAGATTATATGTGAACAGTGGATGAGTGCTACTCCTTTCACCATGTGAAGAGACGTGCAAGAAAAGAAACCTAGACATGAGATATTACATAAATGTGATGATGAGTTTATCGAAAAGGTCAATTTAAGGAATCCAAAGGGAATTCCTTGGAGGATGTTAGTTTATTTTGATACAACTAAGTGAGTTTATAATAATGATACGATAAAAAATGAAAAAAATGAGGATAGAATATAGAACTCAAGCTAAAAGGAATAACTTTTTCTGCTTTGTAGGTGGCCTAAGATAAAGTACTAGTAATCTATAGTTGCTTTTCAAATTTCATGGAGGAATTTAATATGTTCCTCAATATCTTAGATGTCGGGAGTGAATGTAATGGCACAAAAATTAATTTTGTGAAGTATTTCAAACAACTCCCACACTAAGGTTTATTGGATGATTGGGAGATTTTAGATTCTTTTGATCGAGATGAGACTATCTTGGAACAATTGTCTATAATAGAGACATTCTTGCAATAAACAAGTTAATTCCAAGGACATAATGATTAAAAAAAATGAATTTTTTTTATAAAGGAAGCTAATTGACATAAATTGTATGTGTTTCAAAGGAATCGGTAGTGATTTATGGGATTCATGGGTGATTCCTACAAAAAGGGTTGATTTTCTTGAAAATGATAAATTGATAAAAAAAGAGACTTGAATTGATTTTTTATGCTTTCTTCGATGTATAATCAGGTAATGAATAACAGTGAATAGATAAGATATCACCTTTTAATATGAAAATGTCTTTAATGACATTTTTCATGGTTGACTAGGTTGAGGGGGTGTTGATGATGTCCAGATTGTTCTGGTTGCTCCAACTGATAGACATAGTCTCCATGGAGTAACAGAGATATTTGCTATAGGGATTGATGATAACTAAGGTGTAAAAATTCATTATTAATTAAGTAAATCTCAATAATGAGGATTTGTAGAGGTCCCAAAGTCTTCAAAATCATCAAACCAAGAGTTTGTGCTCCTATTTATAGTTATAGATGATTTGTTGGAATTGTCAGCGATCTGAAAATTTTGGAAAATATCACTTGGAAGTGGTTTCAACTACTTCCAAAATAGTATTTTTGGGTGTGAGATGAGGTAAAATGGTTAGGGAAAAGGTTAGGCAAGGTTTGGAGGTTAGGAGGCTAGGATAAAAGGGGCTAGGATGGGTTAGGGATGGTAAAGGAAGTTTAGATAAGTACATATGATTTATGAGGGGTATGGTAAAAAATGATATTACAGGATGAGTAGGATGATTTAGATAATGCTTACGAAATAGGTTTTAATGAATTAATGAGCTTATGCGGGGAGCAGGAAGGTGATGCAAACCTAGTTTTTAAATTTTCTTCCTTTGGTCAAGTGTTTTTTGATAGAAAAATTATTGGACAAAGATGAGTGAGATGGTTTAATTAGTGCTTAGATGGGTGATCGCCCCTCAAACTAGGGGTGATTGCAACAAAGTGTATTTAATCACAAGTTTGATTAAGTTTATTGGGTGGTTTGATGAGCATGTTTCATTTTTAATTGTTCCAAGATGAAGAATTTAGATAATAGTGGTACTACTTGTGGAATCAAAATGATAGGGGAACTAAGGAGTTTGTGTCATATAAACGTATGATTTATAGCAAGCGATTGTGGCTACAAAGCTCAACTTTTGAGACTAGGAAGCCAAATGATAGTGGAACTAAAGGTCTCATGTCTTATGGACATATGGCTTACCTATGCTAATATTTGTAAAACAAATACGAGATGGTTTTTTTTACGAAACATGGTTTTGACTTGTTTTCTTGCATAATCGAGGAAATATTTGATTTGATTGGTTGGTTTAATAAAGTTGCTAAGGGTTCATGGCCCTCAAAAGAAGGCACATGGTGGGAAAATGTGTTATTTGGATGAGTATGGTATCTTTTCAAATGAATTTGATGTTTCAAAGGTGTGTTTTGATCATTAAAGGGAAATTGTGGGTGATTTAATAAAATCTCTGGTGATTGATGGAATTGTTGGTGATTCTAAGGCGGAAAAATTGTGTCATACAAATAGCCAAATTTACCATGATAAATTAGTTTTTACCATGCACTTTGAGATATTTAGACCTTTGGTTTAGATATTTCAAGAAAAGTGAGAGATGGAGGTTGTTGTAGGATTCCAGTGGCAAAGGAGACCTACCTTAGGAGATGTAAGTACAATTTTTGTTGTTTTTGTGTTTAGTTTTTACTTATTTTTAATTTTTTAGGTTTTGAGGCCCGCATCAAGGAACATTTTGTGAGACACTTTGAAATCATCGATGATTGCATCAAATCATTTCTGATTGGGGTGAAATTCTAGTGATTATCTTAAATCACTTAAGAATGTTGTGATTTTTTTTTATTGTGTAACTTTGATTAAAGAATGTTTTAATGGATGTTTTATGCATTATGGATACGGTGAGGGATAAATGGACTATCTAAGAAAAAAATTCCTCTAATTTTTTAGGATGTGTGGGAATCTTTATCGAATGATGACCAGGCCCATTTAGAGGATGTTGGTTTTTGTATGATGTATCATTACGGTTGGATCCATAGGAAGCATGTGTTGTTACTTTCATTATTGTAGAGGTGGGACCCCATCACTTGTAAATTTTTGTTATTAGTGCGTAAGATGAACATCACCCTAGAGGACATACACAAGACTCAAAGATTTGCTATGTAAGGGGAGGGGATTTACCTAATTGATGAGATAGAGAGAGAGTTATGAGGAGATTATATGCTTAGGATGCTAATAGGGTGGAGTTCTCATTGGCTAGTTTTTCATATGCGGCTTTGTATAGTCCCAAGATAGAGGTTCATGCTTTGATGATCTTGATGATTATTGGGATCATTTATTATGATTTTCTTGACTCCATTAGGGGTTGGTTTTAATGGATGATGACATGATTATTAGCTGATATGATGGAGTAGAGGACTATTTTTGCATATGCCCCTATTTTACTTGATGAGACTTATAGATATTTTTGGGCATGAAGGATAGTGAAGAAGTTCAACATTGATAGGGGTTTCTTATTACAGTGTTGGGAATTCAAGCACATTGTAGTGGTTTGACCTATGGATTTTTAGTGGGGAGGCTTAGTAACATTTGAGGAGATATCTAGCTTTTTCTTATGAAAATTAGATAGAGGAAAGGTAGGGTCAGTGTATGGTGAGGATTAATATCGACATCTTCTTAGTGGGTTATAGGCCAGTGATGTGAGATAAAGACCATTTATTGGGTTTCTAGTATAACATGGGGAGGAGGATGAGCTTACAACCACCAAAAAGATACATAGGTGTAGGGCCAATGAATATAAGAGTGGGAGTTGATTAGATTAAGTCACATCATGTGACAGCTTTGGACTAGTTCAAGAAATTCCATATGTGGATAATTCCTATAGAGGTGATAGTAGAAATGTGGATATGTTATTACCAATAGTTATAGGGATTCATGAAATCATGAATGAGGAGGGGCGATGGGAGTAGATGACCAAGGTGTACCATTGAATTATATGATGTTGCGGTTATAGAGGCCTATGATGTGTGGTGGGAGGCTCGGCTTGAGATGGTGGTGAGATGGGTATGATCCCTTGTAGAGGTGGCCCCTCTAGTAGTAGTGGGTGATGGAAAGGGGGATCGGTGAGGGCGTAGTCTGGCGAGGATGACAGGGTATTGGTAGAGGCTACCATTTCTCGGTTAGAGGTCGAGAAGGTCATGTTTTTGGCTTAACAAGCTACATTGACTATGAAGAGGGATGGTTTTGGGTGAGCGGGATGGTCCGAATCGGTGGATGGAGGGTGTGTAGGAAGAACTAACACAAGTCATACCATACTATGAAAGATATCAACATCAATAAGAGGTCTTGATAAATGCCCTTAGTATCATGGTTACTTCAATGTCGTGGGTCGAGCTGTAGAAAGCGAGGACTCAAGCTAGTGGTCAAATTGGACCACACGTTAGTGTTATATTTACTAACTACTAGTAGTTATGCAATTATTTTTGTTATTATGAGGAGGTAGTATACCCAATACTTCATAATGAGCCTCATTTTATAGTGTTTTAGGTGTAAAAACATGCGAGACCTCTGGGAATACTATAAGTGTGGTTCATCCACCAAGAGATATGGATAGAGGTGGTCCTAGTAGAGGACTAGATAGAGGTGAGGGTGGTGACTAGGGGAGTAGCCCCTAAGGATGAATTTGGTTGATAGATGTCTATTTTACCTAGTAGGTGTGATATTTTTGATGTAATCTTTTCAAATCCTCTATTCAATGTATATTTTGATATACGTGAGCTTACTCCCGATGATGTATAGTGACACATCATTATGAAATATTTATGATTTTGATTTAAATGTTTATTTACTTTAGTGTAATTGTTTTAGATGTGATAATGTGGTATTTATATGTGATCATGATGTTTAGATATATAGATGTTGATAAATTTTTGATTATATTTGACATGATGTTGAGATATATTAGATAAAATTGATTTTGATGTGACGTTTTTAAGATATATATTTGATTATGATGTGACTTTAATGTATATAAAAATGTTTTTAATCATGGATAAGAATAACATGTTAATTGGTTGCTTCTAGACTTGATTTTATAAATATATGATTGTAAAATTTAGAGTGAAATATATTACACGTTTTCCTTATAATGTGAGATGTTAACACATGACTTAAAATCGAAAGTTACATGTGTGACCTTGATACGAGATGAGAGTGAATTATATACCTTCCTAGAAAATGGGAATGGTTGACATATGTAGGTTGTAAAGGAAATTAGGTTATTTATTTAATGGTTTTGTAAGGTGATGCCCCAACTATACATTTTACTTTGACCCAAACTGATTGATGCGGGAAGTTCTCTATAAATGGAAAGTTAATTGAAGTGTGAAGCTTTCTAAGGATGTTTTTGATATTTTGAATTTTTAAAAGGATGATCGATGCATGAAGAATTTTTTTACAATGACATGGGTAATCATCCTTAGATGGAGTGGTCTACAATTTTAAATTTCTTATTTTTACTTTTGGATAACTGTCCTTCAAGAGATCAATCTACAAATTTGATAGGAATTTTTCCTTTAAGGGATCATTTTGCTTTCTTTTAGAAAATATAATTTTGGTATTTTATAGTTTTCCTTCGAGGATGACTATATTTATTTTTATAATTCACATCCATATATATTTTTGACTTTATTTTTATGCTCGGGGTAAGCCTAGTAAACCCTTTCAAGGAGGGTAATAGATGTGTGCACAAAATACACATGTGTGTCCCATAACACATTTTTATTTGGCGAGACAATGTGGATGGATTTAATGATGGGGGTTTCCTACTAAGGAAGAAATTATTCATGTGAAATATGTGATGGATAGATCCATGGTCCTCATCTTTAAGGGTTTGACAATAGTGATGGTAAACCACATGCTCTCAAATAATTCCAATGATGATATTATGGGTTGGTGGTTGAATAAGGTATTTGATGTGACTAATGTCATGATGGAGTGATGTGTTAATATTAGAAAGGTTGTAATTTCAAGTCATTCAAATATTACTTTTGAGGTATACCATTAACATAGGATAGGTGGTAAGCTCCGACCCATATTTATGAGTGATGACATATGGACCAATTTAGTTAGGGAAACCTTTGCATGTTTACTCCTTCCTAGAGTAGTGACATTTTTATTTTCATTGAGAACAATATCAAATATATTAAAATAACTCTCTTTAACATGTTTATTATACGTGTGTTTGATGTACTCTTGATAGACATGATGATGATCAAGAGATATTAAGTTAGGTTCATCTAACAACTCTAATTAGGTTAGACGCTCTTGATGATAATCCTCATCGAGGGATACACATAGAAATGGGATATGAAATTTAAAGGGTAAAACCTTCTTAGATCCATATACTAGAGAAAATGGTGTAGCACCTATAGGAGTATGAATGTTAGTACTATAATCCTTATTACTCTAGTAGACATCAAGGAATAGCATCTACCCATTTAGTGAAGTATTCAGTGGCTATGATGATAGAGTGATGTCATTGTGATGAACAAGGGTTGATAAAGAGAATGAGGTCTAACCCCATGGTAAGAAGGGCCATATATCTTGAGTTGGCTATAAAGCTTGATTGGGTATGTGAGTAAGATTAGAATTTTTGGCACTTCATGCATTTCTTGACATATGTGTAATAATATTAATTAATAGTAGAGAATTAATATCCCATTCGAAGGATGTGCTTAGTGAAAACCATACCATTAAAGTGTCCACCACATATGTTGTCATGGACTTCTTGAATGACTTTAGTAGATTCAAAAGATTTAAGACATCTTAATAAGGGGCAATAAAACCCACGTTTATATAGAACACCACCTACAATGACATATTGGGAAATGCATTGAATAAAAGATTGCTTATCATTTTTAGATAAGTCAAAGGTAATTTTTGATTATGAGATATAGTCAAATATATAATTATACCAGAGGCCTATTGGATTGCCTTTAATGAAGTTGATAGAGGGTATTTCATTGTTGTCGGATTGTTGATCAAGTCAATATAAAACAATGAATAATTTAGAATCATCAGTTGGTAGAGGGATGATAAATGCAATAAAATCCATGGTGTCTACAAGTTTTTATAAGATCATGGAACTATTTGGATGGTGTAAAGATCAAAAGATTCTAAGAGGAATTCAACAATGGATTTATTTTTTCTAGAATCTAATTTATGCATTGATAAATTCCTTTGATTTGGTTTATAAGGAGTTATGAGTCTCTGTATATGTCTAAGATTTGAATGCTTTGAACATGATGGCGGTTTGAGACCCCTGATTAGAGATTGGTATTATTCTAAGTTGTTAGTACATTCAAAATTTATTTTGAAATATAGAGGGATAGGGGTACCCCAAGGAGGTATGATAATGATACCAAAACCTCCCCTTACTAACACTTATATCCATCAAAGAAAATTTTCATTTTGATAAGAGTGTATTCTTGATTGATATTGTTTATGGATTCATTGAGGAATTTTTCATGAGGTGGTTGATTTTCAAGAAGAGGGGATTCAGAGATTTGATCAGTGATGGATTTTCCTTTGATATATTTTTATGAGATGAATTCAAGGTCAAACTCAGTCACAAACATGAGCCACTGAGTGATGTGGTCATTGTGATAGGGTTGGAGTGTATGGTTTTAAGAGGATTGATGTTAGTAATGACTCAAGTATTATGATTAAGTAGGTAATGGTGGAGCTTGGATGTTACAAAGTACGAGTTCTAACATAAATTTTTGGCTTCACTATAACGAGTCTCGTAGTCATGTAGAGTGTATCTTGTATAATAAATGGCCTTCTCATGACCTTTCTCATCTTGATGAGTGAGAATTACACCCAGAGAATGATTGGTAGGAGATCTCAGTAGAGGTAGAATGGCTTCCCCTCACATGGATGTGTAAGCATTGGTGGCAAAAATGTATTGTTTGAGGTCATTGAAGGAATGTTGATATTTTTGTTCTAATTTAAAATGTACATCTTTTTGGAGGAGATGACCAAAAAGGATGACAACACCCTAAAAGGAGAGAGATGAAATGGCGAGATCGATTGAAGTTTACCTTTAATTCTGTGAAGTTGTTTGAGTTTTGATGGGGATTAATTTTGATGATGGATTTGATCTTAGAGGGTTCTACTTCAATTCCCTGAATAGAAATTATGAACCCTAGGAGTTTCTTGATGAGAACACTAAGCACACACTTAACATAGTTAAGGTGAGAAAAATACTAGATAATAAATGTGAAGATGGTGTCTAGGATAGTGAGATGATCCTGCACTATTTATATTTGCCTAATAGGTCATTAATGTAGTATTCTAAATTTTTATGGATAAGATCATGAAAACGCATGTCATTGTGTGTTGATAAGTGGCCCCATCATTTTTATATCCAAAGGGAGTTACTCGATAAATAATTTCCCCAAGGAGTGATGAAGGATGTTATGTGTCACTCATTAGTGGCGATACATATTTGATGGTATCCATATAAGCTATCTATCGGTGATAGCATTTCATGACCGGAAGTTATATCAATGACCTAGTGGATTTTAAAAAGGAAAATTAATCTTTAGGAAAGACAAGGTTGAAGTATCAAAAATTGGTACAAATGCGTAACATTACCAAGGCTTTAGGGACATGCACAAAATTAGAAACCCATTGTGGATAGTGAATGGGTATGATGAAATTATGAGAGATAAAATGTTGTAACTCTTCTTTGATAAGAAGATGTATGCAATGGTGCATCCTAAGTATATTTTATTCGACATCCTTAACATTAGGATAAGTGACGATATCATGAACAAATATGTTTGGGTCAGTACCAAACATATCTATATATAAGCATGCAAACTATTGACTACATTTAGATAGGAAGGTGGTGAATTCATTTAAGTCTTATAGATCTAAATATTGAAAAAAATTGCCAATATGAGGCTCATGTGGAATTCCTATATTAATATCGGCAGTGGGCTTGTTGAGAAGTGTTGATGTGTTAGGAAGAATTTTTTTTTAAGGTATTGGTCCTCTACCTACATATGAGATATGATGGATTGGTCATCCCGACATTGCAAAATATCAATGGTGGGTGAATACTCTTGTATCATTTCAGGTAAAATGAGAGGAAGGGTCTCGATTACCATGGCTAGTTTGATAGGTTATTGGTTCTAAAGTCATATTGTTGACTAAATAACATTTATATGGAATGGAAATAGTGTCATATGTGTCCATAGGGTCATTTTGTGTAGATATAGAGGGTGGATCTTGTTATATGATGGGTTTGGATGCGTGCTTATTGAAGACTCGAGAGGATGTTTTTTTGAAACCTAAACCGTATTTTTGTGTAGTTTTCTAGAATAATCAAGGATTAAATTGTAGATTCCTTTTTTATAACTTACGAGTCAATATCCTTTCTTGGAACAAAAATGGAGTTACATTTGTGTTAAATATGGTTATATAGGAATACAAAGTCTTATATGAATAGTTTGCCATGGCATTGATTATTAAGATGTGGAGAAGGGAGATTTATCCCTCAATAGATGAGGTTCGTTTTTGATGTGGTGTGCCAAAGGAGATAATATCCCTGATGTTAGGTTCATACATGTGGTAATTTTTGGTGTTTCATATGTCTTTAGTGTAGGAAGATAATTAAGTGTAAGGAGATGATACTCCCCAATGAAAGGAGTTGCATAACATCATTGAAGGAAGTGTCATCTGGTAACTTTGATGATGTTATGGATGAATTGGTAGAGGATTGGTTAGAGGATCCTGAGTTTCTTTTAGGGAAAAACACTTCATTCAAGTAGATATATAACATAATATGCTTTGAAAGGGTTTAGATCTATGGGGACCATGAAATTTTTACCCTCATGTTCATACTTTAGACAATGATGGAAGTCAAAGGGATATAATACATAGCATGTATCTAGGATCGACCCAATAAAATATTATATTGAAACACTCCTTCCACTAGATAGAAGAGTTCACATAGGGTTTTAACGCCATATTTTATTGGAAATATGACCATGTATAATGTAGGTGTGATGGTTTCATTAAAATCTTGTAATACAATAGGTGACTAGGAAATAATGGTGTTGGGTAGTTGAATTTGATTAAATGTGTGTGATGATATGATGCTAATGTTGGTGTCGTTATCTATCATGACCATTTTAATGAGGGTATCATCGATTTGGTAGGTCATGAAAAGTGGGAGGTCGTGGTCCTCTGGTTATAATGATGGGATTTCTAAGTTGTCAAAATAGATGATTGTAGATATTACGAGTGTACCAACTAGGTTTACAAAAATGTAGTTCATCTTAGGGTGTCAATATGTATTAGAGTGCTTCAATCATATATTTTTATTCTGAGGTGAATTTTATATAATCTCATAAAGGGACATTTTTACTAGATATTAATTAATTTGTTTGATAATGTTATTTTGTATAGAAGTGGTGTGTTGTGTTTGTGGAGTGGAGAGGATGGTTACCTTATCCCTATCGGGAGTGTTAGATTGATGACTAAAGAGCAAGTGGGATGGATATTTTGGACTTTCCTTGATCCGAAGCCTTCGGCTCATGGGTATGTTCTCTAGTGGTGATATGTACTATGTCAATTTGATGAAGAGGGGATTTCTTGAACGGTCCCCTTTTTCATGTAGGTGGACATAAATGCTATTTTAAACGTAATAGTATTATATGTATGATGAGTTTTTTATAGTTCTATATCTTTAGGGAGTAGGCCTTTTTAGTAAGGATTATGACAAAAATTTAAAGGGATTTAAAGTGCTCTATAGAATGTCCCGGTGTTCTATGGTAATCAAAAATGCTTCAAAATTATACCAGAGGGATTCCACCTCGTGAACTATATGGATTAAGAGGTGGTAAAGTGATGATATAAATTTAGATGAGCCTTTCAAGGTGGAATTTAAGCAAACTAATTATTCTTTCGATTGTATGAGCATTGAAGGGACCATTTTCTATGTGATAACTTTAATTTCCTTACCAAGAATGATTTTTCATTCTATAATTGTGACTCATAATTTTGATGAGGGGTACGGTCCTAGGATAGAAGGCATGGATTTTAGATTCTATGTTGACTAAAAAATTAGAAAATATTATCCCAAGACATATTTATAAGACATATTTTTGAGACCTATTTCCTACATGGGTTTGACCAAAAAAATTGAAAATATTTCTATATTTTTATAATAGAAAATAAAACTAGCATTGTAATCATCTATTGTAAAATATAATAGCAAGATTAAGAGCACAAAATACATGCCTGAATAAGCCCAAATTTCTCTATTTCCTATCCAAAATCAAAAAATTAATTTCCAAATTCAAATTTCAACACTTTCATTTAAGTAATAATAAAAATAATAACCCATCAATTCACCATTAAAAAGAAGTCTTTTGAATGCATGAAAATAGACATCAAAAACTTTCTCCATTTTCTCCATGCTTGCAAAGTCTAAACAAAACAATGTGAATGGGAGGTTTGCATGTCTCTAATTTTCTTTACAATCTTCTCCATTTTCCCAAAATCCATGAAAACCCATTTAATATTATTAATTTTTGGTGGTTCTTATGTAATTTTCCCCAACTATTCCATCTCACTAAGCAATTTGCATTTACTAACCATGTAAGATTTAGCTTTTAACCAATATTTAAATTAAATAATCATTGTTAAATTTAAAATTACCAAATTCCATGCTAAGTCCAAGGTGACTAATTAAAAATAAATTAAACAATATTTAAAATTCCACCTTCCCATAGTCTACAACCATATAATAAATCAATACAATATTACCTTATCACTTGCCAAGTGCAGGTAGAGGGAAATCATGGCTTTTAATAACCTTACAAACTTAAATATAACCTTGGTTTATGACCATACTATTAAAATAATTTTTAAAAGAAACATTTACATGGTCAATGTACCTTATAGGATTGAATAAAAATTATCACTCAAATATCTAATTCCCTTATGCTCTAATACTACTTAACTTATTAAAACTATACTTCTTTGCAATATGGTCCATGACCAATGGAATGTCGCAATGTCATTTAAAAATTTCTTTATGGTTTAAGAGCATCACTAAACTAAGTATTTACTAATTGGTAAAATATCAATTAGAAACTCACTACTTACTAATGAAAATCAAGGCATTCTTTGACAGATTATAATTCCAAGAGAATAATTTAAACTTTATGACATTAAAACGTCACATTATTATTACCTTACGAATATTCTATGAACAAACAACCAAAATGTTAGAAATAAACTATTTCTTTGCATGATTGTTCAAGATTATAATAAATATTTCATAGTAAAAAAAAATATTTCATAGTCTTGATTTGTTAACCATCATTGTAATAATTAGTTATAACAACTATGATGGTTTACAACCATCCAATTAAACATAGTAATGTAAAAGATTGTGGTCATTAAACAAGAAAATCATTGTCAAACATAGTTTCACATTAACACCTACACACATGTATGCATATAACACTTATTTCACTAAATCGGACATATTCCGGAGAATCTAGACTCAATATTACAAATTTTGGAAGAAATCTATCATCATTTTTTCCTACATTGGATTCCATTTTTTTCTATATTGGACTCCATTATTACCATTATTGGATTTCATTAGTAACAATATTGGATTCCAATATTTTCATTATTCAACTTATTGGAGTTCTGATTTCAGTATTATTGGATTCCAATTTTGCTATTATTGGATTCCAATATTGCTATTATTGGATCTGTAGAGTTCTTTTTGCATAAAATATTTTGGTCCTTTTTTCATCATCTCAACCCTTGTTTCTTTTGTACATTCAGCTCAAAAATTTGCTAAGTATGAAGTTTAATGCGTAAGGTGTCCATGTGTCCTGTAGGTGTAATCGAGGCATTGAGGAGGAGGAAAAGTCCCTCAATCTTATGTCAAGTCATCCACGTGTCTAGCGCCCGATAACAATTCCCCGGGTGGGTTGAAAATTCAAAAGCATATTAAAATACAATGTGCCCTTCATGTGTCACTTGAGCACTCTTCGTAGTAATACAAAAGAGGAATCCCCCAAACTAGCATGCGCCCACCACGTGTCTCACAAGCGTAGATTGGAGAATCCAGTTCTAGAAATGACTATTAAACAAGTGTTCATTCTCCATATGGTAGGAAAGGATTATCACCGACTCCAGAAATGATAGTTGGGTAAATTAAAGAAAAATTGTAAATATCTCAATAAGCGGTTGAGATATTAATCCAGAAGGGGAAGATCATTGAATGTTGATGGTAGAAATTTAGATCCCAGGACTTTGAAACAAGAGCCACAAACATCTATAAAAGAAATTTTAATCCAGGAAAAAAGGGGGAGATTTTGCAAGAGAAAATCGAGAAGAGGTGGTGAAAGAGATTCAAGGTTTAGTTTTGTATTGGCCAAGCCTTAGTAAGACTCATTTATATAAGAAAGTTGTAATTTGTGCCACTCCGGCCTCATATATTATTTTCTCTATAAATCTATTTCTTGTTCTATGTACCATTGGATTTCATACTTTGAGTCTTTCTTTTCTACTGAGCAGTTCTAGATAATCAATAAATCTATCATGTTATATGCCCTTGGATTTAACTTATCTATTATTCACATTATCGTATGTTTCATCTTCACAAATCTGATTAAATATAAAGTTTTTCTAAGAAATAGGTGGTTCATACTTTAAATCTCTTCAAGTTATTTAAATGGATATCTTTAGATACTTCTTCATCCCCCTTTAAATCTATTTTGGTACATCACCTTGGTTAGTTTTACATTTCTTTTCATAGTCTCCTAACCCTCATCTCACACTACAGAGAAGAGTCAGGTTCTTTAAAATATGGAGGTTACCTTAGGGTACACATCCCACCAAACTAAGGTATCCAATGACTCTGCGAGTTCATTTGTAAGGATAATATTTATGGATCATCTTAAACCTCAGCCTCTAAGGTAATTTATCTCTTGGGATCAAGGAAGCCCTATCATTCTTCCTATACCCTAGTGGTGTGGAATCTTATTCTAGCTAACGCGCTGAAAGCATTGCCCAAATTCAGTGGATAAGAATTCAAAACTCCTAAGGAACATCTCCAAGATGTAGTAGAAATATGTGTGGTTTAGTATATAAGGGAGAGCGGATGATCTTTGCCTTACAATTATTAGTAGCTTCCTTCAAAGGAAATGCCCTAGATTGGTACCGATCCTTAACTCCTAACACTATCGGCACTTGGGATCAGTTAGGAGAGGTGTTGGTGGCAAGATTCAGTGAGAAGGGAGATAGATCATCACTCCTGCAACAACTTATTAACATCAAGAAGGGCCCGTAAGAGCTAATGAAATATTTTAATACCAGTTCCATAAAACTTGGCAAAGGATTCAGCCCTAGCAAGGCCACCCATGGGTATGGCTATTGTATTTTATTTGAAATCTCTAAATTCAGATGTTTCGGTAATGATTCAATCATTAGGAGGGGATTCCTTACCACAAGCCTATAACATTGTTGTCCAAGATGAGAACAATTTAATAGATCTAGGAAACTCCCTCCTATGACCCTTCTACTAGTATACCTTGAGACAACCCCCCTCCCACAAGTGCAAGTACCAAGACCCACTAAAGGCCCTACGTCTTTCTATAACTACCCATATACTCATATGGCTCCTACTTTTGTGTCTTCATATTCTTCTCTCGAAATGGAAGAAATGAAAAATATTTTTAAAAAATTATATCGAAATAGTAAATCTTAGAATGAATCAGGTCACCTATCTAAGACAAAATTATCAAAATTATCAAGGTAGTAGGACCGCCTATTCCTCTCAATATCATAATACCTAGAGACCACCGACTATGTAGCCATAGGACCGGTTAGTCCCCGTACCAACACCACTCTAGACTATTCCACCTAATAGAGGGAGAGAGATGGTACCAGACAAAACCATTTGGCCAAAGAACCCAACGCATGGTGATTCCCTTGCAATAATCCTCACATGCTGAGGGATTTCCCCCAAGGTAATTTGCAACAAAAGGTGGCCAAGCAATGATCAAGAGAAGGCTATGATTCAGGTATGTCTGGACCTCATCAGTCCATGGGAGTCCAAAATGCTGCTTTCACAACACATATTCAAGGGATGTTTGTAGAACAAGAAGTGGAGATCACACTGAAACATGCTATTTTCTCTTGGATAGAAGGAAAGGAATCCATGTTTACAAATGAAGCATCAATTTCAAATCCTTTTCAACTTAACTACAACACTCGCTTTAAGAAAATAATCATAGAAGTAAATGTTCTAATCCCAAATCCGACTAGAAAGACATGGATAGAGCCTCCAACCGTCATAACCACATCACCATTGATTACCATGAAGGAATCCCCAAGAGGAACTGTTCAGATTCAAGATACCCACCACCCCACTAGAGAAGGTATAAAATACCATTCATCATCTAAATCATTTCCACCTCGGACCGATTAGCGTAGTCCAAAACTTAAGAAAGCGTCGGCAACGCATCCTTGTGGGATCTTCTGAGAATCCTAGAGTCAAAGGATTTTCTCCAAGAAGCACTCAAACCAAACGATGATCCAACCACCTCCGGCAAGGAGAAGGAACAGGTAAAATTCACCAGAGTCTCAATGGAGGAAATATTATTGAACCAAAAGGGAGAGGTTAGTAAACCAAGGCCCAACCCCTTCTTTATGACTCTTATCATAGGAAAAAAATTGTTACATAATTCCATGATAGACTCAGCACAAGCACTACAGTCATGCCCAAAGCAATTACAGACACCTTGGGGATTAAATATGAACCCTTGAAGAAAGGAGTTATGAAACTAGATGGGAATTATATCCAAACCATTGGGGTTATCAAGGGACTCCCCTTACAGCTCTATTCCTACCTGAATATAACTGTTTGGGAGGATATCTTGGTAATCAATGTCCTTCAAGTCTTTGTACTTTTCCTCTCTCATGATTTTACAGCTAAAATTGGAGGCTATATGTCTCTGGATTGGTCTCATTTGATTTTTCAAACCAAATACGGGTCTAAAATGAATGACATAACCCCTCTCAAAGTAGCACATAATAGACCAAGTGGTTTCTAGTTTCAAAGTTTCCCATGCTATGATCACCAGGGAGGAAGAGTTATACATGGAAAACAGGGAACCCCAAAGTGGCGGTCATTTATCGAACCTTCCACTTGGTGATCCTTTCTGGAACTTTGATTCCACTGGTTTGGGAACTTATGTCATCTTCAATGAATATTATGCCATCCCTAGGGTGGTAAAGGGATATGATAAAGAGAAAGGGAATATCCCCAAAGATTCACAAATATGGACCCTACATTTCGATGGGGCCAAAAGTAAGAATGGATCAAGAGCCAAAGTGTGTCGATATCCTTGAATGGAAGGAAAATACCAGTAATGAGGTAGAATATGAGGCCTTGGTGCATGGCTTATCCATAACCCAAAAGGAAGGCATCAAATAGTTGAGGGTGTTTGGTGACTCAGAATTGGTGGTGACACAAGTAAGGAATACTGCTACCATAAATAATCCTAGGATGAGATCCTATCGGCACTGGGTATGGGATATTATAGATGATTTTGAAGCCTTCAATATCAAGGTAATTCCCCAGAATCAAAATACAGAGGCCGATAGGATGGCCCTAATAGGGTCTTAATTCAACCCAGTTTAGGATTTGATAGCAAATGAAAACACCATAAAATTGATCATCCTCCCTTCTATCCCTAACAATTTTGACCATTGACAGGTATTCGATAGTGACCAACAAATCATACACTTCCTTCAGTAGTCCAATCAATTTGTGAATCAACTCCAACCCAAGATCGAGGAAGCGTATGGAGATCAGATAATCCAGCTGAAGAAAAATAAACTTCCGAAAGGGTTAATTACCCTAGAGAGTCTTTTTGACTCGAATGATGCTAGTTCCGACTAAAGAAAGTTTTTTGTGATAAAGGAGGACTATGTCAAACTAGAAATAACTAAGGAAATACTACTAAAGGTCAAAAAATCGGTGACTCAAAAGGAAAGAGAGAGACTTATGGCCTTATGTCATAAGTATGATAAGGTGATGGCTTGGACGTATGATGATCTGCATGGTTACAACAAAGATATCATTCAGCACACCATTGACCTTGAAGAAGGAACTAAACTTGTGCACTAGAAACAGAGGCCCATGAACCCAAAGGTAGAATCCCTCATGGCTGAAGAATTGAGAAAACTACTAGAGGCTCGCATAATCTTTCCTATTAAGCACATGACATGGGTCTCCAATCTAGTTCTGGTAAGAAATAAGAATGGAGAAATCCATTTCTGCATGGATTTTAGAGACCTAAATAGGGCCTCCCTAAAGGATCACTACCCTTTACCCTCTATGGAACAAATATTACAGATGGTCACAGGCTCCGAGATGTTTTCTCTATTGGATGGTTTTTTGGGCTATAATCAAATATGGCTCACGGAAAGGGATCAACATAAGACTACCTTCACAACCAAATGGGGAAATTTTTCCTATGCAAAAATTCCTTTTGGACTCACTAATGTTGGGGCTACCTTTCAAAGGGCCATGGATTCCACGTTTGGAGCATTGATAAACAAGGTGATCCTTATATACCTTAATGATCTCACGGTGTTCACCAAAATAATAGAGGATCATTTTGATACCTTAGAGGCTGTATTCAAAAAATGCCAAGAATTTGGAATCTCCATGAATCTTAAGAAATGTGTCTTTGGAGTGCTGAAGGAAAAATCCTAGGACATATTAAATTAAAGGAAGGGATCTCCATCGACCCCAAAAGAATCAGGGCCATTCTGGAGCTTCCCTACTAGTCAACAAAAGTCATCCAATATTTCCTAGGAAGAATCAACTTCATCAAAGAAAATTTATATTAGATTTCACTTTGGGACCATCTGCTTGATCACTCTCATGCTAAAAAAGGACCTCAATTTCAAGTTGACAAATGAGGTTGTATGGCCTTCAAGACAATAAAAATGGTTGTAGTATCCACTCCGGTGCTACACAACCCATACTTCTCAAAATATTTTATTATGAATGTATACTAGGGTAAGCATAACATAACATGTTTTCTCACCCAAAAAAGAGAATTACAAGGGCAGGAAAATCTGATCACCTTTTTTCAAAGATCCTCCATGACTATGAAACAAGATACAACTTCGTGGAAAGGTAGTCTTATGCCATAGTAAAGGGTCTGAAGAAATTATGTCACCTCATCACTCATAATAGGATCCAGGTCATGGTAGCTCACTCTAGTGTCAGGGAATATATAATGGAGGGAGAGATAACTGAGAAAATATCCAATTGGATCACTAAGATCCTTGAGTATGATATTGAGGTAAAACCCACGAATCTTGTGAGAGGCAGGGGTCATGTCAATATTTGACGCAGGAATCTATTCCCTAGATGGATGAAAATGTGAGGAGATAATGTATCTTCAAGAAGGTGATTCAGAAGGTTGGGTCTCAGATAAGATCCACTTTATGTAGACTAGGAAGTATCCTAGTCATCTCCCCTTGAAAAAGAGGAGATATTATAGGCAACAAGGGACCAATTTTGTCATAATTGATAATTTCCTTTTTAAGAGGAATTTTAATGGAATCTTGCTAAGATGCCTAGAAAATGGGGAAGCTAAAAGAGTCTTACATGAATTACATCATAGGATCTTGGGAGGACACTTTTCAGCCCAGACCACAACCATAAAGATCCTACAAGTAGGATATTTTTGGCCAAGTTTGTTCATTAATAGTCAGGCAGAGGTAAACAGGTGCAAGGTATGTCAAGTTTACTCTAGCCTCCGGAGAAATGACACTACCTCTTAACCCCATCCTAGTTGAGGAACCCTTCACTCAGTGGGGTCTGGACTTCATTGGGATGGTTAGTCTAACTTCAAGCATATGCCACAAGTGGATCCTCACAGCAACTGACTACTTCACCCATTGGGTGGAAGCAGTCCCCCTAAAAGAGGCCACTGAGAATGTAATCCTGGGACTCCTACAAGATATAACTACATGCTTCACCCCCCCACATTATCATATCAGATAATGCTAAGGCCTTTGTGGGAGCCAAAGTATCTAACTTTGCGCTAAAGCATGGGATCTACCTAAAAATGTCTTCCAATTATTACCCATAGGGAAATGGTTTGGCGAGTCCACCAATAAAAACTTAATCAATCATAAATCAAATGGGGCATGAGCATAAGAAATTATGGCACGAGCATATTAGGATAGCCTTATGGGTTGATCATATCACTTTGAAGCAGATCTTGAAAGATTTCATCGTATCGATATGCCATGGTAAAAGCGTCATGATGAAAATTTCCCTAGAGATCCCCACATCAAAATTATTAAATCAAGTGGTGATAGATGAAAACATGGCAATGTAAGTGATACTCATGAAGATGGTAGAGCTCTAGGAGAAATGAGAGTCTACTCATGAGGACATGATTAGCCTCTAGCAGGTAGTAAAGACTTGCTTGATTGAAAAATGACGGAACCAAACTTCAGTCGATCTACTACGGTCCTGAAATGGGACGCAAGAGATACTAAGCCTGGGAATCATGGAAAAATTGAACCCCTATAGATGGGACCCTTTAGGATTATCACATGCAAACAGCATAACATGTTTGAGCTCAAAATTGTGGAATGTGATTCCTTAGAGATTCCAGTAAATGGAATTCATTTAAAACCATTCCTGTAAGTCCCTTCACTAAAGTGATATTATATGTACAGTTTTCTTTCTATTATTTTTTTTGTCTTGTCTCCTTGTCACATGTTTTGGACATGTGTCCTTAATAGAGACACCTTGCCCCCTTTTGAAGTTTTGGAGGGAGTGTACCTCCCTGTTTTATCCCCAAAATTAATGATCCAGTGACTTCCTTGACACTTAAGAGGAAAATATTTCGAATTGACACAAAATCCCTCAAAAGACTCAGAGTTCGGTGTTTGAGTTCATTAATTAGAAAGGTTTCATTATGTGAAGTGACCTTGTTTACATGTGAGCCATTACTCTTCAAGAAAGAATGACTATTTAAGATATTGGGAGTGTCTAACGAGGTTCATTCCAAAATCTAAGAGTCTCTGAATCAATTACCAAGCATCGAGTTAAGATAATTCTAGCCCTTCCCACCACTCAGAGGGGCACCATGGCAGCCTCCAGTTTTACACCATTAGTAGAATCTTACCTAGGATGACCAATTCCCCCTTAGCCTCTGTAACCAAGATTGAAGTTTCTAGATGGAGGGTCTCAGTTCAAAACCCCACTATAATCTCGACCCTACCGACAATGTCTTCGAACTAGCCCTCAACAAGAATCCTAAAGATTTGAGGGAAGGTTCCTTTTCTAGGTTTCTCAACCTAGGAGACTTTGAATATTTTGGCACTATAATTTGGAGCATAGTGCTCACCCAATACATGGTGGTACCTTTTGTGCACCCATTCCCAAAAATCATACGGATGTGCATAGACTATTTCAATTCCAGGATCCCACAAATTCTAGGGCATAAATTTAATAGTGGTGATCACACCACAATCCATCAGGGACATGTTGTCCCATACTCATGACCCAACATCCAGTTTCTATAATATGGCCAAGCTCCAAAGTGTCTAGGTGTAATGCCAAAACAAAGCCTCATTCCTTAATCAAGAGATAAGAAAGGAAAACATAAGCAGCTCTCGAATGGTGGGGTTTCCCATTCCATTGAAGTCACTCCAAGTGGATTCTCAAGATGCACATTTCATGCTTGGCATTCATTTTTAGGTAGGATTCCGATAGAGGCATGGAGGATTGGTAGATGGCCACCCTATTTTGGATGAGGTGTGTTGTTAAGTAATAGGTGTATCATTTTGATTTCACCGAAGTCATCGCAAGGTCTATGTGCGAGAATTTGGCCCAATTCTGGTCACCTTAACATTCAAGTATTCATCCTATTTGTTCCATCTTATTATTTATTACAACACCAAATATTTCAGTCAATTTATGGCTCTAAATATATGGGATACGGAAGTGGACCCTCAAAAGGTCATTCCAGTATCCATATGGACTCATATATTGTCCCGTTCATCGGACATATATGAATTCTTCAATTCTTTCATGGAGCCCCTCTTACTCAAGATTGATCTAGAAGGGATCAACAATAGGATGAATGACTCGGTGTAATCTATCCTCTCTGACCCCCTGCACTCCTGCAATTACTTCTTCACCAGAGGGCATTTTATGATTCACCTACATGGTTTTAGGGAAGAATCCTTCATGCTTCCTAGGGTCCTCACGGATCGCGTGGTCGGCCTCAAAATAGCTAGGCAGCTGGTGTTCCTTGACATTGAATTTGGCTCAAGTTGGAAGAATAAGGAATTTTTCAATCTCCCCTTGAGAAAAGGGGGAATTACTATAGCAAAAGGAAGGTGGAGCATGGCCTTACAAAGAATTTTTCCTCCTATGGGTTTATTCTGATCCAAGACTTTTGGAGGTATGACCCAGATAGAAAAATGGTTACGATTCTAGTCCTTAATAAATTCCCAAACTCTTGCATCCATGAGCCAAGGGAATTTTTTGAAGCAAGGAAGAACCCTCAGGTAGAGTGGCTCACCATATTTTTCGAGCTCAAATAAATTCCAACCCAAGTCTAGGAGACATTCCACTAGGGAAAATAAAAGTATGACCCCGCTCTCACCATAACTAAGGGACTTTGAGTGGCCCTAAAAAGAGGGACTGGAGCGCAAAAAAGATTGAATCCTATTAGAAATATAGGCAAGATATTGGCAAGACCACCTATAATTTTGAGGCCATCTCCACCGATGAGCAGTGGGAAGAGTTCTGGGACATGGATCATGTGTCTAACATAGAGAGTGAGGATATAGTCATAATCATTCTAGAGCAGTCCATAAAATTAACTGCCGAATCCTTTGGTCGACAACAACAATAGCTTCTTATTCCACCTCTCGCCTTCTATTCCCAAAGAAAATCTTCTTTTCCAAGCTCACGCGCCACAACCTATAAAAATCCCTTCATCTCGAGGTCACTTGTAGAAGAATTAACCTCAAGCCCAACATGCAAGAGGTTAAAGTCAGTTATGGCTCCTATTTCCTGCCACCCTCCCGCCTCCCAAGGCTCCTCAACCCACTCCCCTTCCACCTCCACTTTCCCCTTCTAGAAGTATCCCCTTGACCATCGCCCCATCGCAAACTCTCCCCATTGGGAATTCCCTTTTCTACACAATGTTTCCCCACCATCCTAACCTTTTCTCCGCACATGGTAACACCCCTTCCTTGACCACGTAACTTCAATGCATCAATCCCAAGTTATTATATCCTATATTCTGTCACCTAGGTTCCCATTCACAAGAGGAATGGTCCCTTCTTCCTCCAATTTTTTGAGACAAGATGAGTCCACCAAGGCTTCCCGTGATCGAGAGGAGGAAAAACAAAATAATAAAGAAATGGAAACACTAGCAATGAAGCAGATGTGGTCGTTGTATGACCATCAAGCAAATCTCTTTAACAATCACTTGAATTATTCCCGTGCTATCAAATCTACTAAACAGATGCATCCTAATGATTATTCTATTAGTGTTTATGTGATTAACCTTTACGAGTTATAACCTCGGGATAAGTTCAAACTTATGAATGAAATTCATTTTGGTCCTCCTTTTTTTGTCACCTCGACCCTTGTTTCTTTTGTTCATTCAGCTCAAAAATTGGCTAAGTATGAAGTTAAATGTAGAAGGTGTCCACGTGTCCTGTTGGTGTAATCAGGGCATTGAGGAGGAGGAAAATTCCCTCAATATTTTGTCGCATCTTCCACATGTCTAGGGCCTAATAACAATTCCTTGGGTGGGTTGAAAATTCAAAAGCATAGTAAAATACAACGTGCCCTCCATGTGTCACCCGAGAACTCTTCCTAGTAATAAGAAAGAGGAATCCCCAAACTAGAGCATGCCCACTTTGCATGTCTCACTGGTGCACAGATTGGAGAATCTAGTTCTAGAAAATACTCTCAAGCAAACATCTTCTCTCCACATGGAAGGAAAGGATTATCACCAAATCTAGAAGTGACAATTGGGAAAATTAAACACAAATCACAAATATCTCAATAAGTGGTTGAGATATTAACCTGAAAGGAAAATAATTGAATTTTGATGGTAGAAACTTTGTTCTCGGACATAAAAACAAGAGCTATGAACATCTATAAAAGGAGTTCCAATCCAGGAAAAAAAGGGGGAGCTTTTGCAAGAGAAAAGCATACATAGGTGGTGAAATATTTTCAAGGTTCAGTTTTGCATTGGCCAAGCCTTAGTAAGACTCATTTATATAAAAAATTTGTAATATGTTCCACTCTGGACTCATATATTATTTTCTCTATAAATCGAGTTCTTGTTATGTGTACCATCGGCTTTCATACTCCGAGTCTTTCTTTTCTACTGATTAGTTCTAGATAATTAATTAAATCTATCATGTTATATGCCCTTGGATTTAACTTATCTATTATTTATGTTATTGTGTGTTTTGTCTTCACAAATATGATTAAATCTAAAGTGTTTCTAAGAAATAGGTAGATCATGCTTTAAATTTCTTCAAGTTATTTTAAAGGATCTCTTTAGATACCTCTCCTTCCCCTTTAAATCTATTTTGGTGCATTGCCTTGGTTAGTTTTACGTTTCTTTTCAGTTTTCTCCTAATCCTCATCTCACACTACAAACAAGAGCCAAATTATTTAAAATTTATAGGTTACCTTAGGGTGCACGTCCTACCAACATAAGGTATCTAATGACTATGGTGGTTCATCTATAAGGATAATCATCAACAGATCCTAACTTCACTATTACTTGTATTTCAATTTCATTATAATTGGATTCTAATTTCACTATGTTTATATTTTCATTTTGGAAGTATATAAGGTTAGCAAATGCTAACTATTATAAGGCCTAAGCCCATTGGATTAATAAAAATAAAAAAATAATAATAAATTCCTACAAAATAAAGTTCAAAGTGCAAGCCTCGTAATTCAAAAAGGAAATGCCAACATGTTTCTTGCACTTTAAAATTAAAAAATCCTCAATGTAAGGTTAGCAACTGCTAACTACTATAAGTCATGAGCCTGGTGTATTCAATTAAAAATAAAAACTAACAATGAATCCCTACAATAGTAAGTTTAAAGTTTGAACCTCACACTTTCAAATTGCAAGCCTCGCATTGTCAAAGTTGTGATACTCAGACTTTAAAATTTGCAAAAAAGTGTGTGGCTCTCACTTTCAAATTACGATCTTTGCACTTTCAAAGTGCAATCCTTACACTTTCAAAGTGTGAGCCTCGTAGCTTTGAAAGTGTGATCCTTGAAACTTTGAAACTATGATCCTTGGATTTTTAAATTTCGAGGACTTGCACTTTCAATGTTGATTATGCACATCCTTAATATTGACATTGGCCTCAAATTCTAATGGTGTTATTTTTATTTCTAGTGGAAATTACAATAAAATTACATGCTCACCCTGAAATATACCTTATTTTTTATGATTCTCCCAAAATATGACCTTTTTGTTTGATATTATAATAGTGAAATTATTATAGCAAAATAAGGAACTTGTGTTAGTTGGTATTTCTATTTTTTGGGGTGATTTTATTTTGGTATAAATAATGTTATGTTTTCTTATCTCAGTCATAGCATTGTAACAACTCAAGTATTCTTTCCTCATATTATAAACTACATTCGAGTTACTATTGTTTATTATTATAAATTATATCTTTGATTTATCATTAAAATCGGATAGCATAATTTGGAGTTATATATATCAAAAATTCAATTACTATGAAAGATAATAGAATTTATGCTTGTAAATTATTCCATTATCCATATAAACAATGAGTTGCTTACTTCCATGAGCAAGAAAATGAAATAATCCTTGACACAATGCAAGTAAAATGTTTGTGAGAAACACAGTCATACACCATCAGAGATACATTCAACCAATATTGTATAGTTTACATCAATCAAAAGACTCATTGTGTCACAATTGTATTATTTGTGAATCAATAAATTCCACCACAATTTTCCCAGTGTTTGTCACTATGAATGAGATAAATTTACACAACACCCTTGTTTGTGGAATAATACTTTTCTACAAATTTTTTTCACAATTCAGCCTCTTGTAGCCCATTCTCTTAGCCTTGTATAAGTTGATTACATATTCTTGGGTTGATTCAATAGATATCTAACTACTAGGCCCTTGTTATTCTTGAGGAAATTGATTGCAATATCATTTTCAAATATTCTGAAATCCAAATCAATGATGCATGTTTTAGAGAACAAAGTAAATTAGAAAATATTTTGTAGGGTCAAACCAAAGGTATATATATTGTTCCATATCTCCTTTCTCTCCACTGAACATATAGGTTTAGAGATCAAATGGCTATCATCATGGCTATGAACTCAAATTATATCCCATCATGCTCTTTCTCCTATGATGATGGATGTAGCTCACAATAACACAACATATGTCTCATCATCTTTATTTACATACTGAAGTTCCCAACACAAATGTGTTCCCTTTTATTGGAATCTAGTTCTACACCACCATCGACCAGTGACATCAACAACCACATAAAACAACAATATTCATGTCAAAATATCACTAAAACATATGGAATGTTTCCTTAATACCATCTTAACCTCTAAAAATTCATCTAATATTCCTAAGAATTAGAAACATTAAGATAACTTGAAATAGTTATACAAAATATTGATGATAAAAAAATAATACAACAATCTCCTTATGTGCCTAAACTAAAACTTTAACCTAAAACATAGCGAGATAAAATATATTATGAGGCATCCGAAAAGAGGATGTTAGTACAATAATCTAGTTGTGCACCTAGTTTAAAACTTCAACCTAAAACATATCTTAGAGGAGGATGATAACATCTCTTAAAATGTAGTACATGGAAAATAGTACACTAGAATGAGATACAACCAAAAAAAAAAAAGAATCATAGATGCGAGTTAATATAAATAAATATTAGAGTTTAGTTTCTAACCTCATAAATAGAATTTAAAGGTTAACCTCAATTTTGTGTTGTATGTTGGATTGGTCTAGTGACTCTTAATATCATATGGGTATTTGAGGGAATAAAAATACTTTGCTATGTTTAGTGCTAAGTTTTGTACCCACCCCATACCCCCAGAACACACCCCCCATGCTTGAGGTTACCTAATATGACATCAAATTCCTATACAAAACTAAAATGGAATTGAAAGAGACAAATAGTTCCCTTTTTAGGTTGTGGTTTAGCAAAAGAAACATAGGATTCATTTGTAAATTTTTGGTATTCGAGTGTTGACAAAATGATGGCAGAAAATTATTGAGCTTGAAAATATTTCGAATAACGGTGAAAGGATAATTTCCCAGCAATTTGATGTACTTTGGTAGAATGACTTATTTGAATCTCTCTGGTTATGGTATTTTAGGGAAATTTTCAAAAGATTACATCTAGTTAGGGGAGTGTTGATGCATTGAAGGGACAAAAATAACAACTGGTAGGAAAGTTATTACCTTTCCCACAAATGAAATTCAAAATCAATCGTTGAAGAGGGGATGAGGAATACTAGTGTGGAACATGAAAGATGAGATATTTGATAAGCAGAAGGCTAAATTTGAGATGTTTGAGGAAAACAACATGCTTTCCCTTCCGGTGTCCAGTAAAAATTATTATAATAGTTTCAGGTGTGATTTTATCCCTATACATCTCATCATACCACAATAAACATTTATACCAATACAAAAATCAAACCTTATAAATCACAAACCTTATAAAAACAAATCCTAAAATAATATTATGATTGGTAGTAGCACTTGATCTCGTTGGGATTTTACTTCCTCTTGTTAATGAGTGACTTAGGGACATCCTATCTTATGTAAAATTTTGGGGACTTCTTCTTCTCTTTTTCTTCCTTGAACACTACCGTAGGATTTTGTGCGAGGGAATGAGTCTTCATTGTGTTCCTTGAGATCCTAGAGGCTTCTCTTATGGTACATTTTTATATGGAAAAATGGACAATGCTCTTTATCAGCTCCTTTTTCCTTTTTGATCGAGGTTTTTATTTGGATTCCACTCTCTGCTCTTCTTCTCTTTCTCCCCCTTATCCTCCCTTCATGTCCTTCCTCTACAAAGAAATAACATTGGTACTCTATCGAGAAAAAATATCAAATGAACAATTAGGGTTTTTCAATCGAAATGTTAGGTTTTAATTTCTAACCTTAAAAATTGATTTAAAGGTTAGCCACGGTTTAAGTGATGCATGTTGGATTAGTCTATTTACTCTTAATATCATAAGGGTACTTATGGGAATAAATATACTTCGATATGTTTATTGTTGAGTTTTACACCCACCCCATATCCCCACAACACACCCCCACGCCTGAGGTTATAGAAGATAACCTCAAATGCCTATATGAAACTAAAATGGAATTGAAAGAACCAAAGAGTTCCCTTTTCAGGTGGTGGTTTAGGAATAGAATCATAGGCTTCATCTATGAATTTTTGGTATTCAATGTTAGCACAACGATAATGGAAAAGTGTTGAGCTTCATGCTCATTTTAATAATGTTGGAAGGAGGATTTCCTTACATCTTGATGTAATATGGGAGCATGGATTATATAAATATATTTGGTTATGGTATTTCAGGAAATTTTCAAAATATTACATCCAATTAGGGTAGTGTTAATGCGATGAAGAGATAGAGATTAGCAACCACTAGGAAAATTATTACTTTTCTCATAAAGTTAATTTATGATCAATTGATGAGGAGGGGATGTTGAAGACTAGTTTGGATTTATTTTTTTATTAATCGAGGCTGGTGTGGAACTTAAAATATGAGATATCTAACAAGCGAAGGATAAATTCAAGGTGTGTGAGGAAAGTAACACATTTTCCCTTCTAGTGTCCAATAAAAATGATCGGACAGCTTAAGGTGTGATTTTATCCCTATACATCACATCATACCATATTCAACATGTATACTGATATAATTATTAAACCTTACAAAATGCAAACCCTAAAGAAATCCTAAAATAATACTATGATTGGTTGCTTTGACCCTTCTTGGTGGAATTGTGCTTCCTCTTGTTGACAAAGGGCTTGGGGATGTTCTATACCAAGTAAAATTTTAGGGACTTCTCCTTCTCATCATATCCCTCAAAACTTATTGTGGGCTTGGCATGCGAGGTAATGAGCCACCATTTTTCCCCTTAAGATCCCGAGAGGCATCTTTTGTTGTAAATTTTGGATCTAGAAAAGCGGTTGATGCCCCTTATCAACTCCTTATTCCTTTTTTATCAAGGTTTTTCTATTTTAGATTCCATTTCTTATTTTCTTCTCCTTATCCCTTCTTCTTCCTTCATGTCCTACCTCTAAAAACGAATAATGTTGGTGCACTATCAAGAAAAAATATCTAATGAACAACTAGGGTATTTTCAATTGAAATATTAGGGTTTTTTTGCGAACCTTGGAAATAGGATTTAAAGGTTAACCATAGTTCCATGCTGCATGTTGGATTATTCTAGTGACTCTTAAAATAGTATAGGCATTTGAGGGAATAAATACCCTCATAATGTACATCCTGAGGTTAGAGAAGATGACCTAAAATACTTATATGACACTAAAATGGAATTAAAAGAACTAATTATTTCCCTTTTTCAGGTGGTAGTTTAGGAATAGCAACACAACCTTCATCTACAAATTTTACAATATTCATTTTTACACAATGATGGTGGCAAATTGTTGAGCTTAAAGTTATTTTAAATGAAATTGAAAGGAGTATTTCCTGATGGCTTCACGTACTTTGGTATCATGACTTATTTGAATCTATCTGGTTAGATTATTTTAGGGAAAATGACAAAATATTACATCTAGTTAGGGGAGTTTTGATACGATGAAGGGACATAGAATAACGACCTCTATGAAATTTATTACCTTTCCCAAAAATTTAATTTAAGATCAATCATTGAAGAGGGGATGGGAAATACTAGTGTGGAACTTGAAAGATGAGATATTTGACAAGAAAAAGGATGGATTTGAGATTCTTAAGGAAAAAAACATGCTTTCCCTTTCAGGGTCCAGTCAAAATTTTCAAAACAATTCTTGGTGTGATGTTAGCCCTATATATCACATCATACCATAGTCAAAACTTATGCCAATACAAAAATAAAACCTTACAAAATACAAACCTTGCAAAATCAAACCCTATAATTATATTATTATTCATAGTACAACCTTTGAGCTTGATGGCATTGTGCTTCCTCTTCTTGATGAGGAGCTTGGGGACATCCTATGTTGGGTAAAATTTTGGGGCCTTCTTCTTCTCAACAACTCCCTCGACACTTTTGTGGGTTTTTTGTGCGAGAGGGAATGATCGTCCATTGCTTTCCTTGAGAACCCGTGAGGTCTATCTTGTGGTACATTTTGGATTTGGTAAAATTACAAATTCCCCTTATCAGTTCCTTATTCCTTTTCGATCAAGTTTTTTCTTATTTGGGTTTCATTAATGATCTTCTTATCCTTCTTCCTTATTGTCCTACCTCTACAAATCAATAACACTAGTACTCTGTCAAGAGAAAAGATTTGATGAATGACTAGGGTTTTTCAATTGAAATATTATGGTTTAGTTACTAACCTTGGAAATAGGATTTAAAGGTTAACCATGGTTCTATGTTGCATGTTGGATTAGTCTAGTGACTCTTAATATCATATGGGTATTTGAGGGAATAAAAATACTTTTATATGTTTAGTGTTAAGTTGTACACCCACCCCCTGTACCCTACAAGGTGCACCCCCATGCCATAGGTTATATAATATGACCTTAAATGCCTATACAACACTAAAATGGAATTGAAAGAATGAAATGGTTCTCTTTTCAAGTGGTGGTTTAAGAATATAATAAAATTCTTCATCTACAAATTTTTAGTATTCAATGCTTGACACACAATGATGGTTGAAAAATGTTGAGGTTCAAGATCCTTTGAATCATGGTGGAAGGAGGTTTTCCAAGTGGCTTGACTTGCTGCGGGACGATGTCTTATTTGAATCTCTTTGGTTATAGTCTTTGAGATAAAATTTCAAAATATTACATCTAGTTAGGGGAGTTTTGATGTAATGAAGGGACATAGATTAGTGACCACTAGGAAAGTTATTACCTTTCCCACAAATGTAATTTATGATCAATCACTGAAGAGGGGATGGGGAAGACTTGTGTGGAACTTGAAAGATGAGATATTTGACAAGAAAAAGGATAGATTTGAGTTATTTGAGGAAAATAACATGCTTTCCCTTCTATTGTCTAGTTAAAATGATTAGAATAGTTATGAGTGAGATATTATCCCTATACATCGCATCATATCATAGTCAACATGTATACCAATACAAAAATAAAAACTTACAAAACACAAATATTGTAAAAAAACTCTAAAATAATAATATGATTGGTAGTAGCACCTGAGCTTGGTGGGATTGTGCTTCCTCTTGTTAATTAGGGGCCGCTGAGAATTAGTTGATCCTAGTAGCCACTAATCTATACCTTTCAATAAGTACAGGGATATTATCAGCTGCTAAGCTTTTTATTTTATTCCCACATATGTGTATAACAAAGAAAATATGTAAAGTTGTGAGCCTAGGAGTCGCTAATCTAAATAAAATATTTGTATGACTACAAAAACATAATAGTAATTGTGCATGCATCCTTTAGGACATAATACTATTATACACAATGAAGCTTGCCCCAAAAACACTTAAGATGACATGTCTCTACACTAGGATATTCTATGAGAACCCTAAAAAAGTTAATAACCATCTTTCTTCCTTACTAGGAAAAGACCTTCATAGATTTTGATTAAAAAATGTCCATATCTCACATATTTCTCATCAAAATATATTATGGAAAATTCCTAGCAACCTTTAATATATTTTATTATGATTTTTTATGTGATTTCTATGTTCAAAATAAGAATTTTTTTATCCTAGTTACCGCCATATCATTTCTTTCGTAAGTATTGGAGGTTAGTTTGTCTCTAAGCATTTTTAGTACGAACTCTTTTTGGATCGTATGCAAGTAATGGTGTTTAGTGGTCACTAAGAATTTTACTAGATATGAACCAATATGAATTATGTGTTAGACACAATATAAATTATGAGAAATATATAATTTTTGATCCCTTTCAAGGGTATGTAGTGTAGCACTTGGTTGTGTAAGGGATTGTATAGCCAATATGATATGATTATAATTAATGAAAAATACTAGCGGTCCAAAACTGTAGAGATATTATTTTACATCACTTGAAAGGAAACCTAGGATTTTTAGTCTCCTCCAAAAATAGATGGACATCATAAGACATGTAGAGTTGTTCATTAACACCTATTGAAAATAATAGGTTAGTTCCTCTAAAAGATAAGGATTTATTATTTTAAATCCGGTGTTTTAAAAAATCATTATAATGGAGCTTAATAGTCGTTAATTTCTTTCCTATCTATAACTTGAACTCAAATTCTAGTGAAGTGGAAAATTATGTTTTATTTTTTCTACTATAAAATGTAACTAACACTAAAATATTGACAAACACAAGATATATTAGAAATTTCATGCCACGTGTCAATATTTTAGTGGGTGTCATATGTAGACACCTAAATTTGGTATCTATCCCTTCATCACCTATGTGTGCATATTTTATTATTAAACTTCCTTATTTAATCAAATTCCCTCTTTAGATTTAATTAATTAGTCCCTATTAATTAATTAAATTTCCATCACCTTTAAATCCTATTTAATCAACATTGATTAATTAATTAATTAAACATGCCCTAACTAACTTCCCATGTTAGAATGCTTTCATTCCAAATCTACACCCATGTTTTTCCCTATGCTTTTTCTAACCTATATCCACTTTGTCAACTCACCTACATCTCATCCCCAAAAAAATCCTTCTCACCTAATGCTTTAAAGCATTTGTCCAATTCCAAAAAGACAAGGAATCACGCCAAAATAAATAAAATCTTCCCCTTATGGAAAATTTCCCCACGATCAGCGGAAACCCAACCCGATCATAACCGTCACCCCTATAAAGTTAGGTACTTTATTACTATTCTCCATCAAGTGCATATGAATCTGAAGCATTCATTTACACTGTAGACAATATTTTTACTTGAACATAATCCATTGTAGACCTCCCAAACCTCCTTGCAGCGTGCATGCATCAATTGAGATCAGATTTTTTGTGAGATTTTCATTATTTTACATACCTTTAATCGGATTTATCATATTATCTTGGATTTTTAACATCTAACCTTTTACAGTTCTAGATCATCAGCAACAAATCTCATATATTTTTCATCAACTTCTTTCTACAAATTTGTTCTTGTAGGATGATCATTCGGCTTGCCTTCCTTTGGATTCATCAATCCTTTTCATAGTAATCGTCAACCCTGTTAGGTTTCATTCAATCCACCTCAACATCCCTTTCCTTCTATTTTAGAGCTATCTTCAACCCCTATATGTACTTAGCTTCTATTTCAGTCTATTAATCCCTCATCCAGCTCCTTTATTACAACAAAATCAACCTACTTGCATCCCAGTCGCCATTTACCAAGGTCTTGGTTTTAATATTTCCCCATAAAATTCATTTTCTATTTTTTTCTTGGTTTCTATTTCTTTAGATCTTCTCTATAGAAAGATCCTGGCATCTTCAAACTTCTTCACCTACCCGATTGCACTTAGATCTGCATAGTCTACATTTTTCCTCATCTTCCCGATCTAGCCTCCTAAGTTGTCATCGAACTACCTTTGCATAGTCTGGGTTGTCATTGACCTAGACCAGTACATTTATGTTTCAGTTATTTAATCATATCAATATCTAAATCAACCAATATTTCTTTCAAATTCTATATTCTTTTAGTCTCTGCATATTATCAGTATATCCTTTTGATTAGATATCTTTTGTTTCAACATGGGGGTTGACATCCACCAAGGAAGTTAATGCTTCTCGGGTCCACTTTTTCAGGTGACCCATGCCCCTATATATCTAATCAAATCTTGTTTTCAGTCTTATTTGTAGGTTCCATCTAATTTGCAGCAGTAATAGCACATGTATCAAGAATCATGTATTGAGGTACCTTAATCCCTCCATCATTTGAGGTTTTCTAGTTTATTTAGTAACTAGCTCTTTTTATTGATACAAACAAGAAATTTGGACAACATTCCTGGCATGCTCGGTGGGACCACCCTTTAGGTTGTTTCTTTCTTTTCTATATTTTTATTTTCCTACTAACACCACAGAGCAGATGTCATGATTTATTGCTTGTTTGGTTTGTGTCTTGGATCACTCATCACTTGGAGAAGTGTAGATAAATAGGAAAAGTGTTATCTAGGTATTATTTTTCCCTATTTACTCCTTTTTGCATTGTAATTTCCATCCATATTTGTGTCCTCATCCAACATCACATTTCATTTTGGGCTTAAAAAGAATATTATTTTTGCATCATGCTTTCCCACATAGCTTAAATAGGGGTTTAATACTCTGTATCCCACACTTTACCACACACAACCTTAAACCTCACAAACCAAATTAACACATCAAAATATCCCCTACTTGGTTTTCTGATTGGGATTTCATCACCCAATAGCAAACCACCTCAAACATTCCCACCATAATAAACCTAAAACCAAACATATTTTTCCTTCTCCTAGGAACCTTGTTAACCATCCCCTTTTCTTTTCAACACATTCTTAATAATCAAACATAAAAGAAATATTTTCTTCTTTACTTTCTTGGTTAAAAACTATTTTCATGTCCATATTCACTCATTTAGTATCCAAAATAATGAAATAAAACTTTTCTTCCACTGATCCCTTGTCTCAACAAATGTTCTCTACAAAAACCACCTCATTTTTACCCTTGAACACTCAACCACTCATTGATGTCTCTCACCTAGAGCCTCTTGTTCACACTACAACTTTAGGAGAGACCAATCCATTATTTTACCATCAATATATCCCATCTAGGCCACCCACCCCACCATCATTCTAATCAGAACCCTCTAGACCACCTAAGGTCCCTCTCGGTGATACTATGTTTCAAGAACTTCTAGATGCCAATCTAGTTACACTTTAGAATTTTCTCCTTGAGAGATCAACCTAGATTCCCCCTAATGAACCATCACTCCAATAACTATACCATTATTAAACCAATCCTCGAGCTAACCACCGCATCTACCGATATTTTTGTAGCCAATATTGCTTCCTCCTTTACCAATCCTTTGACTCATCAGACTACCTAGATAGTCACCCCAATCCCTCACAATCTCTCGTTGATCAAAACAGAAATTAACACTACTCTTCCCCTCACTTTTTTGGTCGATATCCCCATTAGTTTCCCTACTCAATATTCCCAAACATCATATCCCTTATCTGGGTAGTATGATATTCTTACATCCAACATGTCAATCAATGCTTCCTAACCCCCTTTCATGGGTGTTTTACATTATGTAGTATCTAACCCTTTTCAACAACAATATAAACCTGTTCATACCCACATTCTTTCTCAGCACATGCTGATGCACCCTACCCAATCCAAAAAATACTATCATCTTCCCATCACCTAACAATAGTTATTTCAATGACCACCCTTTCAATCACATCCCACGGGTTACCCAAAACAAATTCCTTAGACACTAACACATCTACAATCTTGTGGTCATTTTTACTCCCATTCAAAAGAAAGGAACCCTATGCACGTTGGCCTATCACCTAGTAGAAGTTGAGTGCTCACCCAAGGCATGTGCGGTACTCGAGTCTCTCTTTTATGTGAGTTTAGTGGGAAGCATCATTTATTATTAGTGTAAGAGTTTTTAGGAGGGAAGTTAAGGCATACAAGAACCACGGGGCTCGAGCGGCCTCTAGATCCTTATAGTCACTTCATGAGTGCTTTAACAGAATCCAAAACATATATTATGACAAAAGGAATTATACAAGCATTCATACATAGCATGAAAGGAAAGAGAACTCATATGAGAGAAATATGCATTAAAACCATTGATATCCATGTCTATTTATAACAGGTAACCTCATTATATTCATTGATTCATTACAGAGTGTCACAGAGAGCAGACCGCAGTCATGCATATCACTAGACATATGTAACTAAGCTAAAAAAAAGAAAAATTACAACTCCATGCTTAGTACATTCTTTCCTAAATACAAATATCCACTCACAGTAATTTTACAGAGCTCCACTCACTCTCTAACCCGCTATACCTCATACTTGTATATCTTTTACTCCACATGCACTTGTATTTATAATTCTCCTATACTACCAACTCACCTTCCAGCATCCTCAGATCTAGTGCCAAGTGTCGAATGTGGTCCATGTGAGCATGCTTCTCTAGGCCTGAGTTTTCCGCTTTATCTCATGATGTTCTTCTAGAAGATTCTATCCAAGGCATGCTCTTTCCTAGGCCACCTATCGTCATGCCGACATTGTATCCATGCACAATCAATCATGCTTTTCATGTGTTTTTCCTAGGCACTCAAATTGACTAAGTCCTAAACATCCTTTCACGTGTCACGCGTGCTATGTGCTTCCTTAAACTTCTCTCTTACACACTTTTACCTTGCGCACCTTTTCATAATTGGGACCCTGGATGCCTATGCATCTTTATACTTGGCAAACATTCCAAGGGTCCAACATCACCCCACACTATGCATGTTCTCTATCCTTGGAAACACTTTACTTAACCAAGATGCATGCCATCAAGGGAATCAATGAATAGTCTTACACTTTATAAAGAATAAGGAATGAAATAATTAGGGAAAGAATGAAGAATGGGGGACATCAATTCAACAAGCTAGGAAAATATTTTCGAAGGTCTACCTCTAGCTTATTCCATACTTCAACCTCACCCTGTGCCTTCTAGAAAAGGTCTCCCACCAAGGTTCTCACTTCATCAAAACTTAGGCTAACTCGCTAGGTGCCCAAAATTTCCACAATCTGCTCCATCTCCTTTCCCAGGTCCTCAATTTTATCCATCCTTCTAGTAATCTGGGTTATAATTCCTTTAATCAGGCCTTAATTGAGCTCCTTAAAGCCTCAATTACCTCTGATTTCTTCTCTACTTTGGCCAGAACCTTGTGCCTCTCCACCGTATTCCCCTTGTTCTTTTCTTGGAATTATTTTAAAACTACTTCAAGTGTGGCGACCAAGGAGCTCGTTACCTTATCTTTGTCCGCGCATGTATCATATGCAGCCTCTGTAGATTGGGTAACAATCTTAACATCCACGAGTACTTAGCTATAATTGGCAATGAGTGCTACCACCTTCAACCTGTCCTCCTCTTTCAAGTGTGCAGCCACTTCTTCTACAGATTCTAGGGCCAAGGGTCATCTCTCCATAGTGAGGATGCATGTTATATCTTCTATACACTCCAGGAGGGATGAGTACTTTTGTGCGGGTGGCACTAAGTCTGGGTGCTTCAAAGGATGACACCTTTGATAGACTCTATTTTCTTGTAAACTTCCTGCACCTTTACCTTCTCTTCCTTTAACTCACACCTTAACTATGTGCTGATCAGTTCTTCTTGTTTCAAGCTCTTGGCCTTCTCCACCAGTTCTTCTTCCTTCTTTCCTAACTTCACCTCTAGCACTCTGATCCTATCATTACACGTAAATAATCTAGCCTCGGTCTCAACCGTGACCTTTCGTTCAAGGTGCATTACGTACTTTCTCATCTAAGATCTCTTAAGCATTCAAGTAAGGGATTGATCCCCTTAGATTCTGGCAATGTGATGAGTGGTCCTTAGTATATTTCAAAGTCTAGCTCATCAATGTGGGACTTGAACACCCAAGAGAGCATCTTCTTGGTTCTAGGGTACGTGCCATCCTTCTAAAAATACCCCATGGCTAGGAGCCTCTCCATGGGTACGGTGCTTTGGAATCACGTGTGTAACACCTTCTTTGTGTCATCAACATAGCCCATTACTTGCCTCTATTCTAGCATCAAGAGTTCTCCTACCCGAGCACATGCCTTGGGGAAGCTTACTATCAGAGTGGGGCCTCCTAGGCTGCCATGTTCTTTTTTGATGTTCTCCTCCTTCCCATACTTCAACACTATGGCCACGTTGCGCTCCAAATATTTGTCTACTAGGACCTTGAGCATTCTCTGCTTCTCTTTCCACCACCTCAGTGATCTAATCCTTTGTAAAACTTATGGCTCCCTACTTTTCCCTAGCAACCTCCTCATCCTCCTTCATGTCTTCGATGTCTTCCTCATCCTGTGTCCCCTTGTGCTGTGTGAATATGAACTTGTGCTTCTCATTTCCACTCTCCTCTTCCGAGTCGTAGATGCTAAATACACATGGCTCCTGGTATTTCTCCACCTCTTCTTCCTTTCTGTCATCTCCCTCACTCTCATCTTCTCTTTCTCCCAAGTATTTTTCCAAGTCATCACTACCACCTCGAGTTAGCTTCCTTATCCACCCTCTGCTTATTCCTAAGAGGTGGATCCTGATCAGGGGATTTTGCCTTATCTTCTTCCTCAGGTGATTCTTCCTTGGTGATGGGTTACCTAGGTGCCTCTACCTCTGGCATCTTTTCCTTCACTGGAGACTTCTTTCTCCGTATGTAAGTGCTTGTCTTAGCGCTCGTGGATGGCATGCTCACTATTTGAGTAGTCTACACACTTGGTGCTTTCTCCTCTCTTCCCCTCTTCTTGGGTGTGGGCTTCTTTCTCTCCATGGGATCCTCAAGTATGGAGACTTCATTCTCCATATACACGCCCTTCTCGAACTTCAGCCTTATACTCAAGTACACATGCATTTTGGACCCTCGAATGATGGGTTGCATCATCGGCCTTGTCATTTGAATCTCATGTGACACGTACTTTTCCATGTACATGCACTTGTCTAGGTAATTCAGTTTCTTCCTCATCTCCCTATGTTCCCGGTCTAGACTACCCAGCTCCAGCCTTAGCTTCTTTGACTCCTTAAATCTATTCACTCCCGCTTGGAAGTATTGAGCAGTGAACGTGAAGGGAAGCTTGCACCAAGGGCTCCATGATTCGTCTATCAGCTTGAATCTTCCCAGATAGTAGTGTTGATAAACCGTGAATTCAGATTCCCCCTCGGTGGCCACTAGGAGTTGTTCAGGGATTCTCCACTCTACCCCGAATGTTTTTCTTAGGCACATGTACCATTTCTCCAGATTCACCTTGTGGGGTGTTGTCATTATATTACAGGGGATAGTTTTTGAACCTCTTCACAGAAAAGGATCCTCGTAGGGTACTCCCATACAAATTTTTCCGATTTGCGACAAGCACCCAAATCTCTATAAATACAATGGTGAGAAAGACATTTATAAAGAGGATCATGTCCCCTTCCTTTGTGGTAATCGACAATTTCCTCCGCGATGTATGCAGATAGGTTGTATATGGTTTCATCTATAATCTTCTTGCAGACATGTAGCCAAGCTTTGTTGACTCATGTGTCCACCTCTCCTGGCCATTCATCTTAGCCACAAAATGCACGGACATTTTCATTATGGGGTCCTTGATGTCTGAAATGTCATAATATCGTGACCCCTTCTTGCATGCATACTCAATGATGGTCTGTTGAATAGCCTCCTTTTCACCAATGTCGTCTTCTAAGCTATCTCCCTCACATATGAGGCCTATAAATTGTGAGATCAACTAGGGAGTCATGTGCATCTTGCACCCTACAAAGTGGAAGTAATATTCATGCACCCATGACATTAACCACTGGTACAAGCATTCTGGCTTTCCAAAATAAGGCAACTCATAGAGTTGCAACAGCCCTACCTTCTCCATTTTAACCTTAACATCATCATCATCTATACGCAAACCCTTAGGTGTTCATTTGTTGGTGGGGCGTACTAATTCCAACACCATTTCCTTTTCTATTGTGTTTTTGCGGTGATTATAATCACTAACAGTACACTTATTAAGTGGGATTCGGTTCCTTCCCCATCATCACCCCATCTAAGTATTGCATCTCTGCATACCATTCTTCATTTGTGTCTACCTTGGGTTCTAGTTATTTAGCCTTGGCTTTGCCCTTTCCTTTCTTGGGTGCCATGGTCAAGGTATTTTTATCACTCCAATTCTCTCCTTGTTACTCTGTCTTACTTCTTCTAATCCTTCAATCTCAAATTCATGATATAACTCTTCTAAACCCATGCCCTAGTTTGTTGAACCCTAACTAGGATAAAATATTCACAAGACAGTGCCTCTTCAACTCTTTCCACACCTGTAACCCCTTCCTTCTAGTTTACAAACTCAAACTAGCTGCTCATGCTTCAATCTCACAGATCTTCCTTCACTCGATCGAATCTGAAAACCCTAGTTTATAGAACTCACTTATATCTCAAACTCCTCTATTTCGTAAAGTAAAAATGAGAGTGCCCCAACCCTTTACTTATAGTTTTTCTCTTTTATGAACATTAAATGTTGCCTCACCTACCACCATACTTTGTTCATTTAATGCACTTTTTTCAAACAAATTCCATCTTCAGTGCCTTTACTCACATGCCCAACCTGCATGAAAACTCCAACCTTTTGGCGTGTAACCAATCCAACCTAACAGGAGACTCTTACGCATGCATAACCTGCACCAAAGGCACTTCTTCTATCTTGATTCCTACTCTTGCCTACCTCATCTTGTTTTAAATGCACTTCCTCCTCTGTGGGATCTACAAGTAACTTTATCCTGGCACTAACCATTCTTTTATCTTTTCTCTTTATATACCTCTTTCAACCCGGCTACTCAACAAGGATTTTCAACACAACTTCCTTGGTACTTTAATCACGCACTTCTTCACTTTCCTCCACCCCACACTTAAAGTGATGCACGGTCCTCTACACACTCACAAATTCTCCAAAAATAGCAATAAGGTTACCAGCTCAAGGTGCAAAACAAAACAACAACACGAAAGGGAAACACAAGAAAGGGAAAATGCATAAAGAAAACTTCTAAACTAACTAGCAAAAATGCCTTATTTACACACACCAAGAAGACTTATTTATAGTAGGGCTTTAAGATACTCCCATTGAACCTGTCCAGGGAACTTCATCCCATCTAGCACTTGTAACTGGCATGTGCCCAAATCAAGGATGTACGAGATTGTGTAAGAACCCAACCAATGGACTTTCAACTTCCCAAAATGGCGCAAAAACTTAGAATCATATAATAACACCATCATTCCAACCTCAAACTTATTGTTTTTAATATGGAAATCATGCCAAGACTTTTTCTTTTCCTTTTCCACTATTTTTCTCCATCGGTGAGTGCTCATCTCTCATCCAATTTCATTAACTCATCAATTCTTTCTTCCATCACTTGTTCATCAGCTAACCCTCCTACGCACACTATTCGTAGAGAAGGCAACATAAATTCAACCAGTAAAACAACTTCCATGCCAAACACCAATTAAAATGGTGTGGCTTTGTTTATCCTTTTATACATTGTCCTATAAGCCCATAATATTGCTGATACTTTGTCATCCCAATCAAGTCTTCCAACATCACAAATTTTGGTCAAGGTATGACTCAGTATCTTGTTGAATGCTTCTACGGTTCCATTTGCTTGTGGGTGATAGGGTGTAGTCTTTTGATGAGCCACCATGAATTCAGATAATAGGATCCTCATGGTCTCATTCAAGAAATGTGTACCCCTATCACTGGTCAGACTCAAAGGGCATCCATACCTCGTGATAATGTTTTCCCACAAGAACTTGTTGTTGTTGCTACCATGAAATCTTTAGTTAGGGCTGCCTCTGCCCACCTTGTGAGATAATCCATGCAAGTGATGACATAACGTGACCTAGTCCTACGTGTTGCTGGTGCAATAGGTCCTACAAAGTCTATCACCCACTTTTCAAAAGGCTTCACGCTAGGAATAGGGTGCAAAGGCATCTCATCTCTCCTTCCTGGTTTTCCAATGCGCTGACAATGGTCACAGGATTTACAATAGTCTCTAAAATATTTGTATAAGGTTTCCCACCACAAACCTGCCATTAATATCTTGCGCACGGTGGCATCACCTACATAATGCCCACCCGCACTTCCTCCATGTGCTTCCTCCATGATGGTCAGATGCTCATGCTCTAAGACACATCTGCACAAAACTTCATCATGTCCCAACTTGTATAAGTCTCCACTAATTAACATGTAGGGCGTGGCGTGTATGGCCAACTGCTTCTTTTCTAATGTCTTCATTCCATCTCGGTGCCACACCTTCCTTTAAAAATATTGCAATCTCTTCCAAATCGAGGGCACATGCTACAACCTAAATAGCTACATGTCCGGTATTACTTTCTCAATACTCGAGCATCCTCCTCTCAATCAATTCTTGATAGATGATCGAGCCCACATTTGCTTTTTCTGGGCTTCACTACAACGGTGGACTCAATCTCTTAAAATAACAATACCCATCGACATATGCACCCTTGTAGAATAGGCGTGTTCACTAAATACTTCAATGTCATGTGGTCGTGTAGAACACAAAGGGTGTTTCCAACAGATACTGTCTAAACTTGAAGAGTGTGTAGATCATTGATAATGCCTCATGCTCGGTTGTGGTATAATTCTGCTCTACTAGTGTCAGCTTCCTACTTGCAAAATAGAGAGGATGATCAACAATCCCTTCACCTAGTTGTGCAAGCACTGCTCCAATGGCAGTCCTTGAGGCATCTACGTGAACATGAAAGGGCTTTTTCTAAGATGGAAACCGTAAAATAGGCACGGTGATAAGCCTATATTTTAATGTATCAAACGCCCTTTATTGTGCCTCTCCCTAATGGAAGGAACTTTTATGTCTACGAATATCCCATAATGGCGTGGTGATCTTGGCATATCCCTTAATGAATTTTTTGTAATAGCCCGCCTGCCCAAGAAATATGTGCACTACGCTCTAGCTAGTAGGCTCCCTTAACCCCATAATAACTGTAACCTTAGCTAGATCTACCAGCAAGCCCTCCTTACATATGATATGCCCCAATAAAGTCCCAAAGGGTGTAGCAAACACACACTTCTTAATGTTGAGGGATATCCTCAACTACCTACACCTCTCAAACATTAACCTTAAATTGTCACAATGGTCTTTAACTAGACCATATACTCCCAATCATCTAAGTAGACCTAAAGAAACTTATGGATGAAGTCCTGGAATGCTTGCACTACTATGCCCAAAAAGACAGCAGGTGCATTCTTCAACCCAAAGGGCATGACCGTATATGAAAAACTTCACCACTCAGTGGTGAAATTTGTCTTCTCTTGGTCTTCCTTTGCAATTCAGACTTGGTGGCACCCTCAAAAATCCATCTCAGAAAGGAATAGATTTCATGCCTAGTGACTCCTTCCAAAATTTATTCAGTGAAGGGGGTCAGAAATGGATCAATGACACAAAATACGTTTAATTCCCTATAATCCACACAAATTATAATCCTCCCATCCTTCTTGATGTTGATTACCATTAGACTTAACCACTCTGATTCTTCCACTACCTCAATGATCCCAGAAGCTATCATTTTTTCTATCTCCTCCTTGGCCTTCATGCGCAAGTTGGGATTCATATGATAGGGAATTTTCCTAACCAGTGCACATCGTCCTTCAATTTTATCTTCATCCCCCAAGGAATGGTGAACGCCTTTGAGCTCATGGTACCAATGCGGGAATAGATCCTCAAATTCACGCAGATGATCAATGATCTTCGATACTTCCTTCTCTATCCAAAGAATCCAAAATAATAGCTTCCTTAGGTTCTTCTCCCGAACCGATGTTAACTTTCTTTGTCTTTAAAGGCTCACAAATCGGCATGCACGTGAGCATCTCACACCTCAACTACCTCGCGCATTTCTACGTAATGGATAACATCTAAGTATTCTTATTCCTCTCCATAAATCACATATACCAATTTTCCCTTCTCTTTTGCTAAACACACATGCTCAAGTCAGTAACTCTTCTCGCTTCCTCTTCTTCTTCAAAGTGCACCTCCATTCCTGGCTCACCTAGTAATTCCAATAACCTATCTTCCATCCTGGCACTATCCCCCATGGTAAGGTTCTTGATACCCTACAAAGTCTTATCAATCGATAGCTTAGTACTCTAATATTCAAAGGTTTGAATAAGGTCAGCCGTGAGTTCTTGCCAATTCCTTGTTTGGCGGCATGTCTTTGAATGAATGTACCATGCACGTGCATAACCCTGCAGTGTAGAATACAACTTGTGCACCCAGAGGGATGGTGGCAAAGATTCTCGCACCTTCTCTAGACCCATTCACACTCCCAAATATGGAAATATGTGGGCTCCTTCCTATGGTACTCCTTGATGATGGTGGGTATATTACTCCTAGAAAACCTGACAGAGAGAGCAATTCTTACCTTGTGTCATTCTAAAAGGCTCTCCTAATGTGTGGCCCACCACCGAGCTGCTATGCCAAGTAAGACATAACTTAACATCTCCCTCTGTTCCTTCTCATCCTTCCATTTAGCTTTTACCTCCTGCAAAAATATCTCAGGGAAGGCTCCTCCTGAATACTTAGGTAGTTCTTTTCCTCCAAGGCATCGAACCGTGCATGCCTTTATCACCTTGGTCACCGACCCTCTCAACTGCCATCCTGTTAATTAATAAGTTCCATGTGCCCAATTGTCACATGCCAGATTGGTGGTATCACTCACTGACTGAGCATCTTCAAACTGGATAACCCTGTTAGTAGGGTGTATCATCTCAGGGTCTCTAATTGAGTGCACATAAATCCTATCCAGAACTTCCTCTCCCAATGGTTCAATATATGTTGTCAAATTCCCATCAGCCAAGGGTATAATGACATGTTCCTCCTTGTTCTTGAACCCGACATACCCTTTGTTGAAATGAAGGTCCACATTGTTCTTGTAACACCAAGGGCACCCAAGTAGGGTTGGGAAATTATCTACCTCGATAAGCCCAAGACTTTGAAGTCCCCATAAAACTTGGCTCCCCGAATAATAATAATTGCATCTTTCAAGACACCGATGGGCATTGCCTTAGTTTCATTTACCATATACAACACATTTAAAGATGGCTGTAACATAGGTCTTCCCATCTGATGCCATGCATCCAAAGTCAGAACATTAACCTCCGTGCTTGTGCCAATAAGGATATTGCTGAGGATCCATCCATCTACAACTACATTCAATGTAATCTCCTTTTCATAGTCAAGGTTGTGAGGGGGAAGGTTCATGTGTAAGACCTGTCTCTCACACTCTTCTCCGGTGCGTGGTACCTTCTCTCTCAACCAGGATCCTAGCAAGGGAATGATATTCTCCTGCCTTAACATTTTACACACCTCCTTAACCTCATCCAGGTCATCCTTTTACACCTTGAATCTCCTTCCTTGTTCCTCCCTCTTGGATTTCTCCTTTAGACACTGGATCTCCCCTTGTAAGCTTTGAATAACATCCATGGTGTCTTGATATATCTCCTTTTGATGCATGGGGTTTAGATATTTTCCATGAACGACCTCATCCTCGTAACTGTGGTCCTTTTTCTTGGCACCTCTCTCGCACACATGGCTTCTTCCCTTGTTGTTACCAAGATAGGTTCTAAACCTTCATCCCGTGTTACCCGAGGCATCCACTGTATGTCTACCTTCTTGATGCTGACCATTGCAGCACCCTTGTCCTTCCAGTGTTGTTGATTCATATGCTCAAATAACTCTAGGCACTCCTCATACTTATGCTTCTTTCCACACCATGAGCACTATTACAGTCCAGGCACTCACGCTTGTAATGTTCTCGAGATCCACAGCTTTAAATAGGTTCCGCGTGGGAACTCACTCCTTCCTCCTCCATGGTTACCTCGACCACGAAATCCTCCTCGAAAACCTATTCCATTTGTGCCTCCTTCGTGCGCTTCTCATAATGGAAATCATTATACTTGGAACCACCGACAACACTAGTTTGACACACCCCATGATCAATGGCCTCATGGATTTGATCAATGATCCTACAGTCCTTAGTATCATGGGTTATAGAGGTGTAAATTTTGTAATAACAATATACATTATTTATGATTGCGCACTACAGCAAGGGACATCTACTTACATCATGGTCCCCATGAAAAATTTCACAATCCACTATCACAACATGAACCATCCTCTGGGGAAATTATCCATAATGTGCCCCTCTATCTCACAATCCGTGCACCACAAACCACCGTGTGAATCTCATGGGCTAAGTTTGCATATAATTTTTCCAATTGCTTTTCCATAGCAGCAATTTGAGCCTCCAATAATGGGCTAACACCAGTATCATACTACCAACAACTTTGGTGCACAGGGCAGCTTCCAATGCTTTGTGTAGGTCTCAAAAGTTTTCTCGAGACAATTCCCTTCTAAAAGGGATGATCAATCCTCCAAAAAACCACTGTGCATGCTGAGAAGGATGAATATCATATGATAATTTAGAAAAGATAGTTTTAAAGTGTGCATCATACTCCCACACACTTTCTGCCATTCCTTGTTGGATCTCCTTCAAAGCATTGATGCTCTTTTACTCAAACTCAAGAATTTGGAACTCTACCAAGAATGCATTCTTTAAGGTAGTATAGTCCACCACCGTTTGATGAGGGTCATACTTCCTATACTAGCTATGTGTACGCCTTACAACGTGGTTACAAACTAACTAGCCTTCCATTCTGGGGTTGTGATACCCTTCGTGCACCATAGCAGTTCACACTTGTGAACATGTTCCGTAGCATCCTCAATGCCCCTATAATCTAGTAAATGTAGAGACATTTCAAAGAATACTTGAGGTGGTGGCTGGGGTCCCTGTCCTCTTGAGCTAGAGCCTTGGTTCCCTCCGGTGTTTCCTCCACTACTTGATCCACTAGGTCCACTGGGTCCTGTGCCTCTAGAGCCACCAGATCCACCAGAACCATTGGGTCCAATAGGGCCTGTAGGAGCTGTGTCAAGCACCCCCACGGTCCCACTGAACTATGCACCGATGGTCTGTGATAGTGCCCCACTCCCACTACTGTGTCCTACACCACTCCCTGATGTGAGACTGAAATCTTGTACACTTGCTCCTTGTCTAAAGACTCCTCTGAATACTAGAATATGTGCAGCCATAGAAGAAGGGACTATAAAATTATATCTCCTAGGCATAGATCTATCTCTTCCATCGATATCAACTGGGTCAATAACACTTCTTCCTGGTTTGGGAAAACCAAGTGCCAGGGCTCGGTCAATGGGTGGGTTCAGATATGTGCCAATGAATCTCCTTTCTCCATGCGATGAACTCTCACCAAAATCCAAAAGGGTCTCCCTCATGTGCTTGCCAAGATGGGGCAGCATAGACTGCTCACATTCCACGTCCTCCATGTGAACCTTAACTCCTTCCCACAACATCTGTCTCCATAGATCCATCACACTAGCAACTTCACGTCATCTAGCAATCTCCCTTTCATGTGATTCATTATACTTAAGCTATCTCTCTTCCCTCTCCTTGTCTGTCATGATATCTTCCATCTTCCTCCACCCAATTTTCCTTACCTAGCACTTTCGAATGGTTTAGTTGGCCATTGGGAAAGCCTCTAAACTCATGGTAACCATAAATATCTTCATATATAGAGGAATAACATGTAGAAACGTTCCTCTAGGTTCTTGTAGAAATTCAAACTCAAAGAACCTCCAAATAAGAATACATGGAAATAGCGTACTCTAGAGTGTAACTAGTCGGTCCTCCTCTCCACCAATGATCTACAAAGACGTGTCCATTTCATATCTAGATCCCGTAACCTTTGGTAGTCTTCTTTGGTCCACACATACGATCCATAACGGCAACTTGATCTAGACGCGTAGGTGAAAGCCATTCATATAGTTCTACTAGGAAGCAATGCATTTAAAGGTCTCATAAAGATCATGGTAGAGGTTCTCTTGTACCCATCTACATGCATTAAACTCAGTCCAAGATCAATCTCTCGAGAAAACTCATCCTCCATGCTCTTAAACCACGATTCAACATTTTCCAATGTTAACTGCTATGTCATTCCACACTATACGAGATCATGATGTATGTTATATCCCACTACAACTTTGAAAAGAGTCCCAACAATGGAACCAATATGTAGTCATTTTAACTCCCATTACAAAAGAAAGGAACCCTATGTGCATCAGCCTATCACCCAACAAAAGTTGACCGCTCACCCGAGGCATGCGCGGGTACTTGAGTCTCTCTTTTATGTGAGTTTAGTGGGAAGCATTATTTATGATTAGTGTAAGATTTTTAGGAGGAATTTAAGGCATACAAGAACCATAGGGCTCGTAACGGCCTCTAGATCCTCACACTACTTCGGACTAAGTGCTTTAACTGAATCCGAACATATATTAAGAGAGAAGGAATTATAAAAGCATTTATACATAACATGAAAGGAAAGAGAAATCATATGAGATAAATATGCATAAAAACCATTGATATCCATGTCTATTTATAATAGGTAACCTCATTATATTCATTTATTAATTATAGAGTGTCACGAGAGCATCACAGTCATGCATATCACTTTGACATATGTAACTAAGATAAAAAAGAAAAATTACAACTCCATGCTTAGTACATTCTTTCCCCGAATACAAGTATCCACTTACACTAATTCTGTAGAGCTCCGCTCACTCTCTAACCTACTATACCTCATACTTGTATATCTTTTACTTCACAAGAACTTGTATATATAATTCTCCTAAACTACCAACTCACCTTATAGCATCGTTAGATCTGGTGCCAAGTGTCAAATTTGGTTCATGCGAGCATGCTTCTCCAAGCCTGAGCTTTCCACTTTATCTCATGATGTTCTTCTAGAAGATTCTATCCAAGGCATGCTCTTTCCTAGGCCATCCTATCACCAGGCTGGCATCTTATCCATGCACAACCGATCACACTTTTCACGTCTTTTTTCCTAGGCACTCAAACCGACTAAGTCTCGAGCCTCCTTTCACGTGTGGTGCATGCTATGTGCTTCTCTAAACTTCTCTCTTGCATACTTTTTGCTTGCACGCATTTTCATAACTAGGCACTTGTGCACCTATGCACCTTCATACTTGGCCAATATTCCAAGGGTCCAAACAATCTCATCAATAAATTTACCCAACTATCTCTTATGCGCAACCACCACCTCTTTCAAATGATCCCATGCATGCCCTCATAAATAGGTTAGCCAACCTTGAAGCTAAAACTTTAGGGACCAAGGTCTCATTATCATATGAGAAAATATACAATGATCCCATTCACCCATCCATACCAATTAAACCATATCCTCTACACTAGGAATTGCAAAAATTCTCTAATTTCAACAACAAAGAAGATCCACAAAAACATCTTCATGCATTTAAACATGCATGTTATCTTATTGTGCATGATCAAGAATTGATGCTTCACACTTTTCCCATGTCCTTGGTTGGTCCCGCCTTAGACTGGTACAATAACATCCCCCAATATTCAATATTCTCTTTCTCCCAACTCACACAGTTATTTTTAGAACATTTTTCAATTAACATTGCGTGAAAAATAACCATCAATGATCTATATGCCATCCGATAATTTAAAGATGAATCTATTACAAACTTCATTGCATGATGGCACCTCACTATAAGCCAATTATCCTTTCCTCTTCCATAATATGACCTCATTAACCTCTTCTCATGTTCATGTGTGAAGCATATATATTTGACTTTACAAATCCAATCATTTTGAACCTTTAATGATGCCTTCACCATGACCTACAAACTTAAAAATGCACCCTTGAATAGGGTCATTTAAAACTAAAATCAAATAAACCCAAACATGAGTTTACAAAATCATCCACACCAAATGAAAAATAAAAGGCGAAAACCAATTTTGTGGTTGTTATATCATCTCTTGCATCTACATCTAGCACATAAACTCAATAAAGAGTCACTTGACCAATACCAAACTACACCCCCTTGGGGAGTCATAAAATATGATATTTGATAAATTAATGGCGGTGAACCTTTTCATAATTCCTCCTATTAGACTAGTTGATGAGTCAAGACCAAAACTTGTATGGTATCATGATTATCATTACTAGTAAGTATCACCAATTCCGAGGCCACAACATAGAAATATGTCTTACTTTCAAGGATTTGGTCCAAAGACTCATTGATCAAGGTGATCTTCAAGTCAACAATCCAAATGCTTCACCCAATCAACCCCTTAACATTTTTAAACAACCTTCCCAAATCATACATTGACAAGCTAAGATACCACTTCTACCACAACCCAAGCACCTAATGCTCATACTATAAACACCCTGAACACTAATGATTAGGAGCCTGTTCCATCCACAAATTCATCATTGACCACCTTTATTCCCTTTGACATCCTCCCCACATCTGTTACATCTACATATGTCTCGGAATCTACTCCTACATCTACAACTACCATAACCCCATTAGAAAATATATCATTTATGCCCTTAGATACATTCATGAAACAACCATTTCAGCCTATTTCCACATTCATGGTTGTTCATTCATCAACTTCCTAATCCAAATTATCACCCACTTCATCCACTCCAGTATGCTTGACCGCCTTGCATATATCTATTCCACCCTTTCCCGTCATACCATCCGTGGAACCCATATCGGTCCCTCCTCCCACTCTCTTACCCATACCAACTACTATGGTTACATCTGCACCACCTACTCCTTTTATCCCAACTCCATAATTTTAGGAATGTTTAAAATAACTTTACCTTGTAATGAGATCAAACATCTCATCATCAAGACAATCCCCTCAATCCCTATCTTCCGTAGATAATCTCGCATGTGTTGTTTCCTTTGCTTGAACCAATCATAGCATTATCATCTGACTCCCTAGTTAATATTGTTGATGTTCCTCTTGATAGTGTGTCCTCACATACAAAACCTATGATCCCTCTTAGATTTTAACCATCTAATTTAAAATCATCTCGCTCCGTAGAACCATGAACATTTCAAGTGCTAATCCAAGATCATCCTACACCAAAACAATAATCAACATTAAAACTAAATCCAATCATCAAAGAATTAATACACTTGGGTTTTATCTCAAACATCCAATTTTTCACATAATACATCTTCTAGCATTCTAATTAGATCAAACACAGAGATCTTCCAACACTTACTGCAAACCTCTACAATTATGCTTCCTCCTATCAAGGCCTTCAACCCAAAAGGAAAGAAGCCTCTATGGTTCAATCCTAACCTTATGTGTACCTTTCATCGCACCCCTAGACATGATACTAAGCAATATTGAGCGGTCCAGGCCATTATTCACAAACTCATTGAAGAGGGGAGACTTTCCCTTAGACAAAGTCAATTTCTACCTTCCGCATCTAGTCTGACATCTGCTATTTCACCTTTGGGAGATGACTCATCCCTAGATAGTCCTCCTTTATTCATAAATGTAGTTCGGGTAACCACTTGATCTAGCTCATGTAAGCCCAAATCAAACTTTAAACCAAAGGCCAAGACCTTTATCACCATTTCTCCTCCTAAATATTTGGCCACATCATCAAAACCAAAGGTTTATAATTTAGCAGCCCCTAAACCTATCAAACAAAGTATCGTTAGACAACTTCATCAAGCCCTAGTAAAAATGTCACTCTACAAGCTCATCCAAATCTCACTAGATCATAGATAGGCTCTTATTGAAGCCTTGAAATGCATTCTGACATCTAATGATGAAGCTCATCCCTTCTCATCCTTTGTATGAGCACTTGCTGATTCTACTTGCTATATCATTTAATGAAACTAAAATTATGGATATCCCATCGAAAGAGCACGACTTTCCCCTCTTTATTATGGTTAGGATAAATGATACATTCATTTGAAATTCCATGATCGACATTAGGTTGAGCATTAATATCATAACTTTTCATACTTTCAATCAACTTAATATTCCAAAGGAATATGTCACTTAGACACATGCGGTGCTCCATGTCTTTAATGATGTCATCTCTCACCTTGGGAATGGTCTTTCTTCCCATCTGTGTCAATGAGAATCTCATCCATCAAACCTTTTATATCATTAAAGGATAATTTCAATACAATGTTCTCCTTAGATAACCATGGATTTGTGCCATGCGTTGCATCCCATCAACACTTCATCACTCCCTTAAGTATGAGCATGAGGGAAAAATATTGATGCTTCCGGGGATGATCCTCCCTTTCAAGGATGCAACATGACTTATAAACCAAATGACATGCTCATCCCTAAGGATGATCCATCTACACCATCCACCAATTAAACCATTACCTCATCCAAAATCACAAACGGAGACTCCTAGATGACATGGTGAACAAACTTACGATGGGGGAGTATCACCTTCTCATGCTTAACACCCTTCCCACTCCCAACCATATCGATAGACCCGATAAGCCTCCTATGTACTAATTAGATGTCATAGAAATTGTTCCTTTTTGCCCCTTGCATCATCTCACTAATCATATTTACGGTTGTTTTGATACCCCCTCTTCCCAAATTAATGATATTACGCATGTCAGGCTTGATACTAGTGGCTTTAGCTTTCTCAACAACCCATCATTTTTCTATAACTATTTTTGGCATTGTATCAAGGAATGGATTCGGCTTGGGCCATTATGAACACAACCCGCATGGTCTTATTTATGATCGTTGTCATAAACCTTACAAAAATTTTGGGTTAGGTTATAGGGGAAGTCCCCTTATCCCATTCTACCATCTGATATCCTCATGGACATGCCTCCTCCATCTCCTTTTCCTTTTCTAACTTTCAAGATGAGGGCATACTTTCTCTACCTTCTCCATCTTTTCCAACCCTTGAGGATCTCGACATGTTCAAAGATATGGATATACCTTCTTTAATTTCTCCATATCCTCTGACTCCCGAGGACATGAACATACCATCCCCATCTTTCTTGACTCTTGAGGACATGAAACTAGATGACACCATTTCCATTTCCTCTGACATTTTTTTTAGTCTCCACCATAACTTTAGGACTGGTCACCTATCAATGTGAAAATCATACTGGGTCCTTTCCTCTTTGCCATCTAGAGATGATAGAATAATATTCTTCTACCATTGGTTTCTTTCAAAGTGTTAGCAATGATGCCATCCTTTCCCACATGGGGGAAGAAGATTCTTATCTTCAGAATACCTTACCATCTGACTCACCTACTCTTCTTAACGAAGCCACCATTGATGTCAATATAAAGACTCCACAGGAGCCTCGCATTCTCAAGGTGGTCAATCTCTTGATCCATATGAGCTAGAATATTTCCCACATTCCTCTCCCATCTTATCCAAAAACTTTCATGGTCATATTCATGTATGTCGATTCTTGACCCCTCTATCATCGTGCATAATATCATCACTTATCCCAATGTTAAACTAGTAAATAAAAATATTTGTCATATACATCCTTGCATTTCCCTTCTTGTCAAAGAGGGGTTACAACAAATTTTATCATAAAATTTCATCATTCCCATTGAATATCCCCAGTGGGTTTCCAACATTTTCCCCATTGCTAAAGCATCGGGAAAACTACACATATGCATGGAATTTCGGATCTCAATCTCACTTTCCCTAAGGATGACTTCCCTCTTCTGAACATTAATCAACTTTTGGATCTTACCATAGGTCATGAGATGCTTTCTCTCATGGATGGTTTCTCTAGTTATAATAAAATTCTCATTACACCAGAATATCAACACAAAACCTCTTTCATTACCCCTTGGGGACCTTTTTCTATCGTGTCATGCCCTTCGGTTTAAATAATGTCAGTGCTACTTATTAGTAGGCCATGACTTACATATTTCATGATCTCATCCACAAAACCATTTAAGACTACGTTGATGATATTTTAGGAAAATCTAAGCATCAAAGGGACCATATTTCCATTCTTGAATTCCTTTCAAGTGCCTCATTAATTTTTTCCTTCTTCTTAATCCATCCAAGTGTGTATTTAGAGTCTTAACTGGAAAGATCCTTGGCTTTATCATTTCTATTAGGGGCATCAAATTTGACTCCAAAAAATTAAGGAAATCAATAAAATTCCTCATCTTTCCAATCTTAATAAACTTCATATTCTTTAAGGCCACCTCCAATCTTTTCACCATTTCATCTTGTAACTTTTTGTTGTCAACCTTTTCATAACCTATTTTGGAAGTAAATTGAATTCAATTGGGATCATGATTGTCAAAAATATTTTGACGATCTTAAATAATATGTCCTTTCTCCACCAATGCTCACATGTCCATGCGAGAGGGAGTAATTTTATTTGGATATCTTTTCCACTAATCATGCTCTCAGAGCCATGTTAGCACATCATGATGACCAAGGTCATGACAAGGCTATTTATTACATCATTTTTACTCTTCATGAATGTGAGACCCTCTACACTGAAGTTGAAAGGATATGTTTGCCCTATTCTTTGCTAGATCTATGCTTCGACATTATTTTCTCAACCACAAGAATTATTTTTTCATCTTCTCAAGACATTGCTTTCTAAACCTTATCACAATGATTTATTCACTCGATGGCTCATGCTCATGGTAGAGTTTGAATCCATTAAAGGGAAATTTATTGCTGACCAATTCGTAGGAAGCCCCCCTTTCTAGTACACATCTACCTCATGAATAATTTCTGGATGAATCCATTAACTAGTTTCATCACGAATATGGAACTCTCAAATTCAATCTCTTCTTTCATGGATCAAAATGTTAGCAAGGGGGGTGTGTTGGTGTCATTCTCATTCCTCTATGGGAAACTCCTATTCCACTCGCATAAGAAACTCAATTTTTAGTGCATGAATAAAATGGTGGAATATGAGTCCCTCTTCTTAGTCCTTAACACCACCGTATTTTTAGGTGTCCAAATTCTGGACATCTATCGAGATTCTCAGCTCATAAATAAACAAGTTACAGGTGAGTATCAATGTAAAAATGATACTCTTCAAAAATATCATGACATTGTTCATCTTCTTCTTGAATCTTTTGACTCTTACACCATCCAAGTTGTTCCCGGTAAAAAATCATTTCACGATACGATGGCATCCCTCGCAACTCTCATCCCATGGAAAATAGAGGAGTTCAAGCTTCATGATATAATTCATCATCATGAGTGGCCTTTTCATGAGTTACCTTAGGTTAATATTATTGAATTTAATTCACCAAACCTTTGGTACTCTAAAATATTTGATTATCTATCTAAATCCAACCTCCCCCTAAGCTATCCAAACACGCTAAAAGGTTCTTTCTGTAGTGCGCTCACCGTTATGTGATCCTTCATGGTATTCTTTATAAACGTGGATTTGACAAAGATTCTTCTACGATGTCTCAAATCCCATGAGGCCTCTCCAGCCATCAAGGAAGTCCACGATAGTATTTGTGGTGGACACTTTAACAGCTTAGCCATTGTTAAGTGTGTTCTTTATCTTGGATATTACTAGCCTTCCCTCAATCATGACTACTTTGAATATGTTAAGAAGTGTGAAAAATTCTAGTAGCATACCAATATCATTCGTATTCCTAGTCAAGCTCTATAGCTGGCTCAGGACCTTTAGCCCTTTTTACAATCGGGCTTAGATCTTATTGGCCTCATTAATCCTCATTCTTCACAGAAACATCACTAGATCATCACTACCACTAAATATTTCACTAAATGGGTGGAAGCAATCCCACTCACCTCAGCTAAATCTGGTCCAATCATTAATTTTATCTATTAACAAATTATTTGTCACTTTGGTGTTCCCAAAACTTGTTATGGACAACAAAAGTCCTTCAAAAACAAATATCTCAAGAAAATTTATAACTCATTCAACATTCAACTTAGTTTTTCTTCTCCATGTTGTCCCTAAGCTAACGGCCAAGATGAAACTACTAATAAAACTCTTCGTAACATTCTTTCCAAAATAGTTAATCGGGAAGTCATAATTATCATCTCTAGCTTCTTTTTTCCCTTTGATCTTATCATAATATCATTTGTACCTTCATGGGGGCTACACCTTTTCTCTTGTTTATGGTTCCAAATTCATCCTTCCTCTCAAATTTCAAATCCCATCTTTTGCATGTCCCTTCACCACTTCATCTCTCGATGAAGATTATCATCAAGCTCATCTAGTAAAAATTGAGATAATAGATGATCGACACCTCCTCGTTCTTGAACACCATCATGTTTATCAAGAGCACATAAAATTTTCTTACAATAAGCACCTTAAGGAGAGTGACTTAAATTTCAGAAACCTTATCCTCAAAGAAAATCAAAACACCGCTACTATAGAAAGGATCCAAGGTAGAAAGTTTTAACCTAACTGGATCAGACCATACATTATCACACATAAGTATGAGTTAGGATCCTATCGTCTAGCCTCCATTGAAGGTAAAATAGAAGTGGATCCACTTAACACATTATAATTGTAACCATTCTATTGCTAGCACATTTACCAATCTACCCTTAGTCCCATTCTTAGATCATTCCTCCATCTTATCCATTTCCATTCCTCATCATGATGATTTGTAACTATGTGGTTTTCTGTCACTTCTTAGATGTGACCTTAAATATGGGCACCATGGTTCTTCCCATAGCATTTTCCTTATGGATAGGTTCTCCACTTTGGTGGTAACTCTATGATCATCACATCCATCTCCCTATTATTCACCTATTGGAACCATGGAAAGGATCTAGGGATGTCTCTTGTACACTCTTTATTGCCTCCTAAGTGGTCTAGTTAGCTAGTCCTAGCTCTCCCCCATGAAAAATAAAAAATCATGGATGCTCAAATCAAAATCAAAGTTATCAAAAACAAACTGATTTCTTGAAGGAAAACTATTCATGCAAAAAAACAAAAAAACAAAAAAGAAATCAAAAGCATGAAATCAAAATAAAATAAATAGACTAATCCCATAAAGGATGACTATCATTTATTATTTCCATCTATATTGTAAAAAGTAGACCATACCCTTGAAGGATGGATACTCCTTATTTCATTTGCAGGCTTTCTACATTGATCAACTTTCTCTTTCCCCTTCCCAGAGCTGGGGCATAGTTTTAGGGAACACCACTTTTGGAGAACCCTCTTTCCTCTATATAAGTGCATCTCAAACCCTTTTTTCATGTCAACATTAGGTTTATGAGATCATCTCATCCATGTCTCTTCATGATCTTTAAAATGACTAACTATTGTTGGTTATTTACTAGCATTTTCTTTGGTTACATGTGCCTTGCGTTACCCATGATCCTTTCTTGTTTACCTCCAATGCGGTTGGAGGAATGTTTTCCCTTGCATGCTCCTTAACACAATGTAGTATCATTTGTACCTTTAGGTCACTATGCTTATAGTTGCACCTTATCTACTTTTATTATATCTCTATTTCCAAAATTCCCATTAGGTATTACATTTAGGAGGGGAAATATAATCAACAAATTATAGATCAACCATTAAAATGCCGAATACTATAGATTATGAGATCCAAATGTCGATTAGACACATAAATATCTTAAAATATATTGTGAATAACATAGTTTAATAAGAAATATCTGAAAGAAAATAAAAACAAGAATAACATACGAGATAGCACCATATTTAAGTGGATAAACCCGAAGGATAAAAAATCCATTGGTAAAGCACTATTTGTATTAAGAATTCTCACTAGTTAACCCAATACTTCCACTTCACTCCTCGGTCTTTTAGAATGACTAAAGAGATGTTTCTCTTGATCATTTTTTTAATACAATGATCATTGATTGTATCTTATAATCATATCTCGCCTTTATGTCACAATCAGTATAAATTTATATGTTATAGATAGCCAATCTCGAGAGGGATCACCCAAATCAATGTGGGTGGGTAAATCAGTCAAGTAGCTTCACTTTTAAATTTGAAATACCTTCACAATAAATTTTGATGAAAAAACTTTAATATAATATTGGGGCATGCTACAGTGGTAGATCCCACTTGACATTATCACCCTAAAACTCCCCTTTAATGTTAAGTGGGAAGAAAAATCATACATGCCAAATTCCTTGAATCGCAACAATGATTCAAGATAACATGCAAACAAGGGAAATCGACATATCTTCCCATACAAAAGTTCTTAAGACCATTGCTTTACATATGAAGACTTACATCGAAGATGGAGATTTTTATAAACTAAGGCATACCCATAACTAAATCTTTGTTGGGATTTAAAAATAAATTCACATAGAGTGACACATTTACTTATTACAAGATGGAGGAAGTATTTGAAGTTTACAACAAACTACCTTATACATTTTCTCATGAGACTTACAGTTCACATACAATGTTACAACCATGTGTAACTAATCCTTAAAGGATAAATTTTTCATACAAAGCGGGTGGTCATGATCCACTCTTAAAAGATGACTTGGGTATTTTATAATAATCCATCAAGAGGTGGTATTGTCATACACATTCCCCTCAATGGCAACTCTGATAGGCCCAACAAAGCACAAAAATTACAATAGTTCCCAACACACAATGGCTTGGGAAGGTATCTCCAAAGCATAATCTCGATGTTAAACTGGATTCTTTATCAAGATCAATATGGCCTTCACATAGAGGAGGAATACCTCCTTTATCTCCTATGTGTATCACTACCAACAGCCTCTTTAGACACATGGCTCTTTTCTACTTCAAGTGATGGAACCTACATCAAAACTTGAACATAAATCTAGTTGTATATGTAACACAACATAAATAAGGTTAGAGTCATGATAGACAACATAATAGGCATAACAAATATCATAGTAATATGTTTAACAACTAACCATGTTACATTACAAATATGTTGAAAAAAATTCAGCATATCAAACTATTAAAATATTTATTAGATGTAATCAATATTGGACGTCTCAATTACAAACATAAAGGCATCCCCAAGTGTCATTTGATATGTATATAATAATATTTTACTAATCAAATAAAATGTTTTATCAACAAACATATATATCTTATTCCAAGCCTTTTATACAAAGATAAGACTTGATAGATAACTGATTTGATTAAATAATCAAATCATTCAAGAGTAATCACAGTATTCATAGAATAAAATGACCATGTAAGAAAAATTTAAGCTTAGACATGTCATATATGATCAGATTTTTATGCCAAAAACATGATTTAACAGTAAAAAACATTGTCTTACTTCTCTTGATTCTAAGAATTATATTCTTGTTACTACTAAGAGATCATGATTGTTTTGACAAAATAATCATTATCAAGCAAAATATAATTAGAGAAACCATGCTCATGAAATCACCTGACATAGGAATCCTAGTCAAAGTCAAGGATTGAAATATCTCCCCCTCGATGTCTACATCCATTATATCAAAAGGCAACTGAAAAACAAACTTACAGAATAGTTGTAGTTTTAGGATACTCAGAAGAGGGAAGAGAGGCATATTTACAAAAATTTTCTCAAGAATATGCACATGTTCTTTATAGCCTCTAGGTATATATTTCATGATTTATAAATGCACTTGATGCATTTCAAATAATGATATCAACTTCTACTTTTCCTCTATGATAATCCTTTCTTTCTTTGTCAAAAGAAACTCATTCATGGTTAGAGATGGTTCAAGATTTCTTAATTACTCTTTATAGGGGTTCATGATGTTTGATTATTATCATGCAACTACCAAAATTCATCATGAGTCAAAGCATAACTTTCAGTATTGAGATAAAAGCTTCTTGTTTTTAGGGGTAGTTTGTCTCCCTATGTGACGTGTTTCTATACCAATCACAAGATCCCAGAGCGGAAAAATTATCCATTTTAATGCTCAGACAAAAATGGAGACAAATACAGCTAAAAACAAATCAACAAATCCAAACAAAGACAAAAAACTAGCCATATATCTTTTAAATATCTATACGAATGCAAGAAGCTCTAAATTAATCAAAAATTATCTTTATTTGGTCAAATTTAAGATCAAAAATATAGAGCTTAGTCGGGGTCAAGTTACTGATGAGTTAGCCAAGCTCAAACTGAGTCAGGCTAGAGTAGCTTGACGATTTATTTAGCAACTTGAAGGGGCAAGCTCAAAAACGAGCTATATGATCTCAAAAAGAGATACTTAATACATTAAAAAAACAAGTTAAAAACATCCAAGGTGAGGGCGATACGTGGCACGAGATCAACAATACTAAGAGAGGCACGTGTTAGCTTTAAAATATATCCTCAGGTGGATGTGAAATTTTTAAAAATTAAATTCAATGCCTTTTCGGGTCTATGACGATAAAAAAATAAACACACATCAAAAAATGATGACAAGACTGACAACATCGAAAAGAAAATACACATGTTGTTTTTCAATTACCTTGCATTTTGTAGTTCATCTAATAAGTCATGTTACAATTAATTAAAATAGAACGTATACACATGTATTAAATCAATTGGATCACTTTTTTCACTCTGACACAATGCAATATCAAATTCTTAGTCAAACAGAGCCACTTATCGAAAATTTAATGACTAAAGGCTTGACACTTGGTGGATTTCCACCAAAATTTTAATCTATTGTTTTGAGTGGACTTAGAGTCCCCAAAATAAACCAAAATTAAAATAAAGTTTGGCTCTGAAAGAGGTATGAAACAGTGTCACAATCTAAGTGGTTAAGCCAAAGCAAAGATTGACACCCTGACACTTGCGAAGGCTGACACAATTAAAAGATTAATATATGTGTCAAAAATAATTGGTTTGTGCTTCGCAAATCTGACAAAGAATAAGCCAAAAAAAGATACGTAGATCCTTTTAAATGGCTTGCACTTCAAAATACTAACACACATTGAAAAATGTGAAAAATGTGGCTAATTCTTATTGGATAACTACTGCCACAAATGAAAAGAATGAAAAATGTGAAATACGGAGCTACTTGGAGAAATATTATTAGCGCAGATTTCTCAAAAACAAACAAGCTAAAAAAAGGTCCGACAAAGACACAAAATATTAAGTGAATTAGATATTTCCTATTGAATATTATTTCACAAATAACATAGGATAGTTAATCCAAGACCGACAACGTGGATACATGCATAAATCCCTTATTAGCTCGTGTTTCATGATTAACAATCAAATAAATAATAAAACTAACACCACAAAGCAAGATGGATCCTTCTGATTGGCTTGGAATTTGCAAATATAGAAATGTCTAGTTGAAAGACCGACAATGCGAAGCTAGTTGGAGAAAAATTATTAGCTCAAGATTCGCAATCAAAAGAAATTCACAGAAGCGAAAAAAATTCAAAGAATACCGATAGATTGAATCCATATGGCACTATCGATTCGATCATGCTTCGCAAATACAAAAAGGTGTCATATTGAAGCCACTTGGAACTCTAAGAGTGGATATTGTTTCATAACTATGAAGAGAAGGACAACAACACTATTTGGAGAAATTTTATCGTTCCAATCTTCACAAAACCAATCAAATCTAAAGAAAGACTGAAAAATGTGAAGCCAGATGGCACAAAATGATTGGCCCAAGATTTACAAAGAAAAAAATAGTGAATAAATAATGATTTTTACTGTTAGAATGGACTTAGAAGCCCCAAAAAAACTGGATCTAAATAAATCTTTTGGATCCAAAGTCAAAAAATGACCCAAACGGCTATAATGCAAAAACTTAAAATAAGATCACAGATGATGGATTTAAATCGTAAACATATGAAACAAGATGCGAAGAAAATATATAAGAATGAAAAATATCAAACACTATCTAAACATCCATTTAGCCGTTATTTCACCTATATTTCAAAAACTATTTGGGTGGGAATTGGAAATTTAAACTTGGTTATCTTAAAGATGACTATGAAACTTTTAAGATTTCGTAGATCTGTAAATAAACTTAAATCTTCTTCACCTCTTCAAGTTAAAAACTTCTAGATCAATCCTACACATGCACAATCACTAGCTCTAATACCATGTTAGATTTAGCAGGGGAAATATAATCAATAAATTATAGATCCACCATTAAAATGCTGAAGACTATAGATTATGATATGCAATTGATTAGACACAGAAATATATTAAAATAGATAGCAAATAATAGAGCTTAATGAGAAAGAGATGAAAGAAAATAAAAACAAGAACAAGAGACAGATAACACCAGATTTAAGTGGAGAAACCCGAAGGAAAAACTCCATTGGTAAAGCATTATCTGTATTAAGAATTCTCACAAGTTTAACCCAGCACTTCCACTTCACTCCTCGATCTTTCAGAATGACTACGAGATGTTTCTCTTGATGATTTTTTTAATACAATGATCATCAACTATATCTTATAATCAGATCTCAATATTTATGTCAATTTATATAAATGTATATGTTGTAGACAGCCAATCCCAAGAGGGATCACCCAAATCAATGTGGGTGGGTGAATTGGTCAAGTCACTTCACTCTTAAATGTGAAATACCTTCACAATAAAGTTTGATGAACAAACTTTAATATAATATTGGGGTGTACTGCAGTGGTAGATCCCACTTGACATTATCACCCCAACATTGGGTCATACTTATATCCCCTTTTTGGGCATCCTTCCTTCAAAGTCCACCTTTGTGGCCATTTTCCCTCTTAGGGCATTGTCCTTTCAATCTTAAAGTCCACTTTGGTGGCCATATTTACTCTTCCTTTGGGAATTTTACCTTAGACTATCCTAATCTAATTTGTGCACAAAATCTACTTGGTGTCTATACCCTTTTCCCCACTTGGGGCATATTTTACTTTTTCCTTTTTTCCTTCGTGGCCATACTTTCCCCTCTTAGGGCATATTATCTCTTCATCCATCTTTTCGGACTCTTCCTTCTTGACCTTTTCATGTCCCATTGGGCACCATATTTTTTATCCTCATTCATATTGAAATGCATACCTATTTGCCTTATTTCTCATGCATGAATTATTTCACATAATTTTCACATATAGTTACACATATTTCAATGACTTGCCCATGACCCGTTGGTCATCTCGGCTGCATCCATACTGCAGTGATCTTCACCCACTCACTGTCCCATAGAACATTATTGTTTGTCTTCGTTGAGACCTAAATTTTCCCCTACCGATGTGATATTGGATTCACTACCATATTTTTCCATCCTTTTTTCTCGGGAATCTTGCCTTGGTTGTGCTTTTACCATCCTTTACCCACCCACCCTTTTTCACCTATCTTTTTCAAATGCATCATCGGTTCCTTGTGGCATCATCAATCCACCATTTGAGGAGGGTATTACCATCAATCCTTTGTCCTCATCCAAACCTTTTTGTTTTTGTCTCATGGCTTGCTACCGCAAACCACTCAACAAAAAGGGGGAAAATGTAGACACCTAAATTTGATATCTATATCCCTTCATCGCTTGTGTGTACATATTTTATTATTCATCCTCCTTATTTAATAAAATTCCCTCTTTGGATTTAATTAATCAATCCCTATTAATTAATTAAATGCCCATCACCTTTAAATCTTATTTAATCAACATTGATTAATTAATTAATTAATCATGCCCTAACTAACTTCCCATTTTGGAATGCTTTCATTCCAAATCTACACCCTTGTTTTTCCCTACATTTTTTTAACCTATCTCCACTTACAACTCACCTATATCTCATCCCCAAAAAACCCCTTCCTTCTTAATTCTTTAAAGCATTATACCAACTCCAAAAATACAGGGAATCATGCCAAAATCAGGATAATATTCCCCTTAGGGAAACTTTCCCCGCAATCTGTGGTGACCTAACCCAGTTGTCGTCGACCCTATAAAGCCAAGATATTTATTGTTATTCTCCATCAAGTGCATGTGAATCCAAATCTCTCGTTTTAGCCTACAGACAATATTTCATGCCTGAATAGTCCTGAAGCCTTTGTATACCTCCCATACCTCCTTGCAGTGTGTATTCATTAATCGAGATCAGATTTTTTGTGAGATTATCATTTTTACATAGCTTTAATCAGCTTTATCATGTTATTTTGTATTTTTGCATATAACATTTTGTAGGTCTAGATCATTAGTAGAAGAGATCAAAACTTTTTCATTAACTTCTTTCTGCAAATCTGTTCTTACAGTTAATCATATGGCTCGCCTTCCTTTAGCTTCATCAATCCCTATCATAGTCATCATCAACCCCGTCCAGTCCTCATTAACTCAGCCTCAACAATTCATGCCTTCGTACTAGATCTATCTTCATCCCTTGTATGTGTTTAGCCTTTGTTTTAGTTTGTTAATCCCTCATCCAAATCCTTTGCTACATAAAAGTTGACCTACTCGTATCCCGGTTTAGTTGACCAAGGTCTTGGTTTCAATCTTTCCCCATAAACCTCATTTTCTATTGTTTTCCTAGTTTTTGTTTCTTCATATCTTATCTGTAGAAATATCCCAACATCTTCAAACTTTTATAGCTACTTGATTGCACTCAGATCCTACATAGTCTGCATATTTTCCTCATCTTCTTGATCCACCTCTCGAGTCATCATTGAATTTCCTCTACACAATCTAGGTTGTCATCGACCCGGACTGTACATTTATCTTTCAATTATTTAATCAAATCAATATCTAAATCAACCAATATTACTTTTAGATTCTATATTCTTTCAGTCTCTACATATTATCAGTATATCCTTTTGATTACATCTCTTTTGTTTAACAATGGGGGTTGACATCCACCGAGGAAGTTAACGTTTAAGGGATCCACTTTTTTGGGTAACCCCACCCTTATCTATCTAATCAAATCTCATTTTTCAGTATTATTTGTAGGTTCCATCTGATTTGTGATAGCAACCGCACCCATATCAAGCATCACATATGAGGTACCTTAAACCCTCCATCATTTGAGGTTTTCTAGTTTCTTTAGTAACTAGCTCTTTTTATTGATCTGACGAAAAAAATTTAGACAACACCATATACAAATTAATATGTGATATTTTTATAGGTTAAAAGTATTTGTTAATTCTATTGGTAATTTAAAATTTCTTATTAAATGTGTCAATTATGTTGTTTCCTAAATAATTGTTTCAAACTTGCCACGTGTCACATTTCTTGGATTAATGTTTTTAAATTAACGTGCACTTTATTTAAAATTATGGAGTTCAAATTCTATAAAAATTAACAAAATACATGTTTATATTTCTCAATTAAACTTTAAACCTTTGTTTAGAAATTTTTACTTCCATTTTCTAATTATTTATTTTTTATTATGCTTATATTAATATTTTCATTGTCCCACGAGTTCAAAAAGAAAAATTTGTCAATTTCCCTCTCATTTATAATGTAAAATTTATAAATTTTATTTCTCCCTATCCCACGCTATCCCTGAATTAAATGAGAATATTAATGAAGGAGAAATTCAAATTTCAATACGTAAAATCCCCTATGTTAAATGTGAATATTTAAAATTTCAATATCCTGCACTTTCACTTTACGAAGGGGAAATTCAAATTTTCAAATTTTCCTATCCTATAATTTTTTAGTTTTCAAAATTTCTTTCATTGAATGTATTGGAAAAAATTAAATACCTCTTAGAAATATAAATTAGGGTTTTTTTTTCAATTGTTGTCATAGAAAATCAACTCTTGAAATCATAATACAATATGTGCATGCACTAAATTACCTATCCGAGTGCTCAAATCCCGCCACGTTTTGAAGGGAACGTTGAGGAAATGATTATAATCTCATTTTTGGGAACCCAAAGAGGTGATAAATAGTGATTGTGGATAGATCACACATCCAAGTACAGGAATCCAAACCATATTTTTATAAATATTGATTTAAGAGTAGGAGGCACAAAAAGGACATAATCAAAAGAGGCAAGAAAAGAAGTTATGTATAGAATCTCACAGATAGTTTGTTTGAGAGAAGATACAAATATTTCAAATACATTATCAAGCACGTAATAATTTCATATATTAATAAAAATTTATTTATCAAAAGGATCTATTTTATTGTATGTGTACCTTATATTATGGACAAAACTTTTAGTCACTCTGTATTCACCTAGTTTTTGTGTTTTGCATGGAAATCTAGCCCTGCCTTTCACCACCATTACGGTATGTTTCATCCCCTTATCAAAACATGTTGCTATTTCTAAAACCACATTTTTTTCATTCCCTAACTCAAAGAAAATGTAATCCCCACCACATTTTTATTCTTTCGTAATGCATATTTTTGTATTCTATAACGTAGCCTCTTGTATTCATCTCTGTTAAAAGGGTTCCCTTTTTAGCCCTTCTCTATCTCCCTCTGGTTAATTTTTGGTTTTTTTTTCTCCTTCCTGCCATTTTTTCCCCTTTAGTGATGAATTGTCTCCTAATTACGAAACACGAGTCTCATATTCTTTTTGTAAAAATCATAATGGTTTTATCTAGTATAGTTTAGGTAATCATTTTCAATTCCTTTAATGATTTTTGATTCTGAAATAAATAGTCATGACTAATTTTTTCAAATTTCATTGTTTATATGATTGTTGCATTGATATATATATTTTTGATTATATACATTTTCCCACGTAGAAATAGTCGAATGTAATGTATTTAGCAAGATTTTTATGTAAAATAAAAGGTTAGAATATTATATATACTGTAGAAATATTATTAAATATAAATTTTAATCATTATGTTTATAAACATATATTTCCATTTTCGGACCGTATGCTTTATGTAACAAAACCACATATCTTTGTGTCATCCATGATATAGTTCTAACTAAATGTGAACCCATAGAATAATACATTTATATATAATATAATTTTTATCATGATACATATCATTAGCAAGATATAGAATTTTGTGAAATATATTAATACATAATTGTACTTGTATATTTATGTAAATTTGTTCAAGAAAAATTTTATGTAGCCTAGCTTATTCCAAGATATAATTCTTCTTTGTCAAAAACATTTGTGTAGAAGACAATTAGTAATGACTTACTTGATAACTGAGCCAAGCTAAAGTAATAATTTTTAAATTCTCCAATACCATATTCCAAGACTAGCAGTCACTAAGCTAGATGTTTACAACATTTATTTGTTATTCCAAGAAAACACAAGGAAACAAATATTCCAAGACAAGACAAATATTAAATATTTTCCTAAATACATGTATTCCAACAAGAATTGAGATTATTGGCTGCTAAGATATTGGTTGCCTTGCATACAATACAATTAGTAATGACTCACCTAAAAATCGAGCTAGGCACCATTATTATATTTATATTTTCATATCATGATATGTGAAGCCTAAGCAACCGCTAAGGTCGTAGATTATTACATTGTGTTGGTGCAACATAACCAAGAATTGATATTAGCAGCTGTTAGGATAATTTTTGTCTTGCATTAATTATAATCAATAATGACTCGACTAAAAATTGAACTAAGCTCCATTATTATATTTAGATTTTACAATACGATCTTAAAAGACTAGTGACCTGCTAGGGTGGATGCTTACTACATTTCTTTGATGTTCCAAGATAAGAAAAGACAAAAAATATTCCAAGACAAGACAAATATTAACATTTTTTTTTTGTGAATACACATATTCCAACATGAAATTTTAAATCTAGCGGCCTCTGAGTACAACATGATATTCAAAGCATATCATGATATATTTTAATAATAACATGATATTCAAATCCTAGCGGTCACTAAGGTCAAATATTATTACATAGTGTTGGTGTAACATAACAAAGACTTGAGATTAGTAGCCGCTAGGATAATTGATGACTTGTATACAAGAAAATTAGTAACAACTCAACTGAAAAAATAACTAAGTTCCATTATTATATTTACAACACTATCTTCAAATACTAGTGACCATTAGGGTGGATGCTTACTACATTTCTTTGATGTTCCAAGACAAGAAAATAAAAGACAACGAATATTCCAAGACAAGAAAAATATTAACGATTTTATGGAATACACATGTTCCAAAATGAAATTTTAATCCTAGCGCCCCACAGGATAATTTTTGTCTTGCATACAACATATAATAGTAATGGCTCGACTGAAAAAAGCTCCATTATTATATTTAGATTTTACAATACTATATTCCAAGACTAGTAACCTCTATGGTGGATGTTTACTTAATTTATTTGATATTCAAAGATCAGACAAGACAACAAATATTTTAACACAAGACAAATATTAATGATTTTCCTTACTACACGTATTCGAACATGAAATATTAAATGTTTTGAATGCTAGGTTGAACATTATATTTGAATCCTGTGACATGATATTAGAATCCTTTAACATGATTTTTAAATCCAAGTGGCCCCTAAGGTAAAATATTATTATATTATTTCATTGCAACATAATAAAGAGTTGATATTAAAAGACATTAGGATCCTAGCAAACGTTTGGGTAGTGCATGATTTTTTTGTTATTTGATTGCAAATTTGAAAATAAGAAACTACGAGCCTTGATTCTACGCAACCATTGATTTAAATAAGTAATTGATCCTAGTGGCCACTAATAATTTTCCTTTATACGAGCCAACTTAATTATGTGCTATAAAAAATATATCTTATGAGAACTACAAAAGGTTTGATCCCTCTAGATGTTATCTAAATCTATAGATTTTTTTTTACAATTCTAGAGATGAGTCCTAGAATATATAAAGGATATAGGCCACTTGTATTCTCTTATACCAACACATTGACAACATAAAACATGCATTTGTGTTCATTAACTTATGTTAAATGGGATAGCATAACATCCTCTAATACCAAATGCAAGGAATAGATCTTAGATTTTGTCAATCATTTTCTTTGAAATGAACCAAAATGACATAAGTATTATACACAATATATCTTATGAGAATGACATAAGGCTATATCCCTCTCATTTGTATGTATTTAATCCTAACGATCATCTAAGATATGAGGCATTTAACCTATCCATTAAATTCCAGATAAGACAATTGTTAATTATTTGAATGATAAACTAGTGAATGGGAAACGTGTGCCAAGTTTAATAGTGATTAATTATTGAAATTGCTTTGTGCAATGCATAACAAATAATTTTATTAATGATTCCTTGTTTTTTTATAATTAAAGGAGGGTTGAAGGGTCCCTTTCCCTTTACATTAAAGATATAAGGAGAGGATCAATCCAAAATTCACCAAACAATCCAGCAATATTTTGCTGAAATAACCCAAGAGACTATGCCAAAAATACAAGTTGTTGGGAATTTAAAAAAAACCAACAAGATAGACTAGATGATGTGATTACTATGGAACTAATAATGTTAAATAACAACCAAAATAGAGATATAGAATGACATATTTTAGAAACATTTATTTATCTAAATCGATGGCACAACTAGACTCTCCACTTTAACATGTCGATTAAACAAAAGTCACGGTCAATGCGAGAAGAATATGCTCTTTTCCAACATTAGAAAGACTATTTAACCAATCGCATGCCTCATGCCCTTGGCTATGAATCAAATCCCAATTATACGGTTCCATTTGCGGTGGAGCACATAGAGAATCCTGGGTCATAAAGTAGACTAAACCAGATCCCCCTGGAGGGCTCTTGCCAAAATTGGCCATAACATCTAAGAAATGCATTAGGACATAAAACTGATTGTACAACTCTTAGAAAATGGCTCAAGTATAAAAAACCTTCCTATGTATATTGAGCCTCTAAAAGTATGGGCCATGACACACATGAGGTTTTTTCCATTTCAGATTTCATGCCAACCCTATAAGCTAGTTTGATCTAGTCACACCTCATCTCCAAATCCCAATACTTTATTGGATGTATAATAAGAAGATGAAAAATGAACTTTGAAGAAACTTTTACATGAACCGTCTAGTGACCCTCTAGAGAAAGATAAACAACTCTGAGAACTCCCTCAATAGCAACCATATCTTGCTTTGATTGAATCCTAAAAATAGATTTTAGTTGATGCCGCACAATATTGGTATAAAACACCATTTCACATACCAACATGGAGAATTGCATGAAAGGAAACAATGGACCATCCATGATAGATGAAATGAAAGCCAATGAAAGAAACACTGAAAGGTGTGAAAATAAGAGAGAGCGTCTCGATTAATATATGGAGTGATTATGCCATTGCATGTTTGTAATTAATATAATCTTGCTATGGCCTTTAATATCAACCTTTATTAGAAGAGGTAACAAATTATGGCCAATAAAACTATTTATTACCAGTCTTATCACAAAATTCTTGCATATTCCCTAAATTTGCTAAATAACTCACTGCCTCTTTATTAGCTTCCCCTTAGATATGATTTAATGTCCAATATGGAATTAATGAAAGCATAAAAAGGAGTTTTATTCACACAAGATTGATTTTCTCTCAGGAGATATTTTTATGATGGAATTAACAATGATAATTGATTCACCTTCAATAATTAATTCATTACTATTTAAGTAATAATGAGAATAGCCCATGGAAGAGGAGCACCTAGTTTTTTTTTTTGTCTTGCTATACATGATTTAAGTATTGGAGAGATGATTCCATAGCCATTTAGTACTTAGAGCCATATTTTTTTTTCCTAGCTTAAAATACTAGATCCCCACAATCCCCCACAATATTTAGGAAGTGAAACATTGAAGAATTTAACGATATGGATTTTCTTACTGTCGTTTGTTCCTTTCCAGAGAAAGGTTATCATAATTTTGTTGATTTTATCGATCATATAATTAGGGATCCTCAAAATAGAAAGCATATAAATGGAATTTCATTAAGATTAGATCAATGTAATATAATTTCATCATGTAATATAATCATGTTCAACATTGACCTGCATATTTGGTAGATTATTTAGGTCTATTTGCTTTGAAAGATGATTTTAAGAAAATATGCTAGGCCGAGATGGACAAGGTACTTCTTCAGGTTTAAATGATGTACTTTTATTACTATGATCTAAAATTTCTTAACTATGTCATAATTTTTATAACTAGAAATTGTTGAGCCTAGTGGTCACAAAGTCATTCTTTTGATAAGCAAGGGCGCTTAGCAATTGCTTAAGCTTTTCCTTGATATGAAAATATATGGATTACATTTTATGCATAATATATCCTATGATAAATGCATAAGGTGTCATCCTTCTCGAAGGTATGTATTACAACACTTAGAACTTTGCCAAGGATAGTTAAGACAATATAATATAATTATAAATAATGAAAACAACCATCCATCAAAGATGCTCAAATTACTTTTTGCATTGTTAAAATGGATTCTTGGAAAATATAGAGGCTAGAAGCTGCTAACATTCTCACATTGATGTTAATCACATTATGGCATTAATATTATGGCTAATTATGGCATTAATGTTAATCAAATTGTTTGGGATAACAATAGCATCCCTAAGCAGCTTCAAAATAGCATTCAAGCGGATCTCTATACGCACGCAATTTCTTGAGTTGAGTTATGATTATTGGGCGTGGATCAGTATCAATAAAACTCCCACACGTGTTGACTTAAAAACTATGATTATGCAAATCTTGTCGAATAATCAAGATAGTGTGAAGTATATGGGGAAGTTCAAGTGGAGTTACATTGATATGAAAATCACACATGCGGGTAGCACTGTGCTATCTAAAATATGGATACAAGGCTCCATGGATACCGAAGATAGTAATAATGTAATTGATGATAGGGAGTGGGCTAGCAAAAAGGCCGTTATTCCCACATGTGAACTTCCACAGGCTCAGATCAGCAGGCACGCGGATGTTCGTGGGAAGAGCAACGGCTCTCATTTTCAGCATTGTGTGGATTACAACAGTAAAAAGTAGACTGGCTTCAGCGCTCTCAAGGATTTTGGAATTTGTTGCAAATAGTTAAGCACGGTGAAGATGGGGGGTCCCCCTTGCCAAATTGAGCCTAGTGCGGACCGGATTGGAAGGATAATGTAGAGCTATGGAATATACTCAGCAAGGGTGGCATCACCAACTTCATGGAGAAGGTTCAGGGCCACGATCAAAGCATCTCAGTGCGTTTTTGAAGGATTGGAAGGACTGAACTATGGAATATGGGGGGCAGAAGATCTTGGTCAACGAAGAGCTTATTGCTGAAGTGACTGGCCTTAGCATGGAGGGCTACCATTTTTTTAACAAAAGGGTCGACAGAGATGCTGAAGAGAGGAGATTTGTGGAGGGATCTAAGAAGCTGATCTATGTTACTACGGGCCTGTTTGTTAGCTCGATCCCTCCACCTTATGATGAGGTTACTCGCATGATGATACGATTCATTTCTTTGGAAGGGAGGTTTGTCACCGTACCTGTTAAGCACCTTATCTTCCTCAACCACTTCTGCAGGAATCGCATGGTATGTTTCCCCCATTATTTTCTTAACTCTCTTGAGTGCTCCATTTTGGAGTTTCAAAAGCATACCCAGGTAGTTCCTTTACACCAGGGGCTTATTTTATTGCTGCATAAATTATGTCTTCTTTGGTATCCTGGTCTCCCTTCCTCCCCTAGCTCAGTTCCCCTCTCTGCAGTTCAGGCTGCTTTGCTAGCCCCGTCTCTCACATTCTTCCCCGCCACCACTTCTCACCCCCCACTTGCCTATCCAGGCTTCATCTTCCATTCCCCCTATTGCTCCCACCCCCTTCACTTCCACCTCGGCCGATGGTCACTGTGTCCTCTAAAAGTCTTAACCTCGATACCCTTGGGAAGGGTCCTCATGAAATTGAAATTACACATGACCTCCTAATATTAGAAATGCTATTCCCAGGATGTGCATATGGAGAGCTCTACAAAAGGATGGAAGCCTTAGAAGGTTTATATGAAGCTATCAAGGAAGAGGTTAAGAACTTGGCAAAACAGAAAGGTAAGAGGAAGAAGGAGGAGGAGGTGGCTATTGATAACAGCCAGATTGAAGATATCTACAAGAAGCTGAACTCCTTAGACTCCCGTTTAGGGAAGGCCAAAACTCATCATGATTATAATATGGCCATTTTTAGTGTGATTGAAGAGTTCATTGAGCAGCATGTCCGAAGTGTCTCCAATCTCAGCGGAGTTCCAAAACACTTTGGGGCACTGATAAGGAAAGCAAAAGGACCATTGATCAGCTGGATAAGACTAACGCTACCCACATGACAACTTTGGGAATGTTCAAATCCTAGAAGAACATCAAATCCAGCATTGACAAAGCTATAAGTAGTTGTAGGTGCTTTAGTTTCTCTTGTATGTTTTTTTGCTATTTTTTGCGGTCTCTTTGCTACTTTTTTGTGGGGTTTTTGTTGTTTTTGTCTTGATGGGGTAGCTGTTTTTTGGCTACTTTGGGCTTCATTGTCACACTTGGATTCTGATCCTTTTTATTCTAGTTTTATTTCCTATTCTGGCTCCTAGGCCCTCTTTTGTTCACAAGGGTATAGTCCCTTTCAAAAAACTATTTTCCAATAATAAAAAAAAAAATTCCCATCGAAAAATTATTGGTCAACATAAAACATGCATTATTGTTCATGGACTCGCATCATTTAATCCTAAGAAAGAATCTTGTTCATCTTTTCCCTGCATATTTAATAAATCGTTTAGGACTATTTGGTTTAATGAGTGATTTCGGAAATATGGAAGGCCAAGATAAACAAGATACTTCTTCAATTTTTAAATGATTTATTTTTATTGCTATACTCTAACGCTTATCTATGTCACTAAGGTCAACAATGAATTTTTATTAGGTCACTATTTTTGAAAACCAGAAACTGTTGCACCTAAAGTGACCACTTAGAAAATCCTTTCAATAAGTAACAAATATTAGTGGTCGTTGAGAATTTTCCTTGATGAAAAACGACATTAATTACAAGATATACACAAGATATCTTATGATAAATACATAAGTATTCATCCTTCTATAGGGTATATATTGTAGCACTTAGCTCCACCATGGATATTACAACACTTGGTTTTGATTATTATTTTCAATCTTGAATACAAATCCCTTTAAAATATAGAGCCTAAGACCTAACAAAAGTAATGGATCTTAGTGGTTTCTAAGAAGTTTCCTTGATAAGAGACGATATGTATTATGTGTTATACACAATATATATTATGAGAACTACATAAGGCCATGTTCCTCTCAAGTGTGTATAGTGCATCTTAATGACAATTTGATATAAGAATCCTTCGGGATATTTTTACATTCAAAAGGAAACAATTAGAAATGATTTTCCTGTATACTTTACGACTACTTGTATGTTATGCTAATTTGATATTATTAATTCTTGACATCACTATTTTTTCCCAAAAGGTGTCCTACTTCATTATCACAGAATTTTTACCTCTACCATAGGCTTGACTAAATCACTCTACTACCACCAAGGAAAATGACCTAAATGATGTAAATGAAAATAATGAAATTTAAATTTTTAAAATTTCAATTTCTAAAATACCAAATACAACAAGCATTCACTCCATACTTTGGCACACCTCACCCAAAACAATCATGACTGAGTTATGAGGGAATTTTAATTCATGTGTGGATAACTCATGCATGCATGCCAGGCTACAACAACTGTAGAGAGTTTGTGGACAATGTGTGGATAACTCATGCATGTCAGTCTACAACAATTGTCCTTCCTTGTCATAGTAGGTGGTATTAATGCAAAAATGACAGGTTGAGCTCCTCTTCTTTACATATTCTTCACACTACAAAATGTCTATTCTTCACATATTGTTATTCTTATTGCATAAAACACACTACTTAACTAACATTTATTTTCATTATTACATTTAGATATTCTTATATGATATTCTAGTCCTAGTGTTTGTTGAGCACGACATGTATTGAAATGCGTTGAAGTAATATTACGAATAGTTACTATTAACGGTTGCTAGTCAAATTATTACAGTCTATACAAGCCTTGAATGACGTAAATTAATCTACAATGTACTTGTCCTTTCCATTCATATTCTATAGCATGTTGAAATTTTTCCTAGCTACTGCTAAGCTATAAATATCCATTGGTAATGATTTTTAATCTATAAAAATAATTAGATTAAGATACAACATCTCCTTGTTATTGCACTATTTAAAAATAGTATTTATCCTTCCCATATATTTATGAATTATTAATTTGTTTAATTCCTTTTATAGGTAATATGTCTTCATTGGTCACACACCATTCATGAAAAATCCATTAATTAAAGGGGGAGGGAGTTTGAAGAAGAGATACAAGAGAATGGTTGGTAGAAATTCATTCCCTAGAAAACTATCATATTGATCTGTGGTTATTTTTTGTTGATGATGATGTCAACCATGAATTTGGTATGGTTCTATCTTCATAAGTTATTAATCATTGAACACTACATATTCAAGTGGAACACATTTACATTGAAATGAATAAGTGCATTATTCTTGACATGGAGTGGGAAATTTCCTTGTTAGAAACAATAAATGAAGGCATCTATAGAAATTAAGACATGTTATTGTTTTAAATATGGTTGGAAATTGGGGGTCTTAATACACTCGAGACAAAATAGGATGTGAAAATTCCCTTAAAATTTATAATGGCATGAATTCGGTATTCAAAAAATTGTATAAATTCAATAATACCTCTTCTATTTTTCATTATTTGAATAGAAAAAGTTTTCTTTCTCCACCAAAACATGCAAAGCTATTTACAATGCTAAGGTAATATTATTTGTATAAATTAGAGATAGATCCCTCTAAGTCAAAGTTGCAAGGGCTTAAAAAGAATAATAAATTAGTAGTATTATTTTAAAAAGCTACTCGTATATTTGAGATATCATAATCTTTAAGCTTTGAAAAATTTAAATTATTTTAGTTCAATGGTGATGTTTTTCTAGTTGAAGTTTCTAGGTGTCATGTAGCACCTCAAGAATATCAATAACATCATGTACATGAGGATAATGTTGACCTTCTTGTTTATTCAATGTGATTAATGTTATTCCTACACAAAGGGATGCAATTCTTCTTCCCTTTTTACATTCTACAATGGAACTTATGCAACTAGAGGACCTAGATGACCTAAAAGGGGATGATGTGCAGTTCTACGTTCTTGATGGCCAACATAAAATTTGTGCCCAAAACAATTTTAGCTGAAAGAAAATATAAGTCATTATATCTTGTACCGCATTTTATAAAGTCTTGTATTCTGTTTTCAAAAGCATCTAGTGAAGAAATTACTAATATTTAGAAGAAAAAAATGAGGTAAACAAAAATTGGATTGAATCTAATTTTATTGATGTACTCTACAAGGATCGATCAATTTGGTGATCCCTAGGATGTCCTCAAAGGCCTGGAGTGGGAAATGCAAAGATAGAGGAGTGGAGGGTAATGAAACTTAATTTTAATGCATTTGTATTTAAAATTTAATTTTTGTAATATGCAGAAAGTAAATATACTATTTCCACTTTCAATGTAGAGTTTCAAGAAGAAATGTCTTGTTATTTTCAAAGTGACTAAGATAGAGAGTCTTTATGACAAATGGAATTTTCTATTGTTTCTTGAGGACATATGGAAAAAATGGAAAACAACCTTTGAGTTTTTTAAATCAAGTGGGATTTCTTGTTCTCCTTTTAAGGATAACTAGCCTAACTTTCAGCCAAATTCACTGGCAAGGTTCACAACCAATTCCTTCAGGGGTGCAAGAGGAATGACCAATGAAGAACTATAATTACTAATGATAAAGTGCAATCAGGGAAAGTATGGCTAATTGGATCTATTGAGGAAAACATCATAGCAAATACTTTTGAATATTATTTCTAAAGAGTAAAAGATGATATAAAAATGAGAGGAAAGGTTCTAAAATATTTGAAAAATAAATATCTAGGTAATATTGTATTGGAAGAATGCAATGAAGCCAATATTATTCAAAAAAAAATTCTGCATGAATCACACCACCACCAGTCTTGTGTACTCTTGGGAGAAGAGAAAAAGGAAAAATAAAAGTTGATTCCCAAGGAAGTGAAAAATCAGCAAGAAGAAAAATTGATGTTGAAGTGGTAGAGGTTCTTCCAACCAAAGCTTAAAGAATCATAGAAAACTACTTTATTTTAATGGAAGAATAAGTTCCAGTGAGGATGGAATACATAGAAGATTTTACCTATCAATGTGCATATCCCTTCCAGTTCTACTCAATACTATCATCTATTTCATCAACTAATCTAATCAATGTAGAATGTGTAATTGCATATTACTATAATTTGTCTAGTGATATAACCTCTGATGCAATAATGGACCTACTTATATTTTTTGAATCTAGTCTCCTAAATAGTGTATTATTATGCTCTTACCTATTGCTTATTCAAAAATGTTAAGAGAGACAATAAAAAATGCATGCAAAAAAGTTAAAGACAATGGGAAATTAGTTGTGGAAGGTTGTTACAGATTTTATAACAACAATGGAAAATTAAAGAGCCTTTGTCTTATGTACACAATAACTGGTGTGCATAATTGTGATGCTAAAAATGGGGAGAGAGAAGAAATCGTCATGGTTTGGATGGAGTAACTTCCACACTAATTTATGACTACAGGTGATATCCGTCTATGAGGAAATACACGTCCTTTTCTTTACAAGAGATCTTATGAGTTTTGGTCTCATATGTTCGCTTGACTATCTTTTAGAAATTCTTGATAATAGTGCTTTGCATTGGTAGTGTTGCATTACATGCTTTATTTGACAAAGGTTTATCTGTGGTTTTTATTGTTGAATCACATGATCAAGATTTTTTTAAATATTGTACTATTCTCATTTTAAAAAAGTTATGTTGATTAAGATCACATTAAACAATTCTATTAGTTTAATGCATTTGAACTGATACATACAATATTTATGCAGAAAACCAACCAATAGAGGAAGACATTGTCTCTTCCTCTCCACATAAAAATAAAGGAGATGATGTCATTATTAACATGTCGTAACCCATTCAACTTGTTGTGCTAGATGTCGTTGACCATACATCCAATGAATCTATACAAGGTGATTGACATTTACTTATTTTATAAATTTATCACTACGATTAGTTTTTTACCTGTCATTATTTACATAAACTTAATAAAACTTAAATTTTCTTAGTGTTGATACCAAATGGGGAATTTTTTTACACATCACGCATGAATTTGCGACAAAAATGGTATGTTAGTCGTGTGTAATTATAAAAAAATCCATTTATAAGCCCCATAATTGTAGGAACTTATAAAAAGCATGATTTATTTTTATATGTATTGCATACCATGTCCATAAAAATCATGGAGGTAGTAATGGCTTATCCTAGCGGTTTATAAAATACATATATTAAATTGATTTATTTTGAATTGAGTAATTTTTTTAAATTGGTTAATATTAAATTGCAAACAATTGAAAAATATTACTTTTGTACAATTGGCCATTAGCGGCCGCTAAGCTCATCAAATATTGTCAAGCCAAACATAGTCCAAGTAGTAATGGTTAAGCCTATCAATACTAATATACATTTATAGCTATGTAATATTTTCCAACAAAGGGTAGTACATTGTATAGAAGCAAGTTGTATCATGAATTTAATTACGTTGACATGATATTTATTTTCAATTGATTAATGTTTTTAATTGGTTAACATTAAATTGTAGACAATTGAAAAAAATGATTTATGTGCAATTGGTCATTAGCGATCATTAAGATCATTAAAGACTATCAAGCCAAACATGTTATATATTCCGAGAAGTAATGGCCTAGCCTATCGGTCACTAATATACATCTCTAACTATGTAATATTGTCTAAAGAAAGGGTATTACATTATACAAAATAAATTTGAATCATGAATTTAATTACATTGACTTGGTATTTATTTTCAATTGATTAATGTTTTTTAATTGGTTAACATTAAATTGCTGACAAGTAAAAAAATTACTTATGTGCATTTGGCCATTAGCGTTTGCTAATCTCATCATAGATGTCAAGGAAAACATAGTCTAGACATTAATGGCTTAGCCTAACGGTTGCTAATATACAACTATAGCTATGTAATATTATCCAACAAAGAGTAGTACATTGTATAAAATTAAGTTGTATCACGAATTTATTTACTTTGACATAAAATTTATTTTGAATTGATTAATGTTTTTGAAATAGAATGTGCATCACAAGAACCTACAGAGGGGGAGTGCAAGGGAATCCAAGCTGGAATCTCAATTAGTAAGTGTTAACCTACTGAAATTTTGATTATTTTAATTGGTTAATATTAAATTATAGACAATTGAAAAAAAAATACTTCGTGTAGTTGGCCAAAAGGATTATTTAATTATTTTAGATTTGGAGGGTTTTCTATATGAGAAAAACCAATCCCATAAGGATATGGAATTCAAGTTTGGTAAGGATACTATCAACTTGTGAGGTGGCCTCAAGGAATTTTTAAAGTTACTATCAGCAAAATGTGAAGTGGGATTTTGGTCTAGCTATCTCTCTTCTGCTGAAGTTGAAAAGTTGATAAAGGATTTGAAAAAAATAGTAGCTGAATTGAAACCAATTCTTTTTGGGGAAAAGAACATTTCTCTATAGAAGATGAAATTGTAGTAAAAGATCTTCAAAATATTTGGAGTAAAGATGATATTTTTTTCTATAATGACACATTGTGTATTACAATAGGAACAAAGGGAAACCCTCCTGAAAATTTTATGGTGGGGAGGAAATCCAATAGAGAAAATTGTTTAAAATATATGTGGTTGAAGACCTTTTTCTACATAAACATATCATAGATAATGTCTCAGGGTTTGAGTTTTATAGAGGGCATTAAAAAATTGCAAAAAGAAAAAAATTATAACTATTAATTATTTCAAAATGTTTTTTACAATGATATACATTCGTACACTCATATGGTCTCTCTTTTTTTTATATGTTGAGATTACAAATTTAAAATTTGGCGTATTTATATCTTTACTATGATTAATTCGAGATTATGGTTGTATAAGTTGTTTGTGTGAATTACCCAAATAAAATATCATCAAAACAATAAGTTGGCCTTTTTTATCACTTTTGGAAGCTTACATTTATTTTGAGTTGTTTTTATAGATCCAATTGGGAAGCCTTAGAAATTACTAGTTTTGGGATTTGAAGGTTTTATTTTTGGAATTTTGGTATTGGCAACAAAATACCTCATAATATGGTTCCATATTTTAGATCCAAGAATACTGAATACTTTGAATGATAATTTAGTGTTGAATTTATAAGAACTACATAAAAATATTTTGACATTTCCTTATGGTCTTCATTTATGGATTCAACAATGGTGAAGTACATGTTTATCAAAAAAATTAGTTGGCTACGAGATACCAACTTCGGGTTCATTTAGGAATGCCACCAATGTAAGATCAAAACATGTACCATTAAATAGATAATAGACATTTTTAGTAATGTCTACGGTGAAAAAAATATACTTTTTATCGATGATGCAAGATTCTTGTCATATGCAAAGTCAAAGAATAAATTACTCTCAAAGCCCCAACATACTAGAGATTTGATGGAAACTATAAGACTGATTAATTAATTTACATTGAATTATGTATATGGTTGAAACATGAAGAATAATAAACAAGAACATTTGTAGATCATTGAAAACTTTCAAATGCATTATTGGCGTTTGAATTATATATTTTGCAGTCTGTGCGCATCATTTTTATTATTCTATTTTTCAGCAACAAAAATCATTATTTCTGACAATGGGAAAAAATAAATACAACTTTTGTTTTTGACATAATTTGCCACCCTCATCCATTTGATTTATTTTTCTTCATTTGCAGATAAGAACATGTCAAACATGAAATTGATAATATTTGATATAAATGACATTTTGGAACACACCATTCACAAGGCTAATTTGTCGTGTGAGATGTTAAAAAATATGGTGGCGTTGAGCTCAAAAAATAAATATTATTTTTAAGACCTAATGTCAAATATTTCTTACAATGTTGCATAAATCATTTCAAAACTGCGATGTGGACATTGTCAATAAAGTCAAATGTTAATGACATTAATCCTTCATTCATACGATACATTAGCTTAGAGGTTAGCAGCTTCGAGTTTATATTTATACAAGAAGATTGCATCATGACCAAATGTACTGATTATCGAAGTTCTAGGAATCCCAACAAATTTCTAAAAATCTTAGCACCATTTAGAGAAAGTGTAATGCATATTACAATTGTAAAAATACAATGTTTATAGATGACTCTAGAGAGCAAACAAGTTCAATGATGTGGGGAACTACGTAATTACTAACACATTTAACAACTACTTGATAAATGAATTGTGGCCTATATTGAAAATATTGAAGGATATGATGTAATTAAATAAATATCGTAATTATAATTATGTAATTCCCCCTAAGTTCTACAAATTTAATTTCCTTGCCAACATGGGGTTTATCAATCAAATGGAAGCCTTTATTTTTAATTAAGCCAATGCATGGGAAAATATTGATGACACTATCTTTTTTTTATGTCATCCTTCCCTCACACTAGTTGAGTGACTACTTAGTTGGGTTGTCCTTTCGGATTCCCTCACTCATTTTCTCTCATTTCTCTCTACCATTTTACCCTTCCCTCTCATGGAGTTTACTTAGAGTTTACTTATGTTCCTTTCATCCTCTTGTGTAGAAAGAAACCAAAAATGGATTTCCTCTCTCTTGTGTCTTCCACTCATTTATGTAATGTCTTTCGCATAGGATCCACACCTATTCTAAATGTGATTTAGAAAGTCATGGGCATAAATTATCTCTAGAGCATGGGAGAGCTCATGTAAACTTGTAGATTGATTACGTCTTTGTGTTCAATTGTCTACTTTGTTGTGTGCGAGATAAGGAAGTTTTCATGGTGGTAGCATCCCATTTTATTTACCTACATCATCATGTGGGTTTAGCCTAAGCTCGCGAAGTATGCCTTCCTAGTCTCTTTTCCAATCTTAGTCCTTATTTGCATCCTATGTGGGTTAACAACAAGATTTGTGATGCCCTGGAATTGAAAATTTAGGTCCTCCTTCAATTTTTAGAGTCTGTTCAAATAATTTGTTGCTTCGATGGGGTTCTTGTCTCCAATTTTCCATCCCTAGACCTAGTCGCACTCGCTCATGCGAAACCTGCCCTACCATTTCTTGATTATGTGATGCATTTGAATACTAATGTTGTCTCGTCTTTCACATTTCTCTAGAATATTTCAATGCTTGGCTTGGCAGACCAATTATAGGTTCAAACTTAAAGTTTCTCTATCATTCCATCTTTTTTTTTTTTGTTCTCGGCTCTATGTTTTTGCAGGACTAGTTATTCATGTTACATTTTGGCTTCATTATTTGTAGTCTTTCATATTGGTTTTTTGTTTAGTATGTATCCCATCATCAATATACTCTATTAATACTTATAGGGTGGGGACCCATCAACCCTCCAGTTCATAGATCCGATCAAAAGCATTTAACTATCTAAAAAACAAAATTATTTAATTTGTCCCTAAATTTATCTAAGAACAACTTTATATATTATGTGTGTGACTATTTTTAGTAATTTTATATTAAGATAAAGGATTTAAATGATAATAGATATGCTAGTATATAAAAAAAGTGTACGTATTATTTTATTTTTGGTGAATTTTAATTTTATTAATGTTAATTTACCTAGATAAGCTACACTGGCATTACCTAGTGACCGTTAAGTTTTAAGTCTCTTACTTTTATTTTTTAAATTCATATAATCCTCTTGACTTCAAAATGTTTGCTACACAAATTGTTCACATCAGTTTAAGGAATTTAAGGAATTGACAAATTACCAACCACATCAACAATAAATGTGTTCACAGGTATAGTGTAAATAATATTAATTTTCTATGATTTATTCTATGAATTTGTGATCCCATCATGACGAATAATGAAATTCAAATAATTCTTAAAATGGTTTACCATAATTCTACCTTTAGAAAAGGAATTTTAATTTATTTCATATCTATATTTAAATACAAAAAGATATCTAGGGATCATTTTAGAGTTAATTTTAATTAATAGCATATCCATATTTAAATATGAAAATATATATAGAATGGTTTTACAGCTTAATTTTTTTATTAGTGGTAAAGAAGGATTAAGGGGACCCTACCCCGTACAATCTAGAAATTTCAAACCATAAGATCATGACCAAGGGTATACCCATTGAATCTAGAAAAAACACACCAAAAAACCAAATAACATCAAATTTTACCAAACTAACACCATCAAAGGTCTAGAAGGCCAAACTAACATAAAAACATAAAAATTCATACATCCTTAACAAAGGCCAAAAATAAATAGTATAGGTTTATTCCTTGACAATTTCTCCCACAAACTACATGCAATCATTCCATTCTTTGACCAATTCTGCAATAGTGACCCTCCATTTTTCGTAGTCTGGTTCGATCATTTCTTTTTTTGGCATGACACCTTCTTTTTCCAACTACTTGGCCCTCTGCATTGCATAGACCAGTTCTCCCATCATTTTCAAGTGTTGAATTTTGCTTTTCATGTTCATAATATGCAGTTCTTTGATGTGCATCATTATCTCCCTCATTTTCAGCATATCCTTTTTCATAGCTTGACATATTTCATTTGTATTTTGTAATTTCTCATTGACCATGATAGAGGTGATTTTATCAATATTCTCATGAACCTTCCTAAGTTCAAGAACAACGATAGTGATCTTGTGCTTATTTACATCAGTATCCAGTCTACAATTTTCGAATTCCTTCATGAAAGCATTGGTCTTGACCATTGAGGCTTGAGTAGCATAAAGATATTTTTATGAAACCTTCATAGCATTGATACTATAAATTACTTCCTTAGTAATTTGAGTATTTGATTCAGATTTTTCTTCTTTTTCAACCATGTTGGGGGCTCTCCTTGTGTTTTTCCTTCTTTGTCAATTCAGGCTCTATATTATCTTCCTAAAACTTACTATCACTATCATCCTCTTAAGTCTTCTCAATTTCATTTTCCTCAGACCCAGAGATAATTTAAATTTTCCCTTATTTCTCTTCCAATCCATTTGGAATTATTTCATTCTTAGGATTATCCTCGGCTCTGCAAGATCTTTTCCTTTTTCCCAAGATTTTAATTCCTTCCTCCTTCCTAGGGTTCTTCCCCTTCACACCAATTTTCTTAGCCCTTCCAATTCTAGGGGTCACTATTTGAACCAAGTCCTTTGATGCATGAGCATCAATAGAATAAAATTTCATAGGAACATAGAGTCAGTTTTAGTATATTTTTTATAATAAGACCAAGTGACTTTGTTTAGACAAGTCAATGTAAAAAGAAAATTACTTATGCTTGTAAAGATGAAGTCTTAGGTGTACTAGAGGTGGAAATTAGTTGTTCTAATTCCTAATTAAGGCTTATCATGATATGAAATGATTTTTCATACAAGGTTAATTGAGGTTTAGAGTGAATATGATGTAATTTTGAATTTATGCTAAGTTTGGTATGTTGTTAGAGCTCATATAGAGCCGTATAGTCAATTTAGAGGGTAATACTATAGAAGATAGTGAAATATAATGAAGGATCAATCATGTATCAATCCAATAATAGGAGGAAGAAGATGTAATGGAAGTGGGAGATGAATAATAAATTTTTGGAATGATATTCCAGGTGAATAAGTTCTTGTTTTGTATGTTATTTGTGGATATATGTGGATTGTGCTATATAGACCCTATCCAGACCGAATACTAAATTTGTGATAGTCACCGAGGAATTAATTTTGGAGATATGTGAAAGTATGTATAGCTGGAGGAAGGTGAGGATAGGATCATGTAATTTTTTCAGCTCTTGAAACTTTGAGATAGAACTTATAGACCCATTTTTTAGCTCTTAGGCCCTAACTAGGGAAAAAGATAACTTTTATTATAACTGTCAAAAACCTATGAAATTTAATGATCATCTCTGTATTATTGGTTTCTAGTTTTATACAAAATTTTAAGTCTCAACTTGAATGTGGGTAAAAGTTATAAAAAGTTCTACATTGCAAACTGTAATAATGTGTAGGTTGAGAAGGAAATGAGGTGCATGAGAGGTGAAATGATGGAGTCAAGCATCTAAAATTTGTGTACTCCATGTTGTTGATATTCCTGAGGTGAATCCATAAAGTTTCAAGTGATACCATGCTGGTAAGTTTCTACTGCTATAGATTAGATCCAAAATAGGTCTAATTTGGTTTCTAGTTGTATACAAAATTTTAAGTCTCAACTTGCACATGGGTAAAAGTTATAATAAGTTCTACATTGTAAACTATAACAATGTGTAAGTTGAGAAGGAAATGAGGTGCATGAGAGGTGAAATGATGGATTCAAGCCTCTAAACTTTGTGTACTCCATGTTGTTGATATTCTTGAGGTGAATCCATCAAGTTTCAAGTGATACCATGCTGGTAAGTGTCTACTGCTATAGCTTAGAGCCAAAACATGCCTAATTTGCATGATAAGTTACAAAGGAAGTACAAATTCGTACAAAGTAACAATACCTGAATTTTGGGCATAAGCAAGAAGCCCATAAAGGGTCTCCAAATCAACTTAGAGAGGGTGAGTTTGTTTCAGAGGAATTTGGGATCCATTAGCCTTTATATGTGGGAAGGGCTAGAAGGATAACAAGGCCTAATAGAGAAACTAATATGAGATGCAAGTGTATGATCAAATGAAGGGTCAAAACACCTTGGGAAGTCTACATAAAATACTCAAAGAGAATTAAAGGTGATTTAGGCATTTTGTTTATTTATTTATTAAATAAATAAAGTTCTTTTAAAAATAGATTGAGCTAAAATTGGAGGATTTAGGTTATATAAAGCACTTCACCCCATCATTATTACCACAGAACATTCACTTGGGGGGAAGAATTTTTGTAGATCAGCTAATTGGAGAATTTTTTTGAGCAATTGCCTGCAGCTTCTTTTGTTTTGTTTTATTTCTTTTTGTCTTTTTTTTGGTTTGTTTTCTCCAGAAATTCCCATAGCCTATTCATTCTTCCTACCATACCTTTCCCTAAGCCTAGGGTTTTGAAAATTTATCCGTATTTTTAATTACTAATATATCTAAAGGTCAACGAGCTCGGGATTCTTTCAGGAGATTGCAAAGAAATTACTTGGTCCAAAAAGGTGGAAAATGTATTTTATGAAAATAAGAAAAATATTTCCATCAATGCGTAGAGATCAAGAAAATATGCACTTTTAGAGAAAATGACACCTAAAACGGAGCCACAGAGTGAAATTTATGGCACTTGCAAGTTTTTACTGCTACATCTTCTCGAACCCTTTCCAAAAATGGAAAATTTTATTTTTTCCTTGTGTTTTCTTCACTGAAAAATCCTAAAATGGAAATAAAATGTTGTTGATGAGTTTTCATGCAACTTTAAAAGCATAAGACATGCAATTCACACGTTTTGGGAAGACTAATTTCTTAATGTAAGTCACACTTTTTGGGAAGAAGCTTTCTTCCATGCAAGTCATATTTTTGGAAGGAGGGATTTTAAGTGCCAATGGGAATTTGGATACTTCTTGAAGGTTGTTTTTTCCCATCATTAAAGTTAAATCACTTAAGTGCCAATGGGAATTTTGATGGTGGGAATTTGGATCCTTCCCCGGAAGATTATTTTTTCTAATCATTAAAGTTAAATCACTTAAGTACCAATGGGAATTTTAGTGGTGGAAGGAAGGTGGGAATTTGGAGCCTTCTTGGAAGGTTGTTTTTTCTCATCATTAAATTTAAATCACTTAAGTGCCAATGGGAATTTTGGTGGTGGAAGGAAGGTGGGAATTTGGAGCCTTCCTGGAAGGTTGTTTTTTCCCATCATTAAAGTTAAATCACTTAAGTGAAAGATGGGAATTTTGGAGTTGCCTAGAAGGGTAAAAATTCCCACTTCCTTGCCTTCTTATTTTTAACATAACTTCTAGCCAAAAAGTGTGGCCCATTCTGCATAGCTAAATGCCTAAAAGTTGATTTTTTTAATTTTCGGAAGAATCTAGTTTTGGCATCAAGGGTTAGAAAGGCTTCTTTTTTATTATTCTAGCTATCTTCATGTTGATGTGAGTGGATGAGTGAATGAAATAATATTTTTAACTTTCTTGGCATGCAAGAAAATTCTAAAAATAGAGGGAAATAGGCTTTATAATCGATCTTGGTGAAGAAATTAGATATTCATGATATGGACTTCATACTTGTCTGAATTATTTACAGAATACTTCACTTGGGCTCATATTGGTGAAAAGAAGATGAATTCAATGTCGATACATTGAATATATATTAATCGATGAATAAATAGACCCACTTTCTCGAAATTGTAAAGGCTTCGAAAAAATTCATTCTCTTGTTTCTAACGTAACCCAAGGGGAAGTCATTACGTGGAAATTCCTTCCATGAGCTTCGCATGTGCTCCCAATATTCCAAATAAGCCTTCATTGAATTTACTTGTATTTTCCTTCACCTGGAGTGCTTTCACAAATTTAAAATTTCTCATATGCAATTAAAAATAAAAGATGATGAGTTTTGTCTCGAAATTTTTAAGGTAAGCATTTTACTAGTGTACATACTAGAGAAGAAATGTAAAAGCTTCAAGGATAAGAGGGAAGACATGTCGATGCAAAACTGCAAGAAAAATCACATTCATTTTCTTCTAGATCCAGTTTTGTGAGAATCAAAGGAATTTATTCAACGGCATATGGGAGAAAAAGGTATCTCAAATTCAGGTTAGAGATATCATTCAGATCATTCATTGATAAAGTGAATGAAGAAGTGCAATACAAGTTAGATCAGCATGCAGAGTATGGAAGAAGAACAAGACTGAGAGTGTTGCAGCTTTCTTCTAATTTCTTCTTGTCTTTATTCTTCTTTCTCTTATTTTCTCTGACAAAACAATTGAGCAATCAATTAAAACTGTTTAAATTAGATAATTGGCTATAAAATCTGTTACTTCAAGTTATTGGAAGAAGTCAATCACTTAGAAATAGGTGGTAGACATGCAAAATATAAGGTTCTATTTTCAATTATAAATCATGCATGTCATGTAAAGAGGAATTCCAAGAGTAAGATTTCCATCTGCTTCCCTATTTCATAGCTTCCAAATGTGGCAATTCATTAAAAATATTCCTATTTGTAATTTCCCTCTAAACACTATAAATAGAGGAAGAGCATACGGGTTAAATGATCAAAATTTTTAGTTAGCATTCTTGAGTTATAGACTTTGTGTTGCAGCCCTTGATGTCATTTTTGTGAAAGCTGAGGAATTGAATAAAGGAATATTTTTGGAGAACATTGTGTCCACGGTGCATTTTCTTCCTACTTTTGTTAGGATCTTTGGATAAATTTTGTGTTATCTGAGATTTTGATTAGAATATTTTTTTTCCTTTACTTCTAAATATTGTGAGATCTACTTATTTATTTAATCTATGTGTATGAGACCAAATCAGAAAATTTAGGTTGAATTACATATCTTCCTTTGTTCTTTCCCAAATTTTATTATTTCCCCCTTCTGAAAATACTTCACAAATAGCAATTTATTTGCTATCTTGAATTACTTAGCTATGGTTCATGAGCTTTGTAATTAAAGTAAAACCCCTAAAAATAGTTATTATGATTCATACTTACCAGATTGATAAACATCTTACACGGAGCCTCACCATTAAATGAGGGAGATTTATCTCATGATTGCCTAGGTTTTTAGTTGTGCATACAATCTAGCCAACATGTAATAAAGAAAATTTAAGAGGTAACCAAGACTTATATTCTTATACCCAGCATTGCTATATAAGCCATGAATTTAGGTGAACATGAAGAAAATAGGGAAAATTTAGAGTCCATGATGGATAAACTAGCGTAAAAACAAGGAAAAAACAAGAAAGCAAAGTATATGGAAAATAAATACAAGTATAAGTTCGAGTGGTGGTTAGGAAGAAGAGAGTACAAGTAAGTAAAAAGGTATGAACAAGTCAAAGAGCATAATCGTAAAGGACAATAAAATATTGGAATCCAAGGAGGAAGAAATCACAATATTGCATTGAGCAGGAACTCAATTTCTTCTTGGTGGGTAATCTGATGTAAGAGCATCAAGAGAATAAACTTTCATAAGAACATAGGGTCAATTTTAGTATATTTTTTATAATAAGACCAAGTGACTTTTCTTAAACAAGTCAACGTAAAAAAAAGTAATTATGCTTGTAAAGATGAAGTCTTAGGTGTACTAGAGGTGGGAATTAGTTGTTCTAATTCCTAATTAAGGCTTATCATGATATGAAATGAGTTGGAATAGGAGGTTGATTTAGGTTTAGAGTGAATAGGATGTAATTTTGAATTTATGCCAAGTTTGGTATGTTGTTAGAGCTCATAAAGGAGTTGTATAGTCAATTTAGAGGGTAATACTATAGAAGATAGTGAAATATAATGAAGGATCAATCATGTATCAATCTAATAATAGGAGGAAGAAGATGTAATGGAAGTGGGAGATGAATAATAAATTTTTTGGGATGATATTCCAGGTGAATAAGTTCTTGATTTGTATGTTATTTGTGGGTATATGTGGATTGTGATATATAGACCCTATCCGCACCGAGTACTAAATTTGTGACAATCACCAAGGAAATAATTTTTAATATCTCGTGAAAGTATGTATAGGCTGGAGGAAGGTGAGGATATGATCATGTAATTTTTACAGCTCTCTTAAAACTTTGAAATATCACTTGTAGACCCGCTTTTAAGTTCTCGGGCCCTAACTAGGGAAAAGGATAACTTTTATTCTAACATTCAAACACCTATGAAATTTAAGTAACATCTCAAGTATTATTGGTGTCTAGTTTTATTAAAAATTGAAGTCTCAACTCGCACATGTGTAAAATTTATAACAAGTTCTACATTACATATTATAACAAAGGTGTGCGGGTTGAGAAGGAAATGAGGTGCATGAGAGTTGAAATTATGGATTCAAGCCTCTAATTTCTTTTAATCCATGTTGTTGATATTCCTAAGGTAAATCCATCAAGTTTCAAGTGAGACCATGCTAGTAAGTTTTTACTTGCTATAGCTTCGAGCCAAAATAGGCCTAATTTGCATGATAAGTTATGAAGGAAGTACAAATTCAAATAACAATACCTAAATTTTGAGCATAAGCAATAATCCCATAAAGTATATTCAAATCAACTTAGAGAGGGTTAGGTTTTTTAGAGGAATTTTTTATCCATTAGCCTTTATATGTGGGAAGGGCTAGAAGGATAACAAGGCCTAATAGAGAAACTAGTATGAGATGCAAGTGTATGATCAAATGAAGGGTCATAACACCTTGGGAAGTCTAAACAAAAGGATCTAAGAGCATTAGAGGTGATTCATGAGGTTTGTATGAAGTTTTGAGACCATTTTCCTAATTAGGCTAAACTAGTGAACCAAGATAATTATCAAGCTAAGTAGAGAAAGAAGGTTTTAACACCTTGAGATGGGAATTACAGGTAAACATTTGAGGAGTGATGAAAAGATCAGAATAGATGATCAATAGAAGGTAAGGATAAGGCATATCTATTCCATGTTTTCATATGATTACTAGTACTAATATAAATATGAATGGAGAAGCAATATACCGTAAGCTACTTTGGGCATATGACTTGTGCTATGGATTGTGAGATGAGATCCTCAAGAAAGGGATGGTGGAAAGTACCTTACTAAGTAGTGCTCATGTGTTGAGAAATATTTTTCAGACCTCAGGTAAGATTGTTCAGTATAAGAATTTTGTGAAAAGTAGTATATCCCTTGCACCATTTTGGTATCAGAGCTGAGCTCTGTTAGGATCAATTCATTGCAGAGATTTTAAGCATTTGTGATTTATTGAAGAGTGTGTGAAGTTAATTGTGTCAGCATGGAAAAGTTAGAGAAACCATCATTGTAAGGTATCATGAATTTGATCCAGGAAGGAGTGATGAGAAAGATGGATAACATGATGAATGAAATCAGTGATCTAGGCATAAGGATGAAAAAATGGAAGCAGTGTATTCAGGTATGGAAAGGACAATGGTTGATAAATATGTTGGTTAGAAGCATAGAGAATCACTATTGGGGAACCAATTTGTAGGAGAAGCTTATTCATAATCATATGTAAAACAAGAGGTAAGTTTTTAATGTCATTATAGATAATGGTAGCACAGACAATATTGTGTCTGAAGAAATGGTCAGTAAATTGGGCTTAAGAAGGTTAGTTCACCCTACTCCTTAAAGGGTATAATGGGTTCAAAAGGATCACCAGATTCTTGTAAATGAGCAATGTATAGTTCCTTTCAAAATTGGGAGTTTGCATGATGAATTTTTGTGTGATGTGATGCCAATGGATGTGTGTCACCTACTCTTAGGGAGACCATGGCAATATGATAGAAGAGTGGTGTATAATGGTAGGTTGAATAAAATTTTTCTAATGAAATATAGAAGAGAGTATGTTTTAGTGCCTTTGATGGACCAGTACGCAGGTATTCAAAAGAGAAGCATGGTGTTTGGCTTTAAGGAGTTAGTTTAGAAGACCAAGAATCATGTCTTAGCTTTCATGAGATATGAAGATGAATTTGATAGAATAATGCATCATTTAGAGTCCAATGAAGTGGAAAAAGAGACACAAGTCAAGGTTGAAGAACAAGCCCAAATGAGGCTGTGGAAGAACATGATGTTCTTGAAGAGAGAGAGAGATGACCAAGTAGGTCAATTAAGTCACAAAAGTAAAGGTGATAGCAGTAAATTACAGAAGAGTGATGATGAGGAAATATGGAATGAGATATTTGAAGACCTTATGCAAGGTCATAAAGAAAAATAAAGTGAGAAGACACAAGAAGATGTCATAAGAGGGATAGCAAAGTAAGAAGGTCTCGTCAAGAACAAAGAAGAGAAGATGAAGGCTAGTTAGTCCTTATGTAAAGACAAAAACAATAAGAATATAGATCAACAAGAGAAAATGAGGAAGAATTCAGAGAGATGGGTGATGATGTTCAAGGAGAATAGCAGGTTCTTGGTGAATACACTATGAAGGATGAATAGAAGTATGAAAAGATGGAGATACAAGGCTTACAAACAATCTTGGAAGAGACTACACATGAAAAACAAGTGAATAAAATGCATAGAGCAGCCAAGGAGGTCAAGGAGCGTTTGATTTTTGAATCTAATTGTGTATTAGCATGAGTGAATGCGTGTTGTAGTAGTCATTTTCCAAAAATGATCATGAATGGATCAAGGACAAGTGAATTTAGTGAGAGATATAACAATGAAATTTTCATAGAGACCTTAAAGGGTCTTCAGATATCTATTCAAGAGGATGAACTATCCAATATGAAGAGTAATTACAATCAAGTAATGATGGAGTTAAGGGAGAGAGAAGACTCAAATCAAGAAATTTCATGGAGCAAAGCACAAACCCAAGGATAAATGAGTGAAGTTGGAGTGATTTTGAAGTTTACATGGTTGCAAGAAAACCAAAACAGGTTGCCAACAAGAATGAAGCTATACTTAAAGCCATGGAACAAGGAAAGCTTAGCACAAGAAAGGAAACAAATGGAGAGTCAAACCAAGTATCTAACACACCATGGAGGTATGGATGATGTTCCTTATGAAAATAAATTCAAATTTCAAGAAGAAGTCAGCTTGGACTAGTACAGAATGCATGGTAGTGAGGTAGAAACAAAGAGCAGTCAAAGGAGAAACTTAATGTTCTCAAGTTCAACCTATTAGCCTAAGAGAGATATAACAAGGAAACCTCAGAGCTTCAAGTGAAGAATCCTATAAACAACTTGAATGATGATAAAATGCAAAGGAGAAGACCAAAATTTAGAATATTATGGACTAATACACTCTTGAAATGGGGAAGATCATGGAAGAAACAAAATATTTTCAAAATTTTAAAGGTGAAGGACCTAGAGATTCATTTAACTCAGGTCAAGAGGAATCAAACACATCGATAGAGCTAGAAATCATAAGAAAAGTCAATTCAAGAAATCCAAACAAATAAGGGACAAGTAAATGTTGAAATCATAAGAAAGAACAAGGGCTTTAAGAAGATTGAGGTAGTAGTTAAGAAGAAGACACTTGAGGTAATCCAAAAACATGAATAATATGATACAAACTAGGTCATAAAAGTTCATTCATTGGGTTAGAGTACTGAAATGGTCTCCATCTACAATCAAGGAAAAAAATGCAATTATAACCCAAGGATCCAAAGAAGTTATAGGAACTACTAGATATCAAAATGAAAGGAGATTTTATAGGAAAGGATGTTTCATATCATGATGAAAGTAGACATAATCAATTATAGTGGAGGAGGATGCTAACTAATAATTCGTGTGGATTATTAGTAAATGTAAAAAATGGAATTGCAATGTTTGAGACTTCCATTTTATAGGCAAACTAAGACAAGCCTACAAAGAAGCGATAAAAAAAGAAGATAGGGAAACGGTAATAAACCAAAATGAAGAGGCAACCAAGCCTTATTTTCTTGTACCCAGATTGTTATGGAAGCCATGAATTCAAGTGAACATGAATAAAATAGGACATAGTTAGAGTCCATGATGGAGAAACTAATAGAAGAACAAGCAACAAACAAGAAAGCAAATTCTATCAAAAAGAAATACAAGTAAAATTTCATAGTGGTGGTTGGGAGGTAGAGAGTATAAGTACGTAAAAAGTTACAAACAAGTCCAACACAATTAGAGAGGACGAGAAAATATTGGAATGCAAGGAGGAAGAAATCACAATATTACAATGAGTATGAACTCAATCTCTTCTTGGTGGGTGATCTGATGCAGGAGAATCAAGAGAATAAAATTTCATAGGAACATAGGATAAATTCTAGTATATTTATTATAATAAGACCAAGTGACTTTTCTTAGACAAGTCAATGTAAAAAGAAAAGTAATTATGCTTCTAAATATGAATTCTTAGGTGTGCTAGAGGAATAAATTAGTTTTTCTAATTCCTAATTAAGGCTTATCATGATATGAAATGAGTTTTCATAGGATTTTGAACTAGGTTTAGAGTGAATGGGATGTAGTTTTTATTGTATGCTAAGTTTGGTATGTTGTTAGAGCTCATATAGGAGTTGTATAGTCAATTTAGAGGGTAAGACTAGAGAAGATAGTGAAATATAACGAAGGATCACTCATGTATCAATACAATAACATGAGGAAGAAGATGTAATGGAAGTGGGAGATGAATAATAAAATTGTTGTAATGATATTCTAGGGAGTAACTTCTTGTTTTGTATGTTATTTATGGGTATATGTGGACTGTGTTATATAGAACCTATTCATACGAGTACTAAATTTGTGATAGTCACCAAGGAAATAATTTTGGAGATCTGTGAAAATATGTATAGATGGAGGAAGGTGAGGATAAGATCATGTAATTTTTGTAGCTCTTGAAACTTTGAGATATCACCTTTAGACCCATTTTTAGCTCTTGGGCCCTAACTAGGGAAAAGGATAACTTTAATTCCAATTTTCAAAACCTATAAAGATTAAGGAGCATCTCTGTATTAGTGGTTTCTATTTATATACAAAAGTGGAAGTCTAAACTCACATATGGGTATCAAGTTATAACAAGTTCTACATTTCAAACTATAATAGTGTGTAGGTGAGAAGGAAATGAGGTGTGTGGGAGGTGAAATTATGGATTCAAGCCTTTAAAATTTATGTACTCCATGTTGTTTATATTCTTGAGGTGAAACGCTCAAGTTTCAAGTGAGATCATTTTTGTAAGTATCTACTTCTATAGCTTAGATCCAAAATAGACCTAATTTGCATGATAAGTTACGAAGGAAGTACAAATTCATACAAAGTAATAAAGATTCCTAAATTTTGGGCATAAGCAAGAAGCCCATAAAGGGTCTTAAAATAAAGAAGAATGCATATCAACAAGAGAAAATGAGGAAGAATTCAAAGAGATGGGTGATGATGTTCAAGGAGAACAACAAGTTCTTGGTGAAGACACTATGAAGGATGAAGAACACTATGAAAATATGGAGAGACAAGGCATACAAATAAACCTAGTAGAAGATATTGCACATGGAAAACAAGTGAAGAACATGCATGGAGCAGATAGGGAGGTCAAGGAGCCTCTATTTTTTTAATCTAATTGTGTATTAGCATATGTGAATGCAAGTTGTAGTAGTCATTTTCCAAAAATGGTCATGAATGGATCAAGGACAAGTGAATTTAGTGAGAGATGGAACAATGAAATATTCCTAGGGATCTTAAAGGGTTTGTAGATATATATTCAAGATGATGTACTATCCAATATAAAGAGTAAATGAAGTCAAGAAATGATGGAGTTAAAGGAGAGAGAAGACTCAAATTAATCAATTTCATGGAGAAAAGCACAAACCCAAGGATAAATCAGTGAAGTTGGAGTGATTTTTAATTTTACATGGTCAAAGAAAACTAAAATAGGTTTCCAAGAAGAATTAATATTTACTTAGAGCCATGGAGAAGTAATGAAATATTATAACAAGAAAATAAACAAATGGATATTCAAACCAAGTATCTAATAGAACATGGAGGTATGAATGATGTTTCATATGAAAATGTTTTCAAAATTCAAGAAGAAGTCAGCTTGGACCAACAAAGAATGCATGGGAGTGAGGTAGAAAAACAGAGCAGTCAAAGGAGAAACTTGAATTTCTCAAGTTCAACCTATTGGCCTAAGACAGATATAATAACAAAAACCTCGAGCTTCAAGTGAAGAAGCATGTACAAAACTTGAATGATTGTAAAATGCAAAGGAGAAAACCAAAATTTAGAATATTATGGACTAATACAGTCTTGAAATAGGGAAGATCATGGAAGAAACAACATATTTTCAAACTTCTAAAGGTGAAGGACCTAGAGATTCATCTAACTCAGGTCAAGAGGAATCTGAAACATAGTGGTAGAGCTAGAAATTAGAAGAAAAGTCAAGTCAAGAAAGGAAAACAAACAAGGGACAGAGTAAAGACTGAAATCATGAGAAAGAACAAGGGTTTTAAGAAGATTGAGGTAGTAGTTGACAAACAACAAGTAGTTAAGAAGAAGACACTTGAGGCAATCCAAAAACATGAAGACTATGATACAAACTAGGTCATAGAAGTTCATTCATTGGGTCAGAATATTGAAATGGTCTCCATCTATAGTCAAGGAGGACAAATGCAACTAGAACCTAAGGATCCAAAGAAGCTAGAGGAACTAGTAGCTATCAAAATACAAAGAGATTGTATAGGTAAGGATGTTTCATATCATGATGAAAGTAGACATAATCAACTACATTGGAGGAGGATGCTAACTAAGAATTCATGTGGATTCTTAGCAAATGTAAAGGAATGGAATTTCAATGTTGGAGACTTCCATTTTATAGGAAAAGTAAGACAATCCTACAAAGAAGCCATAAAAGAAGAAGATAGGGAGATGGTAATAAATCAAATTGAATAGGAAACTAAGCCTTACATTCTTGTACCTAGAATTACTATGGAATCCATGACTTCAAGTGAACATGAATAAAACAGGAGGAGTTAGAGTCCATGATGGAGAAACTAGCATAAGAACAAGGAACAAACAAGAAAGCCAAGTACATGTAAAATAAATACAAGTACAACTTTAGAGTGGTGTTTGGGAGGTAGTGAGTACAAGTAAGTAAAAAGGTATGAACAAGTCAAAGAGAACAATCATAGAGGACAAGAAAATATTGGAAGGAAAAGAGGAATAAATCACAATATTGCATTGATCAGGAACTCAATTTCCTCTTAGTAGGTAATCTGATGCAAGAGCATTAAGATAATAAAATTTCATAGGAACATGGGGTCAATTTTAGTATATTTGGTATAATAAGACCAAGTGACTTTGCTTAGACAATTCAATGTAAAAATAAAAGTAATTATGCTTGTAAAGATGAAGTCTCAGGTGTGCTAGAGGTGGAAATTAGTTATAATTCCTAATTAAGGATTATCATGATATGAAATGAGTTTTCATAAGAGGTTGAACGAGGTTTAGAGTGAATAGAATGTAGTTTTGATTGTATTTTAAGTTTTGTATGTTGTTAGAGCTCATATAGAAGTTGTATAGTCAATTTAGAGGGTAAGACTAGAGAAGATAGTGAAATATAATGAAGGATCATTCATCTATCAATCCAATAACTAGAGGAAGAATATGTAATGGAAGTGGGATATGAATAGTAAAATGTTTAGAATGATATTCCAGTGTGAATAAGTTATTTTTGTATGTTATTTGTGGCCATATGTGGATCGTGCTATATAGATCATATCCAAACCGAGTACTAAATTTATGATACTACTAAGGAAAGAATTTTTGAGATATGTGAAAGTATGTATATCCGGAGGAAGGTGAGGATAGGATCATGTAATTTTTTCAGCTCTTGAAACTTTGAGATATCAAATGTAAACCTAGTTTTTAGCTCTTGGGCCCTAACTAGAGAAAAGGATAACTTTTATTCTAACTTTCAAAACCCGTGAAGTTTAACGAGAATATTTTTATTAGTGGTTTCTAGTAGTATACAAAATTTCAAGTCTCAACTCACACGTGGGTGAAATTTATAACAATTTTTACATTGCAGACTATAACATTATGCAGATTGAGAAGGAAATGAGCATGAGAGGTGAAATGAAGCATTCAAACCTTAAACTTTGTGTACTTATTTTTTTATATTCGTGAGATGAATCCATAAAGTTTCAAGTGAGAACATTTATTTAAGTTTCTACTTCTATATCTTAGAGCCAAAACAGGCCTAATTTGCATGATAAGTTACAAAATAAGTACAAATTTGTACAAAGTAACAATATCTAAATTTTGGGTATAAGAAAGAAGCCCATAAAGGGTCTCAAAATAAACTTAGAGAGGGTGAGGTTGTTTCAGAGGAATTTGGGATCCATTAGCCTTTATATGTGGGAAGGGCTAGAAGGATAACAAGGCCTAATAGAGAAACTAGTATGAAATGCAAGTGTATGATCAAATGAAGGGTCATAACACCTTGGGCAGCCTACACAAAAGGATTTAAGAGCATTAGAGGTGATTCAGAGGTATGTATGAACCTTTGAGCCAATTGGCCTAATTAGGCTAAACTAGTGAACCAAGATAATTATCAAACTAAGTAGAGAAAGAAGGTTTTAACACCTCGAGATGGGAATTGGAGTTGAACATTTGAGGAGTGATGAAAAGATCATAACAGAGGATCCATAGAAGGTAAGGAGAAGGCATATCTATTCCATGCTTTCATATGATTACTAGTACTAATATGAATATGAATGGAGAAACAATATACCTTAAGCTCTTTTGGGCATATGAATTATGTTATGGATTGTGAGATGAGATCCTTAAACAAGGGGTGGTGGAAATTACCTTAGTAATTACTGCTCATGTGTTGAAAACTATTCTTCGGACTCGAGGTAATATAGTCCAAAGATAAGAATTTTGTGAAAAATAGTATATCCCTTGCCGCCTTAATAATCCCTTGGTTTAAAGGCACTTTGAAAGTCCCTTTTGTGAGAAGTTCAATATAATTCTCCAAATATTTGAACAAGAAATGAGGAAAACAATAAATCCTACCAAGTCTAATATGGTTAAGCATAGGAAAATTATAGATGTAAACAACTTTAAAACTTCCTTCAATTATATTTGGAATGGTTTTACAATTAATTTGATATCTATATTTAAATATGAAACTATATCTGCAATGGTTTCCCATTTAAGTATACTCTCATGGTCTAGATCATCGCCTCTACTAGTTTCTTCGTAATATCTTCAATAATTCTCTATTTACACTGAGGTTCAATCACATCATAGTAAATGAACCTATAAGTGTCTCACATTTCTTGATTAGCATTATCCTAGCATCCACTCACCCATATAAAAATAGACACATGTTTGGTTTATTATTTTGTAGACTAATGTTGGATTCCCTGAAATCATTACATGATTTTTCTAATACATTTATAATTTAATATTAAAAATATTTGAAAATTGATAAGAACCTTATTCTAAAGCATAAATTAATCCCAGGTGCTAGCTAGCCGTATAAAATAGAAACATGTTATGTTTATTATTTTACAGATCAATGTTGAATTATCTGAAATCATTAAATGATCTTCCCAAGATCTGCATAATTTAATCTTAAAGAAATTTTAAAATTGATAAGAAACTTATTCCCAAACAAAAAATAAACATGATAGCCACTGGCCCGTATAAAAATAAACATGATCAGTTTATTGTTTTGTAGACCAATGTTGGATTCTATGAAATCATTAAAAAAATCCCAAGATCTACATAGTTTAATGTTAATGACATTTTAAAACTGATAAGAACCTTATTCCAAAGTAGAAGTGAAAGATTAGCGGTAGTAGCCCATATAAAAGAAAAACATGTTATGTTTATTGTTTCTGTATCAATGTTGGATTCTCTGTAATCATTAAAATATCTTCCCAAGATCTACATAGTTTAATCTTAAGGACATTTTAAAACTAATAAGAAACTTATTCCCAAACAAAAATTAAGTTCAAGTGGTCGTAGCTATATATAAAAAAGAAACATGATCGGTTTATTATTTTACAGACTAATTTCAGATTCCATGAAATCATTAAAATATTTTCCAAAGATTTACATAGTTTAATCTAAATGACATTTTAAAACTGATAAGAACCTTATTCCAAAGAATAAATAAAATCATCGTGGCCACTATTCTCGTATAAAATAGAAACATGTTATCTTTATCGTTTTGCAAATCAAAGTTGGATTCCCTAAAATCATTAAATGATAAGAACCTTATTCCAGAGAAAACATTAAAGCCAAGCAACCACTAGCCTATACAAAATAGAAACATGTTCTATTTATTATTTTACATATCAATGTTGGATTCCCTAAAATCATTAAATGATTATTCCTAGATTCATTAATTTATTCAATAATCTGATATATTGGACTCCGAAAGGAGGTATAAAGGGTTCCAATATTTTTATTTTTAGATTCCAATATATTTGATTTTTGAGTACAATAAATTCAAATATATGTGATTTTGGATTCCAATATGTGTTATTTTAGATTCAAATAAATGTGATTATGGATTCCAATATATGCAATATTGGAATCCAATATGTGTAATTTTTGAGTGCAATTAATTCCAATATTTAACATTTTAGAATCCAAAACTAGTAATATTAGATTCCAATATTGGCTATACTTTGTAGTTGCTCGAACTGGAATAAGTCCGATTTAATGAAATAAGTGTTATATATTTTAGTTTTATATATATACTTATATATTTATACAACTAACATTATATAAGCATTGATCAATGAACATTCTTAACTTATTTGAAAATATGGAATCAATTTCAAGTAATATAACCAACCATATGTGTGAGGTGTTGTATACTCCCCCTTAAAGGATCATTGTCCCAATGATTTTATTACAAAATGTAACATACATGTCAAAAAAAAGTTCAAACATCGCTGCAACATAATTACAGTTCACATTTTAATAAGAACTTAATAAATTTTCCAAAATTTCAATCAATCATTTTTCAGAAATCTTAGATGTAACAGACTTGAAATAATGATTATTATAAAATAGTCAGTTGATAGCAAAAAAATTCAATAGATGTTAACACTATTTCAAATAATAATTAATATTCAATAACAGATAAACTAATTTTTTTATCACTCAAATAGACAAGGAAACACAATTTTCATCTCATCAAGAATCTCCCAAGTTGCACTTTCTTCTTAATATTTGTCCCATAAGACTTTCCTTTGTGTAATATCTCAATTATATAGATGTAACTCGTGAGTTTCCAACACTTTTATTAGTTCAACCATAATTTCTCTCGGTACGTAACTTGTAATAGTTATAATTTAGGACATGTGTTACATCTAAAACATACTTTTTAAATAATGAAATATGAATAAAGATCATGCATCCTTGAAAATGTGGGATTTAATACTAATCGATGCAACCAATATTATGACTTCAAGTTTTTCAAAAGGTCTCACATATCTAGGTCAAAGTTTGAAAGACTTGTCAAATGTGATTGATCTCTTTTTGGGTTTAACCGTGAAGAAAAAATTATCTCCAAGCTCAAATTTTCTATCAACTCTTTTCAAATATGCATAGATTTTCTACCTATCGACAACTTCCTTCATCCTCCGATAAATGATTTTCACTTGCTTTTCCATTTTTGTTAACATTTCAGGGCCTACTATCTCTTTGTTCTAAATATTATCCCAATTGATAGGAGTTCTACACTTTCTCCCATATAACGCTTCAAATGGTGACATTTCAATGAATAATGATAGGTTTTTAATAGAAAAATTCCACCAATCAAATATATCCTTTTCATCTATATTTTTAGTCCATGTAATACATTCTAATAATATCCTCCATAGCCTAGTTGACTCTTTGTATTTGACCATATGTTTCCGGATGGTTGATGACCTAAAGTTGAATTTTCTTACCAAAGCCGAGTTTAAGTTTTTCCAAAATCGAGAGGTCATCCTAGGATCCCTGTTATAAATTATCAGTTCTGAAACTACATGTAATCTAAAAATTTCATGCACAAACCATTTCATAAGTATGGGTGAATCATCTCTTAGATTACCCGGTATGAAGTGATCTACTTTATTTAGTTTTTCAACCACAACTAAAATCGTGTCATGCTTATTTTTATATATTGATTGTTGGAAGATAAAATGGACTGAGAAGGGATATGAATCGGTCCTAAAAACCTTTTACTTCATTTACAAAACCATACATTCATCATTTCATACATCCATTTATCATTCATAACCAGATTAGCACATTAGGCGTGTATTTAGTATTCATGAGTAGATGCAACAAAAAATAAGACACCTAAACACAATATATAAGTGTGAAACCTTTAAGGGGAATAAAACCCACTGAAAATATGCTTATATTACATAAATCTAAGAGATTTAATGAATCACTAACTTTATAAGGAGCACTTACCCCTAATTTATTAGAGCACCAAATATACAAGGAGCACCACCACCAAATTTACTTCAAGCACTCACTCCACAAGGAGGATACGACCCCTAAAATAACTAATCACTAACTCTGCAACCTAAAGGTGATAATCTCTAAAAAATCTTCCACAACTGATGGAGATCACAATTTCATCTAACACTAACACTATCAAACCCTTATTCACTTGGATCGCTCTTTCTTATTCTTTCACACCTTGTCTTGGGTTGATATTATTGATCACATGATCTCTATAACTACTCAAATTTTAACACACTTCCTCATACTTCAAATCATGCATTCATACTTGTTATTCTCTCACACATGGGTCACACTTTTCCCTCTAATAGCACTAGTTCAAAAATGAACTCAAACTTAACTTTTATACCCTTTTCTTCATTCAAACATAATTTTGGTTGGTTTCCTCCTTTTCAACCAATTCAACTTACAATAATCCCAATAAAATCATAAAAACATTCATATTGGGCCCATGTAGGTTAGTCATTCCCAAAACCACTAAACATGCACAAAACAAGCTCAAAACCCCATCACCTGGATGAGATAAAACCAAAAATTCTAAAATCATGATTATTCAAGCTCCAAAATTAACTATAAATGTGTAATATTATATATAAACCTCAACCATGGTCATTAATTAACTTTCACCAATCAAATTATTCATATCAAAACTCAAAAGTCTCATAACCTTCTTTAAATAACTATTTCTTAAACCGTGTCTTCACCTTTGGGCCTCAAGACCACCCAAGAACAACTCAACTATGAAATATAACCAATAGATGAGATCCATGGATCCTGTAGAACATATATATGTATGTTATATCTTATGAAAAATTCATTTTTCCAAACCATTTCCTCTTCATCAAATCAATCTTCCCAAAAAGAAGTTTAACAAATCCAACTTGTTTGCACCATTTCTGCTACTTCCAACACATCTAAAGGCCTTAAATAGGAATAAAATTCATCTCTATTCACTCTCAAAATAAAATAAATCATAAAATAATCCATAATTTTCCTCATTCACTTCAATCTTTTAGCCTAGGCAATCCTATCTTAAAAAACAAGAAATCTTCTTCCTCACAAACTAACCTATATGTCCTAAAAATATCATCATAAGGATATAAACCATATACCACTAGAAATATCTATAAATTATATTTCCATAAATTATTATATTTCTTTTTAAATCCAAGTAAGGCCTTCAACCAATACCATCTCTAAAACTCGCTTAGTTATCCTTCTAGGACTCAAGAACCAAGTTTGACCTCAACTTGTTCTATCACCTCAAAACTCGCTTCCACACTTGAAAAAGAATGTCAAACCCTTATAAAGTGTTTATAAGTACTAAAAAACATTAAACAAACATGAACAACTCATAATCATCACCTTACCTCATGAATCTACTCAACACTCTATTAGATTAGGCATCCTCCATATTTTACCCTCCATGAATAGGTCATAACTTCTTCATACAATATCAAAAAAACAAGTTTTATATACCATTAGAAATATATCTAAACTATCACAAAAAAACTTGAATGGATTCCTAACTCCTCGTGTAGATCCTGTAATTCAAATTTTACCACAAGATGCTCCATAATGTCCCAAAAATAGTCTTCACAAATAGGGTACACTTTTCCATTTAGAAGATAAAAATGATCTGAAACATTCATGAACATCTACAACAAGTCAGGGGATAAAAATAACATCATTTTATTCATCACCTTATTTAGAGAACTTCTCCACAAACTGAACTTCTTTAAAAACTTACTTTTTCAAGTGGGGCCCACATATAGTCACATGCTCTAATACGCTTTTCTGAAAATCTAGAAGATTCTTCTATGAAATCCAATCATCACTTTGGGAAAACTAATCAAAATGGTTTATTGGACATCTTTTTCTCCAAGTCACTTTGAGCTAGGGTTTAGCTAGGGTTTCAAAGCAACTTATCTTCTTAACAATTGTTCATAAAAACCATACAATCAAACCACTTCATTCCTTTTTGTGAAACCTTCATAAATGACCTAAAAATATATGTCAATGAGATTATGTCCCCATGAAAATAACACATCTCACAATGAGCATCATGAGGTCAACTTTTTCTTCAAATCTTCACTCTAGAAAACTTGGTATTAGAAAAAAATATATATCTTACAAATCCTTCAACAAAAACACTTGAAATGTGTAACAAGTATAATGAAAAAATCCTCTCACTATTCATACTCATGATATTTCCCAAATATCCCTAAAACTCTACAACAATTAAGACTTACACATGTCAACTTATTTGTTCTTGTAGACACAAATATTGCACATTAGACAATATTTAGCTTGGTCTTATACTACTATTTAGAAGGTTCTCAAGTGTACAAATTACTAATTAATCCCACCTTTTGGCCACATTTTTCTTATATTTTATTTCATCTTTCCCACATATTTCCTGATACCTATCAGCCCATTTCATGACCTTTTTGACATTCTATCCTGAAATCAGGGCGCCCCAGCCTATACTAGGGCACCCCGAGGCACCCTAGTCCCATTTCTAGAGCCCTAGTCTATGCACAACCTTGTCTCGCTTATTTTTGGGTCACTTCTAGTTGTTGGTCATCCTTATCTTCTTCTTAGTTGACCTTATCGGGATTAATTACGAAATTAAGCTTGAGATCCCTATAAATATAAAGCTATAAGACCATAATAAGGGTCCTAAGTCATTGCATCTTATCACTACTATCACCCCATCTAGGGTTGCATCCATTACATCACTTGCATCCACATAGTACCATGCATTCAAGCTAGGATATTTTCATCACATACACTACATAGGGGGAGGGATTCCATTATATTCCACGTACACATGCTACTTACATTTCTATAGCTACTATTGCTTGCTACTTCAAAAAGTGTGACTATCATGAGAGCACCTAAGGAATGACATGCACACACTCACTAGAACTACATCAAGGTCCATAATGTAGTGTAGCACTCAGTGATAAGTCCACCAGTTTAGACGCTGAGGTCAATCCGACCCATTCTTCTTCTTCTTGTGCAGGGTTTTATATAATGCATCTGTCAAATCCAATGTGACAGATAGGTAGGGTTTTAGATCTCCTTGTGACACTAATGAACATAGATCCTAAGCTTTTTCATAGTTCCCAACACCTAGAATTCAGACTGTGTCACCTCAGGTGCCCCAAGACTTTCCACATACCTGTGGCACTTTAGAAATTTTGGATCTACCCTAATTGGTCGTTTGTACAACTAGGTTCCAATTTCAGGTCTATGATAGTCTACCATAATCATGTAAGTCATTTCCATTTTTCCTCTTGCATATTAGGGTTTTATTTCCTCTAGAATAGTTTATTTACATTTATTCTCATGCCGCTTTAGTTCATTTACGTTGTTTTAGTCCTATTTACATTAACATTAATACCCTAGATATCCTTTAGGTCATCTAGGTACCACCAAATAATCCTTATTTTTGTTAATCATGTTGGTGAACCTCGGCATCTCTTTCTACCACCTTCTAGGGATTTTTCATTCCACCATCATGAATATCTCTATCATTGAATATCTACTCACCCACCCTGATTTAATTCATCGTGTTCAAACCCTCTTTACTAGTACCGATGTTTCTACCGACATGCATCTGGATTCCCTATATGACACATTTGTCGAAGCCTTTTCTCAACATATAGCATTCTAGGGCAATCCTCCCACTGACATTCACCCTTTTGACAATGACCCACCACTTTACATCATGTCCCACATCTACAATGTTGTTGTCAAGCGTACTCTTATCAATAATTGATCTGATCTTAATTTGTGCCCTATGCCCTTTCTCCATGTAATAGGTTTGTCTTCTTGTGACATTAGCCCTTCTTCTATTTCACTTCATGCTTATGGTGGTTATTTTCATCCATGTCTAGGTCATGTTACCTTGCCTTTAACTATAGGTCCTAAGACCCTCCCTACTATTTTCTTCATCATTGATTTCCCTGTCTCATATAATTTCTTGTTAGGTAGACCATGGCTCCATGCCAAGCAATTTGTTGCTTATACTATCCACTATTATGTAAAATTATTACATGAGCGTGTTGAGTATACCATCTTTTGATATTGTGATCCATTCCAATATTGTGTCCATGACCCTCACACTATCATTCTTATTCCTCACATTGACACTACCAATGAACCTCAACCTTTGGATGATCAGCCACATTTATGGCCACTTGAGGGAGATATTTTCTTACTATATGTTATTCCCCCATCACCCATTCCTTCGTCGTAATTCCATATCAGTCACCCCTCCTTCCATGAACACGTATCATCCTATCCTCGCCATTATCACCCATGTACCCACCCTTCACATGTACACTCTTTATTCGTGACTCATTTTGGGACCATGTTCCATTTGATCCCACCCATGATGAAACCATATGTTCCCTTGTTGGTCTCGCTTTTCTTGGTTTCACTTTTGAGGAACTTCATCTTTCCACTCATTCTACACATTTATACTATGAATCTATCACTGTTATAGCATTTTATTACTTACATGTATTCCATCTCCTTGTCTACTTACCATGTACACCTTGCTTCATTCCACTCACATTAGGAGATTCTTATCTTACCTACATTTCTAGAACTTTGGACCCTATTCATACTAAAATTTCATTCCCTTTTCCATTCGGTTGTGTCCTAATCTACAATAATGCCTTCCTTAGATAATCACCTAACTACACTCACTACCATGCCCACAATTTCCCACATCCCCCTTTCACTGATGAATAATGTTTTATGGGCATGTATATTTTATGCCTTACCAACTCATTACATGATCAACCTCACACTATAGCCTACCATGTTGCTAATCCTAATCCATTTGAATTTGACCCAGAGGATGACGATCTCCTTGATGAGTTCACATAGCCTCTTCTCACACTACTATTGGGGGAATATCACATGACATACTATCCCCCTCGCTTTGCCTACTTTTACCCTTTTACATCCTACACTTCATCTCTATCATTTATCATCATCGCATATCCACATATCCCTTCACATCTTATCACACCCTCATTACCCAATGACACACCCTAGTGCTTCGGTTCAAACTAAATTATTGAGGTATTTCCATTACACTGAACCCCACACATTGCACTAAAGGACCTATACATTTACATTCTACTATACTACACCTATGCATCACGTAGCTTCGTCGGGTTCATCATCCATATACTACACTAGCTGTTATTACATATGCATCTAGTTTTTTATTTCATCTCCACATTTACGCTAGAAGTACATTATATCTAAGTCTAGCTTTATATCTTACCACTACACATTCCATTTTCTATCTACGCTTATTACTACATATTACACACCCATACCGCGTCCATACATCCTATACATTCTACATGCTACACTATATTTCCTTATACTTGGGTCTAGTTTAATCTATTATCATTACACATTCTATCTATACACTTATTGCATTACAAATTCCATACCCTACTACACATTCTACATTACATTACCTATACCATACATTCACATACCTTGGTCATCTACACTACATTGTTATACTCGCTGCACTCACCACCCTATGACACACTTTATTTCCTTAGTTCATACTTGACTACCGAGGGTTTCACATGGACCTAACCTACATGCAACATGTCATCACACCACATTCATTGGACTAGTGACTAATGCTCTAGGATATATTGTCACCCATACTTGTCATCATATCATGTAGTGGTATACACCTTAGGTTAAATCACCACTCCCTTCACCCATTCTACATTATCCTCTTACATCCTATCATCACATATTCTATTACCCTATTCTCAGTCATCCTATTACATCATCACTTATCCTACTCATCCATTAGTGGTATACGCTTTAGGCTAAATCACCACCCTCGCCTTATTCATCACATAGTGGTCTACACTTAGTGCTAAAATCACCACCTTCCATTATCCACCACCTACTTATCTATGCTTCATATTCTCCATCACCCATTTCATAGTGAAATATGCACGGGATAAATTGTCACCTTCTTCTACCATCATGTAGTGATATACACTTAGGGCTAAATCATCACTCCTCTATTCAACCAAGTCATGGTATACACTTATGTTATAGGGTCCATGCACATCTTTTCATATGTCTCATTCCCATCCATTCATCTTATAGTGATATATGCTTAGGGATAAATCATCACTCACTCATAGAGCAAGACATGGTGTACGCTTAGGCTATAGGTTCCATGTGCATCTTTCCATATATCTCATTCCCATACACTCATTCTATAGTGATATATGCTTAGGGATAAATCATCACTCCTCCAATAAACAAATTGTGATATACGCTTCAGCTATAAGGTTCACACACATCTCTCCACATGTCATATTTCATCACCATTACATACACACTGTCATCCCAAAGTGCTAGACATAACCAACACTACTCGACCATTTCCCGATGACGCACTCTCATTTATGGTTCATTCTTGACTACTAAGGGGGTAAACAAAATGAACCTCACTACATACACATTCCATCCACTTGGGGGCATATTGCTCCTATCATTCTATTTTTCATTCCATTCCATCCATCCACAAATATTGCATTATCTTAGTAGCATTTAATATTTCTTACTAGTGTTTTACATGATCATTCTAGTCCACATGTTAGCTTGATTTCTTAAATGTTATTATCAAACACACATGTGCATTCACACCTTTTTTTAGTGTGATCGCAAATACAAGACATTTATACACATCATAGATCCTTTTCTTCTACCCTTACTATACTAGTCACTAGGGGGACATTCACATTCGTCTCATATAGGTGTTATTGTTTCATTTTGTACTTATCATCTTTTACTACTTGTTCATACATGCTTTGACATATTGGTTATCACTTTGACATGCTAACAGTGTGTTCCATGTACAGCACTTGTTTTGCATAACTACATCTTTCCATGCCTACATGATTGTTTTTACTTGTCCGTGTTGTTTTCCATTGTTTGCAAGATTTGCCATTTTTTTGTGCACACTTGACTAATTTTTGTGGCTATGATGGACTTGTGTGTCTTGTGACATCGTGAGTGATGTATCATGTTTTAAACCCACATTTTTAGTATCCTTGTTTTCTTGCATTGTCTTTACCCATAAAGCTAGACTTTCCTAAATGTGACATTGTGTGTGCACCTTAGTATCTAACAAGCACTTTCCCTGTTCCCCTGTAGGGTAGAGTTCCATAATTCAGATTGTGGTTGATCCTCTTTTGGGGTTGCATTCTCCTTCCATGGTCATCGCATGTGCCCCCAAAGAGGGGGCATCATTAATGATTTCTACTAACACATCGTATTTACACCAGTTCACACAAAGTGAGTGAGTTTAGACCAGTCTACAAACTCCATACATAGGGGCCTTAACAGGACATGGTGTCCTTCATAAATTCTATGGATCTGTTATAGACTCAGGGGTTACAGTGGGTGGACTCTCTATACTTCTTCATCCAGTGGCATAGGATATCCCTAAAAACCAACGTAGTATATATATCTCTTCATCAAAATTTAGAAGAAGTAGTTAGATTTAGTGAACACCGAACATTTCCTCCCTACACTTCTTCAACCAAGGTGGCATGAGATCACCCAAAAACTCGTGACACTATAGAATATCCTTCTAAACCCTTTTTCTCAACATGGATTAGGTGCACATGTTACATTTACACTTTTGTTCTAGTGTATTTTACATTTGCGTACTTTACATAGCATTTTTACATACATACATATTTGACTACTTGATCATTTTCTCCTTGCAAGTCCATCATATGAGAAATAAGAAGTCAAATTTTGGGCAACAACAATACCAACAATGACAATGACAATGAAAATACACCGTGGAAGTACTTTCCATACTAACCATGTAGGTACACTACACACATGTAATAGCTACAAACACGTTCTACCTAGGTTCACTCTTATCACTTTTATTCATATTTTTAATCTTTAGAATCCACACTCCACATTTTACTTTAGTTATTCCAGGGCTTGAGTCTAGTCCATTGGCATGTCTTCTTCTACAATCTACATGGTTATTAGGTATGCATCTCTATCTACTTTATTTTACCAAGCTTTCCACTCACCAACATAAAGTGGGGAAAATGTAGACACAAATATTGCACATTAGACAATATTTAGCCCAGTCTTATACTACTATTTAGAATGTTCTCAAGTGTACAAAGTACTAATTAATCCCACCTTTTGGCCATCTTTTTCTTATATTTTATTTCATCTTTCCTATGCATTTCCTCATACCTATCAACCCATTTCATGACCCTTCTAACATTCTAGCCAAAAATCAAGGCACCCCATCCTATACTAGGGCACCTTGAGGTTCCATGGTCCCATTTCAGGCACCCATGTCTATGCAAAACCTCTTCCACTTATTTTTGGGTCACTTCTAGTTGTTGGTCATCTTTATCTTCTTTTCATTCAGCCTTTTTCGGGATTAATTATGAAATTAAACTTGAAATCCCTATAAATATAAAGCTAAAAGACCATAATAAGGGTCCTAGGTTATTGGACCCCTAGATTATTGACCAAGTATGAAGGCATGTAGGTGTGCAAGGTCCCAGTTATGGAATGGCACACAAGGAAAAAGCACACAAAGGAGGGTTTAAGAGAAGGGTTTAAGGAAGCCCGTAGCACACACAATGTGCGAGGATAGAGCCAAGGGTTTGGGACTTAGTTAATTTGGACATCTAAAGTAGAACACGTGAAAAGCATGACCCGGTTACACATGGATAAGGTACCATCCTGGCGATAGGTTGGCCCAAGAAGGAGAATTCTAGAAGCTTTTAGAAGCACATCATGGGATAAAGTGGAAAGCTCAGGCCTAGAGAAGCATGCTCACATGGAGGACCACATTCAGACACTTGGCACCAGATTTGAAGGTGTTGGAGGGTGACTTGGAAATCCAGGAAAGTTATAAATACAAGTGCCTATAGAGATAGCTATAGATATACATAGAGAGTGGGCAGAGCTCTGTAGAAATGTTGCAAGGACTCTGCTAAGTGGGTAATTGTATCAAGGAAGGGATGTATGAGGTAAGGGGATTATAAATTTTCTTTTTGGTAGTATAGTTACATTAGTCCAATTGCAATGCATGACTGTGGTCTACTTCTCTATGACCCTATGTAATAGCTCCATAAATGTAATGAGGTTACTTGTTATATATATACATGAATATGAATGACTCTGATGCATACTTCTCTCTCATGAGTTTTCTTTCCTTTTTATGCTAAGTTTGGATGTTTATATGTTTCTTTCTATCATGGTACATGTTATGGATTCTATTAAAGACTCTGTCTGAAACAACTGCAAGGATCTAGAGGCCGTTCCAAGCCCTATAGTTCTTGTATGTCCTAACTTCCCTTCTAAAATATCTTACACAAATCATAGATGAATTTTCCCAAAAACTCACATAAAAGAGAGAATCGATCGCGTGTGCCTCGGGTGAGCACCCAACTTTCGCGATGGGTGATAGGCCGGCATGCATGGGGTTCCTTTCTTTTATGATAGGGGTAAAAATGAATACATCTTGGTTCTGTTACTGGGACCTCTATTCGAATTTTTAGTAGGAAATAGCATATACCATGATCTCGTTTAATGAGTAATGATAGAGTGGTTAGCATTGGAAAGTGTTGAATCATGGTTCAAGAGCATGGAGGATGAATTTTCTCAGAGATTCAGTATTGGACCTGAGTTTAATGCACATAGATGGGTAGAAGAGAATCTCTACCATGATCTGTATGAAAAAAAAATTGTTGCTTCCCTGTGGAACTATATGAATGGCTCTCAGCCTATGCATCTAGATAAAGTTGGCATTATGGATCACATGTGTGGACCCAAGAAGAATACTAGAGGCTACAAGATGTAGATCTAATGTGGACCCATGTTGTGGATTATTGGTGGAAGGACTATTGGCTAGCTACACTCAAGTATGCCATTTCCACATATTCTTGTCTCTGGATGTCACCGAGTTTGAGTTTTTGCAAGAGCCCATAGGATCATTTCTATGTGTTGTCCCTTTAGCTATGAAAATCTTGATGGCTACCATGAGTTTAGAGGCTTTTCCAATGGCTGGATAAACCATTCTGAGTGTTGGGTGAGGAAGCTAGGGTGGAGGAAGATGGCAGATGTTGTGGTGGAAAAGGAAAGGGAGGAGAGATGACTCAAATATGGTGAAGCGCATGAAAGGGAGATTGCTAGATGACGTGAGGTTGCAGGTTTGATGGATGTATGGTGTCGGACATTGCGGGAAGGATTTGAGTTTCATGTTGAGGATGTGGACCTTGAGAAGTCTATGTGACCCCATCTTGGCAAGTGCATGAGAGAAACCCCTTCGGCTTCTGATGAGATTTCGTCACGCAGAGAAAGAAGAACCGTTGGTGCGCATCTAAGCCCACCTAGTGACCAGACCTAATGCTTGGTTTTCTAGTTCAAGGGGATAATATTTCTAGTCCAGATGGGCTATATTGGAGGTGATCAGGTCTAAACCCGGAGGTATAATTTATCATTTGGGACTTCTCAGTGGCTACAAACACCATCCCAAGTGTTAGGAATTTTTGGGAAAGGTACAAACACACAATCTTTTGGTCTCATTTCTGGGAGTGGCATGAGGTATAATACTGGTAGTGGGGCATTATCATAGACCATGGGCACACAACTCGGTGGAACCGTGGGGACCTGGTCCTAAAGTGGTCGTGCCAAGGGTGTCTTGAGGAGTAGGAGCTGGTGGGTCTAGTGGATCTGGTGGTTTAGGACCTGGTGGGCCTGGTGGATCTAGTGGTTTAGGACCAGTGGACCTGGTGGATCAAGTGGTGGAGGAAACATAGGCGGAAACCAAGGATCTAGCGCAGGAGGATTTGGGCCCCAACCACCCCCAAAATTTTTCTTTAAAATGTCTCTACATTTTCCTGATTATAGAGGTATTGAGGATGTTATGGAACATGTTCACAAATGTGAACTGCTATGGCATGCAAAGGGTGTCACAACCCTAGAATAGAAGGCTAGTTAGTTTACAACCACATTACAAGGGTGCGCACATAGCTAGTATAGGAAATATGACCCTCATCAAACAATATTGGACTATACAGATTTAAAGAATGCATTCTTGGTAGAATTCCACATTCTTGAGTTTGAGCAGAAGAGCATCAGTGCTTTGAAGGAGATTCAACAAGGAATGGCAGAGAGTGTGTGGGAGTATGATGCATGCTTTAAAACTCTCTTGTCTAAATTATCATATGATATTCACCCTTCACATTATGCTTAGTGGTTTGTTGGAGGGTTGATCACCCCTTTTAGAAGGGCCTTATCTCATAAAAATTTTACTGAGACCCATATTAGGCATTGAAGCTACCCTCCACGCCAAAGCTACTAGTAGTGTTGATACGGCGTTAGCCCATTCTTGGAGGCTCAGATTGCTATAAGGGCCTAACAGCTTGGAAAAATTTTCTCGTGAAATCATTTCATGAGACTCGCAAAGGGTTTTGGTGCACAAATTGTGAAATACAAAGGGGCACGTTAAGGGTAATTTCCCCCAAAGAAATGTACACACTGGTGGTAGTAGATTTTTAAATTTTTCATGGGGACCACGATGCAAGTAGATGGCCCTTGCTATAGCACACAATCAGGAAGAAAGTTTCTTGTTACTACAATATTTTCACTTCTACAACCCATGATACTAAGTATTGTAGGCTCATTGATCAGATCCATGAGGTCATTGATCATGAGGTGTGCTAAACAAGTGTTATTAGTAGTTCCAAGGGTGATGATCGCCATTATGAGGAGTGCACAGATGAAGGCATGCATGGAAGAGTTTTTCGAGGAGGATTTCATGGTCTTGGTAATCTGCGAGGGAGGAAGGATTGAGTTCCCACATGGAACCTGTTTCAATTTTGGATCTACAGAGCATTACAAATGAGAGTTCTTGGACCTATTATAGTGCTCATGGTGTGGAAAAAAGCATAAGTATGAGGACTGTGTGGAATTGTTTGAGCAAATGAATCAACAACACCGAAAGGATAAGGTCACCGCAATGGTCAAGATCAAGAAGGAAGACATACAATGGATGCCTTGGGTAACATAGGATGCAGGTTTGGAGCCTATCTTGGTAATAACAAGGGCAAAAGCCACATGCCTAAGAGAGATGCCAAGATAGAAGAACCTATTTTTAAGGGAGGAGATCATTCATGGATAGTATCCAGACCCCACACATCAAAAGGAGGTATATCAGGACACCATGGATATCATTCGGAGCTTACAAGGGGAAATATAATGTCTAAAGGAGCATTCTAGGAGGGAGGAACAAGGAAGGAGAGTTGAGGTGCTAAAGGATGACTTGGATGAGGTCAAGGAGGTGTGTAAAATGCTAAGGCAATAGAATATCATTCCCTTGCTAGGATCATGGTTGAGAGAGAAGGTACCATGCGTCGAGAGGAGAGCATGAGAGGTAATTTTTACACGTAAACCTTCCCCTCATAGCCTTGACTTTAACAAGGAGATCACATTAAATGTAGTTATAGATGGATGGCTCCTTAGTAATATCCTCATTAACGCAGTACGAGGTTAATGTTCTAACTTTGGATGTATGGCATCGATGGGAAGACCTACATTATAGCCATCTTTAAATGTGTTGTATATGGAGAAAAAGACTAAGGTGATGCCCATCGATGTCTTAAAGGATGCAGCTATCACTATCTAGGGAGATAAGTTTACTGGGACTTTGAAGTCTTGGCACTCGCCAAGGCATAATTTCCCAAAGACTACTTGGGTGCCCTTAGTGTTACAAGAACAATGTGGACCTTCGGTTCAACATAGGGTACATTATCGTTGATAACAAGGAGGAATGGGTCATTATACCCCTAGCTGATGGGAATTTGATACCCTATATTGAACCATTGGGGAAGAAGTTCTAGACAGGATATATGTGTGCTCAATCAGAGACCCAGAGATGATACACCCTACTAATAGGGTTATCTAGTTTGAAGATGCTCAGTCAGTGAGTGATACCACCTGTTTGGCATGTGACAATTGGGTGCATGGAACTTATGAATTAATGGGATGGCAGCTGAGAGGGTCGGTGACCAAGGTAACAAAGCTATACATGGTTCGGCACCTTGGAGGAAAAGAGCTGCGAGTATTCGGGGAAGCCTTCCCCGAGATCTTTCTACGGGAGGTAGAATCTTAGTGGAGGTATGAGAAGGAACAAAGGGGGATGTTAAGTTATATCCTACTCAACATAGTAACACGATGGTGGGCTACACATTAGGAGAGCTTTTTGGAATGGTGCAAGGTAATAATTTCTCTCTCTGTCAGATTCTCTAGGAGCAACATGCCCACCACCATCAAGGACTACCATGGGAAGGAGCCCATCTCTTCCCATATCTAGGAGTGTGAACAGGTCTGGAGAGAAGGTGTGGAAGCTTTTCCACCATCCCTTTGGGTGTACAAGTTATATTCTACATAGTAGGGTTACGTACACACATGGTACATTCATTCGGAGACAAGCCACTAGACAAGGAATTGGCAAGAGCTCGTGGCTGACCTTATTCAAACCTTTGAGTATCGGAGTACCAAACCATCAGTTGATAAGGCCTTGCAGGGTATCAAGAACCTTACCATGGGGGAGAGTACTAGGGAGGAAGATAGGTTATTGGAATTATTAGGTGAACCAGATTGAGGTGTACTTTGAAGAAGTAGAGGAAAGAGAAGAGTTACACTGAGCATGCGTGTTTGGAAAAGGAGAAGGAAAATTTGGTGTATGTGATCAATAGAGAGGAATTGGAAAGCTTAGATGTTATCCATTCTATATGGACGTGTGAGGTAGTGGAAAGTGTTGATACTCACATGCGCGCCTACCATGAGCCCTTAAAAAAAAGGATAACATTTGTTCAAGAGAAGAACCTAAGGAAGCTATTATTGGAGATTACTTATCGGAGAAAGAAGTATATAAGATCATTGATCCGCTAGATGAATTTGAGGATTTATTCCCACACGGGTACCATAAGATCAAAGGCGTTCACCATTCCTTAGGGGAGATGAAGATAAAACTAAAGGATGGTGCACGCCTAGTTACAAAGATTCCATATTAGATGAATCCCAATTTACACGTGAAGGTTAAGGAGGAGATAGACAAAATGATAGCTTCTAGGATCATTAAGGCAAGTGGAAGAGTTGAATGGATAATTCTAATGGTAATCAACATCAAGAAGGATGGGAATATTAGGATCTACATGGATTATAGGAATTAAACGTTGTTTATGTCATCGATCCTTTTCTAACCCTCTTCATCAAGAAATTTTGGAAGGATTCATCAAGGCGTGAAATCTATTCCTTTGACGATGGATTTTCAAGGTACCACCAAGTCTGGATTGCAAAGGAGGACCAAGAGAAGAGAACTTTCACCACCGATTGGGGAAGCTTTACATATACAAATCATGCCCTTTGGGTTGAGGAATGTGCTCGTTGTTGTTTTTTGCACATAGTGGTGCAAACATTCCAAGACTTCATCTATAAGTTTCTTCAGTCTATTTGGATGATTGACAATGTATGTGTTATCCAAAATTCACCCCCAGGTAAATTTTGATAACATGCATTGAATACTCAAGTCCTAGGCAAGATAGACTGATTCAGGGAAAAAATCATGTTTCTAGGGTCCCCTCAGATTTTTTCTAACTCTCCTGTCCAGGTTGAAAGGAGCAAGTTCTAAGAAAAGGTGAAAAAGTTGCAAAAACAAGCTTGGGCTAGGAAAAATCATGAAAAATGGCTAAGTCCTAGTCCTCGCAACAGTCGGGACATGAGGGACATCTGGGCACGAATCGGCCGAAAGGCCACTAGGCAGTCTGCAGAGCAAAGGGACATCCAGGCCGTGAGGATGCACGGGACGCGAAAGGTGAACCGGCCGAAGGTCAGAGGAAAATCAACTAACTGCTAAGCATAACAGTCAGGACATCTGGGCCACGAGGATGCGAAGGAAACGAACCGCCCGAATCGGTCGGCATAGAGAACTTCAGTTCGGGACATCTGGGACAGAGGGACACGGAAGACGCGGATAGCCAAAGGAGCCGAGAGCCAATCACATTACGCCACGTGTCATCGGCAGAAAAGGGACAAGGAAGCCCATTTCGGGCGGATCGGAGGAATTTGTCCCAAGCAGTTTGGGATAGCCGGGCCATGAGGATGCGAGGGATGCGAAAAGCTAGCAGACCCAGAGACCAATCAAATCACGACACGTGTCACAAGGGGGAAACGTCCAAAAGTTCAAAGGGTGAGGTTTCAAGCGTTGGCCCAAGCCAATAGGAATTGGACACGTGTCCAATGGAATAGGGAAGCGTGGAGCTCGGGGAGGAGTTAGAGAATTTGGCAAAAGTTTCGGCCAAAAAGCTAAAAGTAAAGGAAGACCCCGCGCCCCTGTCCTCCAATCAATGCATGCCACGTGTCCTCAGTGGCGGGGGCACGGGGAAAAGTGAAAAATGTTCCAAAATCATCAAAAGTCAAAATTTTCAAGGAAAACCCACGGGTGAGCAGAGGAGAGAGAATTACGCATCCAATCAGTGCTTGACACGTGTCATCCAGGTGGCAGAGCGCGGGAAAAAATTTCAAAACACATTTTTGCCTGTTTTGTGCCCTAAATCTTCAGATCTCCATATCTTTTGATCCAGAGCTCGGATTTGCACGTTATTTATATCAACGAAATATTATGAAATTCTCTACATGATTCTAGGGTTAATCTTGAATTTTGGTGTAGTTTAGAGAGAGAAATTTAAGAAACGGCTCTGACACGTGTTCATGGTCAGAAGTGACATTTTAGCGACCAAATTTAACGCAGAATGGGTCGCATTCTCCTACAAATTTGGTCAAAATTGACAGGGTATGGGTTTGTAAGGTATCCCATGCCATTTTAATGCATCTGTAGTCGAGGAGGAATGGGCTCTCATGTTTTGTACGTTTCTATCTCTTGGGCTCGACCCATGTAATGTAAAAGCCATATTTGGCTCATTTCCAAAGGTGGAACATTTTTTGGGCATAGCAACTTCTTCTTTCACCTCCAGCAAGTGATTGTTTGAAGAATCAGACCTCTTCAAAGACTGTAATAGTTTTTACCTCTCTGAGGTTGTAATGCATGGTTTTGACACTGAAATGATAATGCAAGCTTTGTGAATGGTTTCAGTCCTTTGTTTGTATTATTTGCTTCATTTCAGATCCTAAATTATATCTTATCAGCCTGTGTATGTTTTATGTTGCAATCTTTGGTCTGTGTCTATTTTCTTGACAAAAATTATTCACCACTCCTTTTGGTGCATCACCATCTTTAGTTAGTTTCAATTTTTGCATTTCTATCCCTGTCTCCTTGCAGTTTAGAGTAGGATTAGGATCTGAACCTCTGTAGTTGTGCAAATATAGATCTAAATCAGAGGAGTTTGAGGAACCAGCCTCTAATCTAGAGATTCCTCTCTCAGTTTCACAAGTCCCACACTTGGAGAGAGGTTTCCATGTTGTGTAATCACACTGGATGCTAGAGTGATCAACCTAGAAGCCTGATCTGCATCCAGGGGTGCTTTGTGAGTCTAACAACAACATTTTCGCATGCCCGGTGGGACACTAGAGGTCTCATTTTTATTACAGCAAAGAAAGTTGATGTGCACCTGCTGCAATTTTCTTGCTTAAAAGAGTTATTATTTGCATATCTGGCGACTCCAAGGAGAAGAATCAACTGGTTTCAGCAATGCAGGCCTAAAAACTCATGAGAAGAATCACCACAAGGTCAAGAGTTGGAGAAGAAGAAGTGTTGTTTGAATACCTGCAATTATCTCCAAGAAGAAGGCAAAGAGGAAGAAGGATTCAAAGGTCTCCATCTCCACCAAATAGAACTCTCTCAACTCCTCCACCCGATAGGCCTTTCATTCAGTCAACAAGGATTTTAAGACCAATCAGAATGGCTCAAAACAATCCCTACGTCAACTTCACGGCAGCAGCCAGCCCACTTGCCCTCAATGCACAACATCCGGTTCCTATTGCAGCCTTGAAGAACATTCCCTACTTCACTTGGGAGAAAATCGACTACTCCAGGTGATCATGTTAAAGATATTGCTAACCTTTGTGCAATCCATGAAATCAATGAAATGCAAGTGGCTGTCAAGTTATTGGCATCTTCATTCAAGGGTAAAGCATTGCAATGGTTTAGGAGCCTTGGAGCTGGTTCTATCACAAATTGGAATCAGTTGTGTATAGCACTTCACGAGAAATTTGGAGAGTAGGGAGACAACTTGTCTCTTTTGGAGCACCTGACAACCATCAAGAGAGCTCCCAATGAGCAGCTGACCGATTTCAACTTCAAATTTCAAAAGACTTGGGAGAGGATTCTGTGGTGCGATCGGGCAACAAAGAAGGTGCTTTTCTTTACTATCTCAAAGCTTTAAATTCTAATATTTCTATGTTGATTCAGTCTATGGGAGGCATAACTATTCCTATGGCTTATAGCATTTCCATTAGGGCTGAAAATTGTTTGATCCAAGCTGGCAAACTTGCCCCTAGACCTCCCATGCCATTGTTTCCAAGTTTAGAGAGTCCAAACACCAATCAAGCACCTAATTTGGCTCCTTCTCCCACTCCTAGAAATCAGAGTTCAAATGAAGCTTCCACTTCATCTCTAGGTGCCCCAAATGAGCTTCAAGAGTCATGAAGCAATTGCAAAACCTAGGCAATGAGCTGGTTACTCTCAAGAGGCAGCAAGCCCAAGGTTTCAGACCTTCTTATCAACCCCAAGCTCAGCCTAATAGGCAGCCATACCAACCACAAAGGCCTCCTAATCTAGTTGCAAATATGAATCAAACAAGGCCTCCTACCAATAGACCATTTCAGCCCTATAATCCAAATGCCATATCTGCCTCTAAGGCATTGGTGCCAACACAAAACAACATTGCTCAGGAGTATGATTGGTGTTTTCCATGCAATGAGCCTCATAACCAATCCATGTGCTTCAATGGTGCTTTGAATCAACCACTAATGGTGACAACAACTACTTTTGTGTGGAGGGTGAGGGCGATCGAGGAAACAACCACAACAAGAAACATTCCAACAATCAATCAGCCCCAAATGACACCACATTGGTAAATTGGTAGGCGAGGATTTTGTGGCATGAATCAAGTAGTTTCTCAAGGTGTTGCAGCCAACACAAGGTCAAAAAGGAGGAATTTGGGTGAAGAATAGCCATTAGCCCCAACCAATCCACAACCTTCCATGGCTCCACAAATGGTTGGCAAGCAAAATCCAATTTCAAATGCACAAGGGCAGCCAAGAACAGCTCCTAGGCCAACTCAAATACCAATTGTTGCTGCCCACATGCAAGGAGTGAATGTGCAAACCAAGGGACAAAAAAGGATACTTCATCCCCATTTAGTATCATTGATCAGATGAAGAAGACAAACGTCAATATATCAATGTGGGAATCCCTATCTATCCCAGGCCAAAGAGATCTTGCTGCAAGCTGCCATGAAGGACTGGCCAACTTCAATCAGCAAGTTTAGATGCAAGACAAAGTGCTTACAAATGCTGCCCAGCCTGAGGGAAATCATGAGGACAGCAAGGTAAAATGTTGAAGCCCCCTCCTTTCTATGTTTCATTAATCATTGGAAGTCAGCTAGTGCACAATTGCATGATTGACTCTGGAGCAAGTAGTTCTGTCATGCCCAAACAAATAGCTGATCAGCTAGGGCTCCAGTATGAAACAACATCCAAAGGGGTAGTGCAGTTGGATGGGATAGTAGTAGCAATAGTTGGAGTGATTAGAAACTTGAGTCTTACCTTGCATGCATGTCCAAATGTTGTTGTTTTACAAGATGTATCAGTCATAGACCTTCCACCACTCTTTGCCCTTTACTTGTCAAGGGACTTCACAGCCAAGATTGGGGGATATTTTTCTTGATTGGTCACACATGCTATTTAGAACAAGGTATGGAACTAAGGCTACAATCAGGTCAAAACCTATTGCAAACTTCCATATTGAGCCTTACACTCCAAGTCAGATTAATGCCAATTGCTCAGCATTTGATCAAGAAGATCACCCAAGCACTGATGAAGCTGACACTAAGGTTGGAAGCATCCCGGATCTAACTCTTGATGAATGGGAAAACAAGGTACATGCATTTGATCCTTATCAAGAAGTGGAAGAATCTGAGCTAGGGGTCTATTGCATACACGAAGAAAATCAGCCTATTCCCAGCATCACCAAGCCAGATCATAAGGACAAGAATGAAGTATGGAAATTTTTCTTTGATGGGTCAAGGAGTAGACAAGGTGCAGGAGGAGGGGCTATGCTCATTTCACCACAAGGTATAAAGTATTACTCAGCCTTCCATTTTCAGTTTTCTTGCTCAAACAATACAGCTGAGTATGAAGCCTTAATTCATGGACTGCACTGGGCAAAGAAGAAAGGCATCAGAATTTACAAGTATTTGGTGATAGTGAGCTGATCATAAACCAAGTCAAAGGAAAAAATGCTGCCAAAAATGATCTGTTGAAGAACTACAAAAATCGGGTATGGGATCTTATTGAAGATTTTGAAGCTTTTAGCATCAATTCCATCCCAAGAAAAAAGAATGAAGCCGCTGATAGGCTAGCAGCAATTGGGGCTGCGTTTGATGTTGTAGAAAGTATCAAAAGTGAGAAATCTCAGCCTCATATCAAATTGGTTGTGAGACCAGCTGTTCCGGATAACAATACAAGTTGGCAAGTCTTCGAGAATGATCAGAAAATTGTTAATTTCCTACAAGAAGAAGTTGAGTTCTCCGCCAGGAATCAAGACAAGCTGCAGCAGCAGTATGGTGACCAAGTGGTGCAGCTGAGAACTAACAAATTACCAAAAGGCCTCATAACCTTGGAGTCAATCTTCAACCCGAATGATCAGTTCCGGAAGGAGAAAGCAAACATTCAAGTAAAGGGTGAAGATTCAGAGCCTATTTTAGTGGAAGAAGGAAAAACATTGCAGATTGGCAAAGTAAGTACCTCACAAGAGAAATCTGATTTTGTTCAGCTTTGTCAAGAGTTCCCAGATGTCTTTGCTTGGACTTACAAAGATCTAAGAGGTTTCACCCAAAGTTGGCACAACATACTATTGAGTGGATCCGAATCCAAGCCCGTCAGGAAAAAGCAAAGGCCAGTGAATCCCCATATTGAACCTCTCATGAGAAAAGAGTTAAGCAAGCTTATTGAGGCCAGTATCATCTTCCCCATCAAACACTCAAGTTGGGTTGCAAACTTGGTGCCGATAAGAAAGAGAAATGGAGAAATAAGATTGTGTGTGGACTTTCGCGATCTAAATAGAGCATCACTCAAAGATCATTATCCGCTTCCATCAATGGAACAAATATTGCAGGTTGTAGCTGGTTCAGAGAGGTTTTCATTGCTAGATGGATACTCAGGCTATAATCAGATAATGGTGAAGGAAGAAGATCAATTCAAGACGGCCTTCACTACAAAATGGGGCACATATGCTTACAAGAAGATGCCATTTGGACTGTCGAATGCCGGAGCAACATTCCAGTGAGCTATGGATATGGCATTCAAAGGCTTGATCAACAAGATAGTGCTGGTATACCTAGATGATATCACTGTCTTCTCAAAGAATGTAGCAGACCATCTCTTTCACCTCAGGCAAGTGTTTCAGAGGTGTAGAAGGTTTGGAGTGTCTTTGAATCCTAAGAAGTGCATCTTTCTTGCACATGAAGGAAAGCTCCTTGGCCATATTGTCTCCAAGGAAGGATTAGCAATTGATCCAGAGAGGGTTGAAGCCATAAGAGCACTACCATTGCCAAGCCACAAGAAATCCCTTCAGAGTTTCTTGGGAAGGATAAACTTTGTTCGGAGGTTTGTCCCAAATTTTGCAGCCCTTGTCAAGCCCATCACCAAAATGTTAAAGAAAAGCATGGCTTTCAAGTGGACAGTAGAAGGCAAGGAGAGTTTTGAAGCAATCAAAGAAGCCATCTCCCAAGCACCAACTCTCATCAACCCAGACTTCTCCAAGGATTTCATCCTCTATGCATTTGGAGGTAATGACACTATCTCTGCCATTTTGGTACAACAGAACAAAGATAATGATGAGCAGCCAATTACCTTCTTCAGCCAGAGCCTAGATGACTATGAGGTGAGGTACTCTTTTATTGAAAAGCATGTACTTGCAGTAATCAGAAGCTTGAAGAAATTCAAGCATTTAGTCTCAAACAACAAGGTCCAGTTGCTGGTCTCACATGCTGGGGTTAAGGACTTCCTCCTCAACAAGGATTTGAATGAGAAAAGGGCAGGTTGGATCACCCATGTCATGGAGTATGACATTGAGATCAAGATCACCAAGCTGGTAAGAGGGAAAGGATTGTGTGAGCAGCTGGTTTTGGGGAAGCAAAAAGAAGTATGCATTGAAGAAGAGGCTGTTTTGACAGTCCAGGACAGCCATGAGCCAAGTGGCAAGCAAGAAGAAGACAATGCTGCCCCCACTCCTTGCTGGACCCAAGGTATTATGCACTTCCTAGGCATAGGCCTATGCCCTCCGGAGATGAACAAGACCCAAAGGAGACACTTCAGATTGCAGGTTGTCCCGTATGCCATTGTTGATGGAGTTTTGCACAAGAAAGATGTGAATGGAGTGCTGCTGAGATGCATTAGCACAAATCAGATTCAAAGGGTGTTAGAAGAGTTTCATGGTGGACCAGCTGGTGGTCATTTTGCACCAAGAGTGACAGCTCTAAAAATCATGAAGGTTGGTTATTATTGGCCTAAAATCTTGATGATTGCTATGTATGGATCAAGAGGTGTAAGAACTTGTGCATTCTTCATAGGAAAAGAGAGACTTTCTGCCCTTCCATTACATCCAATCTCAGTTGACCAGCCATTCATGCAATGGGGTTTGGACTTCATTGGAGTCATCAATCCCAATTCAAGCCAGGGCACAAATGGATTTTGACAGCCACGAGACTACTTCACCAAATGGACAGAAGTAGTAGCACTCAAAGAGGCAAATGAGTCTAGCATCTTAGACTTTTATGAGGGGATAACAACTAGATTTGGTGTACCTGCTACAATAATCTCTGATAATGCATTGGCATTCATTGGATCTAAGGTGACTGAGTGGGCTGTCAAGAACGGTATTTACCTAAGCACTTCATCAAACTATTACCCTCAAGGTAATGGCCAGGCCGAGTCTACAAACAAGAACTTGTTGAGGATCATTAGGAGGAATCTTGACGAGAATCAGAGGTCTTGGCATACCAAACTGAAATCAGCCTTATGGGCTGATAGGATAACTCCCAAAAGATCCACAGGTAACTCTCCATTCAAACTTGTCTATGGAAGAGAGGCAATCTTGCCCATGTCACTTGAGTTGCCAACATTGGAACTCATGAAGCAGCTGGAGTTGCTTGAATTTGAGCCCATGGAGGTGAGGTATGCAGAGTTGATGGAGCTGCAAGAGATCAAAATCAGGCATCCCAAGCAATGGAAAAGGATCAAGCTTTGATCAAGAAGACCTTTGATAGAAAGGCCAAGATAGATCTTTTCAAGTTGGAGATCTAGTGTTGAAATGGGATGTGGATAGAGAAAAACGAGAAGGCATTCAAAATTTGATGCCATTTGGAGTGGCCCATACATGGTCACAAAGTGCAAGAACAACAATGCTTTCCAACTGGCCTCATTGGATGGTGAAGAACTGCAGATTCCAGTCAATGGAATCTATCTCAAGCGTTGCTTCTAGAGGGAAGTTCACTACTTTGTAAATATTAGATTAGATTTTCATTCCTCCAAGTGCTTGTGCACATTGTTTTGCTGTAGGTTAGTTTTGTTTTCCCTAAGTGCTTTGGCACAACTTGCTTTGTCCATGGAGATGTTTTGCAGTCCTTGCTTCCATCAGGTGATATTCCATCTTCCTCCTTACACATTCTGAGTCAGTTGGGGTTCTAAATAGAATATTTGATGACTCCATGCCCAATGGATTACTTCAAGAAATTGGTATCTTCTACCTAGCAGGTAGGTACCCCCACTGAGTCACCAAATTGTTATCCAAAATTCACCCCAGGGTAAATTTTGATAACATGCATTAAATACTCAAGTCCCAGGAAAATAGATTGATTCAGGGAAAAAATCATGTTTCTAGGGTCCCCTCAGATTTTTTCTAACTCTCCTGTCCAAGTTGAAAGAGCAAGTTTTGAGAAAAGGTGAAAAAGTTGTAAAAAACAAGCTTGGGCCAGGAAAAATCATGAAAAATGGCTAAGTCCTAGTCCTCGCAACAGTCGGGACATGAGGGACATCTGGGCGTGAATCGGCCGAAAGGCCGCTAGGCAGTCTGCAGAGCAAAGGGACATCCGGGCCGTGAGGACGCGCGGGACGCGGAAAGGCGAACCGGCCGAAGGTCAGAGGAAAATTGACTAACTACTAAGCATAATGGAGTCATGGGGACATCCGGGCCACAAGGACGCAAAGGATGTGAGCCACCCGAATCAACCGCGCGCGAGAGAACTTCAGTTTGGGACATCTGGGACAGAGACGCAGGGCGAAGACGCAGAGATAGCGAAGGAGCCGAGAGCCAATCACATTACGCCACGTGTCATCGGCAGAAAAGGGACAAGGAAGCCCATTTTGGGTGGATCGGAGGAATTTGTCCCAAGTAGTTTGGGACAGCTGGGCCATGAGGACGCGAGGGACATGAAAATCCGGCAGACCCGGAGACCAATCAAATCACGACACGTGTCACAAGAGGGGAAACGTCCAAAAGTTCAAAGGGCGAGGTTTCAAGTGTTGGCCCGAGCCAATAGGAATTGGACACGTGTCCAATGGAACAGGGAAGCACGGAGCTCGGGGAGGAGTTAGAGAATTTGGCAAAATTTTTGGCCAAAAGCTAAAAGTAAAGGAAGACCCCGTGCCCCTGTCCTCCAATCAATGCATGCCACGTGTCCCAGTGGCGGGGCACGGGGAAAAGTGAAAAATGTTCCAAAATCATCAAAAGTCAAAATTTTCAAGGAAAACCCACGGGTGAGCAGAGGAGAGAGAATTATGCATCCAATCAGTGCTTGACACGTGTCATCCAAGTGGCAGAGCGGGAAAAAAAATTTCAAAACACATTTTCACCTGTTTTGTGCCCTAAATCTTCAGATCTCCATATCTTTTGATCCAGAGCTCGGATTTGCACGTTCTTTATATCAACGAAAGCTTATGAAATTCTCTACATGATTCTAGGGTTAATCTTGAATTTTGGTGTAGTCTAGAGAGAGAAAGTTAAGAAACGGCTCTGACACGTGTTCATGGCCAGAAGTGACATTTCAGCGACCAAATTTAACGCAGAATGGGTCGCATTCTCCTGTAATTCAGTCAAAATTGATAGGGTATGGGTTTGTAAGGTATCCCATGCCATTTTAATGCATCTGTAGTCGAGGAGGAATGGGCTCTCATGTTTTTGTACGTTTCTATCTCCTGGGCTCGACCCATGTAATGTAAAAGCCAGATTTGGCTCATTTCCAAAGGTGGAACATTTTTTGGGCATAGCAACTTCTTCTTTTCACCTCCAGCAAGTGATTGTTTGAAGAATCAGACCTCTTCAAAGACTGTAATAGTTTTTACCTCTCTGAGGTTGTAATGCATGGTTTTGACACTGAAATGATAATGCAAGCTTTGTGAATGGTTTCAGTCCTTTGTTTGTGTTATTTGCTTCATTTCAGATCCTAAATTATATCTTATCACCTGTGTATGTTTTATGTTGCAATCTTTGGTCTGTGTCTATTTTCTTGACAAAAATTATTCACCACTCCTTTTGGTGCATCACCATCTTTAGTTAGTTTCAATTTTTGCATTTCTATCCTGTCTCCTTGCGAGTTTAGAGTAGGATTAGGATCTCGAACCTCTGTAGTTGTGCAAATATAGATCTAAATCCGAGGAGTTTGAGGAACCAACCTCTAATCTGGAGATTCCTCTCTCGCCTTTCACAAGTCCCCACACTTAGAGAGAGGTTTCCATGTTGTGCAATCACACTTGGATGCTAGAGTGATCAAGAAGTCTCGATCTACATCCAGGGGTGCGGTGAGTCTCGCAACAATAGTATGGTCTCAAGTTAAAGACCATTGTGACAATTTAAGGTTAATGTTTGAGAAGTGTAGGTAGTGTAGGATATCCCTTAACATTAGAAAGTGTGTGTTTACTACACCCTTTGGGAATTTATTGGTGCATATCATATGTAAGGAGGGCTTGCAGGTAGATCCAACTAAAGTTGCAATTATTGTGGGATTAGGGAGCCTACAAGCCAAAGCGCAGTATGTAGATTCCTTGGGCATATGGGCTATTACAGGAAATTCATTAAAGCATATGCTAAGATCACCATGCCTTTAGAGGAGCTGCTTAGACATAAGAGTACCTTTTATTGGTGAGAGGCCCTGTAAAGGGCATTTAATACATTAAAAGAGAGGCTTATCACCACACCCATATTACATTTTCCCTCTTATGACAAGCCCTTTCGTGTCCATGTAGATGCCTCACGAACCGCTATTGGAGTAGTGCTTAGATAGCTAGGTGAAGGAATTGTTGATCATCCTCTATGTTTTGCAAGTAGGAAGCTGACACCAACAGAGTGGAATTACACCACAACTATGAGCGAGGCATTGTCAATGTTCTACACGCTTTTCAAATTTAAACACTATCTACTTGTAACTCCCTTTATGTTTTACACCGACCACATGGCATTAAATTGTTTGGTGAAAAATCCCATTCTACAAGGGTGCATATGTCGATGGGTGTTGTTGTTTCAATATTTTGAGTTCACCATGCTAAGCAGTGAAGCCTAGAAAAGAAATTTTGTGTCCCGATCATCCGTCAAGAATTGATTCAGGGGAGGACGTCAGAGTATTTAGGAAACAATTCCGAGACATGTATGGTGCGTGCCCTTAGATTTGGAAGAGATTGTGGTATTTTTAAAGAAAGGTGTGGCAATGCGGAAGGAATGAAAACATTAGAGATGAAATAGCTAGCCATACGTGTCACATCCTACATGTTGATTAGTGGAGACTTATACAAATTGGGACATGATGAATTTTTACATAGGTGTGTGTTAGAGCATGAGCACATCACCATCATGGAGGAAGCACATGGAGGAAAAGCAGTGTGGACATTATGCAGGTGATGCCACCATGTGTAAGATATTAATGGCAGTTTTTGGTGGGAAACCCTATACAAGGATTGTAAAGACTATTGTAAAGCGTGTGACCATTTTTAGTGCATTGGAAAACTAGGAAGGAGAGATGAAATTCCTTTGTGCCCTATACCTAGTGTGGAGCCTTTTGAAAAGTGGGCAATAGACTTTGTAGGCCCTATTGCACCAAATGCGTGTAGGACTAGGTCACATTATGTCATCACTTACACGGATTATCTGACAAGGTGGGCAGAGGCAGCCCCAACTAAAGATTGCACAGCAGCCACAGTGGCAAGATTCTTGTGGGAGAACATTATCATGAGGTATGGGTGTCCTTTAAGTTTAACCAATGATAGGGGTATGCATTTCTTGAATTAGACCATGAGGATCTTGTTAGCAGAGTTCATGGTGACTCATCATAAAACTACACCCTATCACCCACAAGCGAATGGAACTAAGGAGGCGTTCAATAAAATACTTAGTCATACCCTGACAAAAATTGTGATTTTGGAAGACAGGATTGGGATGACAAAGTATCAGCAATGTTGTGGGCTTACAAGACAATGTATAAAAGGCTGAACAAAGCCACGCCATTTTAGTTGGTGTTTGGTGTGGAAGTTGTTTTTCCAGTTGAATTCATGTTACCTTCTCTATGAATAGTGTGCATAGGAGGATTAGCTAATGAACAAGCGCTGGAAGAAAGGATTGATGAGTTAATGAAGCTGGATGAGAGACGATCACTCACCAGGTGGAGCCAAACAATAGAAAAAGCAAAGCAAAAGGCTTGGCATGATCACCACATTAGAAACAAGAAGTTTGAGGTTGGCCAAATGGTTTTACTATATGATTCTAAGTCTCTACGCCACCCTAGGAAGTTAAAAGGCCATTGGTTGGGTCCTTACACAATCTTATACATCCTTGATTTGGGTGCATGCCAATTATAATCTCTGGATGGGATGAATTTTCTTGGACACTTCAATGGGAGTAGGCTAAAGCCCTACTATAAATAAGTCTTCTCGGTGTTTGTAAATAAGGAAATTATGCCGCTAGCTTAGAATTTTCTTTTATGCATTTCTTTTCTTGTGTTTTCCTTTCACGTTGTTGTTTTGTTGTGTGCCTTTGGTATCACTAACCTTATTACTACTTGTTGAGAATCTGGGAATGCACAGAGGACCATGCATTGTTTTAAGTTTGGGGTGGAGTAATGTGGAGGAGTGCATTGTTAAAGTACTAAGGAAGTTGTGTCAAAAGCCATGTTAAATGGCCCGATTGAAAGAGGTGTATGGAAAGAAAAGATAGAAGAAGGATGGTTGGTGCCTCGATAAAGCTACTTGCATATCCCATGTACAAGGAGAAGAAATCACATTAAGCAACACAAGGTAGGTGAGAGTAAAAATTGAGACAGAATAAGTGCCTTCGGCGCTGATTATGCATGTGCAAGAGTCTCCGCCATTGATTACGCGCCGTTAAGGTTGAAGGGATGTCCGTGCAGGTACATTGCTTGAGTGAAAGTGCTAAAGTTGGGATTTTTTTGAAAACTCCACATTAAATGAAAAAATTATGGTGGTAGGTGAAGTAGCATTTAATGCTCAAAAATAGAAAAAAAAACTATAAATAAGGGGGTCGAGACACTTCATTTTTCACTTTGCATATAAGGAGAATGAAGCACTTTTTGCACCTTTGCAAACTAGGGCTTCCAAGAAACTAATTTGTGTGAAGTGTGAGTAACTAGTTGGGATTTGCAAACCTTAAGGAAGGGATTTCACTGGCATGGGAAGAAGTGTGAGAAGACATCATATTGTGAAGGGAGTATCCAGGTTAGGGTTTGAAGAACTAGGGCACGGGTTTAAACAATTTTCTTCACAAGTTCGAGATCTAGGGTTGGAGAGAACAAAAGAACAAAATAACAGAAGTGATTGAAGTGGGAAGAAGACCTAAACAATGGCACCCAAGAAACTAGCTAGTACACCCAAGAAGGGAAAAGGAAAGAGTAAGGGCAAGTAGCAAGAAATTGAAGCACCCACAAATGAGGAGTGGTATGCGAGAAATGTAGTACCCAGATGGAGTGTTTTTAGGAAAAGAGTGGGAGTCCTATGTTAGGGATATGATGGTAAATGACTATAATCATCGAGATAAGCACAATTGAAAAGGAGTTAGCGCTAAAGCTAGTGTGCCCAACAAATAAGAGGATTCTAGAAGGTTTGCCCATATATAATGATGACGTAAAGGTCAAAATGCGTAAGGTAGGGTTACTACAACTTTTTGAGTCACCCTACTTCGAGAAAACTAAGTGACTATACCAGTGGCTGATGTCACATGTGCACAAGGACTATTTCCACTTCATAGGGTACAAGATCTACATAACCCTCATATCATCTCACATTTCATAGGCCTCATCTGTGAAGGAAAAATTTTGGAGGATGATTTAACGTAAAAGGAAGCAATCAACAAAACTATTGCCACATTTTCTTGCAAAAAGGGGTCAAGGTACTATGTTGTCGCAGACATCAAGGATCATGTAATGAAGATGGCCACACACTTGGTGTTAAAGCTAAATGGCTAGGAGAGATGGACCCAATTCAAGTATGCCTTGGTTGAATTTTATGCGGGAAGATCTCAAAGGGCACCATTTACAATTTATCCTCTTTCATCGCAGAGAAATTATCAACTTTGCACAAGGAGGGAGACAAGATCCTTTTTGGAAATGTGCTGCTAACCATCATGTTTTCAGAAATAGGGGTACCGGATGCATCCGATAAATTCATATGGGAATACCTTGTTGAAGACCCCTCCCGCAAAAAGGTTTGAGAAATATGCTAATGACACTATGACAACATTACACAATGTGCACTTGGAAAAGTGGTATATGCACTTGAGGAATGCATTCAGGGTAGAATGGAGAATTCTCAAACAACTATCAAGACCACACTATGGGAGAAGTAGAATTTGTTGTGTACTGCAGAATTTATGCCTAGGTAGATTCAAACTGATGGATGAAACATGGAGCCCATGGTGCAACCTCCCATTTTCCTTCACAGCTTAATACTTCCAAGTGGGAGTAAACTGGTTTAAAGATTCGAAGAAGTTTAAGTTGTATCTTAGCAGATCTATACAAAGACCACGGGAAATGTGCAAAGGGTTAGTCTACCCTAACAAGTGCACACACATAGAATGGTACATATCACAGAAGTGAAAATGAAAAGGCCGGTGACTCGCCCATCAGTAGAAGGATCTGCAGGCATGTGTCTACATCCATATATGACCCAAATCGAGAAAAGGGTATGTACCTAGAAAATGATGTGTCCTTACCTTAGGACCTAACTGGTAGGAAGAGACCAGTGCCCAAATGGGAGGAAAAGGGACCAGAGAAGAAGATTCCAAGTATGGTGAAGACACAGACCATATGTTCCACTAGGACAAGCGCTAGGACCAACACATATGTGTGCAAGAAGAAGCCCTTAGTGAAGGAGAATACTCTAGAACTAGAAGAACCATTAGACAAGGATTTATCTGAGGAAGAGATAGATTCACCTAGATCGAAGTCTCTAGTTAGGAATAAGTAGAGGGTAGAAGAGGAGACCACCTCAAGAGAAGCTATGAGTTTGAGAAAAGGAGAGAAGGATGATAGCGAACAAGAAATAAGTGGGGAATAAGACACCGGGAAAGATCAAGGGCCGCTTGTTTCAATATACATGATTCGGAGGAGGAAACAGGAGAATAATATCGGGGTTCCTTTTAGTGTGGCACAAGGATAGCCAAGTAGGGGCCACCTGAACATGGGAGAAGATGATGAGGCTATCACATTGAAACAAGAAGTCCCAAGCTTGGCACAAGATTAGATAGCCAAGATGTCGAAGGAGACACAACGAACATTAAGACGTTGGGAAAGGACAAGGTGGAGTGTAGTGTTGAACCAGCATTGAATAAGGAGGAGAAGACCACAAAAAGGAACACGGTAACACTAAAGGCTTTGTATTAATCTGTAAGTATACCCAAGGGTATGCGCACAGGAGAAAGGCATATAGAAGGGGGGAGGCTAGAGATGGGTTATGTTGACGATCCCAAGAAAGTATTTCACACACGGTTCCAGAGTACCATTCTCGATGAGGATCTTGTATGCATGTCATCTTTTGATAAGGAGGCTGCCTACCCATAGACAAGGAAGATGATATCTTGGGAAATTGAGTCCCACCTTGATGAACTATAGTTTAAGGTAAGCCAAGGGGCAATGGTAACATTGCCAAGACTAGGAGAAGATAACCCAATGGTGGATACCCAATAGCTCTCGGATGAAGAGCTATGTAATGCACTGAAAAAAGTCTCTTGAGTTAGAGGCTAGGCTCTTTGGGTGAAATGGTAGAATCAAGGATCTAGAATGGGAGTTGAAGGAAAAAGAGGAAGAGCTAGCTATATTAACTAAGGAGCTGAGCCAGGAAAAATTAATCAGCACCCAGTGGCAGTGGGAATTGAAGGATGAAAAGGCCAAGGTGAGTGTTGTGTACAAGAAAGTAGAATCTATCAACGGGGCCATAATTTTAAAGCATCCAGACTTGGCATCATCCACACAAGTATGGATCCACCTTGGGATGCCTGGAGGATTTAACAAGAGTCCTCACCATGGAAAGATAGCCACTAGCCTTGGAGTCTGCACAGGAAGTGGCCACACACCTAGAGAAGGAAGACAAATTAAAGATCGTAGCGCTTGTCATGGAATACAACAAAGTGTTTTCTGATGTAAGGGATGATTCCTGGACTACTAAAGCCATGTACAACAATTGTGTGGATAGAGATAGAGTGGTAGGCACCCTGGTCACCACTCATGAAGTGAAAATTGAGGAGCTCTAAGAGAAAAATAAGGGGAATAGGGCAGAAAGAGACAAAATCCTTACCGAGGTTGAGAAGAAATCAGATGCCATTAAAACCTTAAGAGTTTCAATCAAGAACCAGTTGAAGGAGTTATATCCATGTATTACACAAAGAATGGACACATTGGAGGATATATGTAAGGAGTTGGAAAAGATCACTGACACCATGAGTGCAGAAGGAGATGGATTAAAGTTTGATGAAGTGAGCACTCTGGTCGGTGACCTCTATCAGAGGGTGTAGGATGAAGTCGATGCCTGGAATAAATTAGAGGCCGACTTGCAAAAGAATTTTCCAAGTCTATTACAATGATTCTTTCATTCCCCCATTCTTTCATCCCCTTATTCTTTCTTTCTTTCTTTTTCTTAGGCGTAATCTTATTGTACTCTTTCTCCCACTAAGAGAAGTGTTCCCGTGGATGAAGAACAGGCGTAGTGTGGGGTGATGTTGGACCCCTAGATTATTGACCAAGTATGAAGGCGTGTAGGTGTGCAAGGTCCTAGTTATGGAATGGCACGCAAGGAAAAAGTGTGCAAAGTAGGGTTTAGGAGAAGGGTTTAAGGAATCCCGTAGCACACGCGATGCACAATGACAGGGGCTAAGCAATCGGGACTTAGTCAATTTGGACATCCAGAGCAGAACATGTGAAAAGCATGACCTGGTTGTGCATGGATAAGGTGTCATCTTGGTGATAGGTTGGTCTAGGAAGGAGCATGTTAGAAGCTTCTAGAAGCACATCATGGGATAAAGTGGAAATCTCATGCTGGAGAAGCATGATCGCATGGAGGACCACATTCAAACACTTAGAACTAGATCTGAGGGTGCTTTAGAGGGTGAGTTAGTAGTCCAGAAAGCTATAAATACAAGCACCTACAGAGATAGATATAGATATACATAGAGAGTTGGTGGAGCTCTGTAGAAATGTTGTAAGGACTCTGCTAAGTGGGTAATTGTATCAAGGAATGGATGTATGAGGCAAGGGGATTATAAATTTTCTTTTTGGTAGTATAGTTACATTAGTCCAGTTTCAATGCATGACTCATGATGCCGCTTCTCTCGTGACCCTCTGTAATGGATCCATAAATGTAATGAGGTTACCTATTATATATATACACAAATATGAATGACTCTGATGCATACTTCTCTCTCATGAGTTTTCTTTCCTTTTTATGCTAAGTTTGGATGTTTATATGTTTCTTTCTATCATGGCACACGTTATGGATTCTGTTAAGTACTCTATATGAAATAACTGCAAGGATCTAGAGGCCGTTTTGAGCCCTATGGTTCTTGTATGTCCTAACTTCCCTTTTGAAATATCTTACACAAATCATAGATGAATTTTCCCACTAAACTCGTATATAAAGAGAGAATAAGTACCCGCGCATGCCTCGGGTGAGTGCCCAACTTTTGCTAGGTGATAGGCCAGCGTGCATGGGGTTTCTTTATTTTTTGATAGGGGTAAAAATGACTACATAGGTCATTACATCTTATCACTAATATCACCCCATCTAGGGTTTCATCCATTGCGTATCACTTACATCCACATAGTGTTATGTATTCAAGCTAGGATATTTTCATCACATACACTACATAGGGGAGGAATTCCATTATATTTCATGCATACATCTTACTTACATTTCTATAGCTACTATTTCTCACTACTTCATAAAAAGTGTGAATGACATGAGAGTACCTAGGGCACGACATACACACACACACACACACCCGTAACTACATCGGGGTCCATAATGTAGTGTATCACTCAAAGATAACTCCACCAGCTTTAGCAAATGAGGTCAGTTCGAACCATTATTATTCTTATTATTCATGGTGTTATCCAGTTCATATGAAAAACCTAGTGCGGCAGATAGGTAGGGTTTCGATCTCCTCAGTGACACTGTCAAACATAGATCCTGATATTTTTCACAATTCCCAGCACCTTAAATTCATACCAGGGCATCCTAATACACTCCCAAGTGCTTGTGTCACTTTATATAGTCTAGATTTACCGTTTATAGGGTCTCTAAGTGGTCATTTGTACAACCAGATTCTAGTTTCAGGTATGCGACAACCTGCGATAGTTTGTAGTAATCAGCTAAGTCATTTCCCTTTTCCCTCTTGCATATTAGGGTTTTATTTCATCTAGAATAGTTTATTTAAATTTTTTCTCATACTGCTTTAGTTCATTTACAACATTTTATTCCTCCTATTTATATTAACATTAATACCCTAGATATCTATTAGGTCATCTAGGAACCACCAAATAATCCTTATTTTTGTTTATCATCTCCTCACTTGTTTACTTCCCAAGGACCCTAAAACACCACCAAACCTCTAAAAAATGACCTTAAACTCACCATAAAATTCATGTACACTTCCACTAATCTTCTACTATGATTGGAAAATACTGATCAACTAAAAATCTCATACCTCCATCTCATTTTGCTTGCTCCTAGGCTAGGAAAAGGCCTAAAATGATCTGACTCAAACCATATAACTCATGAACTAACCATGAAGACATCTTATAGACTTTTTAGCACCTGTAACACACATTTAGGACCATAAATTATCTCATGATAAAAATAAACCACCTTGGAATTACTTAAACCATGACTATACTTACTTAACCATGCTCCAGGACCTCCCGGAACATCGCCAAACTTAGTCACTACCAATTAACCTTCATGTTTGACCTTGATTGAAAAGACATGAAGACTTATATGACCTCATGACACCCTTTTCTATAAATTCAATTGTTATCAATGACAACAATATCACATGATGGCCAAAAATTTCCCCCTTTGTCGTTGATGGAAACCATCTTCAAAAACATTGATAGAAATGAACAAGACCAACACACCTACTTGACTCTTTTCCATGTTTCTATTGTTATTCTCCCCTGTGACATCTATAAAAATTCTAAAATGATAATATATGGAAAAATACAACAGAAAATGACAACAATGCAAAAACAAAACTTACTTGACTAAAATAGCTCCTCGAACCGTAATTTCTCCTCTTTTACTCCTTTAAAGAAGCATATGAAGATCTATGGACTTGATAATGAGCCTCAAAATAGCTATCTCTAAACATATCCTCACCATTTTGACCTTTATTATGGTCATACATCTCTTTTAGGTTTTTACTATGCAAGAAACCAAGATATTTTTCCCGAATAGCTATCATACCACATGTGAGGACCATTATCCCTAAACAACTCATTTAGTTCCTTTTAAAGCAACTTATCTAAGCTATATAACTCCACATACATCATAGTTTGACCCATTATAGCTCCCCTAGACCTATAATACCCATCTCAAATAGAAAACGAAAAATGTGTCTTATTTCTTTGTTTTCCTTCCTTAGAAATGGTTCAACTACTTCATCATTGTCTTAAAGCTACATGTTAGTCTTATCAATTGTCTTTACATGAGATTATACATGGATGACACAAAAATTCCTTACTTTGAAGTATTAATTACAATTATGAGTGACTCAACACCTTTAGATACCTTAGAGGACCTACAAAACTTTTCATACCTCAATAGATGACAAGTCATGCTTCCTCTACCTTAAATAGGCCATTCGTGGATCTACTATATTGTCGTAGTAATATGAGATCAAACCAAATACATTTTCCAAGCCACATAAATTTTTTAGCTTCATTTTCTTGAATCATACAATAATTCCCTATATCTATTTAGGACATTAAACCCTTCATACCATCTTGAAATTTTTTATCTACTTAAAAATAATGTGACATTCCTAGATGTGTAGGTTCTCTCTTACACGCTCTCTATACCCTACAACCTTGAATGATATGAAGAAAGAATTTTATCACCGACCTTTCCTTTGCTTTACTAGACTTGTTTCATGCACTATCACACCTTTATGTCATATATAAACCATGTTAAGATGTAAATCTCACTCAAACCAACTACAAATGCTTTGATCACCCTTATCTCTACCTAATGTGACTGATAAAAACTTTATGCAATTGTTAGAGATACAAGACATCATACTCTCCCTCCATGTAATATTCACCATACTTTATACTTTTCATTCTTTTGATCTTCCATATAAGACTATTTGAATCTTTACTATAGACTTGTAGTGTATAGCTATAGTGATTATCTTGCTACGACGTCCTATACTCTATCTTGAAATACTCAAAAACCTGTCATATGAGATTATGCCTTGATTTGGATTCTTTGTCAACTTCCTTTCCCTTTAACTTTGTACAATTCAAACATGATCTAACAAGACCTATTTTACATCAAGAACCCATTCTTGGAGACTGGAACACCATTTTTGACTTTCAAGCCATCATACCCAAAGGTGATAACATGCTTCATATCACCTTTCGGATGACACTTCATTAAGATGCCAAAGTTCATTATCGATGTACCTTTAGGCATAATTATTTCTTCACAATACCTATTATTGACAAAATATATTCTTTCAATCATGTCACCTCATTCTTACTTAGGGTATCAATAATTTCTCACACATAGTGTAATGTAACCTTGATACCTTTTCACCTACTCCATTAATGAATATTTACCATTTTTCATGTTTTTCACACGCATGTTTGTATTTTTAGTTGCATACCTCTGGAGTGACTTTGAAGAATCATCTCTTTATCCTTATTTTTTTTAAATAGTCATAATATAGCTAACTAAGACACCATTTTTAACCATGTTTACTCATACACATGATTCGTGTACATATATTATTGTCAAGAACTTATTCATTCTATACTTGAGTGATAGGACATTGACTAAACTTGAGTTCATTATATACAGAGCTAAGACTTATATCTTATGATAGTTCACTTGATCACCTTAAAAAAATTGATGTATGCACACAACCATATGAAATGAATGTTATAACCCAAACCATGATTTGATTAGATTTGCACCTTTTAGGTCTCCTAGACATAGATCATATTGAGATAATCTTACATTGATTGATAACATCTTTGAAGAAATCAAGAACTCTAACCTTCATCCTCATAAGTGCAATTTCACTTCAAATTTTTAGACATATATGACCATGAATCCATTTTAAAGGACACACAACTCAAAGAAACATGAAGTTCTCATTTATTTCTCTTTTCTTATTTATACACCTATAGAAAAACCTTCTAGTTCTTTCTTAACTAACACAAAGCTTCATATTCTTATCAACCTCCTTCATTATAGAAATAACACCTCTAATTGAATTCGAGGACACATACAAACCGAGAAAAATCTTTTAATTAATTACCATCATCATGGTTCCTTCAAAATCTACCTTGACATTGTTATACTGATTAGGAAATCTTAACATTTGAGTTTGGTATGACACCACATACATGTATACAATCTTCTTGGGGTTAAACCTAACCTCATGAATGAACTCATTTTGACAATGAAAACCTTAACACAGAGAATTTTCATAAATTATGAATCTATGAAACAACATTTTATCACTTTAAAGTTTGAACAACTTCATAAATATGGCTAAAACTTTCTTAAACACCACCTTATGGATTGACTTTGAATAATTATCTCTTATATGCTTTTGGAGCAACACAGACTTGTCCTAGAATTTTGTGACACTCTCAAACTTCATACTCCTGACATCTAACATTCAAATGGCCTAGATAACACTTGGAATTAACCTAAGAGTATCCACACACAATTTAATACATACCATACTTTAGGGATAATCTCATCCTTGAGACAACACAGAGCAATATTAACTATAGACCTCTCAAGACACATGTTTGGACCCTTAATACCACAAAATTTAAACACATTCTTCCATGGAGAGAGTAGAAATCCCATATACACAAGATTCTTGATCACATATCATTCAAACATGACTTACTTTATATTCAAAAATAACTTAGACTCCAACAATATGACCCCAAAGGCTCAAAAACTCAAAGACTACAATCATATTTTGATGTCTTTAGATATACCCCCTTAGAGAATCACCACATATAACTTAAGACTATAACTCATAAAATAGGACTCTTCTTTACATGTCTATGACACACTCTTTTAGATCTCATACCCTTACAGGATCTTGATACATAAAGAACTCAGACCTCTTACTCATAACATAGAAACCAATATTTTTTGACAACCTAAAGAACTTATGAATGGTCAAAAACAACATCACATGTAGCATACACCTTAAATATAACATATATTACCACATGAGCTAAAAATCAGACACTTACAAGTAAAAAAATATTAAAAACACATGGAGGGATCATACCCCATACCTTATAACTATTGATGTATCCAAAACATACACTTCTTCAATATTTCATGTACTGAAGAAGTGAGGCACATATGATCTTCCTCACCCAATGCAAACACACTTCCTTGACTTGAATTAGGAATTGAGAAACTTATCTTCCATCATAATGGCACTAGAACCCTCTTTAACAGAGTTCAATGGATTAGGCTTGATGATGTGAAATTCAGACTAAGAATCATCTTTCTTGACCTCTTTGACTTGAACAACATCCTTATTGACCATAGGATCAGACCAGACTATCTCATCATCATTCTTAGGATTTTTTTTCCTCTTTAAATATTTATTTTCTTTCATTTTGGACACTTGAAACCTACTAGTATACATTGAAGATTCTATTTGGTGACAATACATTACAAAGATGCCCTAACTTGTAACATTTGTGACATATAATACATTTTTTTCTTCTTTGTTTAAACACACTTAAGTTACAACCATAGTACTTAGCCTTATTTCCATACTTACAACATGAGTAGCATTCACCCTTGAAGAAAATTTCAAAATCTTTATAAGACCTTCTTTTGCAATCTCTAGCTATGTGACCAAAATCATGAAAAATTTAACAATAATTGTTAAATTATGAACCATACCTCATAACATTAGGTTGTATAACATGGTTATACATTCTCAAATTAATTTTTTTGTAACCATCTCATCATATTGCAAAATTTTTCCAACTTAACCATCATTCTTCACATGTTCTCCTTTGAACCCTAGGCTTGTTTTGTCACTAGCCACTCTTTGGATCTCCAAGATCCCCTCAAGAGTTTTATAACTCTTTTATAACCTCTCATACTTCTTCAACCTACTAGATACATCTACTAAGTTAGATTCTAGGGCTTTCAACTTCTCTTCATACCTGGAACAAACTTCCTCTTTATCCCTTAGGGATTTAGTCACATTCTCCACTTGAGATTCCAAACCCTTGATAGTTTGACCATGCTCTATTTCCATGCACTTGATCTAATCTTGAAATTTATGAATCACTGACGGAGAAATATCATACTTAATTATTAATGCAAAATCAATATAAAAAGACTCACCCATGACTTGTTCTTTAAAAGGATCTCCTTCAAGTTTTTAAACTTGCTTCTCAAGGACCTGCTTTGATACCAATTATTGGAAGCACAATTAAATGAGAGGGGGTGAATAAGTCCTATAAAAAAATTTCCTTCATTGAAAAAAAATACATTCATCATTTCATTCATACATTTATACTTCATAACCACATGAGCACATTAGGTTTGTATTAATTATTCACAAGTACATGCAATGAAGAAGAAGACACATGAAAACCATATATAATTGGGAAACCCTCAAGGGGAAGAAAACCAACTAAACATGTTATTATATTACACAAAGTTAAGAGACTTAGTGAAGCACCAACTTCACAAGGATCACCAAGCCCTAAATCAATAGAGCACCAACCCTACAAGGAGCACCAACCCCTAATTTAGTGAAGCACCCACTCCACAAGGAGGATATAACCCCTAAGATGACTAAGCACCAACTCAACCACCTAAAGATGATTATCTCTAAAAAAATTCTGCCATGAACCGATGGAGATAAATAAATTATCTCACACAAACACCATCAAACCCTCATTCACCTATCTCTCTATTTTTTCTTCTTTGGCACCTTGTCCTTGCTTGAAACTATTTATCGCATTCTCTCTATCACTCCTTAAATTCTAACAAAATTCCTCATCCTTTAGATCATGCAGCATACGTGTTACACTCTCACACATGGGTCACATTTTTCCCTCTAAGAGCTCTAATTTAAAAATAAACTCAAAATTTACTTTTATACCCTTCTCTTCATTCAAAAACACTCTAGGTCGGTTTCCCTCCTTTGGTTCGACCAATGTTGTAACAACCCATTTTCTCATGTCCAAATTAAAGTAGAAATAGAAGTTAATAAAATACATATTTTTTCTTTTTATAAATATAACAGAAGTATATGTGCTACTTACATCATCATACATATCTAAAATTTCTTACTTAACTATCAAATCATTTAACATTCATTATCAATAAAGGAGAAGGTAAGATTCTTTCTTTTCATTTTCCAATTGCAAAATAAAATTCGATGTATCCAAATGCCATACAATAATCATAATAATGCTTTCTAACATTTACATTATGTACAAATGCCATTCTTTACAAATTGATATTGATCATATCATATAAACTCAATATAATACTTATAGTGAGATTTGATTTTAGTGTAAAAGCTAGTATATTCCTCCACCAAAAGGTGTAACAACCCATTTTCTCATGACTAAATTAAAGTGGAAATAAAATATAAGAAAATACGTCTTTTTTTTATTTTTAAAAATATAATGTATATATGTGATACTTACATCATCATACATATCTAATATTTCTTACTTAACTGCCATATCAATTAAATTCTATGTATCCAAATACCATAAAATAATCATAATAATTTTTATAACATATACATTTTGTATGAATGTCATTGTTTACAAATTCATATTGATTATATCATATAAACTCAATATAATACTTATAGTAATATTTTATTTTAGTGTAAAATCTAGCATGTTCCTCCCACTATCTATTTGATTTATTAGGAGCAAGATAAAAATCATCACATAAAAGATAGTAATGGAAAAGACAACAACATTCAACTAAGACCAATTGGATTCAATGGGAAAGAGAATCTCTAGATTTACTATGAGGTGTGTAAATTTAGTTAGCTTCGATTGCTGTAGACATCGATCATATGATGAGGTTGGAAAACACATTTGGTAAAAAGAAAAATGAGAAATTTTAAGTTATAGTAGACATCTCCAAAATTGAAGCTAGGAAAAAAATAGCAAAAGAAAAATAAAAAACCATAAAAAACAACCAACAGGAATCAACTACAGTTATTTATTTTATTTTCCAGATAATTAGTTAAGGCTTTCTTGGAAACACATGCCTGCAATAGATGGTTGTACATCACTTCTTATAATGCGTCCTTCTCTACCTAATGTTATGAGATTGCAATCGATATCAGAAATAGACTACATTGGCATTGGTTCAACATGGTTTTCAGGGAAAGATCGTATAAAAACATATGTTTATGAAAACTACTCCTACCAAAAATGCTAAGGAACCCCCTTTTTCATAGCTTTGCTAAAATCCTTCCTTAATGACAAAAAAATAAAAGACTACATAAAAGGCTAAAGTTGATTGAAAATCCAATGGAGGGTTAGAATATGGTTTAGATTATCAGCTGGAAGTTTCTACTTATCCCAAACCCAATCTAAGAGCAGATAAAACTAATTCATGGTATTTTTCAACAGGATAAACCTATAGATTATCTACTGGGAGCTTTTATTTATTCCAAAACTCCATCTAAAAACAATATAGAATTAATCCATGACATTTCTAGCAGGATAATCCCCATACCTTTCACTAATGCTAACACTTCCAAGCTCCTTATGTGTTTTCTCCTCTTCTAAATCATTAGATTTTTCTCCCATGAATGAATGTTTTTATTTTTCCTCCTTTCTTTATTTTATATATTTTTACTAACTACTTCCATTCTCCCCTTTATTAATTAAATTCTTCTCCTTTATTAATTAAATTCCTCTCCTCCACGTGAATGTGGAGAATCTGAATTTAATGGAGTGACTCCTCTTAAAAGGTGGGTAATCTTCCTAAAATAGGAAATTTTAATAAATTTAAAACTACTTCTTCCAACTGGTGCACCTAGAGTTGAAAATTTCTCCTTGGATTCTTTGAATGCAATTAAAACATAACCATCCTTCCTCAAATTTTGGGTGCCCCTTTTTGGTATTTCACTTGTACATTATTTATTTTATTATTAACTTCTATATATTAATACTTGTCTCTTAGTATTATTTATTTATTTTTTTTTTAAGAACTTAATTATTATCCCTCACATGATTTATTTATTTAATAATTTTATCAAAAGGTTCCTTTAATAACAATTTGGTGTTATTAATATTTACGCATGAACCAAATCCATATATTTATACTACCTATATAGACTCGCTAACTCGCACCATAGACCTATTTTCTATTAATACTTAAAGAGGATTTTTACCTACTCTTGCGGCCATGCGAGTTTGGGAAAAAGGATTTATACTTCCCTAAAGTGGACACAACCTAGTCACATGGTTTACATCCCTTTGCCACATTTTTTTCCATCATCTATCTACCTCTTCTCGATGATACTCTCCCTCCTTCTAAGGGTAATTTTTCCTACGCACACCACCACTCAACATAGCACTCACACATTTGTTAGCGTTAGGAAATAAACATTAAGAAAGAAATTATCTTATAAAATCATAATAATAATTAATACTTTTGCGAGGCATAAATAAGGAAACTTGATCATTTCACGTATAACCATGGTCATATAATTTATTTATTGATCAACATGCATAACTCATCTCAAAACATCTAACATCTACATTCATCCATAATAATATTAAATGCAATAATATTCGGGTTGTGTCAAATGAAACTTAAAATATGTTGGCATATTACTGTATAGGTGTTGTCATTGATGCAAAACCTCATTAATGAAAAATTGGATTATGTTGTAGGGTCATATGATGCTCAAATTTTTGATGACATGGAGATTCAAGTTTGTTCATGGTTACACATGTTGATTCAGTGAGGACTGTTTATTCTTTCAAGCCTATTCATGTGACCTAGCTAGCCTAGGTGACTTGAGAAGCATGTTGGTTTATTAGTTAACATTTTTGGGAGTTCTTGGGAACTCACATGATTTGTAGGGTGCAGATACATGTTGGTGACCATGTTTTAGGTGTTCATTTAAAGCAGGTATGAGGTTGAGGTATGGAGCTAAATGAGCTCATGCATGCATGTATTAAATTGTATCATGATGTATCTGGTATTCTTGGACCATTTTGAGTTCTTTCATGATGTCATTTGAGGTTATTTAATTTGACCTTAGCTTCTACAATGCAAAACCCTAAGGGTCAACTATGCAAATGAGATAGGATAACAATATTGAGTGTTATTTGTGGCATGGTGATGATTGGAGATATTAGTAGGGTTTTTCCTTGTGTTGTGGGAAAATTTCAGGTTTCCATGATGTGACTTTTGCAGTATATGAGGATTTTGGTGAAAGAGGGTCAAGATCAAGTGCATTTTCAGCTCAAATTTGGAACTTCGATGCTCACCCTAAATGGTTTGATTTGCATGGGAACTTATGGATTTTAGGGATGTGTCTACATTGATTTTATAAGATTTAACAAAAATAATGAGGTCATTCCATCGTCGTTTTTATAAAATAATTTTAAGAAGGTAAACATCTATTTATGAGTTTGAAACCTTAGCTTGAAATCGGTTTGTGAGACTTGCTTCCTAAGTAGCCATAATTTCTTCCTAGTGCACCGGTGATGATCAGTAACATGTAAAGGAATCCATCATCTTTCTAGAATAGTATGGTATATTTTATGGTGATGAGTGGACCCCACTCAAAGAGGAGATTTTCTCAAGAAGTTCAGTTTTAGATAAGGTTGTCCAAAGGAGTTTTTAGCTCGATTTTATGCATGATTAGATACAAAAACCTAGGAAGTCATGGGATAAATCCCCTTCATTTAATGGTGAAGCTCCCATGTAAAATATTTATTTATTCTAATTATTTTCTGGGGGTATTACTTTAATTACAAAGCTCATGAACCATAGCTTAGAAATTCTACAACAAGTAAAGAGTTGTGTTTGGGAAAGTTGTGTGGAAAAGAAGAGGATGTATAGAAGCGGTAAGAAAAAGAGAGGATGCACTTCACAATAAGTAGATCGTAGAGCTTATTGCAGCCATACAGAATAAATAAATACTTTTAAAATGTCACAATTAAGCAAATGAAAAAGAAATTAATTCGAACAAATTTTAAGTAACACAAATTTTACCATAAAATTCCTCACATAATACACAATGAAACTTCTCAGACACAAATTTCTCTAAAAATATGCCTTCTTCTTATTTAATTCTAGCCAAGTTATACAAAGAACATTCAAGAGTCTCAACACAAAGTTTGAGATCTTTAAATTTGTGCATAAATTTGCAATAATTGGTTGTCCAAAAAGTTCCATCCTCTGACCCTTGGGCCTCTCTCTCTATTTATAACATCTAGAAAGAAGATACAAATATGAGAAATTAATTGTGCCTTCCGCACGTTCTAGCTACAAATCTGCAGGTAGTTGATAATTTGTCTCCTTGAATCTCTCTTTGTTTGGCACACATGATATTTGAATGTTCTATAATTTAAAGCAAAATCAACTACTTTTCATGCAGTGTTAGCTATTACTAAGTAATTGAATTTTTCAAATAACTCAAAGTAATGGCTTTTAACCGAATTACTTAAGTTTTACAAATAAACCCAATTACTTCATTACATTTTCTAAGAAATGAGAAATAAGAAGAAGAAGAAGAAACTATTCCAAATGTAGAACCTTCGTCCCGATTTTTCCCTTTTTGAAGAAGACTAAAACTACCCATACTACATTAAATTCGAAAGCATTGTCGTCTTGAACTATTCATTTTATGTTGGGAGATTTTTTTCACTTTTTATCCCATCTACTCACACTAAAAACTGATTTTCATGATTTCATGGTGTAGAGGAGGTTGAGAGCTTTCTAGAAAGTCCAAGATCTTGAAAAACAGAGCATCCGGTCAAATGTTTTCGCCAATTGGGTTTTCAAGGTAAGACAGTTTGTTGGTATCTAATGTATTTCAGGTTTTTGCAACTACTTTACTTATTACTTTGATGAAGTAATGAGTTGTTGAAAACCTAATTATTCTTGGGAGTGTTTTTACCAGTTTATCCCACTTACTCCCATCAAAACTTATTTTCATGATCCCATCACGAAGAGGAGGTCAAGAGATTTTCGAAAAGTCCAAGATCTTGAAAAATGGAGCATCTGGTCAAAAGTTATGGCCAATTAGGTTTTTGACCCCCATTATTGCTTTCCTTTGTATTGCAGGATTTAGCAACTACTTTACTTTGTCTTAAGGAATTTAGCAACTACTTTACTTATTACTTCAATGAAGTAATGAGTTATTGAAATTTCCTTTGTATTGCGGGATTTTGACCCCACATTACTTATTACTTCTCATTAATGTGCTAGAGATGTTTTTGCCATTTTCTCCCACTTACTCTAACCAAAAACTAATTTTCATGATTCTATTACATAGAGGACATCGAGAGATTTCTGAAAGTCCAATATCTCAAAAATGGAGCACTGGAGCAAAAGTTATGGCCAAAATAAGTTGTCAAAATTCCCTTCTTTGTGAATTTGACCCCCCATTACTTATTACTTGTAAAAGTAAAGAAATTTATCTTTGTATTGTGGGATTTTGACCCCTCATTACTTATTACTTGTAAAAGTAAAGCAATTTCTCTTTGTATTGTGGGATTTCGACCCCCATTACTTATTACTTGTAGAAGTAAAGCAATTTCTCTTCTTTGGATTTTGACCCCCATTACTTATTACTTGTAAAAGTAAAGTAACTTCTTTTTCTGGATTACTCTTGCTTTCTTCCCTCTTCTTTGCAGTTTTTGCAATTGCTTTACTTAGTTACTTTTAGAAGTAAAGTAACTTCATTTTTCTGCATTACTCTCTTCTTTTTCCTTCTTTACAAGTTTTTGGGTTGCTTTACTTATTACTTGCATATGTAAAACAATTTCTCTTCTTTCTAGATTACTCTTGTTTTCTTCCTTCTTGGCGGGATTTTTGCAACTTCTTTACTTAGTTACTTTATGAAGTAAAGTAACTTTATTTTTTTGCATTACTCATCACCTTGGCCCTTCTTTACATAATTTTAAGATTTCATTACTTCATGCTTTGTGGGATTTCTCATCACTTAACTTCATTGCTTTGGAAAAGTAGACGGGCATCATATTTTCACAAAGAATAAGAAAAATACAAATTGGGATTATGGGGAAGCTTTACTTCATTACTTTTGACAAATAAAGAAGTGATAAAAACCCGCTAACCTAGTATATTGCAAATCATGTTTTTGGGGGGAAAATTTTTGGCAACCAACTATTGTACTTTGTGCATTGAGATTTAAAACTTTGTGTTGGAATTCTCTCATGTTCATTTTCTAAACTGATTGTAATTAAATAAGAAGAAGCTGAATTTATTTAGAAATTTTTAATTAAGAAGTCTCATTGTGAATCCCGTAAGGATTTTATGGTAAACTTTGTGTTACTTAAAATCTAAATCTGGATTAATTTCTTTTTCATTTGCTTAAATTATTTCATTTATAAAAGTTTTTAATTATTTTATATGGCTGTAATAATCTCTACGATCTACTTGACTTTTCCTTTCCTTGATGCTGCTACAATTCTCAGTATTTTCATTTATCTTCTTTCCCACACTATTCCCAAAACACAACTACTTGTTGTAAAATCACAAAGTTATGATTCATGAGCTTCACGATTCAATTAATACCCACAGAAAATAATTAGAATAAATAAATACCTTGCAGAGCTTCACCATTAAATTAAGGGGATTTATCCCATGACAAAGATAGGCTTGTATCTAACCGTGCATAAAATATAGCCAAGAGATGTAACCTCATACTAAGTCATTTAGGAAAAAGTAAAGACCTATTAACCTTATCCTTGCAACTAAGATGCAAGAGGAGTCAACAAATTTAAGAGATTGTGGGATAATTCAACCCACTACTCACCACCCCCTAGGATACTCCTCACGGGTGTTGATTTGGTGATCTCGTGTTTGTCTTCCCCAATTGAATGCTTCAAAGATGCCCAAGATCTTATTGTTTTTCCCTAATTTGAAACAACAATCCAAATTTCCCCCTTTTGTGCCCTAGTTTTTTCAAATAGTCAAGTTGTGTCATTTTTTCCTTTGTCAAATCATGTACAAAAACTCAAAATTGATCGAATCTGAGTTGTTTGCAATTAAAATCCCAATCCCCAAGTCAAAAACAATGTCAAATCATGTTTTAATTGATTTAAAATTAAAAAAATTTGCCTTCCTTGTCAAAAATTTCAATTTCTAGGGCATCCTCTGAAATTTTGACGTTTTAACGGTCATACGGGTGTCATCTACCCATCAAATTCATCATCACAACATTATTGCAATGTGGCGGGTTCCTATTAGATGAGGATGGTCGGGAAATGTTTTCTAACTTACCATTTTTGAAATTTTGGCAAAAGGAAAATTTTGGTCCATGGCTCCACTTCTTACAAAGGTGCCTACGTGGCACATTTTGAATGGTCAGAGGATTGACGGGTTATCCTTGAGAATTTTGGCTTTCATTTTGCAAAATTCTCAAAATCAATTCTTGGCCTGAAAGCCCGCAATGAGTGGGAAAAGGACACGTGGCTTAGAGGACATATGGGTGGAGAAGGAGTTGGTGAATTTTGTGTTTTTGCTCAAAGTGTTAAGGGAAATTTTTGACCCAAGGCCCTCATCCAATAATAGTGGACACGTGTCCAGAAAAGCAAAAATGAGGGGGGGGAGGTTTTGAGATGATTTGATGATTTTTTAACTTTTAAAATTTAAATGGTATAATGTCAAATTTTGGGCCGAATCTCTGGGACCAATAAGAAAAGGACACATGTCCCAAAAGATAGAAATGGGGAAGCGTGGGCCCGAGGAGAATTTTGAAATTTTGCAAATTTGGCAGGGAGGTTTAAAGGAAGAATTAGAGGCCTGACCCATAGTGAATGGGAGAGCACCACGTGGCAAGGAAGAGAGTGGGTGTTCGGGCCCACGGAGAATTTTGAGAAAATTTTCCTTTTTTCAAAAAAGGAGAAAAATGGATAGAATTGATCCGTGTTTTCAATGGGGCCCACATTTGGACACGTGGCAGGGTCCAGGGGAGAAGTGGGGAAATTTTGCAAAATTTTCCAAAATTAAAAAGGTCACAAATGCATTTTTAAAGATGGGAGCCTGATCCAATCATGTTTTGACACGTGTCCCACCTTATCCAAAGTCAAAAAGGTATTTTTGAGCTTATTTTTGGATCTCATCTGCCACGTGGAGGGCTGGTATTTAAAGTTATCCAAAATCGACTGGCAACTATGCATTCTTCCTTTTGCCATTGGAGCTCCAAGAAGCTTGGAATCATCATTTCTTCATCAAATTACATCAAATTTTATATGATTTTGCATCGTCTCTGGCCTTCTGAGTGCAATGGCACTATTTTTCATGACCTAATTCAGTGATCTATGATGTTTTTGATACATTTTTTCTCAGCCCCATAAAAAAACGTGAAAATGAAAATCAAAAAATTACAGAGGTGAAATGATGAGGTGAAAAGGTGAAAAATGATTAGTAAAAGATGCTTGCATGCCTAAATGATAAAAACATGACCTAGGGTGGATAATGATCCAAATTTGTGTAATGATTTAAGATTTTTGGGCACACCTAGCATTCATCGAGCATTTTTCTGTTTTTGTGTCCCTTTCTGTAAATCATGAAGTTTTTGTAACAAATTTGATCCCATAAGCATATTATTTTCTTGGGAAGCAAGACTCCAAGCTGGCATAGAGTATATATCATATTTTTTGGAGAATTTGAAAAGGGAGAGAATTTAGAATTTCACGGAAAAACTAGAAGAAGCCCATTTCTCTGAGAAACCACCTAGAGCCATTTTCAATTCTTTTGCATCATATTTTATCATGTTGAGTTGGTTTCAAGTTGTAAAGCCATCAACAAGCTCTAGATTTGTTCTCATGACATTCCCCTGCTGATATATTTTGATCATTTTCTGGATTATCTGGTTTATTCTCTTGGCAAAGTTTGCATATACTTATGTTTCAGAATGTTTTCAATTTGTGTTTCTTGCTCATGTTGCAATCTTGTGTTTAGGATCTCTTTGATCATACATCATCTCATTTCTTGTTGATGGTTTGATGACATCTGTAATCTTATATTTAGAAGAGCCTTCATCTGATAGAAGATAAACATATTTAAAATCATTTTACTATCCTTGAATCTTGAGATTATTTGTAAACCTTTGGGGGTACCTTAGGTCATGATCAAATAGGGATTTCTGATACTTTTTTGGTATATTTGCTTCAAGATTTTGTAGTAGGTTGTCAAATATTGTGTGGAAGAGTGTAGATCTGGGCCTCCATTTGTGCACATATCCTGGTTGAAGGGGTATTTTAAACCTTTTGAAGCATTCCTACTGTTTAAGTGTTACAAATTTCTTGCAAAGGTCCTCAAAGAGTTTGGTAATCTCTGGTTGGTCTTGTCTAACATCTCCCAACAAAATTTCATTCAAAATAACTAACCCTACCCTATACTACCCCTACATTGCATTGTGTGTTAACAAGAGAATACAATCCATTTACAAAAATGCACAAAGCAAATCAGGATAATACTATGTCTCTAGCAGCCTCAGCCTTGTTTTGAAAACATTTCCATCATTTAGTAGTGACAACTCTTTTGAGTTTGAATAATGGAGAATTGATCATGTTTTCCCAAGGCCCCTTCCATACAATATGCAAAATACAAGGATATCTCCACCTCCTTCACCAAACAAAGGCTGCAATATAGGTTCTCTTGCCTTGGTTGATAGGCACAACCTAAAATAGTGAGGATCAGATCAAAATCCTTCTGAGGTGCTACCCACTCCTTCAAATCTTGAGTGCTAACAAGTCAGATAGATGTCTCCCCAGCTACAAATGACATACAAATCATTTATCTACCTCTGAGTGTCTTGTGCAAATCCATGATGTTGCTTGAGTTGTGAAGGAGATTAAGTTTGGGTACCAACACCAGAGTGGCACCATTTCCAGGGGGACTTCTTGGAATTTCTTGGTGGTTTTGAAGTATTTGAAGGGTTTGAGCATTTGTGTATTCAAGTATTTGAGTTGTTACATTGTCAAGATATCATCCTATGTTTCAGATCTGCAAGTTTTAAAGCAAAGGTTTCAAGCTCAGCCTACCCTTTTTTTTTCCCAGTTTAGACACTTTTTTTGCATTATGTTTGGTTGATTTAAGAAGAAGAAGGTCTAGTTTATAAAGCCTTGCAAAGTTATCAGTATTAGCAAACATTTGACAAAATTACTTTAGTGCATTCTTGCACAACTGAGGTGAAATTCCTTAGTGGCGACTCCATGCTGATTTGAATTTAGAAATACCAGTGTCTTAGAGCTTTCTATCATTTATTTTTGTGTTGTTGATCTCTACAAAACTAGAGGGAAGAAGATCTCTCTTCCTTAAAGACTACTAAGAAATTGTTCTCAGATTTTAAAAATTCAGAGTTGGAAGGGAGAAGAGTTTGGAAGGTGGTTAAAGGTCAGACATCAAGCAAAGATATAGTCATTAGTGAGAGAGATCAGCCTTTGGTAGAGGACTATCACTCTTCTTCAAGTGATTTTGATTCAAGAAATCCTCTCATAAACTTGTTTTCCTCAGCTAGTGAAGGTCCTTCTATTGTACCTGTAAGTTCCTTCTCCAATCTGCACCTCTTGTGTTTTAATTCAAGTAAAACTTTCCAAGAAAATCAGCACTTAGAGGATACCAGTCTTGTGAATCACATTCTTGAGCCCCAAAGATATAGCACTCCTCATCATCTTGTTTCACCTCCAAGATCACCCCCACCAAACAATATGGCTCAGCCTAGACCTCCATTTGTTGTTAACACCTTTGGTCCTATAAATTTTAGAGGAATGGATGGTTACCCAAATGTTGTCCCACAAGATGTCAGAAATAGGTTGCCAAAATTCCAAGGTAACAATGCTATTACTGGTGATCAACATCTCAAACTTTTTGATAATATGATGGAAGATTTTGAGATAGAGTTTGAGATGTGTATATTAAGTTGTTTATTCATACACTAGAAGAAGATGCTAGGGATTGGTACAAGGCTCTACCTGATAACTCTATTGATTCATGGACTGAAATGAAAAATGCATTTAGGTTGCAATATGGTGACATGACTGATCCTAGATTTCTTTTATCTAAGTTTGAGAATATCAAGAAGAACCCTAATGAATCAGTCCATGACTTCAACACAAGGTTTAACAAAACTTTGAGAAGGCTTCCTGTTGGTTTGAGGCCTTGTGATGAATCTTGTTTAATCAAATATATAGATGCATTTGATAAAAAGGCAGCCTACTACCTAAGAGATAAGAACCCAACCAATATAAGACAAGCTTTCACCATGGCACTTCAAATTGAGAACAATATCAAGGCTGTTGGGAAACCTCTTAAGAGAGATGGTGTAAAATTGATAAACCCTAAAAACCTCAAGCTAGCAAAGGTGCTGATTTAGAAGAGGTTGTGAAGACTTTGGCAGGGGTCTGTCAAAGAAATCTCATACAAGTTGGCAAGAGCTGAGAAGGGAATTGGGCAGACTTCACAAGGTCAGCCTAGGTAGCAGGCACAAGATAGATTTGGAAATCACCATAGGAATGAGCAGAGGTTTGATGACAAGGGTAAAGGGCCTATTGGATCTGCAAATAGACAACCCCAAACACGTGAAAATAGATTGGTTCCTGACCCTCTAACTACTAGGGTTGTTTGTTGTTGATGAAGTGGCTGATATGGATTGGTGTGATAGATGTTTTCTTCCTCATCCTCCATGTGAAGTGGACCAACAAGTTGATGAAGCTGATAATAAGGATGGAACTGATGATGATATTTGCATGGTGGGCTATTCTTCAAGCTCACAAGGAGGAGCAACATCTACTGAAGTAATAAGTGCTAGGACTACTACTACCTTTTGGGATTGCATCAAGTGGGTACAAGTCTTTCTCCCCCTCATGCTCTTGAAGTTGATGTAGTGCAAGCTTTTGAAATTCCTAATAATGACTTTGAATATCTAAGAGCTTTGATGATCAAGAAGTATGATGGTGGTATCCCTTCGAGGAAGATAGACAATTGTTGATGAATGTTGTTGTAGCTCAAGAAAAGGACTATAACACTAGAAGAAAAGTTGTTAAGGGAGTTGGGCCTCAAGCCAAAACTAAAACACCCTTGCTCACAAGCATTCCAAAGGATGCTCCTAGGAAAGAAACACTTGCTAAAGGTTCTCTGTGTCCCAAAAAATTATTAGTCCTCATGCCCAGCTACTAAGAATCCTTTCCATCTATGAATCTTCTTGTTTCCCTTCCAATGTTGTTTTTTAAAGAATGTTCCATATGATATAGCCCAAGTATTGAGCCAAATTAAAGTGAGTGTTCCAATTATTGAGTTGCTTAGAATTCTGAGCATAAGAAGAGAGCATTTGAGTACTTGGGATTGAAAGAAGAGAAGATCACCCCAAGCAGAAATGTAAATGTTGTTGAGACTCCTCTTCAAATCATTGCTGGCCTTGAAACACCACCAGTGGTGGAAGATCTTGGAGAGGCACCTGAGGTATATTTGGGGACATCCTTGGTTGATTCCCAATTGAATGTTGATCCATTCTTTACAACTTTTCTCATAAAAGATAGGCTACTTCACAATTGTATGTTTGATTCTAGTGCATCATGTAATGTCATGCCTCTAGAAGTCATGAATGAGTTGGATATCAAGGTGATAACTGCCTATGGGAAGTGTACTACCATGGATTCAAGGGAAGTGTCGGTTGTTGGTTGTGTGAAGGGTTTAGTAGTGCAACTTGCAGCCTATCCGGGTAAGAACTTGAAACTTGATGTTGTAATTGTTGACTACCCCCTACAAATGGGGTATGCTTTTGTCAAGAAAATGGGCTGCAAGTGTTGGTGGTAGTGTTCAGATGGACATGTCTTTTCCACCATTCCCATTGAGGGCAGCCTTGTCAAACTCTATGGTGAAAAGAAAATGTTGCACTTGATTGAAGATCCCAACAATGCTTCCTATGAAGTGTTATTTGCTGATGTAGATGCTGAAAATTTCATTGGCTTTGCTGATGGAAAAGAACACAAGATGGATAGATCAAAGTTCCTTGATATGGTAGGTTCTCCTTGGACCTTGCTATTTGATGGAGCTTGCTCCAAATTTGGAAATGGTGCTGGTATAGTTCTACTTTCTCCTAGTTTAGAAGAGTATGCTTTTTCCTTCAAACTTAATTTTGAATGCACTAACAATGTTGCTGAGTATGAGGCATTGTTGTTGGGGTTAAGAATTGCATGGAAGTATGGAGTAAGAGATATTGTTGCAAAAGGAGACTCGAGCTGGTTGTCAAAAAATAAGAAAAAATTGTATGCTACAAAAAAATCAGCGTATGAAACAGTATAAGCATGCAGTTTGGGATCTAATTGAAATGTTTGATTCCTTTAACATTGTTTACCATGATAGAGGTCTTAATGCTATGCTGCTGATAAGTTGGCAGTGTTGGGTTCTAGATTTGAAAATTGCACCATTTCACCTTATTGTGAATACAACATTGAAGTCCTGACTAGGCCAACTGTCCCTGATAATGTGAAACATTGGCAAGTCTTTAACAATGATGCTCAAGTGCTCAGGTTCTTGCAAAACCAAGGTGAGTTTGTAAATTAGAATATTGATTGGGAACCAATGGTATGTATGACTGAAGGAAGAGAAACTTTGTTTGGAAAAGATATCATCCAATTGAAAACAAACACCATTCCTAGAGGTCTTGTGGCACTTGAGGCAAAATTTTAACAATGTTGATTGCATCATAAATAGAAAGATGTCTACTTCAAGGGATGTGGAAGAGCATGACTTGGGAACAAAGGAAACCAAGGAAGGTTTGGTTGGGCAGCAAATTTAAGTAAAGAAGAAAAATAGTCCTATGCCCAACTCTTGAAAAATATCAAGACTACCTTGCTTGGTCCTATTCAGAGCTGAAAGCATATAGAGAAGATTTATTTCAACATGAGATCCCTCTTGAAGAAAATTCCAAACCATTCAGATAGAGGAAAAGGCCAATTAATCCACTTCTCTCCATGAAAATGCAAGAGGAGTTAAAGAAGTTGAGAGATGGAGGTATTATTCAGCCCACTAGATATTCATCTTGGGTTGCAAACCTTGTGCCAGTTAGAAAGAAGAATGGAGATATCAGACTTTGTGTGGATTTTAGAAATCTAAATAAAGCATCCATGAAGGACAACTATCCCTTGCCAAACATGGAAAATATGTTGCAGCTTGTGACAGGATCTGAAATTGCTTTCTACTTTGGATGGTTTCTCCGGATACAATCAAGTAGTTGTCAAAGAATCAAAAAGACTTAAGACAACCTTCACTACTCCATGGGGACTTATGTTTTTGTAAGGATGCCCTTTGGATTGATGAATGTTGGTGCCACTTTTCAAAGGGAAATGGATGTTGCTTTTTCTGGTTACATCAATGAGTTCATTGCAGTTTACCAAGATGATGTGACTGTGTTTTCAAGGCAGCGAGGTGACCATTTGCAACATTTGGAGAAGATGCTGATCAGATGTAGGGAGTATGGAATTTCTCTTAATCCAAAGAAGTGTCATTTTGGCATGCAAAAGGCCAAGTTTCTGGGACATATTGTATCTAAAGATGGTGTTATGATAGACCCTGAGAGAGTGGAAGCAATCAACAAAGTACCTATCCCAAGAACCAAGAAAGGCATCCAATCTTTCTTTGGCAAATCAATTTTATTAGAAGGTTTGTTTCCAATTTTGCTGAGCTAACTCTTCCAATCACAAGCATGTTAAAAAGGATCAAGTTATCAGGTGGGAGGAGGCTGCCATTCAAGCTTTTGAAGGAATAAAGGATGCACTTAAGCATGCACCTATTTTAGCAGCTCCAAACTATAAGAGGCCTTTCCAAATCTTTTCCTTTGCCTCTGAATATACCATTGCTTCTGTTTTGTTACAAAAGGATGAGAATGGGGCTGAGAGGCCTATTGCCTTCTTTAGCAAGGCTTTACAAGTAGCTGAATTGAAGTATACAATCATGGAGAAACAAGCATTTGCCTTGGTGAAAGCAACAAAGTTTTCAGGCCTTATATACTGAGTTCAAAAGTTGTTGCTTATGTTCCCCACACCATGGTGAAAGACATCTTATCAAATGGAGATCTCAAGTAAAAGATGTAGATGGGTGAACAAATTACAAGAGTATGATATGGATATCCAAACCACAAAGTTAGTAAGAGGTTTGGGTCTTGCTAAGCTCATGGCTGAGAGCAACTTGCAAAATGTAGAAGTGAATCAGCTAGAGGAAGAAAGGGTAGATCTTCTTGAGAAATTGATGAGTTCTGAATGGTACAAAGATGTGATCTTCTACCTCAGGCACCTATGTTGTCCTAGTCACTTGAATAAAAATCAGAAAAGAGCCCTCAAGCTAGCTTCTCAAAAGTATATCATAACAGACCTTGGGCTGGCTTGGAAGAACCCTGAGGGTGTCCTCTTGAAATGCATAACTAAAGATGAAGCTCCCAAGATAGTTGTTGATTTCCATGGGGGAGTTTGTGGAGGACACTTTTTGGGAGGGTGACAACACATAAGATTTTGAGAGCTGGTTATTGGTGGCCTACTCTTTTTAAAGATGCAACCCAACTTGGTTAGAAAGTGTGATAGTTGCCAACGTTTCTCTGGAAGACTGAAAGCTTCAGCTCCCTTCCTTTGCAGCCTATATCAATTGAAGCCCCTTTCAAACAATGGGGAATGGACTTCATTGGTGAGATTTTAGATCCTTCTAGTGCTGGTCATAAGTGGATTCTTGTAGCCACTGATTATTTTACAAAGTGGGTTGAAGGCAATTCCATCTAAGAAGGCAACACACCAAGTGGTAATGGATTTCTTGTTGAATCATATCATATGCAGATTTGGAGTTCTAGTTAAGATTGTATCTGATAATGCCATGTGCTTTAGAGCCAAACCTTTAATGGCAATGTGCAATGAATATGGGATAAATCTGACTTATTCTTCAAACTACAATCCACAAGGGAATGGACAAGCTGAGTCCAGTAATAAGAACTTGCTCAAGATCATTAGAAGGACCTTGAAATGAACAAGAAGAAGTGGGGAGAACAATTGAAGTTTGTAGTTTGGGCTGATAGAATAACTCCTAAAAGAGCAACTGGTAAAAGCCCATTTGAATTGGTGTATGGAACTCAAGCTTTGCTGCCCTTACACCTGCAATTATCCTCATTTCAGTTTTCCCAATAGTTGGAAGATCAAGAGCATGGCCCATATGAATCAAGGATTAATCAGATCATTGAGTTAGATGAAGAGAGAAGAGCATCCCATCAAAGGCATGTCAGATTTAGAGAGAAATTGAAGAGGTTGTTTGATAAGAAGGTCACTCCTAGAGCCTTCAATGTTGGAGATTTGGTTTTGTTGTGGGATAGTAGGCATGAAGACAAGGGAAAATGGAAAGTTTGATGCATTATGGATGGGCCCTTATGCCATTGACATCAGAATTGGTGAACATACCTTTTTCTCAAAGATCTAGATGGGGAATTGCTGGAGCTTCCTATTAATGGTAGACATTTAAAACATTTCTTGGATTAAATCCCCAAAGTGAGGTATGCACAAATTGTACATTTGTATAGTCCTTGTTCTTTCTTTGTTTTTTTTTTTTGTTGGTGTGTGGTTTGCCCTTTTGTCCTTGGCAGCCATTCTGTTGTTTTCTTGGTCTGTTTTTGGTGGTAATTTTGGTTTTTGGGCTGCCTTGCATTTTTGACTCCTTTCCCAATGGATTTTTGGCACTTGGTCTATGTTTTGTCCTTGTGGCACTCACTAGGAGTGCCCATCCCCAAGCAAGAGCCAATGTTGGTGCTAATTCTTAGTTTTCATAATGTGCCCTAATGTTCCATGCCCAAATCTACTCAAAAACATTTTATTTTTTGATTTGGTGATCTGTAATTCATCTTCCCCAATTGAATGCTTCAAAGATGCCCAAGATCTTATTATTTTTCCCTAATTTGAAACAATCCAAGTTTCCCCCTTTTTGTGCCCTAGTTTTTCAAATGGTCGGGTTGTGTCATTTTTTCCTTTGTCAAATCATGCAAAAAACTCAAAATTGATCGAATCCGAAGTTTTTTGCAATTAAAATCCCAATCCCCAGGTCAAAACAATGTCAAATCATGTTTCAATTGATTTAAAATCAAGAAATCTGCCTTCCTTGTTAAAAATTTTGATTTCTAGGGCATCCTCTATATTTTTGACGTTTTGACGGTCATACGGGTCATCTAATCCCATCAAATTCATCATCACAACATTATTGCAACGTGGCAGGTTCCTATTGGCCGGGGGATGGTGGGAAATGTTTTCTAACTTGTCATTTTGAAATTTTGGCAAAGGGAAATTTTTGGTCCGTGGCTCCACTTTTACAAAGGGTGCCTACGTGGCACATTCTTATTGGTCAAAGGATTAGGGGTTATTTATCCTTAAGAATTTTGGCTTTCATTTTGCAAAATTCTCAAAGTCAATTTTGGCCCAAAAGCCCACAACGAATGGGAAGAGGACACGTGGCTCGGGGGACATGCGGGTGGTGGAAGGAGTTGGTGAATTTTTGTGTTTTTGGCTCAAAGTGTTAAGGGAAATTTTTGACCCGAAGGCCCTCATCCAATAGCAGGTGGACACGTGTCCAAGAAAAGTCAACATGGGAGGGTGGAGGTTTTGATGATTTTGAAGTTTTTAACTTCAAATGGTTAAAGTCAAAATTTGAGGTCAAAGGCTCCGGGAATTTCACCAAGGAAGGGACATGTGTCCTAAAAGTAAAAAGGTGGACCATGTGGAAAAAAATCCCAAAAGGTAAAATGGGGAAAATTGAAATGGGGAAAATTTGGGCCCATGGAGAATTTTGAAAAAATTTCAAAAGAGCATTTGGAAATTTTGGCAAATTTTGGAAATTTGGCAGGAGGTTTAAGGAAGAATTGAGGCCCGGACCCACAAAGAATGGGAGAGCGCCATGTGGCAAGGAAGAGAGCGGGTGTTTGGGCCCGTAGAGAATTTTGAGAAAAATTTTTTTTTTCAAAAAAGGAGCAAAATGGATAGAATTGGCCCATGTTTTCAATGGGGCCCACATATGGACACGTGGGGGTCCAGGGAGAAGCGGGAAATTTTGCAAAATTTTCCAAAATTTAAAAAAGGTCACAAATGCATTTTTAAAGATGGGATCCCAATCCAATCATGTTTTGACACATGTCCCACCTTATCCAGAGTCAAAAAGGTATTTTTGAGCTTATTCATGGATCTCATCTGCCACGTGGAGGGTGGACATTTAAAGTTATCCAAAATCGATGGTTAAATCGTGCATTCACCCTTTTTTGCCACCATGGAGCTCCAAGAAGCTTGGAAATCATCATTTCTTCATCAAATTTCATCAAACCTTATATGATTTTGCATCGTCTTGGCCTTCTGAGTGCAATGGCACCATTTTCATGACCTAATTCGGTGATCTATGATGTTTTTGATACATTTTTTCTCAGGCCCGATAAAAAAAATGAAAAGATGAAAATCAAAAAATTATAGAGGTGAAATGATGAGGTAAAAGGTGAAAAATGATTAGTAAAACATGTTGGCATGCCTAAATGATAAAAACATGACCCTGGGGTGGATAATGATCCAAATTTGTGTAATGATTTAATTTTTGTGCATACCTGCATTCATCGAGCATTTTTTTGTTTGTTGTCCCTTTCTTTAAATCATGAAGTTTTTGTAACAAATTTGATCCCATAAGCATATTATTTTCTTGGGAAGCAAGACTCCAAGATGGCATAGGTATATATCATATTTTTGGAGAATTTGAAAAGGGAGAGAAAAGGACGTAGAATTTTCAAGGAAAAGACTGAAAAGAAATCCATTTCTCTGGAGAAAACACCACTTGAGAGCCATTTTCAATTCTATTTTGCATCATATTTTATCATGTTGAGTTGGTTTCAAGTTGTAAAGCCATCAACAAGCTCTGAGATTGTTCTCATGACATTCCCTACTGATATATATTTGATCATTTTCTGATTATCTGGTTTATTCTCTTGGCAAAGTTTGCATATACTTATGTTTCAAAATGTTTTCAATTTGTGTTTCTTGCTCATGTTGCAATCTTGTGTTTAGGATCTCTTTGATCATACATGGTCTCATTTCTTGTTGATGGTTTGATGACATCTATAATCTTATATTTAGAAGAGCCTTCATCTGATAGAAGATAAACAGATTTAAAATCATTTTACTATCCTTGAATCTTGAGATTATTTGTAAACCTTTGGGGGTACCTTAGGTCATGATCAAATAGGGATTTCTAGATACTTTGTTGGTATATTTGCTTCAAGATTTTGTAGTAGGTTGTCAAATATTGTGTGGAAGAGTGCAGATCTGGGCCTCCATTTGTGCACATATCCTGGTTGAAGGAGTATTTTAAACCTTTTGAAGCATTCCTACTATTTAAGTGTTACAAATTTCTTGCAAAGGTCCTCAAAGAGTTTGGTAATCTCTAGTTGGTCTTGTCTAACATCTCCCAACAAAATTTCATTCAAAATAACTAACCCTACCCTATACTACCCCTACATTGCATTGTGTGTTAACAAGAGAATACAATCCATTTACAAAAATGCACAAAGCAAATCAGGATAATACTATGTCTCTAGCAGCCTCAACCTTGTTTTGAAAACATTTCCATCATTTAGTAGTGACAACTCTTTTGAGTTTGAATAATGGAGAATTGATCATGTTTTCCCAAGGCCCCTTCCATACAATATGCAAAATACAAGGATATCTCCACCTCCTTCACCAAAAAAAGGCTGCAATATAGGTTCTCTTGCCTTGGTTGATAGGCACAACCTAAAATAGTGAGGATCATATCAAAATCCTTCTGAGGTGCTACCCACTCCTTCAAATCTTGAGTGCTAACAAGTCAGATAGATGTCTCCTCGCTACAAACAACATACAAATCATTTATCTACCTCTGAGTGTCTTGTGCAAATCATTTATCCATTTTGAGTTACAAAATTATAGCCTATGTACCTCATACAATGGTGAAATACATCCTATCACAAATGGATATGTCAAGCAAGAGGTGTAGGTGGGTGAACAAGATTCAAGAGTATGATATGGAAATTCATAATATAAAACTTTTTAGAGGTTTAGGCCTAGCAAGATTGATGGAAGATAGTAATCTACATATTGTTGAAATACAAAATATTGATTGGGATGAATAAATCCCTCATGAGAAATTAAGTACCTCACCTTAGTACAGAGACATAGTTTACTATTTGAAGAGTATAATTTACCCTTTTCACTTAGACAAGAATTAGAGAAGGACCCTTAAGGTTGTATCCCAAAAATACATCTTAACTGATCATAGATTGGCTTGGAAAATCTTGAAAGGAATCTTATTGAGATGTATTACATAAAATAAGACCCCAAGATAATTACTAAGTTCCATGGAGGGTTGTGTGGCGTCCATTTTTCTGGAAGAGTTACTACTCATAAGATCTTGAGAGAAGGATATTGGTGGCCTTACCTTTTCAAATATATGGCTCTTCTAGTCAAAAACTATGGAATTTTTCAATGTTTCTCAAGAAGTTTGATAGCTTCTAGATCTCTCCATCTACAATCGGTTTTAGTGGAAGCACCATTTAAACAGTGGGGGTTGGATTTTACAGGGGGAATATCATATTCTTAAAGTGCAGGTCACATATGGATATTAGTTTCTGTTGATTATTTCACCAAGTGGGTTGAAGTTATTCCCACCAAGAAGGTAACTCATCAAGTGGTTATGGACTTCATCCTTAATCACATAATTTACATATTTGGTGTCCCCAACGAGTTGGTCAGTAGATGATTCCATGAGTTTCAGAGCTAAACCATTGGCAACAATGTGCCATGAATATGGCATAACCTTGGCCTATGCTTCAAACTATAATCCCTAAGGAAATGGGTAGGAAGAATCAAGTAACAATAACCTACTCAAGATCCTTAGGAGGACGTGAAAAGTGAATAAGAGGAAGTGAGGAGAGTAGCTCAAGTTTGCATTATGGGAAGATAAAATTACCACTAAAAGATCTACTAGTAAAATCCTTTTAAATTGATTTATGGGGTTCAATATATTTTCCTCTTGATTTACAACTATTTTCTTATCAATTTATGTGGAAATTAGAGAAGGAGGAAGGGGTGAATCCTTATGATGAAAGGATCAAGTAGATTGTGGAGTTGGATGAATTTAGAAGGGAACCCCACCAAAGGCATGTTAATTTTAGGGAGAAACTCAAGAAAATATTTGATAATAAAATAACTCCAAGGACTTTTCATATTGGGGATTTGGTCCTATTATGGGATAGCATGCATGAAGACAAGGATAAGTATGGAAAATTGAATGCCCTATGGATGGGTCCTTGCTCCATCGATATTAGGATTGGAGAGCACACTTTCTTCCTACAAGACTTGGAGGGAAAATTGCCCAAGCTACCTGTCAATGATAGGCATCTCAAGCATATATTGGACTAAACTATTTTTTCATTTAAGTTTTTTTATAGTGTATAGCTTTGTTGTCTATGTTTGTGTTTTTTGTTTTTTATTTCTTTGATCAAATCTACAGAATCGGGTTTTGTTCATTGTCTTTGTATTTGTGACCTATTTTACATCTACTTAAAGGTCATGTGGTCCCTTATGACTCCTTTCCCAATGGACTAAGCACCTGGTATGTTTGTGAAATTTTTTTCTATGATTCTTGTGGCACCCACTAGGGGTACCCATCCCCGAGTAGAAGCCATTGTTCGTACTTGATTTATTTCATCATATAATCCTTGTCTATTCCCATTTCTTGATACTCCTCTCCTTTTCAAAGTATTTTAAATTTTTTATTTCTCACACCGTATTTATCACATTGAGTCTCATATGCATGAAAATAACTATGACTAGTAAGGATTGTCAAATATTTCGAGATAACATCTTAATATTTCTTATGTCCACTTTGGTGCCTTGTGATTTTTTTCCTTCATGAAAAAATTACACTTTTTGGTAAAGAAAAGCATGTTTCCTAAGGAATGCAAGTGTATCCCCATAGCCCAATGCTCATTTTATTTATTGTTAATTTTAAAATTAGGTATCATGGGTCTTTAAGATGGATTTGCGTTATGCATAAAGACTAAAAGATGTGATCAAACCCTCATTTCTCGAAAGGGAGAATAAGCAATGAATAATCATGTTTTTAGGGATCTTAAGTAATTCAACAACTCATAACTGAATTTGCAAAATGTTCATATATTCCCCACACCCAAAGGATAGGAGTTTCTCGAGTCTTTAAAGTGTTAGTGGGATTTCATAGGAAGTATGCAACCCATTCGATACTTGTAAATTTCAAGTAAGACCCCACAACCCGATGAAAGGAATATTTGAGGGAATATCGTGAAAGTGGAACTTTTTATTATATAGAAATCCATCATATAAATATGTTTTATGTTTCTATATCCCCTCCCCCCAGTATGTGATAAATAAAACACATGGCAAGCTATTAGGTGTTCAGGAAGAGGTTGTAAGTAATAAATACTATTATTGTTGCATGCAAGAACTATGTTCCCCTTTTCCCAGATCCCATAAGAGGAATTTACTTTGCATATAAATGAAAAAAATCCCCAATGACTCAAAATATAAATAAAGAATGAATGAAAATAGGCCAAGTTGATTTGTGCCATTAATGTTTCCATAGGACATGTATATAATTCGAAAGAGGACACGAAAGCATCACTTTGAAATTCAAATTATCAGTTTATTTAGATCTCTAAATAATCCCTAGGTTGATTTTTAGAATCATGATTATATTGCAAAGAACTTGAGCGAGAAATCATGGAAAATTCCTTCATCCTTGGGTTGAGTAATTGAGAATTTATAACAAGTAAGTACCTTTGCTTTTTCACCACTAGTAATTAATCATTAATAATTCCTTGGGAAATAATTTATATTCTTTATTTTACCCTATGGAAGTTGAATCCTCTATAATAAAATCAAGATGAAGACCGTCCCAAATCCTACACCAACAACTTATTGTGTAACATCCTACTTTGATTCACTAATGAACACAAATTTAGGTGAGGTGGATTTAGTAGAATTCAATTTAAGACTAAAATCCCTAGGAAGAAGAAACACAATAAGGTTAATCAATGAAAGTGGACTGGTGTTGACCACTTATTTTCCCCTTTGGAACTTTACCCAAAAATGGTTTGAACATGTGCTTGAAACTACAATTTTGTAACCCAAGAAGTTAGGGGTGGAAGTTTTCATTGGTTTTATCTCTAGCATATGCATCACTTGATGTAATGTTGGGCCTCCCAAATTTAACCCATGTATCTAACATAAATTTAAAATAAGGAGAATAATATTGGGTCAAAAATTCTATTGAATTATTGAATATTATGAGTGAAGAGTGGTAACTAATACCTAAGGCGTTGCTCACCCGATTCCCAAAGAAGTTAACTCAAACAGAATTCAAGGAGGAATTTGGGGATTGTATAACATTGTTGAGCCCGCCTAGTTGGAAATGAATCTGTTCTTTTCTTTCAAGAATGGATGTGCATGTTTATCCTACTCATATTGGCACCACAAGCTCTTATCCATTAGGGGGTTTAATCAGTGATTTTATCCATGACCAAATGATGCAAATGGGTTTTATAGTCATGGGTGTCTACATATGTCCCAAGTATTTTATATGACTTCTTACTTGGTAAAAATATTACCACCCACAAAAATTTCCAAGGTTAAGGTATGAAAAGGATCTCATTGTTCATAAAGTATATGATTTATACCCCCAGTTAAATTTGGAAAACTATGGATCATAATTTAGAAGAGTTATTGATTCATTTTTATCCTATGATATGTTTTTTTCCTCTACCTCACAATATGAAAGAATGACTCTGAAGACAAGTGAAGAATAGCAAGATGGGGGTGTTACTTTATCCAATTCTCAAGTTTCTCTTATATCAAGGTAAGTGGCTTCACTATATCCCCATTTCTGCTACCTAGGAACATGGATAATAAGTGAGTAATATTGGAATTAGTTAGTCACAACTTGTGTATTTTAATAGGATTTTGGCCTCCAAACACAGGACCAATATCAAATTTCCAATCACACTTGATAGGTACACATTCCCAACTTTGATCAAATAAAAATTGGTTGAAACAGAGATAATGAGCTACACTATGGAGCAATTTTCTCCAAGGAGTAATTATGAAATCAATTGGTTACTTACATCAAGGTGTGGGATACTACTTAAACCATGAGCATCACTATGAATATTATTTGATGGATTATAGGGGAAAGATGATAATAGATTCAGAGATCATTCTAAAATGTCTTTAGCCCAAATTATTCACTACAAGATAGCTATTGTTCCTAATGTATTATTGATAATAAAGATAGGGCAAGTCCTAGATATGATCAAGATGATATTACACAATCACCTCTTCCTCATGTGAATTGGGAAACTCAAGAAATGAAATCCTTGCATCATAGGACTACAAATGTCATGAGAAGAACCCTTATTTGGTTATTTGATCAAAGTATCGACCTTAGTCAACAAAGTACCATTGTTCTAAAAGAATATAAGGTCAATGGTATACTTGAATATGTATTACCACCTTTTAGAAAGGATATTGGAATAATTCAAGGGAATCCCCAAATATCTTTTAAATCACCTCTCACTACCCAAACTAGAGATGAATTGAGTTCCTACGTAAGTAGAACTGAACTTCTATTTCAAAATTGGCATAAAGAGTCAAGACCTCATGAGGAGAACAAGACCTTTTATTTTTACCCCTATCCAAGTTATCCCAATTGGTCCATCAGTTTTGCAAGTATATCCTTCTAAGGGGCAAGGTAAGAGGCCAAGTGTAGGTCAATCATCTAAGACAGACACTGAGAAGAAAAGGGGTAAATTGCAGGCCCCTTCAAGTGTATTGATCCTAGGAATATAAATTGAAGAACCATATCTTTTATATGATATTCCTCTTATAAAACATAAGAGCCAAGAAATTTAACTCCGGTAATACAAGAGGGCACTCCACAAGTTAGAGGCGAGAAAAATATAGCAAAAAAGGAAACAATACAAGGAATCAGAATGCCCCTATGCCACAGTTCTTCCATCACCTAATGGATTTTCTAAAATCAAGGATAGGTGTAACATTATCCCAAGTGGCCAAGTCTATTACTCAAGAACATGTTATTCCACATACCGACTGTTGTGATCCCAACACTTGAGATAAGTCAAAAAGATTATTCTTTTGAAAAAAAGCCATGAAGAAGTTAGTTTTGAAAAGGTAAATACTCTACCCCAATTGGCACATGAAAATCACAATGTGGAAACGGTATAAGAAGTTTTAAGGCAGCTCATGGTTGAACAAAATATAGGGGATTTGTAGGAAAATGTTGATCAACACTAGGCCACAGAAGAAAACCTCATTGTTAAGATTGGGGGTTTTGAAGGAATGAAATTTACCAAGACATAAAAAGGAGAGGAGGCATGCAAAAATTACATAAGGAAATTAAAGATCCAGTCTCCTCGATAGGAATGAATAAAGGTCATCTTTCCCCATGGAAGCAAATGAATAGATTTACTTACCTATTACAAGTAAAAAAATCATAGTGGCCTAAACCCCGAGTTAGGAATTATAAAATTTTAAGGGACATAAGTTCAACCTAGTCATGATGTATCACATCCTAAGAAAAGAAGAAAATACAGACAGTTGAAACTTAAGAAATGGTTTTTAAACACAAGTTATTCATCATGTTCCTTGTCAAATGGTTGTGGAACCGACAATGCCACACATACCCGGTGAGTAACTTCCTCTTAGGGATTCTTTGTAGAAGCACTCCTTCCAAGAAGAAGATAAGGTTTTAAATAAATACAAAATAATTAATAGGTTTTTCATCTTCAGTTTATCTAGGCCACCTAAGAATGCCAAAATCATGTCTATAACATTGATTGGTAATCAAGGAAAGAGATATATGGAGGTATCTACTCCAAAAATGAGGTTTTGAGGGAGAGGAACTTTTTCAAATTACCAAGATACTCGATTCCTTTAGAAAAAAATCCATAAAAGGATTAAAGCATGATATCCATGTGGTTTTCCAAGATGTGGTGCATAAAATTATAAGGACAAATAAAATAAATAGTAGTTAAAAAAGAAGGTTAAGGCCATGTTTAATATTGTGAGGAAATTTTTCTAGTTTCCTTTAACTACACAAGCACTTACTCTTGAGATCAAAGGCAAGTGCTTTGAAATTTTTTGAAGATGTCAATGTCGAATGTTTCCACCAAGGAATGGGAGAAAAATGTTATTGAAAAAGGTATCCAAGATCTAACCAAAACTATTGCATGCTACAACTACATCAATGAACATATTGAAGAGAGTACTAAGTAGGTTGGAAGATTCTAGGAAGAATTGGATCATGATGGAAGTGGATGATACCCAAGCTCGAAGCTATAAATATCATTAGTGAAGAGGAATTGGAAAAAGAGGGGATATTCCCTCACGGATGATAATAGAGAGCACCTCTTGTGAATATTCAATTAAGATGAGAATATAGATACTAGAAAATGGTATACACAAAATGTTGGACACAAGGGACAAGGCACAAGACTATGTCAATAATATTGAGTCCCATATTGAGAGGATGCTTCCCATCTAGGGGAGATATACCCTAGAAAAATAAAGATCATAAATATTGGTTGAAATACTCAAAGGACATATTATAGTAGGGATTGAAGCTCAGAATGTGTTTGACTACTCCTCCATCCAAAGGCTTATGCATTTAGGGAAATATATTGGAAAATTGACCAAAAAAATAGAAGGAAAAAGGAGGAAGTATTGATGGAGTGCATTCTCCAAGAAGAAACAATTTTATGCTTCCATACATTCTTGAATTAGGATTTTGTTCTAGAAATTTTCAAAAGAAATGATGCTTTCAAAGATAGGTCAAAGGAACAAAGGGAGGCTAAATTTGTCAAACTTGATCAAGCCTAGACTTGTTCTCTATCTTTATCAATTTTCCTTGTTTTACTTTTCTTTATCCAATTCTTGTATTTTCAAAATAATAGAATGAAAATATTAATTCAAAGGATTGAGGATGAATTAGTTGAATTAGATCATGCATAAAATGCCTTGCAAAATATGTATTATTTGTATATGCAAAAAACAAAATGGGGATTTTATAGGGGCCCTAGCCCGCGGAATTTATAATACAATTTTTGATATACATGTATAAAAATATTTTTGCAGCTTGTATTACATCAGTTTATAACTACAAAATCCTCTCTAAAGGTAGGAAGAGGATCCAAAAGTTTATTCTTTCTGTGCTCAAGCTCTTTGTGGTCTTGAGCACCAAAAACATATTGCACATCACCCGCCAATCGCTGAGACATACCTTTGGCCATGAGCTCTTTGATGCTCATTTTTGGGCCCTCTAAAATTTTGATCAACTACATCTTTCTCTCGAAATAAAATTCCCACTCCATAAGATTGGCTCCACCAGTTAAATATGTTTTAGTTCCACGATGAGAGCCAACCTTGGATGTTGATGCAGACTTGGGTGCATTAACTAGATCGACTGGGGTTGTTTAAAACTTCTTCAAGGGAGGTTGAGATGTCACAGGAACTTCCTCAAAAGAGGACTTTGCAGTAGCTTTCTCAAGAATGGTAATTCTCTTCCATTTCAGCAAGTTGATGGGATATTGAATTTGTGTCCTTCGAGGCTCATTGATAGGTGGTGTAGCTTCAAATGTTGTAATTCCACTCTCCATTATTATTGGATTAAAGAATACATGTGACAGAAACTATGGACTTCTCGTTGATGGTTATCCTAAAGAAAAGCCAAAAAAATTTCAACTTGTTTGGCCGAACATAGTCTTCATGACGAAAAAGATGATGGAATAAAACTTGAAATATAGAGAAGAAAGGGGTCATCCTGATAAGCCTTCGCATCAAATCTAATCACACAATGCTAGGGGTCAATGGTCTGGTAGGCTCAGCTTGATCTTCAATTTTAAATATCATTTTGATAAAATCTTCATTCGCTCCCAAAATATTGAAAATCGATTGCGCAAGGCTTCTAAAGAAAGTTGAGATATTTTTTCTCCCAAACTCCAATATTGCCATTTCTTGAAATGAATATCTCTAAGTCTTTCACAGAAGGCTTTGATTTTGACATTGGATGAATTTTTAAACCCATGAGAAGAAGCTAGGATTTTATAGAGTGTTGGATCCTAGAAAATATCATGTAAGAGATCATGTTAGGATCGATTACAAAATCAATCTGAATGTTTGGCACAGGCCAGAAAAGGGAAAAGTTGGATGATGTTTGCCAAAAAAAGTTATCTTTTGGTTCAAATGAAATTTAATACGAGGGAATAAATTATTCGGGTAAAATTTTCACATTCATTCAATTCCCAATAAAAATTATCCACAAAAGGCACATAGCAAATTTATGACAAAGGTAAAATGTTATATGCAAACACATGGGTGCAAATGTGACAAATCATAAAAAGAAAAGAGGACTTGATGAAAAAAATAATATCTTGTGTAGGTCCATGTCTAGAACTAAAAACATAACCAAGTTTATGGTTAATGGAAGAATCTTTGCAGTTGAAATATTTTTTCCTTCATTTTTACAAGACTGAATTCATTGTCATGCATTTTAGGATTTCTTTCACGTGATTTTATGGGGGAATTGAAAATTGGTCCATAAAAATTTTGTATAAGTATGAGGGCTTGTCCTCATATGAAAGGGGAGGTTGTTTCTTTGATAAGTTGAGAGAAACTATTGTAATTCTACATTATTCTAGTTTTCTTATGTGGAAAACATCTGAAAATTTAGTTTTCAAGTTTTTTTTCAAGATGGCTGCAATGTATAGCCATTGGCAAGCATTGGGGACATTTAATTCATGTCCCCTTATCAAGGAAATGAAATATGTCTGCTTATGATTCTAGTTTTTTTTTGTCCCTTATATGTTGAATGTGGATTAATGAGCTATAACTTTTACTGCAATCTTTCAATTTATTACATCCATATCTAGTACACTAGATCAAATATCTTGTATTTACATCCTTTGTGCACTAAATGAGTATTGCCTTGTAGCACTTATTCAGCAATACTTGGTATGGTTATAAAATCCTTGTTGCAATCTTCTAGTTAAATTATTTTTGTTAGCCTTAGAGGGTATCTTTGTTATATGTAAATAGGAGAAATGAACTTTTCATTAGAACTCATGCATAAGATTTTATGTTAAATTTTTTAACGTTGTTCGAAAACATTTACGTGAATTGAGTATCAATGAATGCAATCTCTTTTTAAAATTTGTCATTACTTGATCTCATATTATTTACATTCCATAATAGCAAGCTATCATAGTGGTTATTGATGCTTTGTTACAGAAATTAAAAATTTTCTACTCCCCTCCTTTATAAAACAAACTTATTCTAATTTCCCCATACCATCATAACTATAGCTACACGATCCATTCACCAAAATGTTGTTCCATTTCATAGCGTCATTGAAGAAACATATTCTCATCTAAATTCCTTGTTATTCCATTTCATAGTATCATTTAAGAAACCTCTTATCATCCAAATTCCCATCAAAATGATGTAAGAACAACCAAGTTTTTATGTCTTCGAGCTTGTGTTTGATGCACTCGAGTATATGTGATGTTCTTTGTGACACATATTATGACTGGATATTATATTCATGGCCATAATAAACTTATATTGGCTCACCATTAAAAATCAAGAGTAACATAGAACAACATATTTATCATCCATTCAGGTTATCTTATGGGTCTTCTCACCCTAGTTTAGGTAGAACCAAAATTAGCAATATCAGGCCATCCCATTTGTACGTGCCTCATAATCATCCCAAAATCATGTTATAATAGAAAATGTTAGATACATCCCCAAACTGAAAATGACATATACCACTTAGTCTATCATCTTCATAGCCACCCTACCCTTTAAAATTGTTGTTATGTCCCAAGATGTAAAATCGGAGATAACACAAAGGTGACCTAAGACAACTATGTCACCTATCTAACCCTTCTTATGTTTTCAATTTCCATATCATTTTCACATCCTCGCAAATATCCTAGTTTCATAGTAAATCAGAAATAATTGGATTATTCTATAACTTGTAACATTTAGTAATCAATCCTAATTAAATCAATTGAATTAATATATTTTAATTAATTTAGGGTTGATACACTTATTTCTCTAGTCCTCTTTCCTCTTCTCACCTCATTTCTTCTTATTTTCTTTTAGTCTCTTCTTCTTTCGTTTTGTACTTTTTCTTTGAAACTTCAAGTATCCGGAATTCTTATGAAAATTTTTACCTTTTAATATTTTCCTCCTCTTATTTTCACTTCCATTCTTCCTCATCCTATTTATTTTTATTTTCCACCTCATATTTATTATCGGATTCCTCTTTTTCCTTGTACTTTCACTCAACTTCCTATTCTTAGGAAAATAATTTTTTATTTCCTTTTATTTCTTCATGGCTTCCTTAGTATCTTCCTCATTTTGGAACTCATTTTTATCCTTCAAAATATATTTATTTTTCATCTATTCCTCTTGCTTCTTCTAATCAAAATTTTGTGTGCGAAGTATGTAGTTTCAGGTTGGTTGTATTGGATATTGGTGTGCACTAGTCATTGTAGTTTTGGTTTTCCCTATGTTGTTTGTGCACTAGCTTCTTCAGCTCCATAAACTCTTAGGGGAATTTATTTCACTATAAATGAAGGAGGGGATAGGTCATATGGTCAAAGTATAAAATTATGTCCCACTTTTCTACACTTTTGTACCTTCAAATGATATGTATGATAACCAAAACATGACCAAACATGTATATAATGACTAAACATATATTTTTAAGAGATAAAATGTACCAAGGATTTTGGATCCATAATTTACCTAAATTGTTTGATTTTTTTTTTTTAAATTATTTACCAACCAGATTTTAAAATATTTTTTGAAACCAAGTGGGACACATTATTATGCTAAGGAAGGTTACATACTAAGGGCCTTGGGAACATTCATATTTATTATATTTTTATTTGATCTTATCCCTCATATGTGCTCATTCCTCTCTTTCTTATGGGACCTTCTTCTTTGTTGGATTCTTTTCCTAATCATAAGATATATCTTCTCCAAAGTGGTGAAATTCTTCTTGTGTTCACTTCCCATCTTAGAGCCTTTAATCCATATTCCATTTGTTTTTTACGTACTAACTGAAATATTTTTTCTTTTTTATCTGCACTTTCACCCTTGCCTGATCTTCTTATTTTAAGTGGGGTTATTAGTATTTCCTCCTCTAATGATGTTAGGTTAAATTTTTTTAGGTGTGGTTCAGTTTTGATATCCACTCTTGTTACTTTGAGGCTCTTCACAATTTTGATTATCATTTTATATTTTGGCACATTATCTTTCTCAATCATGATCATCAATGAGTGTATAAGTTTTGTTACTTTTAAGTTGCAACTCAACATTTTAGCTCACTTAATGGCCTTCCAAATATAAATTTCCCATTCTTCTAATATATACATTTTTTCCCATATCCTCTAATACCATAGTGGGCACTTTATTCCTACTAACATCCAATTTTTCAAAATCAACCTCCACAAACCATCTTGGAAGTATGGGGTTTGTTTCATCTTACATCCCACTTTTTGTCCTATATGCACTACTTTTATTATTAGTTTCTCTTCCTCCCTTGTGCCATCTACTTGGTCATTTAGCTTAAGCGCTTACTTTTGTTGTGGTTCTTTCTTTCATCATTGGTGTGGCTTGTGATATTTCTCCTATTAGTTGGGATGGAGCCTCTATTCATAATGGTGGGATGTTTATGGGAATCATCTGATGTTGTATACTTATTTTTTTATGGTTATATCCTTAGTAAGAAAAAATGAGAGATTTTGGGGTGGTTGATTTTATCACCTTTTAACCAAAGTTTGATTCCATCATATAATAAATTTATATTTTCTTAGTTTTTTTGTGTGTGTGTGCACTTCCCAAAGGATCCTAATATTTACACTAAGGGGTTCCATTATCTTTACTAACAATGTTTTTATCCTCTAAGTGTCATCGTAGGTTATATATGGTTTTTTCGATCACATAATGTACAAACCTATCATGTGTGTAATACATCTTCCAATTCAATTACCCCTTCTACTACTCTCTAGCATGTGAAACACAGGGAGGATCACAATCCACTAATACATGAACATTTTTCCCTCAATATCTACAATCTTATGTGCAATTTTATTCAGTTCTTACAGCAAAAATTGGGTTATTTAAAATTTTCATTTTATTACCGCATGTGAATAACTATGTCTACAACTCCCAATGATGATTGTTTTCTTCCCGAGTACCTTTCCAAAAAAATTGAAACTAACTCCACTAAAAATTTGACTGAATTGTTCATTGTTTTCCCAATGTAATTCCCCTTTATTTGTGTAGTGAGACATATACGGTTATTGTAGTTTATTTATCAAAGTTATAATTGTTTTATATGCCAACATGGATGTGTCTTTGTTAGGCAACCTAGTTCCCCGATAAATTGTGATGAAATTTATGGGACCCACATCTTTATACTAAACCAAATAATATCATTATTATAGTGGTTGATTATTGTCTACATCACCTCCATGTGATTTCTAAGGTATGATATTTTTTTATTTTTTTCATGTCAGCTCCGTACAACGCATCATCTAAGATTCAAATAAATCCTACATAAATTTTGGCTAAGTATGGGTACATGAGAGTTGAAGAGCACATGAGAAGGAAGAGGAAGTGTAGAAAAATAATGGGAACTTTATGCATAAGTGTGCAAGCACTTTACAAAACAAAAATAAATGAAGGGCACAAAGTGTGTGTAATGTGTAGTAGGATTGATTGTACAATGGTGTGCAATGGGATTAAGGAAGGTTGGTGAAGTAGAGTACTCATGGAGAATATTGTGCAACATTGTGCATTATATTTCGGAAGAGAAATAGAGGATTTTTTCCTAGTTTGGGAGACTAGTGGTGTGTGAATATTATGGAGTTGTGCATAATGGATACAAGTTTGCAAAGGGTGTAGGAATATATAAAATGATGAGTTTTGTAATAACATATATTGTGAGGAGTGCACATATGTTTTAAATAATTCCTAGGATCCCAATGTTGGTTCATGAAATAAATATGAAGAGGCATGGAAAAGGATAATGGGTTACATGGTTGGTGGTTGGTAGAAAATGATAAAATAGGTCAGTAATGTTTGATCAAGGTGGTTGACAGGACTGAACAGCTAGAGGATCCAACAACTAGGTCAATGTGGCACAAGAAAGATATACATATGGTGAAGAGGTAGTTCATAGAATTTATTAGCTTGAATTTAACTTTGATTCTGAGTGGGAAGATCTTGAATCGTCTAGGACTTATTAAGGAGAGAGAAGTGAGAAATTACAGCTATATAACAAGGTTTGAGTTCACCATTGTAAGGCTAGGAAGCATAGAAGAGAGAATCACTCAAGGAGAAAAAGGTCTAAGTAAGTTGAGGAGCCAAAGATGTTAATAGTGCATGAAGGCATAATAAAAATAGTCTCGCTTAGGTCCTTAGGAGAAACACCAAGAGTCTATGAAAGCTCCATTAAATAGATTTGTAGACTTTATAAATATCATTTTCATGTAAATTTCATTAAGGTCGTTGAAGAAAGAGAAGATAACTTTGTGTTTCAATTCACGATGTGATCTATACAAATGTCCAAGGGTCATCTTTACCCTTATGTCACTATCATTGGTGCTAACCTCTTATATTTTTATTCCCATAATTTCTCTTCCCTTTCTTGTAAATCATGGTGTGGTAATTCACTCTATTTCATTTTTCATATCATTATATTAATGCCCATATCTTCTTTTTATATATGATACAAGTGTCAAAAGGTAATTCCTTGCTTTTCCATCATGCCTTGGAATTTGGTCTTGATTAGTAGAGTAAAATGATTTACCATTCCTATTTGTGGCTATGAATTTTACTTTGAATCAAGCATGGTGTAGTTACTATCTCAATCTTTCCCATATAAAATTTTGCATTCCATGTGTGATCGATTTCAAATACAAAAATGTGTTTTTTTAGCACCTCTCCCATTTTATACCTTTTTCTCATTTTATGTATTTTTTGGCCATTTGTGACTAAATTCTCCATCTTAAATGTACTTATATATCGGAAACTTTCTCTAAAATTTACATTTCTTGTGCACTCAATCTCAAACAAAATAATGTTTTTTCTTTGCCACTTGCCCCCTTTTTATAGCTTTTTCTCCTTTGATGTGTATTTTTCCATTTGTAACATGATCCTCTGTCTTAAATGTAATGATTTATTAGAAAATTACTTTTTGATATATTTACTTTCATCTTTATTTCACTTGTTGTGAGATCCTCCATTTTGATATTTTGCTATTTGAAATCTTTAAGTCCACACCATGTCACATTATTGAATTCACTTTTTATTTTTGCATCTTTACCTCCTCTTTCAGTTTGTGCAATGTTCCCATATTTATTAAATTCCTTCGTATCCTTTAAATTTATTTCCATATCCAATGAACTTCTCCCTTATCTTTTAATTTTAATGACTAATTGATTTTTGTCCTTACCCCCACATTCAATTAGCCAAAAACTCATCAAATATGAAAAAACTTATAACTTCAACATGATGCATTAAATTAAAAAGTATATTCTAACATTTTGCTAGATGAACTTATTTCTTATTTCACTTCTATGTAATCATGCATTCTAGGTCATCATCCTACTACTGTTTATTCATCCTAGTAAAATGTTTCCATGTAGATCCCATAATACTATGGTTCCTTGTTGAGTTAGTTAATGTATGATATATCAAAATTTCCAACATATGCATAATTTACCTTGGTGCACTCTGAAGCATATTTCATATAATAACACCATTTTTTCATGTTTAAAACTTATTTCATACAAATTTTTTTATTATTATTATTAGAGGTAAAATAGGGTTGAGGGGACCCTACCCCATACAAGGTTTACAAAATATTTACATAGAGGCCAAGGGATTAACCATTGAATCCCATACAAAACCATTAATCTTCACTATAAACCATAAAAAAGAACATACATAGATATCCCAAAGTAGAGTAACTAACAACAAGAGTCCAAGTATCTAACAACATAAAACTATGAACTAACAACATATTAAAAACCAAGAAGAAAAACATAAACTAGAACTAGACCACTTCATCCTTCTTTTATCATTTCCCCCACAATACTCATGCATCCATTCCATTCTTTGACTAAGTTGGCTATAGTAGATTTCTAGAACTTGTAGTTCAGCTCAGCTATCTGCACTTTAGGACCATTTCCTTCTTTTTCTTTCTCCTTAGCTAATTCCATTGAATGGATCATCTCCGCTAGGAGTTTAAGATGGTGGATGGTACTTTTAACATTGAGAATGTGAACATCTCTTATCTGTAGAATTATTTCCTTCATCTTCAGCATTTCATTTTCCATAGCCAAACTTCTTTCATTAGCATTTTTTAATTGTTCACTAAGAACAATAGAAGACAACTTCTCCACTTTTTCATTCAATTCCCTCAAGTCAATAGACACCATGCTGATCTTATGTTTGTTAATGTCAGTTTCTAACCTACAATTCTCAAAATCCCTCATAAAAATGTTGGACTTGACCGCAAAATCCTAAGCATTAAAAAGTTTCTTTTGGGTTGTTTTGAGAGCATGCAGGCTTTCAATAGCCTCCTCTGAGTTCTTTGATCTCTTTCCATCAGATGCTTCAGGGACTTTCCCACTAGCCATCTCCTCACTACTTCCCCTTCCAAGGCTTCTTCATCCTGATTTTTACTGGGAGCAGAGTGATCAAATTTTCCTTCCCGATTCTCCCCGAAACCAAGATAACTTCCACCTTCTCACCTGAAACCGGAGTCTTCTCCTCCCTACACTTCTTCTTGACTCCTTCTTTATCCCGGTGGGATCTAGTTTTTTTGCCATAGACCTACCAGGCAGGTCCCCACTAAAAGTTACTTCCATGGCATCCAGGCTTTCGGAATTCCTTTCTAAAGAAACGTTCTTTAGGTTCACAGAAGCCCCAAATTTTTCATTTTTACCGATAAGGGGAGTTCCCAACCTGAGCATATATTTTATGAGACCTTGATGCAATGGCAAGGAGAAAATACCTTTCTCAACCTGGGCTATAGATTTGGTCAAGGAGATGAACAAAAAATATGGGAAATTATAGGGCTTGTTATTTCTAACATGGTTCAACATAGGAAAGTGGTACCCATAGATCACTTTGTAACACCCTTCAAGGGTAATGTAGGCCATAATTAACTGAGAAATTTCCTCATAAGGATGGGGAAAATTACCTCTAGCATAACCATTATGGAGAGAGACAGGCACACCCTTACCTTGCATGAAGTAATCGATCTCTTGACTGTAGTCCGACTTGGGTTTGTATATGCTTCTTCCTTCCAGAGACAGTCTAAAAACTTTAGCAATAAGCTTGGGAGAAATGGTGAAAGAGAAATTTCCAACCTAAACGTGACCTTCCTTCTAGGTTTTCACCACCGCTTCACTCAAATTTTCATCATGCCCATCAAAGATGTTGAAGAAATGTAACAATCCCACCTTTTTAAGAAAAACCTCGGCCTCTTTTGACATCACCAATACCATGTTAGGTTCAATACACACTAAATCCCCTCCCATTATGCTAATGTTATTCTTCTTTCTATCCCAAGAATGGCTACCTTTACCAGTCTTGTTGATAAGATTCCAAAACCAAGAAGATCGACCCTTCCCTTACCATTATATGAAATGAATGTTTGCATGAGTCTAGGATTCATGAAATCATGATGCATCATACAAGAGGATTTATTACGTCCTCATTAAAAGGTGTGCTAATAGGGATCCTTTCCCTATTTAAAATGTTTGTGAAGTTAGCTTCCATCTTGTTAAGATCCTCGACCACCTTTAGTTCCTTTGCATCCACCCCCATGTTAGCCAAAATATCAGCAAGTTTGTTTCCTTCACAAAACACATGTTGAAAGGATATAACGTTGAAGGTGAGAAATTTAAGCTTGGTTTTATTGATGAAGTCAACTATAGAAATGAATTTCCCTTCAAACAAGAAATAATATACAAAGAGTCCCCTTCCACTACTAGGTGTTTGAAGCCTTTCTCTTCTACTAACTTCACTCCCCAAAACATAGCAACAACCTCTGCAACATTGTTTGATTGGAGGCCCAGATTAAAGAAATAGGAAAGAAGAAACCTACCTTCAGCATCATGAAAAACACCTCCTCCTCCTACTTTCCCAAGATTCCCTTTAGCAGCTCCGTCAAATTTGAGTTTAATAACACCAACCCTAGGAGGAGTCCACTTAATCCCTTCTCTAGGGTTGATCTTCTTTGGTTGAGGGTCACAAATTAAATTCCAATTCTTTATGATATGTTGTTCACAGTCTAGGATTTCAACTTATTTTTTCCTAAGGATAGAAAAATTATTTCTAACATCCTGAAGGTAATTTTTTATGATCAACCTATTAGGAATTTTCTTATTTTTGAAAATCCTCCTATTTATTTCTTTCCATATTTCCCACCATAGGTGACCCAAGCTCATTATCCAAAGATTTTTTATCCCTTGACTGATGAAGGGACATTTCCATTGATTCCAGGCCTCTTGGATTTCTTTAGGGTTAACCCAATTAACCGAGAAACATTCCGAATAGAAGATAGCATCTGATGAGCAAGAGGACATTCCAAGAATAGATGATTCACCATTTCCATATTCTCTTCACAAAGAACACATCTATTGACCAGTTGGAATCCTCTTTTATTCAAGTTTACCCACTATTAGAATCTTATTTATCACTGACAACCATCTGAAAACATTTACTTTAGGATTTATGTTCTTGTTCCATATTTTTCCTACAATTAAATCTTCTTCTCTAGTTTCCCCCTCAAAGAATAGAGAGTAGGCAGATTTGACTGAGAAATTACCATTTTGTTCTTTGTCCCACACAATTCTATCTTGATCCTTGTTGTTAGAAGACACATAATTTTTTAGAAAATCATTGAGAGAAACCATGTGTTCTTTGAGTTCTTTTCTGTCCAGTTCTATAATTTTCCATGTCTAAAAGTGTCTTCATCTTCCATATAATTGTTAATTTTTTCCCGTATTTCTCTTTAAGCAAACTTGCAATTTGGGGAAATTTATCTTTGAGGGTAAAATTCCTAGCCCATTTGTCATTCTAGAAGCATATCTCATTTCCTTTCCCTATTTTCCATCTATTGCCCCTAGCAACAATTTCCTTAGCCCAATTTATAGCTTTCCATATGCTTGATCCATTGAAAGATGCCTGTTTGAATATCCATCTTTTGTCATTTACATCCATCCAATATTTTTTCCTTAGAATTCTAGTCCACACACCATTTTCTTTTGTTAACCTCCAACCAATTTTAGCTAAGAGGGATTTATTCATTTTTTTCCAATCTCTAAGACCAAGTCCCCTATCTTTTTGGGTTTACATACTCTATTCCATGCCACCAGTGGGATTCTTTCCTTACTTTCAGTGTCACTCCATAAGAAATGTTTTTGGATATTTTCCAGTTTTTCCCCTATGATCCCAGGAAGTTGGTAAAGAGACATGACATACACCGGAGACTCTAGAGAGAGCTAATAAGAAGGGTAATTTTTCCATCCTGAGATAAAAATTAGCTTTCCACCCTACAATTTTCTTATCAAACCTTTCAATTAGGAAGTTCCACTTTGAACTAGAGGGTCTATTGTCCCCAAGTGGGATTCCTAGATATTTTCATTTTTTCTAAAATTTTCTAACATATGTCATGTTTTCTAACATTTTTTATGATATTTTTGTTCCATCTTGCGCAATCATATTATTCTCCTCCATTATTATCCAATAAAGTAGACTATTTTTTATAGATTTCTATTTGTCTAGTCATTATCATTTCAATTTGTAAGCTTGGTATAATGTGTTCTATAGACATAATCACTTCTATTCTATAGTTTTCTTATCATTTGGAAAACATTTAACTACTTTACAATATGGTGTGCATCCTGAAACATTATTGGCCACCAAATCCCACTATGTAATATATTTCTTACAATCAAATATCTACCAAAATTTCCACATGGTATTCCTCCATGTGTTTCCCTTAGAATTTATTCCTCTCATGTTTTAATTCCAATATGCTTAATATCTTATATTTTACCAATTTGTATAGGAACCCATTAATGATTATGAATGTTAATGATTTGGAGACAAGTTATTTTTTCTCTTTCTCTATATAATGATCTAATACAACCCCATATTGTAAGAATTATGTACTTTCCACAAGTTATTCTAGCATTGTGACTACTCTTAATAAATGTGATTTTAGAGATTTGTCATTCAATTCTTGCAGTTCTTCCCTCATATTTATCCTACTTAAATGGTCTATTCATACATTTTATCTTCTTAGTTTGAAATTAATCTTAAGTTTGTTTTCCTGAAAGAACATCGATCATCTTGAAATTTTCCTCCTAATAATGGCTTAACCACAAGATACCACAATGTTTGGTGATTTGTAAAGAACTTAAAATATTTCTCCAATAAATATTTTCTAAATTATGTATTTTGAATACCATTTCCAATTCATCCCTTTCTTTGGTTTTATTATTATTATCTACAAGTGAAAACCTCCATCTTGTAAAATGTATAGGATGATCAATACCTCCTAGTTTTGCAATAATTTCCCTTATTTTGGTTCTAGATGCATTAACATGGACATGAAATGTTTTATTCAAATATACAAATATCAATATAGGTTCTCAGAACAATCATTTGTTTTAATTGTGTGAAAGCATCTTGACATAATAGATTCCAATCAAATGTAACCCCTTTTAACAAAGTAGTTTTTCTCACCGGTTGCACAATATTAGCATATCCCTTGATAAATTTCTTATGATACCCCTTATGTCCCAAGAATGCGTACACTTTAAACTGGTTTATGGGGGTTTTAAGCCCAATTATCACTACAATTTTAGTGTGATCTACAAAAATTTCATCTTTTCAAACAACATTTCTTAGAAAAACTTTGAAAGGTGTAAAGAAGAAATATTTTTTAATATATCGTAATTCATAATTTTGTACATATTTCAAACATTAAGTATGACACAAAAATACTCCTTAAACAAGGAAAATACTTCTCAATCATTAATATATACTTCCAAAATTCAAACATGAAATCCTTTAATACAATCACTATTGCTCAAGAGAAGACTATGTGTGCATTTTTAATCCCAAAGGACATTAGTCGATATGTAAATCATCCTTATTTTGCAGTGTGATTTTTTTTTAACTATTACTCATATGGAATTAGAATTTGGTGATACCCACTAAATTCGTTTGTGAAAGTGTATAACTTGTGACCTCCTACTGCATTCAAGATATCATGTGTAAATGGAGTAGAAACATATCATTTATACAAGCATCATTAAGCACCCTATAGTATCCACAAATTATTATTTCTTTTATTTTATTAGGTTCTTTAATGTTTATCGTAAATTTTGAATCATAAAAAATGGTCGTAGTTTAGGGTACTATATAGTCCCTCCTCTTTAATGGAGAGGTTCCCTTATTAACAACCAAAACAGGGACCCAATATATTTATAATATCTACACTAAAACTATATTGAGGTTTTAATTTATTTATGTTGATATTTTCCACAGGAACAAAGGAAGAGAAGCATAAAATTTAGGAAATGGGGTTTAAAGGGAGAAATAATGGTGATAGCATTTTGGAAAAAATAAAATATTTATCTACTCATGCATATAAATTATAAAATATTATTGAAAAATTATATAAAAATATTTTCCCATTTTTGAATAACATACACCGAGAGGGGGTGAATCAGTGGGTATTAAAATATTCTTTAATATTCACTTTATTCATTCATTAACCATTCATTAACTTAACCATTAATCAAGAAACATGAATTCAAGAACCATAACAAAACATGAGCAAAGGAGATAATATCAACACATGGACACAATAATTAAGTGGGAAACCCTTAAGGGGAAGAAAACCCACTGAAAAAAACTTTATTATAGCCATGTTTTAAATTTATTTTAGAGCAAACTCAACAAGGAGCCTCAACCCTTAGGTTTAGTGAGGCACCAACCCCTAGTTTAGTAGAGCACCAACCCTACAAGGAGGCACCAACCCCGCAAGATGACTTAGCACCAAAAAAATCCATCTGATATGTTTTCCATATTTTCAATTTTGCTTCAACAACTGATGATGACACAATGAATCTCACTCTCCTCTCTATCTTCCTCAAAACACCTCTCTAACCTTCCTTGTTCACATGTTTCTCATTCAAGTTGATTTAATCATCTTCCCTAGCTTTCCCATACCTAATATATCTCTATAAAATATTCACATCTTCATTTCCCTAAATTTTAGGTCATAAATACCTCACAAATTCAAAAAATTGCCCTCTAGGTCGCACTTTTCCTCTTCTTACACAACTACCTCAAATGAGCTTTCTCATATGTTTTTATACTTGTTTATTCATTATAACTCATCTATATCAGACATAAAATATTAAACTACATTCCCACATAGTAAAATTATTATGAAAATATCACCCATAAGACCATATAGGTCACCAACATCACCTAGAGCCTTCTAGACCTCCATTAGGACTCAAGAAGCCCTAAAACACCAAAACAAGCAACTCACCACAAAGGGAATGTTATAGAGAAAAAATAACTTCACAAAAACATGTAACACACTTATACATGTTTTATAATCCTTCATAAAACTCCAAAGACCATGAAACACTATGCAACAACTTATCAAGCCATGAAATGTACTTGAGACCATGCACAACCAAGCACTCTTAAAGATAGTCTTTAGTAAACAAGCCATAACTTCCTTAAATATAATTACAAACACATTTATATATATACCAATTGAAATATTATGACCTCATGGTCATCACTAAACTCAAATCATGCCACAAATCCAAGTTTAGCACCTCTAAAACACCTTTTCAACCAGTCGCCTCAAACCGCCAAAAACTACTCTAAAACCAGTCATGCAAGATATGGAAAACTTTACCTCCTAAGATATCAACAATGATCTAAAACCATCATGGACATGAATAAAAATCCCATAATTCTATAAATTCCAAATTAGTCATCAGGTCTAATAGAAAACTTTGGAGAAAACTGAAAATATTCAAAAAATTACCTTTTTTAGTGGCGCCCACATACAAACAACCTATAAATACCACCTGGAGATGTTTATGGGTCCTATACAATCTCCAATCATCACATTTTCTCAAAAAATCAATTTTGGCCCATAACCATCAAGTTCTCTCAAGTCATTATACCCCTAGGTTTTGAGAGGGCTTAAACATTTTTAACTTCTTAACAATTGTTCATAAAATCTTGATGATAAAATGACCTCATTCCACTTGGAAAATATTCATGATATACCTATTAAACTATCCCCAAGATCTTGGTTTCCCATTCAAATGAAACACTCTCCAATGAGCATCGAAATTCAATGTTTAGCTCAAAATCTCACTTTTCAAACACAGCTTTGGATGAAAATGTAATTTTTTTCTTAAACATGTAAACCAAGACATGAAACATGAGCCACACTTCAATATTAACCTGATATACCTTCTTCAATTCTCATCTTTCCATTTCCATGCTGAAATCTACTCAACCCATCTCATTTGAGCATCTAGGGCTTAAGAATAGTTCTAGTGTAGACCTAGAACATGACATGACTACCAATCATCATCTATATGATATACTTCTAAGTGTACCTAAACCTTATACTCATGCTCCCATTCTCTCACCATGCATATCTAGTTGTTACATGCTTTGATTAATTATTCCATACCTCATTATGTTCTTTAGGCCTCAAGAACAAGCACCATGAAACATGCTTGTTTCACCAAATTTGACCTCCTCATAAATTTTCCAACCTTGAGCACATTCTATAACCTTCACAACACTCCACTAAATCATTAAAAATCACCAAATCACTTTATCACCTCTGCAAGCCATCAAAGTGACTAAAGAACTCAATCACCATCACCAGGACCAAGCAATCTCAACAAGATACTCACCTTGATTTAACACTACCAATCAACCTTAATGCTTCGTAAACCTTTTGAAACAAATAAAATCAATGAAAAATCATACAACATCATCCTTTGACATCGATTACAACACTATTCCAACAATATCCCCCTTTCTCGTTGATAGAAAACATACTAATATTGAAATCCCGCTAAGAAATACACATGCCATCAGTTCATTCTCCCCCTTTTGACATTAATTACAAAGAAAAACATACCTAAAAAACTTCTCTCATCATATTAGGCTCACCAATTTGTTTAAAACATCAACCAAATCAATAAAAATCCATTCTTCATCTTCCATATCTGATTTTACTTCTAGAGCAACTTTTCTCCCCTTAGCAAAGGCATGGCTTCAACTCGACTTATACCTTATTCAAAACTTCTTACTTAAAAACTGATTCAAATGGACCACACTCAAAGCATACCAAATGTAATAAATAATTAATAACCTTTTTCTTACCTTACAAGATGCCAATAATGCATAGTCACAACTTCCATCATTTTCTTCATGGGATTCACTAAGCTACTTACTTAACTCACATGAGCTAAGAGAAAACTACGAATCCTACTCATACAATTTCTCATGGAGCTCAAAACACACCAATACAGACCCCCTTTCTTCTTGGCATCTTAAAGTTGTCATGAATTACATTCAAAAAAAAATCTTGAACTAGTACAAGAGACAACAATCTTCAACCATCTTCTTTAGAACCTACATCATAACATATGACAACAAATTTTAAACCAGCACAACGATACTTCACATCAACCAAAAACCATACAAACATACATGTGTTGCACTTGTGATCTTCAAGTCTTTATCTTGATCAGTATTAGTAGCACAGGGATTTTAAGATATGGATTAGACTATAAATATTTTCATACACCTTAAACTTAATTCTTTGCCTCTTTGATGCTTTAAAAATATTCTAAGAACTCTTCCCGCTAAGATCTCAAAATCCAACCCTATTTACACTTCATGAAGAAAAAAATACAAACCCATATTTCTAAAAGATTTTACCATGACCTCAAGACTCCATTTTCTTGCCAAACACATAGTTTTCCTTCATATGCTTATATGATTGCGAGATACATTTCTATACCAAGACATCATTCCTTCAATCTTATCTCAAAAACTCAACCTTTCATGTTAAATACCAATCTATTTTCAACCATTCTAGATACTCAAGACACACTTTGGATACTTATTTTTCTTATAAATTTATGACTGTACCTACAACTTTATAACCTTGATCATTTTCACTTTACATTCTTTACTAAGTCGGGCATGCCAAAATCATTACAAACCTCCAAACTTTCACTTACCAACCTTAGAGTATTCTTCCACCTTATATAGTACACATTCAACAAGACATCATAAGAAAAGGTTCATCTTAATGGCCAAAATCAAATTTCTCAACAACTCTCCCCGAGTCATGCACCTTTATGAGATGAGAACATGTCTAATAGACTTCCCCCTAAGTCCTTGACATTTAATTTTCTTGACAATAATTCTTCTTATTCACCATCAACTTCATATTTATCTTGCGCCTTCAAGTTTATTCTCGCTCCTTCTTAGATCCACTTGAGCACAATGTAATACCGCAATCCTTCATGATGCGGACCCATAACATTTGATGCATGATCAACACTATCATGAATTTCTTCTCTATCAATATTCAATAGCATGCACATATATTTCCATATATGACATCAACTACATGTGCCACAAGTATAAACATACATACCAATATATCTACATCTTTCACATAACCCCGTATAAAATTATTTCTCTCATGTCCGATTATGTCCTTAAGATGTACTTATTTTGATTCTCTTTTATTGCATATTCTAATCTTTGATAATACTAATCTTTTTCAAGCAAACTCAAATATCTATAGTCATCAAAAATTTACTTAGCACTTTAGTTATCTTCACACCAAGTTTGTGATAGTACTTTTGTAAGAAACATAGCATTCAAACATAGAAAATTATGATACTCTTCTTAACATACCTACGGGGTCAACTTACTACACAACCTTCTTGAAAATAGATTTTCATGTCATTGATTGACCTTATTTCCCACAAATTTACAGTCACAATCTTCTTGAGGATTTATCAAATATGTCACATCTTCAAACAAAAAAACTATTCTCATATATCATGTGTTCATGAACTTACAACACACTTATTAATACAATATGTCAAAGGTGTGACAACCTGAATATATCATAGAGGATTTTCAATCATACCTTGAGTCACCATTTATAGTCCTTAAAAAATACCTCAAGTTTCAAAACACACTTCATACATCAAAACACGGACTTAGGTTACCAAGTCACTTTTAAGGTCTTATAAGCATATTCTAAAGTCTCCATGTCATCATTCCTTGTCAATCCATCTTAGCAGTCCCTCGTAGCCTTTGGAACTCATACAATTTAACTCTCATACCAATATGATAGTTCTTACACATATGTATTAAATTTAAAATGATACTAATCTTGTCAAGCATGTTAGGTCAACTCATATTTGTTACTCATCTCCAGAGACTATCTTGAAAAATTACATGTTTTGAATCCTTATGCTCTATCATATTCTCACGAACTTCAAGCTATCAATCTTCATTTTGTACCTTAAATGATCTTCTAAGACTTCAACATGACTATAGTAACTCATCTTAGAGCTCATAACATTAACATAACATCTTCTTCATATCCGTAGATACCATTTGCACATTTGTCTCAGGTCCTAATTCAAAACCTTGTAATCATATTTTTAAATCATTAAGCATCATACTATTTCATGACATATTCTAATGGTCAAAACATGATACAGCTCATATTTGTCTTCAAACACCTATTTTCTCCATGTATTCCATCCTAGTAGGCCTTGTATTCATCTCAGTAAAATATCTATCCTTGTTACACATTCCTCACACATCCATATAACCTTCTAAGGTCTTTACCAATACACAATTCATCTCTCAACTTTATCATACCTCCTTTTACAATAATATCAGGCCTAAACACAATTATAGACACAAAAACTCCTCAAACTATCTAGTAGATATCCTTCCAACCCTTCATGTCGCCATGTCTTTTAAAACCTTCTAGATACACATCATGAATGAAGTCCATAGATTCATAACTTATAGATTTATAATTGTCTCTAAATCAACTTCTACAATTCAAACTCAGACTTCTCAACATCATATGAGACTCACCACCATTGACTTCATAACAAGTATCTCAAACCTCATAACATGTTTCACAACTATCTTGAGGATTCCAAAATGAGAAACACTTGAAAATGACTTCTGATGCACACTTGTATTGATCACAACATCCTTTTCATACATGTTCAAACAAACAAAATAGAATACATATCTTATCATTACATAAAGTAACCTTATCTCTATAAACCTATCCCCATGATTCTTCAATGGAATTGGAGAATGCCTCCATGAAACATAGAAAGTAAACTCCACTTTTGAAATGATCATCGAGTAGCATGTTTCTAGGAGATTTCCAAATCACCAAATTCTTCTCATCTTCTAACTATTTATCTGTCAAACACATATGATTCTCTTTAACCACTAACTTATTCTTAATCATGGAAAACATAACTTTTTGACTTCTAGACTGATTAGAGTTAGGCATGACTATTTTAGACTCCTTAACCTTATTTGCATGATTAGGATTCTTAACATCCTTGATTGACCTTGATTCCTCTTTGAATTTCCTTGGCATCACACTTTCTTGACCTTTCTTAATGGCTTAGAATGAAAAGATATTGTAATATGACCAAGATTTTGACATTTGTAGCAAACCACATTACTCATATCTCTTGACACACTCTTGAAGAACCTTCTTCCACATACACTTTCCCAACGATAAAATACATTGCAAACATAACAATAACCATGAAAAGAATCATACCTCATAGTATTAGGATGTCTAATTGATCTTTCCTTCTTAATGTTGACCTTGCAAGCATCCTTCTTACTTTGAACAACATCTTCTTGTCTTGTATCATCTACTTTTAGGTATCCCATGAAACCTAGGCATCTTTTATCACCTAAAGCATTCTGAATTCTCAAAATATCATCTATATCCTTAGAACCCTTTTTAAACTTCTCGTAGGACTTAAACTTGTTGATTTCCTATTCTAACTCCTTCTTTAGGTACCTCTTCTTATCTTCATAAATGATACAATCCTCTTCTTTGTATTTTAGGGCTTATATCTCTTCGTTGAGCTATCTACATTCATCATCCTTTTGTTTTAGAATTATCACTAAAACTTCTTGAATTCCATACTTCTTGATGATTTATTCATGCTCAAAATTCATACAACAAATCTGCTTCTTCATACCCCTTGACCAATGACTCTAAAATCATGTTCTTCTTTCTTAGACACGTCAATTTTGTTTTAGCCTCATATGACCTCATGACTTTTCTTCAACTTACCCATTTTTTTCTTCAAAGGATCACCTCAAGATTGTTAAGTTTTCTTCAAATAACTTGATCGATACCAATTTTTCAAGCACATCCACCGAGGGGGTGAATCGGTGAGCATTAAAATTTTATTTCATATTCACTTTAGTCATTCATCAACCATTCATCAACTTAACCCTTAATCATTAAACATGCATTCAAAAACCATAAAAAAACATGAGCAAAGCAGATCACATCAACACATGGAAATAATATTTAACTGGGAAACCATCAAGGGGAATAAAACCCACTGAAACAAAACTTTATTATAGCCATGTTTCAAAAACATTGAGTGCCAACTCAACAAGGAGAGCCAACCCCTAGTTTAGTAGAGCACCAACCTTAAAGGATGAACCAACTCCAAAAGATGAATCAACTGCAAAAAAATACATTTGATATGTTTTCCATCTCTTAAATTTTTCTTCAAAAATTAATTATGAAACAATTAAGCTCACTCTCCTCTCTATCTTCCTCAAAACACCTCTTTAGCCTTCCTTGTTCACATACTTCTTCTTCAAGTTGATTTGAAGATATACCCTAACTCAACCATAGCTTATCTCTTTATTAAATCTTCACATCTTCATTTCCCTCTCTTTCAGGTCATAAATACCTCTCACACCTTCACAAAATTTCCCTCTAGGTCACACTTTTCCTCTTCTTACACAACTAGCTCAAATGAGATTTCTAATTTGCTTTTATACTTGTTTCTTCATTATAAATCATCTAAGTTGTACACCATAAAGTAAAATAAATTCCCTATCACAATAACATCATGAAAATATCACCCATAATACCATATAGGTCTCCAACATCACCTATAGCCTTCTAGACCTCCATTAGGACTCAAGAAGCCCTAAAACACCAAAACAAACAACTCGCCACAAAGGGATGTTATAGAGAAAAAAAAATTCAAAAAAACATGTAACACACTTATACATGTTTTCTAAGCCTTCATAAACCTACAAAAATCATGAAACACTCTGCAACAACTTATCAAGCCATGAAACCTACTTGAGACCATGCACAACCAAGCACCCTCAAAGCTAGTCTTCAGTCATCAAGCCATAAATTCCTTAAATATCATTAAAAACACAATTATGATATACCAATTGAAATATTATGACCTCATGGTCATCACCAAACTCAAACCATGCCACAAATCTAACTTTAGCACGTCCAAAATACCTATGCAACCAAACTGCTCCAAACTGCCAAAAATTGCTCTAAAACTAGTCATGCAAGATAGGGCACACTTTACCTCCTAAGATCTCAACAATGATCTAAACCCATCATGTACATGAATAAAAATCTCATAATCCCATAAATGATAAATTAATCATCAGTTCTAATAGAAAACTTTGGAGAAAACTAAAAATATTTTTTTAAACACCTTTTTAATGGGTCCCACATATAGTCACAACCTCTAAATACCACCTAGAGAAATATGGAGGGTCCTATACAATATTCAATCATCACATTTTCTATAAAAATCAATCATGTGATATAACCATCAAGTTATCTCAAGTCGTTAAACACCTAGAGTTTTTAGAGGGTTTAAAAGTTGTTTACCTTCTTAATGATTGTCCATAAAAACATGATAATAAAATGATCTCATTCCAATTGTAAAATATTCATGATAAACCTATTAAACTATCCCCAAGATATTTTTCCCCATGCAAATTACACACTCTCCAATGAGCATCAAAAAGTCAATTTTTAGCTCAAAATCTCACCTTTGGAAATAAGGTTTGGGCAAAAATGTAATTTTCTCCTTCAATTTACAAACCATGACCTCAAATGTGGAACACACCTCAATATCAACTTGATATACCTTCTGTAATTCTCACCTTTCCATTTCCATGCCGAAATATTATCAACACATCTCATTTGGGCACCTAGGTCTTAAGAATGGGTCTAGTGTAGACCTAGAAAATATGACTACCAACTGAGCCATCCATCGAGGAACTTATGAGTTTCCCTACACCTCATACTCATGATCTCTATACTCTCACCATACATATACATCTTCTACATGCTTCACTTCACTATGTCATACATCATTCTTCTCTCTAGGCCTTAAGAACAATTACCTTAAACATGTTTGTTTCACCAAATTTGACCTCATCATCACTTTTCCAACCTTTAACACCTTCTAGGACCTTCAACACACTCCATTACATCATTACAGCATCACCAAATCACTTCACCACCTCTAAAATCCAGCAAAATACCTCAATAACTCATGCATAATCACAAGGATGAAGCAATCTCAATAAGAAACTCACCTTGATTTGACACTACCAATCAACCTTAATGTTCCATGCACCTTTTGAAATCAATGACACTCAATTATAACTCCTACAACATCATCCTTTGACATCAATGAAAACACTATGCCAACATCCCAATAATTAAATATCTCCAAAGATGAATCTATATAATTCAAAATGAATACTAACACAAAGTGTATCAATTTCTTGTAGATAACAAAGAACAAAAAGTTTCATACTCAGTTATATAAATGAGCAATTGGGAAATAGTGAGAAATAGAAAGAGAAAGAGAAGAAGGAGAAAATTTTCTCTTCTATATTCATTTCTGGAAAATATCAACAATCATCAGTCAATAACCCTTTCTTAATGGAGAAGATACCTTTTATATTGAGAAAAAGGGTTATAACTACATTGTGATAACTAATTTTCATTTTACATTGTACTTTTCCATATTTAAGTCACTTATGTGACTTTTACACTTTCATAACTTAGGAAAATAAAAACTAAAAAGTACAACCCAAGAATATAACATTTTGATCTTTTCAAAATTTAGGAAGGAAGCCGAAACTTTGAGATTTAACATGTACATCCTAAATTCAGTTATTGTTCCCGCATATCTAACTCTTTTGGTATCGCATTGTTTGTGTTGTTATTCAACCACAATCTCAAATCATTTATCATTTTAGAATTTTCTCCTCTAAAATGAGCCAAGTTCTTTTATGCCTCAAGTATTACATTATACAATTCAAAAATTTCATCAAGATTATCTTAGCTGAAATCATTTACATTGAATAGATCGTCCTTCACCAGCCATTTGCTAAATTTCTCCTTAATTTCATTGATTGTGTTCATATGGGAAGAATTTTCTTGATGCTTGTGTTTAGTTGGGAATAATTTTCTTGAAAATGATCACAACAAAGAGCTTTTAAATTGAAAAATATCATCCTTTATAGATTTACCATTTTGTATGAAGTTTTGTTGATCCACTGTGCTTTCTTCTAATACTTTGAGTCTCCACTCAACATTTCAGGACCAAGTTTGAGAAATATTATATTTCAAGTGATCAAAACTCTTTTCAAACAAAATAATATTTTCATAAATCAATATCATGATCCTCAAATATTGGATCAAATCATTCCATAACTTGACTTCTTTATCAATATTTTTAATTCTTGAATAAAATTGTTTCTAAGTTTCACCTAGGGTTCATTTTAAGACGCCTATATAAAATTGAAGGTGGAAAATACCGTGAATATCTCTAGAACTAGTTTCGAAAAGGTAAATTTGATGAAAGATTCCAAAACTGAATTTTCACCTAGTTTTTCGAGTCGGAGAAATCAGAGTTCCAGACATCGATGCACCTTTGACGTGCGCAACAATACGACGTCAATAACCATCCTTGACACGTGTCAAGACAACGTCAATAGAGCCCTTTGACACGTGTCAATGGGCTCTATTGACGCGCGTCAATGGCCTCTATTAACGTGCATCAGTGGCCTCTATTGATGCGCATCAATGGGCTCTGTTGACGCGCGTCAATGGGCTCTGTTGACGCGCGTCAATGGGCTCTATTGACGCACATCAACAGAGCCCATTGATGCATGATTTGGCCTATAAATACCCTCCCGCCGGTCATTTTCTCATTTACACTTTCTGGCTCTCAATTTTTTTATTGTATCCTCATTATCAAAGACGCAAGCACAACTATAATGTCAACTTCAAATGCTTCCCAACCACAAGCTCAGGAAAAAAATCAAGAAGAGAATCCAGTCCAAACCACATGTAAAATCATCTACAGGAATCCCTTGTGCCCCCACATCTATACTATTTTAAAGATGTCTTCTGAATATAAATATTTGATGGATGCGTGTGAGTTTACTAGGCTTGTTGACATGCCCCATTTCAAAACAAATCCAAATATTTTGAATTACCTTCTCCCGTCCTACAATACGAGGATAGCCTTTTTATGTGACTCGAACGATGACCAAATGTTCCAATTCGATATCAAAGCGATGACATCCATCAATTTACGGGCCTTCCGTTCTTAAATTTGCCAATTGTTACAATGAAGGTAACACTCCTGGAAGAAGACAAGAAATTTATCAAATCAATGTTCGGTTTCCATGTTGATTGTAAGTATAATTCATTTTAATTCATCATTTTTATTCTTTTTTTATTCTGATACAATTTGGTGTTATAAATTTATATTAATTCCCACTGTTTGGCATGTGCAGCTCATGTCAATAAATCCAGCCATGATGTGGATATGCAAGCAATTGCACGCCACTTTCTTACTACAGTGATTTCATTTTTTCAATCCAGAATAGTTATGCAGGGTCGCTAAATAGATATACCAAACTGGGCCATTGCATACATAGTTTCCACTATCTCCAAACAAAAATTTGATTGGTGTACCTATCTATCAAAAAAAATAAGAACTAACATAAAAAATTCAAAGCATTCAGAAAAACCTGTCATTTATTCCACAAACTATCTCCTCAGCCTTTATTATGAGGCACTTTTAAATTTAAAAGATAAAAAAATTCCTAATTGCACTGATGAAGAGTTGATGAAGTTGTCAATTCCATTTGAATAACAACATGTATAAACTATTTAGTTTGTATTTCAATTTTTGACATTGCACCGCACGATTATTAACAATTTATGGTTTGCAGAGAATATTTATTGAAGCCCTTCCCCGAAAAAATGTGTTATCAAGAGGAAGAGGCCAACAACATGTTGAGGCATCGAGAGACTCCCAATCTGAAATGGAAGCTCACTCCTCTCCGAGCCCTCAACAGTTTGAACCCGTTAAACGCCAGAGAAGTAATACCTTCTCATATATTATTTACAAATTCCAAATTTTTATTTTTATTTTCCAATTTAAATTTTAACCAATTGAATTGACAACATTTAATGTTGATGACATTGCAAGGACTTTAGACCATACACGTGTTTCGGCAACTCAACCTTCTTCCCCAACTCACTCCATATAGTCGCATACATTTGTATCTTCTGAACAACCACGAATACTACTCCTACACACCACCCTTAGCCTTTGTGAAAAAATACCCCTCGACAACAAGGTATAACTTTTCAATACTACGTTTAATTTCATAGTTTTTTCCTTTTTGGATTGTTTTCTAGTTTTTCATGTTTTTTCTTGAACTTTTCAGCACATTGCAATCCTTCTGATCAAACAGCAACATTGACACCCACTCAACTAATCATTTTTAAAATGCCAACCAGAGGAACAGTGAAAAAGAACATTGGTAAACGCATGCCAATTGCTCCGGCCCCTAGCGGGACACTAAACATTTCCTCCTCCTTTCGAATTCCAACGCTCTCACTTGGTGGCTTGCCCAGTGCAACGGGCATATCAGTTTTGAACAATATAAATTTAGATGAATATTATTTGGGCATTGATAGTAATGACCCAACTGGTTTTTTCAATACCCGTGAGATGATTCAAGGCCAGCAGGTATACTTCAATTTAAACATGCTTTACAATATTGAATTACATTTCAATTTAAATTTATTTATCTAAATCTTGATTAATTTTATCACAAACATGATCAAGCCACCCAAAGGCAGAAACAAGTAGCAGTTGATCTTGCCAAAATCCCCCATACTTCTCCAGCAAGATCATCTTCATCGAGATACGATAGTGAATTGCTACCTTTTCCTTTGGAAAAATTAATTGGTTATGATTGTCAATCCCATGTCAGTGATTTTATTCTACCTCATATCAATCAGCTCATAGAATGGGAGAGAAGGGATAATTTTTTTATCAATGAGATTATTAGTCGTTATGAAAATTATTGGCAAAGGGATAGTTTATACACTACGAGTCCAGAATTAACCTGCGAAGATAGATTCCTTACTTACCCAAGTAAGAAGTGGGACTGTCGCGTATATAATAACTATAAAGATGACATTTAGGATAAGACATTAAACAAATTAGAAAATATTAGTGTTAAGGCCCAGGCATATTTTAACAAATGGTATAAGGACAAGGATCTGGTAGCAATTACAAATGCTGAGAGAGATAGAGCGGTTGTAAGTACTATCACTTTCAAACAATCATTCTTGTTAATTTGAAATTTTCATTTTTTAGTAATATGTTGAATTGACATTACTCTTTTTGTGCAGTTGAAATATGAAAATTTGAAGAGTCAAGCAAAGGTATTCCAAGTTCACTTGGAAACAATGAAGAATAGTTTATCCGCAGCTAATAATTTGAAGGAAAATATTGTTTTGGTTAACAAACAAAACAATACACTAAAGTGGATAATTAAAGAGCACGGCTTCGACCTTGAAATATTATTCAAAGCTAAGGCAACAGCTGATCCAAATTTGCTATCGCATGGAGATGCGACAAATCAAGAAGAAATAATTTTAAAAAATCTGGATAGTGCTGCGGAAGATCTTATAAGTTATGGGGTTATTTCTGCTGTTGGGGAAAGGGGTAAACCACAAGGGAAGAAACCATTGGGGAAAGGAGCACAAGAGTTGAAATGGATAAAGAAAAAGAGGGTTGAAACTTTTATTATTGTGTGGAAACTTTAAATATTGAGTGTGGAAACTTTAAATATTGAGTATGGTATTTGAATTTAATTATATGGATTTGATAGCCTTTTAAAATTTGAAATACTATGTAATCTTTAATTTTGATTGCATATGGATTTGATAGAATTTTTAGATTGTATATGGAGTTTATGCTTTTTGGTTTACTCTTAATGGTGATTGCATTAGATAAGGATGAATCATGATGATGTATGTTTCTGGTTTACTTGGATTATCATGAATTGTATGTGGACGTAGATGATGAATGATATAGATGGATATAGATGATGATGAATGATGATAATGGATAATTGTTTTAGAAACATGGAATGATGATACATTGATAGATGATGATGAATGATGATGAATGATGATAATGATATGATATATATGGATGATGATCAATTTAATGTGGACGTAGATTTAGCTTCAAGCACGATAATTCTTCTTCTCTAGACATTTAAACTTGTTTTAAGATAATTCTTCTTCTCTATACTTGAACGGATATACTTGTAATGATATGATTATGAATTGTTTTAAAAAATGGAATTGTTTTAATAAATTTAAATTAGATAAATAATTGTTTTAATAATAATTGTAGTGTCAGGACTCAGGATTATGATAATGATATGGTGATGATATGATATATATGGATGATGATGAATTTTATGTGGATGTATATTATAAATTGTATAATGTATCGTGGATTATGAATTGTATAGTATAGAAATATCTTCCTCTGTAAAATTCAATTGTGTCATTTTATCCCACAGTTAAAAAAATATATCAAAGCATTTTGCAAATATAAAAAATAAATTAAACATAATTGTAAGAAATCAAGAAAGAATCATCACTGGTAAGAAATTAAACATAATTGCAAATATGATAGGGTTTAACTTACCTCTAGTGTATTAGATTGTTGTGAAATCATCACTGGTAATGTGCTAGATCTTTGTTTTAAAAAAACTCAACACGAGAAATGGATTAGTAGATAGATGGGTGAGTTGCCTAACATTGTCAATCCCGAGAAGTACCAGCTTCCTCGGATGGATGTCAACCCACGTTTTCCAAAAAAATAAAAGATTGTATTTAAATAAATGTAAATATATAGACCTGTAACATCTTTAATGATAACAAGAGCTGAAAAAATGTAAAGTAACAAACAATAAGATTAAGGTGAAGAAGATACCTATTTAAAGTTGAAATCATCACTGGTAATGTGCTAGATATTTTTTTTAAAAAAACTCAACATAAGAAATGGATTAGTAGATAGATGGGTGATTTGCCTAAAATTGTCGGTCTTGAGAAGTAATGTGACTTCCTCGGATGGATATCAACCCACGTTTTCAAAAAATAAAAAATATTGTATTAAAATAAATGTAAATATATAGACCTGTAACATCTTTAATGATAACAAGAGCTGAAAAAAATGTATAGTAACAAACAATAAGATTAAGGTGAAGAAGATACCTATTTAAAGTTGAAATCATCACTGCCACTAGTAATGTGCTAGATCTGTGTTTTAAGAAAACTCAACATGAGAAATGGATTAGTGGATGGGTGAGTTGCCTGACATTGTCAGTCCCGAGAAGTAACAGCTTCCTCGGATGGATGTCAACCCACGTTTTCAAAAAAATAAAAAGATTGTATTTAAATAAATGTAAATATATAGACAAGAGCTGAAAAAAATGTAAAGTAACAAACAATAAGATTAAGGTGAAGAAGATACCTATTTAAAGTTGAAATCCTCACTTATCATTGGTAATGTGATAGACCTTTGTTTTAAGAAAACTCAACACGAGAAATGGATTAGTAGATAGATGGGTGAATTGCTGACATTGTCGATCTGAGAAGTACCACTTCCTCGAATGGATGTCAACCCACGTTTTCAAAAAAAAAAAAAGATTGTAGTTAAATAAATTTAAATATATAGACCTGTAACATCTTTAATGATAACAAGAGCTGAAAAAAATGTAAAGTGACAAACAATAAGATTAAGATAAAGAAGATACCTATTTAAAGTTGAAACAGTCCATTATCAATAGCTTCTTCAAACTCGATGTTGTCTTCTATAGAATGTGAAGATGAGCCAATTACACTCTCAAGGTTGGGAACAGTTGTACTTGTAGCTATATTATTCACACCTCTTATTTCATAAAGGGAATTCCTATCGCAATTTCTTCGTTGAATGGAAAGGTTTCGATGGAGTATCGAGAAACATAACACCTCACGTAACTTTCCAAATTTTTATCCAACTTGTTTCTCAGTTTTGATTTTATAAATGATAATGCACTAAAAACTCTTTCGTCCTCCACAGACCCCAAAATCATTGTTTGGCATAATTCATATAATCTAAAGTATTCACTATATCTTCTTGTAAGATATAACTTTGATAGATTCCTCACCACAACCTTGTAATAACACCACTTTGAGAAGGTTCGTCTAAAATTTTATATTGGTTCCTCATTGTTGCTGCAAAATTTGTTGATTGAAACTTCAATAAATCAGCATTCAGTATACCTTTGATTTCCATACCCTTGAGCTCTAAAGTCTTTGTGAATTGTTCCATTATTGTACCCATGGATTTATGGAAATGCTTTCTGACAAAGTCTACACAACCACCTTCAATATTTCAAAAATTAGGATTCATCACACCCATTGCTTCCAAAATTTTATCTTTACAGAAACGTTTCCTAATTTCGATGAAAAGGATTCTGAAATTTTTTTAAGCGTTATTCTTATTTCAACTATAACGAGACTCCAAGAGATTACGTGTCACGGGAACATCTTCTCATTCTAATCTGTAATATCATGATGTTTGTGTAAAATGTGCAGTGGTATTTCCCTCCCATTAACAGTGATGTAGAGGTGATCATGGATATTAAATCTCAAAAAGGTGCTGGGATTTTTAAGATCTAATAAAGCTTTCCAATTCTCAAAAACAGGTGCATCAAAACTATCTTGGGAACAATACAATATATCAAGACTTTGACATACCATTTTTCTCATCCGTATAAAATCCACAATATAGATTAATCTACCCTGTGCATGCTTCATCAGTGTATTGATATCCTTTAACATTGGAAGAATACCAACCAATGTAAGCAATATCTCCAAATCAGTTAAACGGAACAAGTCCCTCACCCTATCAACTTCATGACAATATTTTTGCATGAAACCAACCAACGAAGGATACTCCTCACGAACTCTGCATGCAGGTTCATACAAAGAGATCCATCTAGTCTCGACATCCTTCAAAAGTTTTTTTCCATCTGTAATTTCAATTGCAAATTTCTGGAACTCAAGAAATTGTTTTGGGCTACTTGACATATAGGCATGAAGTTCTCTTATAAGGTCTTCTAATTTAGCAACATTTTCGTGGTTGCTTACCATATTATACGCTAAATTCATTCTGTGAGCCATACAGTGAATTGGTAGCATATATGGGGCCACTGTTGTTTGTAATCTAACACAAAACCCTGTTCGGTGACCTGCATGACTGATGCACCATCTGCTCCAATGCATACCAACTTTGTAGCAATTTCATAATCAGTCATTCCAGCAAGATCTTTCAAATGAGAAACAACTATTTTATGTAGGTTTTCAACATTGCATTTTTCAACCATTTTCATAACACCCAATAGATGAGGTGTCCTTATATGATTTTCTAAATTATAGACATGGATACATACCCATGCAGTGTTGTCGACTACTATCACTTCATCAATTGAAAGAGATAAACTTTTCTTTTTTACATTCTCTTTCAAATCTTCCTTCTCTATCATCGAAAGGCATTTTTCCATTTCCCATCCACTACTTTCAGACCAATGAGATTGAGGTACATTCAGCATTCCATTAAATTGATACAAAACTTTGAAATCAAGGAAATCCAAATCAGTCTTCCTTTTTTTAGTATGTGAAATAGAGTAGAGAATTGTATGAATTTTGCATGTAGATTTGTTTGTTTCATCTTACCAATATGCGATGTGATCGTTCCTCCCTTTTCCAAGAGATGTCTATGTTTTTTCTGCTCTGCCTCATATTCTATTGCGTATCTAACATGCATGCATTCTTTTTCAGTTTTCCACCCGTGTGTTTTGATTTTCTAGCCATCCGCCCCCGTTACAGTCAAATATTGTTTTCCACAATGTTTTTTATAGTTTCCATCTTGATTACATTTTTGTTGCTTTCCCAATTTCCACATACATATTGTACATGTACATTCAGATGGAATCTCTTCAGAATTAGATGATTGTACAATTTTGATAAACATAAATTTAGCTACCCAATCAAACTTGTATGTCTTGCCAATGGTCCACATATTCTTGTTCGTTTTCAATGTTTTACTTTTTTGAGTAGAATTTTGAGCAATATCACAATCACCTGGTTTCCTCTTTCTTGGACCGAATTTGAATTTGATTTTTGTGTTCCATTTTGTTGAGTATTTGTATGTGTGATATCTTGATGCACTTTTGGTTGCACCCCAACAAGAACAATATCTTCAAGATCTGGCATATTATCATAGGTGTCATTTGTTTGACTTTGATACTATGCAGAATGCATGTCCACCTCAATAATACCTTCCACACAGTCAATATTCTGATTCTTTGTGGTGGCATCTATATGGTTGGTATTTTCAATATCTGTATCCGTAGAGTTTCCAAAATACTTGAAGAGTGATTTCTAATATTTCTTACTTACTTTCAAGTTCTTTGCATTCTTTGAACTAGCACCTTCCATTATTCTGAAGAGAGTCCTACGTCAGCAAAAGAACCAAGTAGCGACTCTATCCACTGTCTGAGGTCTTTGTCACATGTCCATTGTCCCAAGTCCCACACGCATCAACACCGCCTTATCGCATGTCAACTACCTATGCCCTATCACGCATCCACTTTCTAAAGTTACTATCACGCGTCAACTCTGCCCTTGTCGCACGTCAATTGCTATGCCCTGTCACACGTCAACTCTCTCTATCATTTTTCAAACCTATTCCATTTACACGGGTCTACAATATCTCTTTGACACGCATCTGCAATAACTCTTTGTCACGCGTCAACTATGTCCCTATCACGCGTCAACAACTAACCCTAACAGGCTAACAACAATCTCTGGTGCTTAAGAGTATGCGAGTTCAAACTTCACAGTATTGGTAATTTGGTAAGCTACTTGAGGTATACTACCCGGTGAATCACCTAGGTTTTTATAGGAGATTTTTTCAAATGAAGGCGAAGCTGACCCCAAAAAAAAAATATACTGTATATTTTAGGTGAACAGGACACCGACCCACTCTAAAAAATCACCTTTTCAAATTTTCCTAAAATGAAATTTTCACCATATTACAAATATTTGCCACTAAAATTATCCCTAGTTTCCCCAAGATTTCATACACTCTATACCCCTCATTAATGAATTTATACCCATTTACTAGAAACTTAGCTAGCGAAGCTTATGTGACCTTACCACTTTGGGAGTATGTTTATGAATTTTGGAGATGGATTTTATATAAATGTCACTTACGAGAGGTTGAGGATGGAAGTGATGCCGAGGGAGTGGGTTATGGGAGGAAGAAACCCTTAATGTAAGTGGAAATGGTTTGTACTCACTCTTCTAGTTGTTCTTGTGTTTTCTTTACCTTTTCAACTCTTTCGATGACCCTTGATATTGTATCTCTCAAATTATGCACATCACCTTCAGGGGTGGACTCCTAAGAGATATTATTTTCAATTCATAATCTTCCATGGTGATCTCATTTTCATTCTTACTAACTGTGGACTTTGAAATCTCAAAAAATTGATGACCTACAATGTCTAATACAAGGTAGGAAGTTAGTTTGGCTTTATTAGAGTTGGAGTACTAATAAGTGCATCTACATCATCATAGTTAGGACCAACAATTTTTTATGATGTTTTCCTTTTTTCCAACAAGGGTTTAACCAAACGAAGGAAGTGTTAGTGATATCTTCTACAGTTTAACTTGGAATAGGCACATTGAGAATGAGAGTGAGTGGAGGAGGATAAGGATCCTATATAAGAATGATTTCCACATATGGATATTTTTTAGTTGATACTTGCATAGAAGTGGGAGCTCTCCTTACAGTCAAATTTTGACTTGAACCACTCCCTCCAACTATGTTCTCGGTAGAAATTTTTATAGGTTCATCTTCTTCCACTTCTTATTCCTTTAATGCATAATCAACCCTTGAAGTCTGAACATAGAATTTTTACTCTATGCATGTTGGGCTAAAGAATAAGAAGGCATATCTTGATGACTTAGTGAAGTAATGGATTTCTCAAAATCATTGAATTCCAAAATTTATTCATATGTCATTTATTATTTCTAAGAAGTATTGGTACAGTGAGATCATCAATACTATTTTTCTCCTTTTGTGATCAATCAATGATAGTTAGAGGAGTGTGTTTAATACACTTCTCATACTCTAACCCATACAATTTGGATCCATCATCAATCATACATGTTATTATTTAATGTAACTTGAAATTCAAATTTTGGTTGAGAGTCATCCTTCAAATAATTTTTCCTTACTTTCAATTCATCATCACAATCTTCCAAGTAATCTTCGATGTTAGGGACATGTGCATATTATGTTGGCAATCAATTTTTTTATGAGATTCTTGTTGTCATCATTTTCTTCATTTAATTCTTGGTTTTAAATGATGACCTCTCAAATGAAGGAACTTTCCTCTCAAAAAATTTAGCATCAATCTTCCTTACTTTGAATTCATCATCACAATCTTCCAAGTAATCTTCGATGTTAGGGACATGTGCATATTATGTTGGCAATATTTTTTTTTTATGAAATTCTTGTTGTCATCATTTTCTTCATTTAATTCTCGGTTTCAAATGATGACCTCTCAAATGAAGAAACTGTCCTCTCAAAAAAAAAATAGCATCAATATCCGACTGTAAAAAAAAATCCAAGAACTATGGGAAATTAGATTCTTGTAATCTTTGTATCCATACAAGTTCTATGTAAGATATATACAATTGTCTACATAACTCAATTAGGATGAGTTTTTTACTGCAATCAATTGGAATTTTATAAGGGATTCCCTCAAACCCTATAGCTTTTATGTAAGAAAATATGTGAAATTGGATAAATAAACTATAAAAATGGTTTATTACTTGTTTTTCTTCTTGAGAAAAAAATTGGTAGTGCATCCTTCCAAAAATATTACTATGAACATGGTGAATGCATCATTCATCATCATAAAATGACTTTTATTGCTTTCATAAGTCATTTGAGTGTAGAAATCATAAGTGATTCTCAAGAGATTTTATCTTCCTTGACCCAAAAGACAAACCAAAATTTTGTAACCTATAATTGTGTACATCAAATATGAAGTCATATAAAATGACTTGGTGTTATTTAGTTGAGTGATTTGTTTGGTTAGATGTTCATAGATAATCTCTCCCCATCTCAAAGCTTGTTTTCCTTCATATATCAAATTGATTAATATGCTCATCCATCTATGAAATTATCTTGTGGATGGGATACCTATTTCTTTATCCATCAAAGTGATAATATCATATAACTCCATAATTAAATCATTCATATGAATATTTTTGGACAACTTCAAGGTCCTTTATTTTGATATTTTAACCAATACTTGACAATCATGGTTTGATATTTATTAGGTTTTAAGTCAAACTCTTGTTGTACCATATTAAATTTTGATACCTTGGCTTATGGAAGAGTAGTGATCTCAAGATCCAAGTTGATATGATGAGCATTCAATTGAAAAATAACTTATCCTTAAGGATCCTTTAATTCCTTAGTCTAAGGGTCAAAACACTACGCACAAGTTAATACCATATCGAGCACCTTTGAATGGAGTTAAGAAAATCATTTGTGTGCTAAACCACTACTAAAAACCATCTGAGAAAATGTAGTTCATTTTCCATCTTCCATCCTACTCTAAAACATAGGAAAATCCATGTGCTTTACATTTTTATTCCCAATTTTAGGGACAATGGTGTCCAAAGAAGAAATGGGCTCTTATCCAATATACTTTGGAATTTCAATTTTACATTTATAAATCATAAGTAATCAAGGAGAGTGTGTGAAATGAAAGAGATTTATCAACTTGAGGGAAGTTGAAGCTTAAAAATGAAAAATTCCCAAAACTTGATAAATAAAGATGAAAAAACTTATAAGAGGAATGAAAATGAAACCCTCACTTTGAAGTGAGCTTATTAGCTCAAGAAATTTTGAGTTTGGTTGGATGAATAATTACAAGGAAAAATAATGGCTATCATATTGGGCAAGATTATAAATGATTTAAAAGTGATTTGGTCTTGCTAAGGAGAACCAACATTGATATGTGCCCATGTAACAACTTTTTTTTGAAAAAATGAAACATCCATTGTCAGCTAATTTGTTCCACACTCACCTAATGGTAAAACGGAATGATGGAAATTCAAGGAATAAGACAAGTATTTCATTGGTCCCAACGTGGCTGGAAATGTGTGGTCCACTAATTGACATAGACGAGGAAATATTGGAACATAAAAAAGTTCCACTTTTTCCTCCGAAAGCCAATTTTGCCAACTATTCTAAAACCCCCAAAAAAAAATGACCAAATTTCAATTATTTTTTTTAAAAAAATTGCAATTCCATGTTTTGTGATAACATTTGATTTTTATATGGGATATATCAATCCTTCTTCTACGATGTGACATAACTTGTGTTGACCTTGGCCTTCATATTCGAATTCAAGATATATGGTCACTTCTTGATATGATTTTCTCCTTTTAGTTCATTGCACATTTATCCCAATGAAGGATCTACTCTTTTATTTTTTTTTGAACTTGGTCAAAAAATAACTTCGTAGTCATGCAATAATTGTAGAATATCATATATCTCTTGCATCTAATAGTCCCCAATAGTAGCTAGTTTAACATTTTGGGTTGGGGGGTCCAATATTTTCTACTCTCTTCCACATGATTTTATCATATATACTTTTTCCTTGTGTCTTTTATCATCATGGATCCTTATTTTTCTTCTATGTTTATGTTGTGCAATAGTTATTCTTCCTTATTCTATAGAGTCACTTTGTTTGGTATTCACACAATGTGTTTTGGATCAAACATGCCTTTGAGATCCATGCCTTCTTTGTTATTTATAACCTCACCTTCCTCTTTGTTATTCTCCATTCTCTGGGAAAGTATTATGTCATGCCTAGTACTTTGATTGTTTCTTCTAGTGTCATTGGTCATGGTTATGCAATCCTTATGCTTCCTCCCTTTCAAATATTTTAATTCAATTCCTTCTTTCCCATTTTTAGTCTCACAATAGTGTAAAGTTTTGATATTTTGTAAAGTTGTGTGCACCATAGGAATTTTAGCTTTAAATGCAAATGTCTATATAATATTTTATTTTGACTACTGTCAAATGTGTGTTTCTCGTATTCATTCTTGGTGCATGTACCAAGATTTTAGCAGTGGTGTGAGTGTTTACAGGAGTATAACAAACCACCATTATGGTTCAATCTATTGTGTTGTCTATACATCAATGCATTCTTGAATATGTACTTTTAGGCATTGAATTACACCAAATGTTGATCGTACCACTGTCAATATAGAGGGTAGTGCTAATCTTGCACACATCATGTCCACTTCTTTGGTCCATCTCACATTCTTTCTTATGTAAACTTCCCATAATGTAGCTTTCACTCCTTTTAATACATAATCTAGTATGCTAGCCCTCATATCCTCTTGGGTTACATGCCCTGAAACTTAATCAAAAAGCTATCCAAATTAGAGGTGTCAAATTATTTTTTGGATATTCGTTTCTCAACATAAACCATCCTCATTGGTTTGGTATCATGCTCCCCTCACATCAAATGTTTTAAATCTACATCAAAATATCCACTAATAGATGAAGTATATTCTAATGGAATGCAAATTTCTCCATTAGGTTTGATGTCATCCTCATAAATATGTGTCACCTCTTATAGTTTTCCTATCTCCAACTTCACAACAGATATTATGTTGTATTTTGGATCCTCTAGGTATGAATTCTTAAATTGTGAAATCTTTGGGATGTTTTGATTATTATGTAAAGGTTGCACAAATTTTTGGTACTCTATTTTAATAGGTACTTCCTTTCTATTATGAGATTCCATCCTTATACCTTTAACCAAATTTTAATATCATGTGCGTAAGGGTTTAGTCTTTTGTGTGGTGTTGCATAACTACTCTACAATATGTGCAATACATCTCCCAAATCAGGTTTGTGAGACACTTTCGTGTAATATGATTTGGTTCTCCACAAAGATAACACATAAATATTTATCTTAGAGGTCAAGGTCCTTTCTTATTTTTTTGATAACCCCTTGTTGCACATTGTATGGAATTTGTAGATAATTCCACCGTTGATATATATGTGGGTATCCTCGATAAGGTCCTTGAGGTGTAGGAGCACTCCATATGGTGGACTTTGTGGTGAAGAAGGTATCAACCCCATCATATTTTACAAAAAATATAGATCCCAACTCAAAGTTTTTGTGGATGTTGTGGAACCTATTGTTTATGATGTTGAGGAGATGATGGGGCACATCCTCTTGTCGTATTCATTTCTACCTCTGGAACAATTGGTTGTGACTTTGGATCCAATTACATCTAGACTACAATTACATTTCTATTTATTTCTTCTTTTAGGTCCATTATTTCCCTATAATCTTTAGATTCATGCATAGTGGATCTATATAAATGAAAAATTATTCTCTAAGGTTGACACACATAATGTTGCATCAAAAGGAATTTTCTAGTAGAATTCCCAATACCCTACAAATTTCATAATATTATTCTTTCCCATCCAGAGAAAATAATGGTCTCCTTATCTAAGACTTTGGAAAATTGTTTTTATGATGCCCTTTGTCTCCATAATCTTCTTACTAGGTATTGATCCTAAGTTTATTTCCTTCATGCAATTATTTTAATATTTTTATTACTTCATCTAACCTAAAAAAATTGGATAACTCCTACACTATCCCATTAGTATTAAGTTTTTCCACTCTTATTGAAGCCTCAATTGCTTCCACTTTGTTGGAAAAAATCTGGGTAATGGAAAGTCAAATTTTACTAGGAAATCCTTCCACAAACCAAGTAGCCTTACATGTATTATTAAAATTAAAAATGTTCTTGTTCATTACATCAGAAAACCTCATATCATATTCCATCATAGATTATATTAGTTTTTGTTTAATTTATTTTGAGTCTCGCATGGTTTTCCTCATACATTTATTCCACTTCAATTCTTGAGTAAGGACCTCCCACACTTCTTTTAACATTTTCCTACCCAAAGTCATAAGGTTGATAAACTATAAATCTCTACTATATAATTCTCCTTTGAGTTTAGTGGTTCACATTTCTCTGATTTGTTGTTCGTTGCTTTTTTAAAACCCTATCTCATTTTAAATGCCCATAAACCATGCTCATGGTCATTTGAACCTTTATAAGGTTGTAATATTGCATATCGATTACTAATGTGATCCATGCTTACACCTACAACTAGATGCCCTCTCGGATATTCCACACAATTGGTTATGTTGAAATACTACAAGAACTTGTATTAAGTTGTGAGATCACATGATTATTTCTTGCACTCATGCTTTCACTTACACTAATAGATTCACACTTTAATTCCTCGTAAGTTAAAGACCCACTACTAGATTTCATAGATTCAGGGAAGCTTACTCTATACTTAGGACTTACATAGTTATCATCATTAAAATATCTTCATTTCTCATTGTTATTAGGACAACATATATGCAATGAATTATTTCCCATATTTCAGTCTGATTCCTTGATAAGATCTTATACACTTATTGCTGCATGTATTATAGGTTGCTTGCATCGTGTATGGTCGGCTCAATTATATTTGTAATTCTTACAATCCCCCTATGCTTTTCTTTCTTTCAAAAAAAAATATTTATTCATAATCATTCAAACAATCCCAAGTTATAAATTCCTTATCTAGTTCAAGGGACATGCATCCTCGAAGAGGTGTATGTCATCTTCTACTAGCCCATGTGGATCATATATAACTTCTTTATTAAGGACCGTTTCTTCATTATTTACACAATACCATGGTCTCCAAGATGGATTTTACTGGGTTAATCTTTAACTACCTCATAAACCTTCTCCAAACTATTTATAATCCGTTATCCTTCACTTTTACTTCCTTTTATTTGTTCACTTCTATCCTTCTTCTAATTCTACAATCGGGGTCCATATCTCCTTGTGCACCCTCTCTTTTGCTTCTATCATCTTCTCTTGTATCTTCTATTATTTTAGTAGGTTTCTTTCTTCCTTAATCATCTTCTCTACCTACTTTACTCATATTTATAGTTGGTTTAGACTTCCCCATTGTAGCACTTGAACTCCCCATCTACTATGATATATATCTTCTCTTTGCAATCACTATATTCTTATATTTTTATAGACACAAATATTGCACATTAGACAATATTTATCATGGTCTTATACTACTATTTAGAAGGTTCTCAAGTGTACAAAGTACCAATAAATCCCACCTTTTTACCATCTTTGTTTTATATTTTACTTCATCTTTCCCGCATATTTCTCGATACTTATCCACCTATTTTGAAACTTCCCTGAGATTTTCACCCTGATTTTAGGTGCCCTACCCTGTATTGGGCACCTCGGGGCACCCCTCTCTATGTTTAACCTCTTTCACCCTTATTTGGTTCACTTTTATCTGTTGGTCTCCCTTATCTTTTCCTCAGTCGGAATTGTCAAGATTAATTACGAAATCAAACTTGAGAGCCCTATAAATATAAATCTTATAAGACCATAATGAGGGTCCTAGGTCATTACATCCTATCACTACTATCACTCCATCTAGGGTTGCATCCATTGCACCATCTCCATCCACATAGCTCCATGCATCATAGCTAGAAAATTTTACATCACATCCATTCACACATTATTAGAGGAGGGATTCTATCTATTATATTCTACATTCTACATCTTCTATAGCTATCATAGCTCACTACTACACAAAGTGTGACTAGCACGAGAGCACCTAGGGCATGGCATACACACACTCACCAAAACTACATTAGGTTCATAATTTAGTGCAATGCTCAATAATAAGTCCACCGGTTTGGTAGCCAGGTTAATCTGACCCCTTCTTCTTCTTCATGTGCGGGTGTCATCTAGTTCATTCAGTGAATCCAATGTGATAGACAAATAGTGTTTTAGACATAGTTACAACACTACAACACGGTTCTGAGTCCCTACAAAGTTCACAGTGCCCAAAATCTAGACCATGGCTCCCCGAGTTACCCCAAGACAATCACAAGCACATGTACCACTTCGATAGTCCAGATCTACCCCTTCGCAAGGGTCTCCCTGAGTGATTACTTCACATTCGGGTTCCAGTTTTAGATATGAAACAACCTATGACAGTCATCTTGAATCAGCTATTCCATTCTCTCCCTCTTTCTTTTTCATTAGGGTTTCTACTTCACTTAGAATAGTTTATCTGTAGTTATTACATATTGTTTTGCCTTATTTACTACATTTATACAACATTTTAGTCCTCCTATTTAGATTAACATTAGAACCCTAAATCCCCCTTTAGGTCCTTATTTTTTTTTTAATCATTTTGGTGAACTGACGTCTTTCACGATTAGGATCCTTCTTCTTCTTCTATCATGGGTCAAGATTATTTATCTGATTTACTTAAAATACATCCCACTTGTCGGGTTATTTTCCAACAATCCCTAGACACCAAGTATTTTGATGACAATACGCCACCACACGAATTAAGTTCTAGGCTTCATAGTTTCTTTGTCAACCCTGATCTTGATGACCTTCCATCTAACCAACCCATCTTAGATTCGATTCAATCCTTACTTCAAGAAAATTTGTCACCTTACATATACTATTTCAAAATACATTTTTGTCATGGACTCCACAATCACATCTCTTAGATATGAACTTCAACAACTTAAAGATGCTTCTCAATCACATACATCCTCTATTCAATCTATGGAATCCACCATCACATCCCTTTGATCTGAAATCCAACAGCTTAAGGATACTTCACAATCGCATGTTTGTTCTCCTTCATCATCTCCTATTACATCTATGTCCACTACATGTCATTTAGTTGAACCTCAAGTTGTTCCATTTCCTAAACCTCTCATACTTGACTATAATACCAAGCAACATGACATGCTTAATGAGCTTCTTAGTTGTCAATTGATCACTTTTCCACCTACTCATTACTATCCTACTTATCGACTCAACATGTATCTAGATCGTCCATTTTTCTATTATCATTGAATCAATGGACATAGTGACCATGATTGCTATGCTTTACAACATAGAATCAAACATCTTGAATGTCATGGATTTATTTCATTCACTAGAAAACATCTTATTGTACACCCACCTACAAATACTACACCCACATGGGATCCTAAGTCTCTTTCTCCTTCGATTAGTTTAGATCCATCTAAACAAGCTCCTGTGGTTACTAGTGACCTTCCTCCTAATATTTCTCAGAAGATCTCAATTCTATTATTCGTTACATCAGTGATATTGACAACCCCTCCCCTATGCATAGTGATCCTTCTCCTAGTTCAACAAGCACTTCTCCTATTTCTGATATTGTTTCTCCTCCACTTACTACGCATCATGATACTACTTCTCATATGCCTTTTTGGTTAGTCAAGTGCCACCTAAGCCATCACCCATGGTTTCCCCAAGTCAAAAATGTCCACCACCTATCAAAATTAGTTCACAAACCACTCCTACTAGGTCATCTACTACATTATCAAACAAACCTAAGCAATCTCCCTTGAGACTCAATACAACATGGCCTCTTCCCAAATCTACACTCCAACCCATTAAATTTTTCAAAGCAACTAATCCTCCTCCTAGTGTTTATGATACATTTTCATTTTCACCGCCACCACCTATTCTACTACAAACTTTTTCCAACAAGGTCCCACCATGCATAAACTTGGCCTTTGGTAGATGACTCTTGTTACTCTACCCTCTTGATGACACACTCATATTCTTGGGGTTCCTATATGATTGTTGAGGGGTATTTTACCATGAAGAACCTTGTTTCATCTTACATTTCTCCATTACATCACCACCTCTACATACACACATCTATAATACTTTAACACTTCTTACGCATTATCAATTAAACAAATTCCATCATGTTTCATCACCCCTATACATCATTTATTACATAGTACGCGCATTATCATACACTTGGGGGCATAGAAATTACACATCCCCCTCCTCTTTTACCCTAGTTACATAGTCTTACATCACACATTACATATCTATTTATGTGTTCTTTCCTATCGGTATATCACATCACATCTCAGATCACCCTCGTTACCCGATGACGCACCCTAGTGCTTCGGTTCACACTGACTGTTGAGGGATCATCATTACACTGAACCCCACACACTACACTACAGGACCTATACTTACACATTCTATCTCATCCTATACATACCTCATATCTATGAGTCTAATCATTTATACATCATCTATATCATTTATGCTACACTAGATTCCATTACACCTGGGACTAGTTCCCTCTATCATCATTCCATCTATAATTTCTATACATCATTATCATTACACTCCAAAATCTTACTTATTCTACATCCTGCACTATATTTCCTTATACTTGGGTCTAGTTTTATCTCCTTCCATTACACATTCTACTTATATCTACACCTTTCTTATTACACAAACTACATTCCATTTCATACACCACACATTCACATACCTTGGTCATCTACACTACATTGTTCTACGCATTGCACTCACCACCCTATGACGCTCTCTAGTTCCTTAGTCCATACTCGACTGCCGAGGGTTTACCAATCAAATGGACCTTAACTACATGTGACAAATCATCATACAACATTCATCAGACTAGTGACTAACGCTCTAGGCTATATCGTCACCCACACTCATCATCATATCCTATAGTGGTATACACCTTAGGTTAAATCACCACTCCCTTCATCCATTCTACATTATCCTCTTACATCTAATCATCACCTATTCTATCATCCTCTTCTAAGTCATTCTACCACATCATCATTCCTCCTACTCATCCATTAGTGGTATACGCTTTAGGCTAAATCACCACCCTCACCTTATTCATCACATAGTGGTCTACGCTTAGTGCTAAAATCACCACCTTCTGTTACCCACCACCTACTTATCTATGCTTCATACACCCTCATCACCCATCTAGTAGTGACATACATTATAGGCTAGATTGTCACCTTCTTCCATTCATCTTATAGTGATATACACTTAGGGATAAATCATCACTCACCCATTCAAACAAGTCATGGTATACGCTTAGGCTATAGGGTCCACGTGCATATTTCCATATATCTCATTCCCACACACTCCTTCTATAGTGATATATGCTTAGGGATAAATCATCACTCCTATGATCAAAAAATTTGTGATATATGCTTCGCTATAGGGTTCATGCACATCTTCTCCACGTGTTGCATTACATCACCACTACACATACACATTCACTACAGCGCACTAAACACAACGAACACTACTCGACCATTTCTCGATGATGCACTCTTGTTTACAGTTCATTCTTGACTGTTGAGGGGGAAATAAAAATGAACCTCACTTGTATACACTTTCATACACTAGGGGGAACGTTACTCCTATCATTTTATATTGCATTCCATTCCATACACCCATAACATACTACATTGTCTTGGTAGTATTTACTTTTTCTTACTAGTGTTTTACATGCTTGTTCTATTACACATGTTAGCTTTCTTTCCTATATGTCATTATCATACACGCATGCATGTTCACCTATTTTTCTAGTGTGATCATAGATATAGGAATCTACACATGGCATGGATGCTCAACTTCTACCCTTACTATACTAGTTCTTTGGGGGCATCCACATTCGTCTTATGCATGTGTTATTGTTTCATTTTGTACTTAGCATATTTTACTACATACTTAGGAATACATGTTCTCATGATTAATGTATTTCTGTTTATCTTCCATTATTTTCCAACTTTTCCCTTTGCTTGTGTGCACACTTGATTGATGTTTGCCCTTTGCAATTATGGCCTTTGTGTGTGGCTTGTAACATCATGAGTGATGTCCCATGTTTGAAACCTGATTTGTGGTCTCTTGCTTCTTTTCTTATGTGTTTCACTACTTTACTTAGTATTTTTTCTATAATATTTTTGTTTTTACACTTATTTTCATGCATGTGTTCAGACTAAAACTTTTATTGGCTATACATCCCCTTTTTGTAAATTCCTTGGTATCTACCAAGCATTTTCCCTTTCCCCTATAGGGATGAGTTGGTTACAAGGTCAGAGTGTGGTTGGTCCTCTTTTGGGGCCACATTATCCTTCCAGGGTCATCGCATGCACCCCCAAAGAGGGGGGCATCATTTGGGTTTCTACTAACATAGTTTCTTTACACACGGTTCACTTACACAACAAATGAGTTCAAATCAGACTGAACTCCATACACAAAGTGAGTGAGTTCAAATCGAGATAGAACTCTATGAACAGTGGCCTTATTAGGACATGGTGTCCTTTGGCAATTATGTGGAGTGGTCATAGGCTCAGGGGTTACATGGGTGGCCTCTCAATACTTTTTCATCCAGTGGTATAGGATCACCCAAAAAAACCAACGCATCTGAAGATCTCTTAAAAAATTACAAGTAGAAGTGGTTAGATTTGGACGACACCAAGCCTTTCCTCTCTACACTTCTTCAGCCAGGGTGGCGTGAGATTTCCTTAAAAACTTGCGATATGATAGGATATCCTTCTCCACCCTTTCTCTCAACATGGATCACATGCACATGTTCTATTTTTCCATATACTTTTTCTATTCTAGCGTACTTTACATTTGCATACTTTACACAACATTTTTACATACATACATATTTGACTACTTGAGAATTTTCTCCTTGCATGTCCACCAAGAAGTAAATTAGAAACAAGCAAACAAATTGGGACCAATGACAACACACCGTGACGGTACTTTCCATACAAACCATATAAGTACACCACACACATATAACAGCTACACATGTGTTCCAACCTAGGTTCACTCTCATCACTTTTATTTACATTTTTCATCTTTACAATCCACACTCCTCCACATTTGAGTCTAGTCCATCGTGTGCTTTCTTCTACGCTTTGTACAGACATCGAAATGCGCTTCTTTATTTACTTTATGTTACCAAGTTGTTTTCTCACCAACATAAAGTGGGGGTAAATGTAGACACAAATATTACACATTAGACAATATTTAGCCCAGTTTTATACTACTATTTAGAAGGTTCTCAAGTGTACAAAGTACCAATTAATCCCACATTTTTTCATCTTTGTTTTATATTTTACTTCATCTTTCCCGCATATTTCTCGATACTTATCCACCCATTTCACAACTTCCCCAAGATTCTAGCCCTGATTCCAAGTGCCCTACCTTGTACTGAAGGCACCCCGGGGTGCCCTAGTCCCACCCTAGGTACCCCTCTCTATGTTTAACCTCTTTCACTCTTCTTTGGGTCACTTCTAGCCATTGGTCTCCCTTATCTTTTCCTTAGTCGGAATTTTCGGGATTAATTACAAAATCAAACTTGAGATCCCTATAAATATAAAGCTTATAAGACCATAATGAGGGTCCTAGGTCATTGCATCCTATCACTACTATCACTCCATCTAGGGTTGCATCCATTACACCATCTCCATCCACATAGCTCCATACATCCTAGCTAGAAAATTCTACATCACATCCATTCACACATTATTAGAGGAGGGATTCTATCTATTTTATTCTACATTCTACATCTTTTATAGCTATCATATCTCGCTACTATACAAAGTACGACTAGCACGAGAGCACCTAGGGTGCGACATACACACACTCACTAGAACTACATCAGGCTCTATAATGTAGTGTGATTCCTAGCAATAATTCCATTGGTTTGGCAACTGAGGTCAGTTTGACCCCTTCTTCTTCTTCATGTGTAGGGTGTCATCTAGTTCATATAGCAAATCCATTACGACAGATAAGAATGGTTTCAGACCTAGTTGGGACACTTCTAAACATAGTTCCTGAGTCCTTGCACAATTCACAAAGCACCTGAATCTAGACTAGGGTGCCCCAAGGTGCCCCAGTACACTCCCAGTGCTTTTTCACTTTAGATAGTCTAGATCTACCCTTCATAGGGTCCATGAGTGATCGTCTGCACATTCGAGTTCTAGTTTCAGATCTGTGACAACCTGTGGCAGTCATCCTAAATCAACTAATTCATTCTCTCCCTCTTTCATTTTCATTAGGGTTTATATTCCACTTAGAATAGTTTATTTGTAGCTATTACGTATAGTTTTTCCTTATTTACTGTTTTATACATTGTTTTAGTCCTCCTATTTAGGTTAACATTAGAACCCTAAATCCCCCTTTAGGTCCTTATTTTTGCAATCATTTTTCTTCTCTTTCATCCTTCTTAGACCCTTTAGAGGCTCACTTTGGGTTTTTCCATTTCCCCTTCACCCTTTTTCTTCTACAACTAAAAACCTTTAGTACCTACTTAACTACTCCATGTTGCACAAATTTTAAACTATGGCCTTTTTCACGACTACAATTTTTACCAAGAAATGGATTTGGTTGAAAATTTTACCTCGTGATCCACTAATGAAATGTTTTTCTACATCATAAAATGAACAAACAAATTACACAATAATTACGGTGTACATACCTGTCAATGGTAGTTTGTATCTAATAGGAAATAACTCATGTCCATTCTCCGTAGTGCCCACTCTCCTTTGACACTTTGTTTAGATACTGATCCTGACACTATTGATCATATTTTGGACATTATTATGTTTTGATGTAGTATGATGTGTATATGCTAGATCATGGATTCCTATGGACATTATTATGTTTTGCTTAGTATGATGGTTAGATGTTAGACTATGGATTAATATTGATCTAGATTCAGTTATTATGCTTGAGGATCATTGAGACATTATTATTATTATGTGGATGATGATATACTAGTTGACATGGATAGGTTATTGATGTTGATTTTAGACATGTGACATTGATATTATGAATAGCTCTAGTATAGAAATCTATTGGATGATGATATAGTTGCAAATTGAATTTAAATGATAAATGTTAAATTCTTGATAATGTTGTGATTTGGATTTAATAATTGTATGTTGCTTATATCATTTGGATGTTCTGATATGGCCACGAGGCCGAAGGGGTATATTGCATTTTGCAGGTTAAAAATCACAACAATGTCGGGGACTGGAGACTAACCATATTGGAATTCAGTGTGAAATCAACAAGGTCACCATGGCAACTATGTTTGAGTTGTATGTTGTGTTTTGTTAGGATTTCCCATGGGGGGATTTCCATTATTGTGACCATGGGGGAATATGTGTGTTTTATTTGTATGTTCCCTTTTCAGTATTGTTGTGTGTATTTTTATTTGTATGGTGTTCCTTCTTTTAATAAATTTTAATGTGATAGTATAATGTGAGAGTCTTATAGTTAAAATTTAATTAAATTAATTAGGATGTGGAATATAAATTAATGTTATTATCTTGGTTGAAAATGAAATTTGATTTATATATTGTATAACCATATGGTAAATAAATAAATCTTTATGTCAAAGATTGTAATAAATAAATGTCATAGATATTAATGCATGTGTAAGAGGATGTAAAAGAGTGTGTAAGTTACCTTGTAAGGATGTGTAAGAATTTGTAAGAGTTGTAAGGCAGATTTTGGAAGGTCAAACACTCCATCTCTTTTGAAATTCGAAATCTACCTTGGAGGACAAATTTGGAGGCTTGTGGGACAAGTTAAACTTGTCCCACACCTCTCAAAAACCTCCACCAACCATGCCTATGGTCTTGGAGTCAAAATAAATCTATTTTATTATGTTTTGATATGATTTTGTGTAAGAATTGATTGCTATTGTCTTACAAATTTTTAATGCATTCCTTTTGGAGTATGGGCTAAATTGAAGTATGTAAGTGGTTTGTCATTCTCATTTATTGTGATTTATTTGTTGATGTTGATCCTTCTTGGGGTTGAGGAAAAATGATGTGGCATCCCACTTGGAATCCACATCATCCTCTCCCCACCTTCTCCTTTAAAAATCAAATTCCTCCTCATTTTGGGGTTGTTGAAACTTTTTTATTGCACTCTTGGGTCAAATTTTTCTCTTGCCTTTGGAGCTTGCTTTGTGGAAGAGCTTGGATTGATTCACATGCTTGTACATTGCTATTTTGGGACTGTGTTTTGAGCATCAAAAGAACTGTTGTTTTGGAAACAAGTCTCCATTATGGAGAGGTAGGCTCTCACTCTTTTAAAATTGTTGTTTTTCCCTCTTTTAGCATGAATTTTTGAATGTGTTTGTGTTTGCAATTCTTAGAGGGATGGGTAGAATGCTTAGGGCATGGTGTGGAGAGAAGACTATGAGGTTAATCAGAGGAGGGATAAGGGATTTTCCATTGGCACTTGTCTTGAGGAGGGAGTGTTGGTTTGGAATCCACCTAGGAAAATAATATGCATGCATTTCTTACTTTGGGGGAGGTATAAGGGATAAATTTGGAGGAGGGATAAGGAGGGGTTGAGGAGGGATAAGGTTTATGGGATGGTTATGTTCTTGGTTGTTGTTGTAGGTGGATGTCCAATTTCAACATGGGAGGCATAAGGAGACCTCCATAGTTCTTGCTCTTGTTTGGCTTGCTTGCTCAAGCCTTTGTGATTGTATGACTATTTTCAAATGTAGTTGAGAACTACTGCCTTGTTTTGATTTTTGCCTTCATTGATTCTTGTGATATATGAGTGTTGTTTGCATGTGAAAGAATTCCATGTTGCCATGAGTTGAATTATCATGCTCCATTTCAATATGGTTGGGGCTCGGGGCCAATGGGGAAAGATGGCTTCTCTTTTCCCATTGGATGTCTTGGTTGGGTGGAGAGCGTTGCCTTTCCCCCTTCCTTGTTGTGATCCAAAGATGAAAGAATATGAAAACAGCATGCTACTATTTGGAGAAAGAAGAATACAGTTTGATAGTCATCTCTTTTGAGAAAACTCTTGTAATCCCTTCCCACTTCGCGTGGATGAGTTGTATAATTTTGTAATGTGAAGCCATTATATGGTAAATGAAAGTCTGAAATTTAATTGAAATGTAAAGATGAAACATTCTATTCTCTGTATTGGAAAAGACTGTCATACAGTTGTATATTTAACAATGAAATTCAAATGTAGAAATGAACTGTATCCTTCTGTTTAGCTTGAAAAGAAAATTTGAAGAACATTTCATACTTGTATTTGAAATTTGAAATCAGATCAAATTGGAAAAGAGATCAGTTGTAATGTTATTTGATTTTCAATAGAAGTATGGCATTGGTTCTTGTAAAATTGTATTGTTGTCAAAGGATAAATTTCCATTTTGAAAAGAATAAGAATCTCTATTTTTTTATGTTGAGAAGATGCATATGAAATGAAATTAAATGTTATTCCTTCTTGAAAAATTTGTATATTGAAGTGAAAATTCATAGATGCATTTTTGTTAGAGTTAAATGTTTGATTGATGAAGCAATGTAATGGGTTAAGTCAGAATCTTATTGCTCATCCAAAAGACAAATCACCAAATCATTTTTAAAGGCACAACTCACTGTACAAAATCCAAATCTAGTAATGTATATTTTTTAATTAAAAGAATAGTACACTTTTATACTTCCCAATAAATTTAAAAATACTATGAATTAACATGCTAAGACTATTCTGAACCCAGCTTGACAAGGAAATTTGGAGAAAACAATTCAGTTAATCCAATTTTGAATCAATCCCCTTCCTAGGTCATTTTTTTGTCCCTTGTTGGATAAAAAAACACAACTTGAATAAATTGATAAAATTGACACCTTTAAAACATTATAATTCTTCCCTAATTTAATCCCCCATGTCTGTTTGACATGTTGAGTGGAAGAAGAGTTCAAATTTTATCAAATTTGCAAGTTTGAAAATGCCAATTATGCAATTAAAAACCCTGTAGATCAATTTCTTAAAATTGACCCTCGAAACTTTACTAAATTCCAAAATTGATGATTTTTTTGCAAAGAGGACTCTGAGAGCTTTCCAAAAATTCTTTGTTTGCCTAAAATTGAGCTTCTTATCAAAAGTTGTGGCCATTTGAAGTTTTACTTCAAAATGGCCATCCAAAATAAAAATGAAATAATTTGACCTTAGAAAAATTTAAATTTTGAACTTTGGAAAGATTTCCTAAAACTTTATGTGGCCCTGCCACCATCTCATCCTATCAAAAGTTGCCACGTGGCACCTCAGAGGGGTGGGCCCTTAATAAAAGCTTAACATTTTGAAAATTTTGCCTTGGGAAAATTTTCCCAATTTTCCCGCAAGACCCTGCCACTCCAACCAATCACGTGGCCGACACGTGGCGGGGTGCATCAATCGAAATAGAAAATTTAACTATTTTTGCACTTTTGGAAAATTTTAATTTTTTTCTCCGCACGCCGCCACCTGCAAATCAAAAAGCGCCACGTGGCCATTTGGGCAAGCACGGAGGCACGGAGGAAAATTTTCCTTCGAAAAGTTGAAAACTTGGTTTTGGGAAAAATTTCATGTTTTTCCCCCACGCCTTGCTGGCCCGAATGAATCACGTGATGACACGTGGCATTTGGAAAATTTTCCCAATTTTCTCCCTAACCCCGTGGACCTCCAAGGGAAAATTTTCCCCTAAAACTTCGCCCGGCCATAACTTGAGTTCTACAAAGAGTTGGGAGGACTTCTTCATATGGTTGGAAAGGTGAGGAGATTTCCTATCCAATGAGCCTAGTTTAGGAAATGTTTGATAAATATATGTGTGTTAAAAATCTATTTGAAATTCAGGGCTTGATAGAGAGCAGGCATGGGGATAAATTTCTCCCTAAACCTTAGTAAAACTTGTAAACTCCAAATTGGAACCTTGTAAACTTGTTATAAGATAAAAATGGAAATATTTTGTTTGGTTAATTAGAATCATTCCGGAACCTATTTATTTTCAAACTAGTGTCTTGCAACTTGGTTGTAGACTCTTCCTATCAAAAAAAAAAATATTCCATAATTTTCCTAGTTTGTTTCTTGGTCTCAAGTGGTAGTTGAAGCAAGCATTACACTTGGTATCAGAGCAGTGGTTCAAAAGCTTGGACCATTGGGCACACTCAAAACATTGAGACTTGAAACCTGAAACTGGAAAATTAATAATCTATAAAACAAAACTAATTGAAAATTGAACATGTTAGTAAACTTAGAAAACTGAAGGAAACTCAAGGTAATGAACTAACTCCCACTCTGGTCTGTGCAGGGAGCTTAGACAGAGTAGGAGGAATGTTCACAGAGACTTAGAGTCACCACCACCACCACCAGACCAGGGTTTAGTAGCTATCCTACCATAGATTTTATAGACCCTCTAGGATGTTAATGTCGCCTTATGCGGAGGATCAGTAGGAGGGCACTCAGGTAGACAGGATAGAGATACTTCCATTGAGGGACATGCACCTCCTCCACATGGTGAGGAGGATGGAGGAGAGAATTTTCATGCAGAGTCATTCAGAGAAGATTCACCACTTAGGAGGTAGGATGACAGAGTTTTGGAGCATAGAGAGAGGTCTCAGAGCCCTAGGCTCGGGGATAGGTAGGTGGAGAGGCCCAGAGGCCGTCAGACCATAGCTGCAGATCACATCAAGGAGATCCTGAAGCTTAGGCCCTCACATTATTCAGGTGACATAAGGGGATTCTAGGTAGAGGCTGGCTGGTTAGCTTGAGTCAAGCTTTGTCCTTGTTCTAGCAACACGAAAGCTCGTGTTGCGATCCATCTACTGAAGGATGGAGCTGGAGTATGGTGGAGGACAGAGGAGTAGAAGCTCCATATAGATTCAGAGACAGTCACTTGGGAGCTGTTTGAGGAGAGATTCAGGAGTAGATACTTGCCACGGAGATTCATACAGTAGAGGATCAATGAGTTCCATGATCTTTGACAGCTTCCCTTACAGTGGCCGAGTATGAGAGTAGGTTCCTGGACCTACTTTAGTATGTTGATTACATGCAGGATGAGCAGTGTGGATCCACAGGTTCATTCGGGGCCTTAATATAGACATTGGAGGTGCAGTTTGGATCCACTACCCATAGACATTAGCAGAGGCCGTTGAGAAGGCCTACATTGCAGAGGAGACTCGAGGTAAAACCCAGCAGGCTAGAGACTGGGTCAGGAGCCGTATTCAGTAGTTGCAAGATAGTAGATTGAGGGGGTCATCTCCTCCTCCTCATGGTGGTTAGCATTCTTTACAGTCATCTTTTAGGCCACAGCAGCAATAGCAGCATCTCTCCCACCTTTTAGGCCTCCTCAGAGAGCTGATGCACAGAGAGGTTGGAGCATGGGGCCTCCTAGGGGTCCCACCAGGACACAGGGTGGAGCTAGAGCTCAGTCAGTAGGAGCTCGACCACAGAGGCCACAACAGACTATGGCTGGATCATCAGGGTCCATAGCACCTACCTCTAGGGCACCTTCTGGCAGTGCTGCAGTTTGGAGGACTTCAAGTGGTTACTTCAGGTGTGGAGTAGTGGGACACTTTTGGAGAGACTGCCCCCAGAACTCTAATAAGGGTAAAGCACCCATCTCAGAGCCTACATTTAGAGACATAGGATGAAGTCATGGGATCTATGGAGTAGTCAAGAACTACCAAGATGAGCACCAGAGCACGGTCATTGAGACTACAGGTACCATTGGAGGTGTTCCTACTTCTATATTGTTTGATTCTAGTTCTTCTGATTCATTTATTACACCATCCTTAGTAGAGTGATGCAGGCTAGTGGCTATTAGACAAGGTCATAGTTGGGATGTCAAGATGGCTTTGGGAGCCAAGGTCTCTGTAGACTCCTTAGTAAAGGAGTGTGTTGTTAATTTGGGACCTTTCACCACCACTTCAGATCTTCGCATACTTCCTTTGGGCTCGTATGGATTCATTTTAGGCATGGATTGGTTGATTGCACACAGGGCCAGGATGGATTGCTATCATAAGACTATATGTTATGCAGATGATCTTGGAGTTGAGTCGGTGATTTCTGGGGTCAGGATACCTATTTCTATTTGCACTATCTCTGCTATGCAACTCAAGTGGTGTGTGCGATGGGGTTGTCAGATGTATGTAGTCATAATTAGTGACTGGACAAAGGATGGGTCTAGTGGGCCATCACTAGATGACCATCCCATTTTGAGAGAGTATACAAATGTTTTCCCAGGGGATCTACCGGGGATGCCACCCCTACGTGAGATTGATTTCCATATTGATCTGGTTCTAGGAGCAGAGCCTATCTCATAAGCTCCTTATCGGATGACCACCCTAGAGCTCTGTGAGCTCAAGTTTCATGAGAGGGCATTCGGATAAAGGCCTTATCTGTCCTAGTGTATCCCCTTGGGGCGCACTTGGTTATATTTGTGAAGAATAAGGATGAATCCTTGCGGTTGTGCATAGACTACCACAAGCTAAATAAGGTAACGATCAAGAATCATTATCCCTTGCCTCGCATTGATGACTTTTTTATCAAATGAGGGGACCCACAAGTGTTCTCTAAGATTGATCTCAATTCAGGTACCATCGCTTGAGGATTACGGAGGCGGAGACATCCATAAGACTTCTTTTTATATAAGGTATGGGCACTATGAGTTCACAGTGGTGCCTTTTGGTTTGACGAATGCCCTTGCAGTATTCATGAGTTTGATGAATGGGGTATTCAGGACCTTTCTAGATCGCTTCATGCTCATCTTTCTTGATGACATTCTTATTTACTCATGTACGTGTGAGGAGCATGAGGGGCACCTTTGTCAGGTTCTTCAGTGTCTTCGTGAGCAACAGCTTTACGGGAACTTGGAGAAGTGTGCTTTCTTTCAGTCAGAGATTCAATACTTGGGTCATATCATCTCAGGTGAAGGTATCGCAGTTGATCCTTCCAAGATTAGAGCCATTATGGATTGGCCAATACCCACTACAGTGATAGAGGTGTGCAGCTTCATGGGGTTAGTAGGTTACTATAGGAGATTTGTTCAGGACTTCTCTCGGATAGCACACCCCATCACTTCCCTTCAACGGAAAGGGAAGAATTTTGTTTGGTCAGACAAGTGTGAGCAGGCCTTCAAGACATTGAAGGAGTGCCTCACTACAGCACCCATTCTTGTAGTGTCAGATCCACAGGGTGAGTTCTTTGTTTGTACAGATGCTTCTTTAGTAGGGATTGGAGGTGTGTTGATGCAGAATGGCAGGGTTGTAGCTTTTGAGTCTCGCAAACTCAAGGATTACGAGCTTAATTATCCTACCCATGACCTTGAGCTTGTGGTAGTTGTGCATGCTTTGGTTAGATGGAGATATTTTCTTCTTGGTCAGAGATTAATACTCAGGATAGATCATTTGAGTCTTCACCACCTCTTCACGCAGCCCAATCTAAACACTCGTCAGAGGCGTTGGATGGAGTTTCTTTGTGAGTATGACATGGAGATAGAGCATGTGAAAGGGAAGGAGAATGTGGTTGTAGACACTCTCAGCAGATGGAGGCATTTGAGCATGGCTACTTCAGTGAGCACAGATTTACGGAGCAAGATTCTTCAACAGCTTCCTCTTGACATTTTTACATTGTAGCTCGAGTAGAGATTAAGTCCCAGAGACCCCTTGAAGGGAAATTTGATGGTTTCTCTCTAGAAGTAGATGGTCTTCTTAGGCACAGAGGTCAGATATATGTTCCTAAAGATGGAGGCTTGAGGCAAGACATCTTGACAGAGGCACATCGTGCACCCTATTCAGCCCATCCTGGGGTGAAGAAGATGCATGCCACTTTGAGACAGCTATATCACTGGAGAGGTCTTCGTAGGGATGTGGCTCAGTTGTGTCATGGTGCTTAGAGTGCCAGAAAGTGAAGGCTGAGCATCAGCATCTAGTTGGCCTTCTTTTTTCTCATGTTATACCAGAGTGGAAATGGGACACCATTTCCATGGATTTCATTGTTTGGTTACCGATGTTGAGATATCACCACGACGCCATCATGGTCATAGTGTATAAATTGACAAAACTAGCTCACTTTTCTCTGGTAAAGACCACCTATAAAGCTAGTGTGGTGGCACATGTTTACTTGGACGATATTGTCAGGTTGCATAAGATTCTGTAGAAGATCATTTGTGACCGCTATCCTTTATACACTTCCCATTTCTGGACTACCATGCAATATTTCTCGGGACAAAGATTAACTTTAGCATGATTATCACCCTAAGACAGATGGACAAACTGAGAGGGTGAATCAAATTTTGGAGGACATGCTCAGGATGTATGTGATGGATCACCAGGTGAGATGGGAGGAGTATCTGTATCTTGTGGAATTTGCCTACAATAATAGTTTCCAGAGTTCTATACGCATGGCTCCTTTTTAGGCCCTGTATGGTAGGGAGTGTAGGACACTCCTTAGCTAGGATAGGTTAGAGGATAGAGTATCTCTTGGACCAGCTCTTTTGCAGGACATGGAGTAGCAGGTAGTGTTGATCAGGTAGAGATTACAGGAGGCACAGGATAGGCAGAAGAAGTACGCTGATCAAAGATAGAACCGAGCGTAATTTTGATGTGGGCATGAAGGTTTTCCTTCATGTTAGGCCACATAAGATCCCGATCCGTTATGGAAAAGGTTCTAAGTTAGCTCCTTGGTTCATTGGACCTTTTGAGATCCTGGAGCGTATCGGCCCATTGGCTTACCATCTAGCATTGCCACCCAACTTGTCTCGCGTACATGATGTGTTTCATGTTTCTGTTCTTAGGAGATACATCACAGATCCTTCTCATGTACTAGATTGGACATCATTATAGGTACAAGATCAGGGGTAGGTGATGGTGGAGCCCATCCGTATCATAGATCGTAGGACCCTGGGCCTTCGAGGTAGAGAGATTGATCAGGTACGAGTGCAGTGGGACAGATATGATGAGACTACACCCAGTTGGGAGGATGCTATTGTTTTACGAGTACAGCTTCCACATTTGTTCCAGTGACTTCCAGGAGGAAGTCGAGTCTAAGAGGAGGGGGATGTAGTGCCCACTCTCCTTTGACACTGTTTAGATACTGATCCTAACACTATTGATCATATTTTAGACATTATTATGTTTTGATGTAGTATGATGTGTATATGCTAGATCATGGATTCCTATGGACATTATTACGTTTTGCTTAGTATGATGGTTAGATGTTAGACTATGGATTAATATTAATCTAGGTTCAGTTATTATGCTTAAGGATCATTGAGACATTATTATTATTATGTGGATGATGATATACTAGTTGACATAGACAGGTTATTGATGTTTATTTTAGACATGTGACATTAATAGTATGAATAGCTCTAGTATAGAAATATATTGGATGATGATATAGTTGTAAATTGAATTTAAATGATAAATGTTAAATTCTTGATAATGTTGTGATTTGGATTTAATAATTGTATGTTGCTTATATCATTTGGATGTTCTGATATGGCCACGAGGCCGAAGGGGTATATTGCATTTTATAGGTTAAAAATCACAACAATGTCGGGGACCTGAGACTAACCATATTGGAATTCAGTGTGAAATCAACAAGGTCACCATGGCAACTATGTTTGAGTTGTATGTTGTGTTTTGTTAGGATTTCCCATGGGGGTATTTCTATTATTGTGACCATGGGGGCATATGTGTGTTTTATTTGTATGTTCCCTTTTTAGTATTTTTTTGTGTATTTTTATTTGTATGGTGTTCCTTCTTTTAATAAATTTTAATGTGATAGTATAATGTGAGATTATTATAGTTAAAATTTAATTAAATTAATTAGGATGTGGAATATAAATTAATGTTATTGTCTTGGTTGAAAATGAAATTTGATTTATATATTGTATAACCATATGGTAAATAAATAAATATTTATGAAATATTGTAATAAATAAATATCATAGATATTAATGCATGTGTAAGAGGATGTAAAAGAGTGTGTAAGTTACCATGTAAGGATGTGTAAGAATTTGTAAGAGTTGTAAGGCAGATTTTGGAAGGTCAAACACTCCATCTCTTTTGAAATTTGAAATCTACCTTGGAGGACAAATTTGGAGGCTTGTGGGACAAGTTAAACTTGTCCCACACCTCTCAAAAACCTCCACCAACCATGCCTATGGTCTTGGAGTCAAAATAAATCTATTTTATTATGTTTTGATATGATTTTGTGTAAGAATTGATTGCTTTATTTGTCTTACAAATTTTTAATGCATTCCTTTTGGAGTATGGGCTAAATTGAAGTATGTAAGTGGTTTTTCATTCTCATTTATTGTGATTTATTTGTTGATGTTGATCCTTCTTGGGGGTTGAGGAAAAATTATGTGGCATCCCACTTGGAATCCACATCATCCTCTCCCCACCTTCTCCTTTAAAAATTCAAATTCCTCCTCATTTTGGGGTTGTTGAAAAAAATTATTGCACTCTTGGGTCAAATTTTTCTCTTGCCTTTGGAGCTTTCTTTGTGGAAGAGCTTGGATTGATTCACATGCTTGTACATTGCTATTTTGGGACTGTGTTTTGAGCATCAAAAGAACTATTGTTTTGGAAACAAGTCTCCATTATGGAGAGGTAGGCTCTCACTCTTTTAAAATTGTTGTTTTTCCCTCTTTTAGCATGAATTTTTTAATGTGTTTATGTTTACAATTCTTAGAGGGATGGGTAGAATTCTTAGGGCATGGTGTGGAGAGAAGACTACGAGGTTAATCAGAGGAGGGATAAGGGATTTTCCATTGGCACTTGTCTTCAGGAGGGAGTGTTGGTTTGGAATCCACCTAGGAAAATAATATGCATGTATTTCTTACTTTGGGGAGGTATGAGGGATAAATTTGGAGGAGGGATAAGGAGGGGTTGAGGAAGGATAAGGTTTATGGGATGGTTATGTTCTTGCTCGTTTTTGTAGGTGGATGTCCAATTTCAACATGGGACGCATAAGGAGACCTCCATAGTTCTTGCTCTTGTTTGGCTTGCTTGCTCAAGCCTTTGTGATTGTATGACTATTTTCAAATGCAATTGAGAACTACTACCTTGTTTTGATTTGTGCCTTCATTGATTCTTGTGATATATGAGTGTTGCTTGCATGTGAAAAAGTTCCATGTTGTCATGAGTTGAATTATCATGCTCCATTTCAATATGGTTGGGGCTCGGGGGCCAATGGGGAAAGATGGCTTCTCTTTTCCCATTGGATGTCTTGGTTGGGTAGATAGCGTTGCCTTTACCCCTTCCTTCTTGTGATCCAAAGATGAAAGAAGATGAAAACATCATGCTACTATTTGGAGAAATAAGAATACAATTTGACATTCATCTCTTTTGAGAAAACTCTTGTAATCCCTTCCCACTTTGCGTGGATGAGTTGTATAATTTTTTAATGTGAAGTCATTATATGGTAAATGAAAATCTGAAATTTAATTGAAATGTAAAGATGAAACATTCTATTCTCTCAGTATTGGAAAAGACTGTCATACAAAGCTTGTATATTTAACAATGAAATTCAAATGTAGAAATGAATTGTATCCTTCATTTTAGCTTGAAAAGAAAATTTTAAGAACATTTCATACTTGTATTTGAAATTTGAAATCAGATCAAATTGGAAAAGAGATCAGTTGTAATGTTATTTGATTTTTAATAAAAGAATGTCATTGGTTCTTGTAAAAGTGTATTGCTATCAAAGGATAAATTTCCATTTTGAAAAGAATAAGAATCTCTGTTTTTTTTTATGTTGAGAAGATGCATATGAAATGAAATTAAAATGTAATTCCTTCTTGAAAAATTTGTATATTGAAGTGAAAATTCAGAGATGCATTTTTGTTAGAGTTAAATGTTTGATTGATGAAGCAATGTAATGGGTTAAGTCAGAATCTTATTGCTCATCCAAAAGACAAATCACCAAATCAATTTTAAAGGCACAACTCACTGTACAAAATCCAAATCTGGTAATGTATATTTTTAATTAAAAGAACAGTCCACTTTTATACTTCCCAATCAAATTAAAAATACTATGAATTAACATACTAAGACGATTCTCAACCCAAACTTGACAAGGAAAGTTGGAGAAAACAATTCAATTAATCCAATTTTGAATCAATCCCCTTCCTAGGTCGTTTTTCTGTCCCTTGTTGGATAAAAAAACACAACTTGAATAAATTGATCAAATTGACACATTTAAAACATTCTAATTCTTACCTAAGTTGATCCCCCATGTCTGTTTGACATGTTGAGTGGAAGAAGAGTTCAAATTTTATCAAATTTGCAAGTTTGAAACTACTAGGTATGAAATTAGAAACCCTATAGATCGATTTCTAAAAATTTACCCTCAAAACTTTATCAAATTCCAAAATTGATGATTTCTGTGCAAAGAGGAGTCCAAGAGATTTCTAGAAAGTCCTCGTTGCCAAAAATGGAGCTTCCTATCAAAAGTTGTGGCCATTTGAATTTTTACTTCAAAATGACCATCTAAAACAAAAAATGAAATAATTCGACCTTAGAAAAATTTAAATTTTGAAATTTGGAAATATTTCCTAAAAATTTCTGCAGCCCCGCCACCATCTCATCCTATCAAAAGTTGCCACATGGCACCTCAGAGGGGCGGGCCCTTAATAAAAACTTAACATTTTGAAAATTTGCCTTGGGAAAATTTTCCCAATTTTCCCCGCAACCCCGCTGCCCCCAACCAATCACGTGCTGACACATGGAAGGGGGTGTGCGGATCAAAATGGAAAACTTAACCATTTTTTCGCTTTTGGAAAATTTTCATTTTTTTCTTCGCCAGCCCACGACAAATCAAAAAGTGCCACATGGCCATTTGGGCAAGCACGGAGGCACGGAGGAAAATTTTCCTTCGAAAAGTTGAAAACTTGGTTTTGGGAAAATTTCATTTTTTTCCCCGTGACCCACTGGCTCAATGAATCACGTGATGACACATGGCATTTGGAAAATTTTCCCAATTTTTCTAGCCCTCGAACCTCCAAGGGAAAATTTTCCCTAAAACTCGCTGTGCCATAACTTGAGTTTTACAAAGAGTTAGGAGGACTTCTTTATATGGTTAGAAAGGTGAGGAAATTTTCTATCCAATGAGCCTAGTTTAGGAAATTTTTGATAAATCTAAGTGTGTTAAAAATCTAGTTGAAGTTTAGGGCTTGATAGAGAGCAGGCCTGGCGATAAATTTCTCCCTGAACCTTAGTAAAACTTGTAACCTCCAAATTGGAACCTTGTAAACTTGTTATAAGATAAAAATGGAAATATTGTGTTTGGTTAATCAAAATCTATTCCGAACCTATTTAGTTTCAAACTAGTGTCTTGCAACTTGGTTGTAGACTCTTCCTATCAAAAAAAAATTATTCCATAATTTTCCTAGTTTGTTTCTTGGTCTCAAGTGGTAGTTGAAGCAGGCATTACACATTTAGTATCTAGTTTACATATTTCTCATTTGTACTTCTCTTTAGTTTCACACCCAAAATAACAATAATCTAGTCGAGATAACCATGAGGCTATTTTCTTTAGTATTTTTCACCATAATATCTCATGAATGTCTCTCTATGTATGTTCCATCTTCATCCTTTTCACGAGAATTCCCACCATATCCTCTTCACCTTCTGTAAAATTTTTCTTCCCCTCTATTTATCTCTCTCGTGTCTCATTTTTATGGTATCCATATTAACATCTTTAGGTCCCAATAGCCTCATGTTGATCACATTGTTGTTTTTCTCACGTGCTTTGATATCTTTGAATAACCTTGCTCGTGGTGATGGTCTCATGATCAAAGTTGTTAAAAAGGAAGAAGGTGTAGGCAAAGGAGGGAAGAGCATGAAAATTTTCATGGGAATGGCCCCAATTAGCATGCCACCAACAAAACTTTCTTTCATCATGACATTGAAGAAGATGGTGAGAGAGATCTATCGACATGGTAAATGGGTGAGGTAGTTTCCATAGATCTTCTTTGGATAGAGGTTGGTGATAGTCAGCTTGGGAAGAGGTAGAAGATGATTGAACAACAAATCGATCAATGTTATGGATGGTCCTATTAGAATAATTTCCTTGAGGAAGAGTATATGTGACTCTGTCATCAGCAGCATTCTTGTTTCTAGGTCTCATGAGGACATGGAATTTCTTATGATTTTCTTGTTTTAGAGAATTATTTTCGAACCCTTTCATGAGATAATCTTGATGCTTTGACTATTTGAATGCTTATTATAATGAGTTAGGGGGAAATTATTTAACCTTGTATCAAAGTAAATTCTTTAGTGCTCTAAGGAATAGTTGGACTAGGCTTCTATTAGGAATCTTGTGTTCAACCCTAGTGGACAAGGTCTTCCAATGTTACGTAAAGTCTTGAGAAAATTTATTGTCCATATATTTGGAATTTATGAAGGTATGATTGGTTTTTTCATTAAGTTCATGATATTGGAACTCATTAAGTAGTGAAGTGACCAAGATTTCTAGTTAAATAATGGAGTTGGCAAGAACTGTGTGATACCAATCCAAGGCATCTCCCAGAAGAGTCTTAAATACTATTTTGGTGGTAGCATAAGATTTTTTCTTGACCCAATCCTTATAGATATTTCCAAAGGCCTTGATATTAATAGTATGATCAATAGAGCCATCAGAAGTGATGGAAGGAAAGACACCACTAATGTCCATAGAAGTGATGTAGGGAGATAAAATTTCTCTTTGGATAAATTAGAGAGTCTTGTCTTGAATGGGGATTATGCAATGAGAATCCCATTAGGCCCAAATGAAAGTGGGTAGAGTTGTCCTTGATTGGTCATTCCATAAGGTACCATTTAGGTTTAGTTGGAAATTCGAGCCAAGCTATTTTGGAATAGTTGGCATTGTTTAACAACCATGGTTTGTTGTTGATTTAGGTGGTCCATGAGTTACATGATGAGATAGGTAGAATTTAATTTGGAAGGAGTGTTGGGATGATCCATTTGATCAATATTTTATCCATTTGGAGGAGGATTAGGATGGTGAATGTCAACATCTAACTTCTAAGAAAGGTAGTCCTCAATATGTTTTCATAACATATCGGGTGACTCTCTTATATACTTAGGGAATTGAGAAAATCTAGAATGTATATAGGATATGCAGGAGTCAAGCCCATGTCCCATATCCCATATAGGTAGATGCCCCCACAATATATAGTTTAATCAGCATCATTTAGATTTATGTTTAGTATAGATAGGGGCCCTCCCAATTAAGTTAAACCAATCGAGAAAAACTATAGAGATAAGGCCCTCCTCCCCATCATCCTCCTACAAACAAATTTGCATAGAAGTGATATAATCAGATTCGGTGGCATCCTTTTAATCCCCTTCTCTTTCAATGTTCAATACATCATTGGTTATGTTGGATCTAGTATGTATGTGGCATGGTGGAGGCTTATTTTTCTTAACGTTATCTCCTATGGAAAGGAAATCCATGTAATGTGGAACTTAGGAATACTAAGCTCCTAAGATTTATCATGTTAAGACAAAAAATATTTAGTTGCAAAAGTGAAAGAATTACCCAAAAAGCATTCCATGACATAGTGAGGATACTTAGAGAAATAAAAAGGCATACTAAAGAGGATTTGTAGATGGGATCGGTCCTGTAGTTAGCATTCACGAGGGTTTGTCACGTGTGAGAAGATATTTTCTATGAAAAATGGATCATTCATGTAATTAGGATTCTCGCATGGCCAATGGCATTCGAAAAGTCGGGAAAAATAAGGATTGAATTTGACCTAATTGAAAGCAAAGTAAGATACATGTCAATTTCACCAAAGTGTATGGCGGGTAAAAGAGATTTTCCTAGTTAGGTTGTCAAATGTAGGGATCCTATCTAATACCAACCACACCATATAGATGCAAAGGTGATCAAGGAACACTTGTGTCATAAATCTATTCATAACCCGAGGTCAATTATAGGTTTCCAAGGCCTACAACTAAGATAAATAAAGGTGGCATACTAGGATTTTGAAATAGATAACAAAAATAACCAAGAGGTAGATAAATCTAAGGGGTGTGATAAAAATAATACAATGATTTGAACCAAAGAAAAATACATGTAATTTATTCTATAGCAATGAATGACCAATAACCATAAGTACATACATACAAAATAAGAGACTAAAGAGAGTTATAAATACTTACATGCACCATGTATGTGATTTTTGATGCATAATACTCCCTAGAGACAACATCACCAAGAGAGAATCACTATGGGTGGAGAAGGGAAATCTCAACAAGAAGATCTCCAATCCTAACTCAATGTTCGTGACCTAAATGCAAAAGATGTAAGATCTAAGACTTCAAATTCAGCTAAGAAGTGTAAAATAGTGTGAGAAATAGAATACCATGCACAATTTATATGTAATCAAGTGTTTGCAAAACTGATGGTTCTCCTGAGATAAATTTTGAGCATATATACCTAACACCATTACCCACAGGAGATGGGATCGCCATGAAAAGATAAAATATACACCATAGCCCATGGACGATGGCGTCGGCCTTGGGGAAAACTGAAATCATGAGGAATGGAGGTCAATGAATAAATGATGATAAATTACAGAGGTCTGGAATGGCCAAAAGCAAGGATAATAGCTTGTAATAAAAAAGAAGAAAATAGACATGATGGGATAATTGGACATAATGAGCGTAATGTGTGAACAAAGGGAGGAAACAAGGCAAGAAGGGTGAATAAAGCAAATAGAAACATCTCTCAAATGTTGTGTTCTAGCCCACATGACCAATCCAAATCATACCCCAATCTTGGTAGGCTCCTCAAGGCACCCACTTGGGAGGATAATACATCAACATCCTCTTGCACAAAAGAAATGGTTAACAAACATAAAAATGTGGTGTATATGACAACTACGTGGGACTTTCTTATGCAATTGAACATAGAAAGTCTATCAAACACTAAGTGAGACCCAATCCATTTATAAAGGTCAGCATGAATTTTACAAATTAATTACAAAAGTGCAAAAGTGTTTGAAAAGTCTGCCATACACTCGTGTCAAGAGCATTTCAAGTTTTAGAGTTTGCATTGCAATTTACATGAAATTATAAAGGTGAGTGAAAGGTCTAAAAGGTAGGCTTAAATTAAGGCAATATCATCCCAAGGTTTTGGTATTTAAATCCAATTTACATGCAAACTAAAATTATGTGTCAAACCCTTGAGATTTCAAGTGACAAAGGAATCAAACTTTTGGACAACTCACACAAGTCCAAAGTTTTATTAGAAAAGAGGGGATTTTTGGTTTCTTACACAAGTCAAATGTATGAAAATAAAATGTTAGAGAAATTCAGGTTTTAAAACTCTGAGATCAACGTGTAACTAAGTTCTAAATCTTCTCGAGGAGTTTGAAAGTCTACCACATAAAGTGCTAGTGTATTTCAGGTTTTAGAACTTCACAAGAAATTTGTAACTAAGTTACATATATGCTTGGAAAGTCAAAAGGTCTGATGAGGAAAAGAATAAATCAAGATTCATTGTTTGGATGCAAATTACATGTAAATTGTAAAGTTTCTCCGGATCTCCAATAGTATAAAAAAACAAAGGGAAGACTAAATCGGGAATCCAAATTTTGGGAGCAATTTACAATTTGTAAAATTGTTTGAAAAGTGCGAAACTCTAGTTTGGTCTAAAACCAAAAACACTTAGCCAAATTAGGATGAAAATACACAAATTTGAATTTACATATGTGAAATTTGTAATTTAAATTTACAAGTTTGTATTTTACAATTCTAAACATAATTCAAAAAATGGTTTTTAGTAACTCCATTCACCAATATTTCCTCCTTAGAATTTTAAAACTGTTAATATCATGGGTCAACTCAAACTAAATTGGCATGGATTAAACCTTCCTAATGAGCTATCAAATCATACATTTCATTTTTCAAGGATTGAGAGACACAAGAAGGGGATTTAAAATTACTTTCAAAGTTTCCACAATTCATTTGACACATTTAGAGGGTAGGGAAAGAAACATAAAATTTTCAAAGTTTAAAAATGATTCAATTTTTCTCAAGAGATATAAGTTACATTTCCCATTTTCTTGAGAGACAAGAGACAATTTACATTTCTAGTTTTAAAGAAAAGAGATAACTAGCATTTTTCAAATTTTAGAAAGAGAAAAGATAATGCAAACATCACATGATTTAATGTTTATTTTACATTTCCAATTTCCAATGAAGGAGATAAGAAGAAAGAAAATATTAATATTATGTCTATGAAGGGGTTTTCGAATATTTACACATGATATATCTCTGATATACTCTATGGTGAAACTTATGGATGGTTTAGCTGCAAAAAGTTTACTTAACAACTAGAAAACATACTCTAAAAAGGGGCGAGATGGTTTTCGTGCTCTTGCACAAGAAATTTTTCGTGATCTTGCATGAGAGGAGTCTAACTTATGAAAGGGCAAAATTTATTTTTTCGTGATCTATTATGAGAAAATATTGACTTACGATGGGGAAAAAAATTTGTTCTCTGCCATGAGAAAAATTTGACTAACAATGGGGAAGAGTTTTGGTTTTCTATTACACCTAATAAATTTTATTCGCACTGACGGGGTTTTGGCATGCCTTTGCACCCAAAAAATTAAATTTACACTAGCAATATTTTAACCTTCCTTTGCACCCTAAAGGCCCAAAATACACTTTGGGTACTAGCAAAACTCAAGATTATATTCAACAAATATCATCCTCATTACTACAATAGTTTTAAATGTTTAAACATGTAACTTACACACCTCGTAATGAAGGCTACTTATATTAATACTTGCAAAAGGAATATGTAACCACCTAGCTAGTGGGAAAGGGAGAGCTCCATGCTTGATGGAAGAAACGATCAAGTCATTTTATGAAATAGTTTACGTGCTTTGTGTAGGCTCTAAATTTTCACACATGTCCACCAACAATGCTTGCATAACTCAAATGTTTCGAGGCCTTTTCCACAAACTCATTTGTGCATATTCTTCCATCATCACATATTCCAATGAGATAACATTTCTTTCAAACATATTGTCAAATAGTTTTCATACGCACAACTCCAACACTATCCAAGAATCCATTTTTCATTATGCTTTGATGAATGTCCATGATCTGTCTCAAAGCTTCCATTTTAGCATGAGCTAGGAGGATGTGGAGAAGTCTACAAGGGACGGAAATCACTTTCATTTTCACACAAGTGAGATCCTCTCATGGCTACTCACCCATCTCACAAACAAAAACAAAAATGGATACCAATCTTTTGTCCTACACAATGCATAAACTTAGGAGGGATCTTGAGGGGACAACACAATTGTTCATGCTCTTGTAATTCTCCTTCCAAACTCCACCACCTACCATGTCCTTCCACCAATTGCATTCACTTTTCCACTTGCCACCTTATTTTCATTTCTCGTTTATTTTATTTTTATGTTAATTTAATTATTTTTTCCTTCTTCCATCTATCACATTATTTCATAATTTTATTAGTTATTTTGTTTCCTATTTATTTTATTCTTTTATTTTGTCTATATTCATTTATCATTATTTTCATAATATATTTATACATATTTATTAAATTGTTTCCCAACTCAACATGAGGGGACATGAGGTGCTCATAAATGCACTTACTACTATCAAACTCATTTTCATCGACACATGAGTCCCATCAAAACATAAGTCGATTAATTAAATCATGACACAAGTTTGCACCTAGGATTATTCAAGTGATACAAAATGAGGTATCACATATCCCTTCCCTTATAAATTCATCGTCATCAACGAGATAGAATTTTTAGATGAACAAGAGGAATACAATAGTGATAGGGAACCTAAGCCACATACTTTCCTACAGGAAGAACTAAATCACTTTGAAACATGGTCGGATCAAAACAGGAGAAAATTTGAAAAATTCTTCTATATATTTATGTTCAATGACATTTGGTAGCTCTCTCACAATATAATTATCCTCGCAAGCCAACATGTCTTTACACTAGCCACCCCATTTACTGCGGCTCTAGCATACCTCCTAACTATTGTATTATATGTTGTCATTATGCCTTATTAGGATTTACATTTTCTTATCTTTACTTTTACAACCCAAAAGTTCACTTTACATATTCATTATGCCCATCTTCTAACCTTTGCACTCCATTATTTATATATTCTTTCCTCTTTTTGTTGTTGCTTCACAATACATGTTAGTTTTCTAGATACAAGGGTTTCGCATTTCTTCATTATTTTTATATTAGTTAATTGTTTATTATCTTTATTTTTCACTATAATTTTATTTATTCTAATGTCATGAGATAATTTCCATTCACATTCCTTACCGTGGTTACATTTAATCATCTTCTACTTATTCATATCGTTACATTTTCCTATTTCACTTCTTATAGATTTCTCATTCATCAAAATTATATTTTCATATCATCTCTAGAAACTTTCTAACCATTACAAAAATATTTCCTCTTGTTTTACTCAATCTTTTCTCACACCCATCTATTACATACTAAATAGAATAAGAAAAATTTCCATAAAGATATTCCTTTCAATGTTTGCACTTTCATTTTCCATACTTAACCATTTATTTTTCTGCCTAAAATTTTCATGAGATCCTACAACATTTTACAAAATTTTAACCTTTAACTCTTAGCTTACTTCTTTGTTTGCAAGTTCATCCTCAACTACATTATATCTTAGCCCTTAATCCTAGTTTACTATTATCAAGCTTCTAGTTTTACATCTTATTTGTATTTGTGAACACGACAATATATTGCACAACACACTTTTCCCCTTGTTACCTCATGAATAAGTGGACTTAACAAATTGATTCTCAATTCTAGATACATCTCACTATCATTGTAAAAGATTTCATGAATAAGGGTTACAAACCCTAAGAGAAATCTAGTGACATCTAAGGTTTTACACAACCTTACTTTTTACCATTTACATGTAGTTTTCAAGGTTCCAAATCGGTTCATTTCTTCTAAAAATTCCCATAGCTAAGAAATTTTTATTTATTTTATTTTTTTCATAGGGTTCTCATGCCATACATGACATCTCAACTGTATACAAGACCCATCAACACATCCTTCAACAAAACATCCTTCATCACATTTATCACAACAATTTCACATAACAAGGCCACCCACACATCAAGAGGGAAAGTATAGTTCATATATCACAATTTTCCAATCACATACCATTTGGAAAATAAATATAAATGACATACACCCAAAAATATAACACAACAATAAATTTGCAACATATTTCACATGACTCATAAGTGATAATTTTCTTCAACATGTTGTCAAAGTTAAGGATATGAGTATCACAATTCATCTACTAGGATCCTTTACCATCAAGTACACAATCACATAATAAAATAACACACAAAATTAGTTCACTATATATATATATATATATATTGTACCTCGTAAGGTAAAATTCTTCACATGCCTCCTAAAATACAAAACTTCATATGTCTCTCATAGTACAAATCTCCATATGCATCTCAATAATTATGTAAAACATGGTAACAAGTGAGGTCGGGTCTCTCTATAGACCTCGGTCACAAGAGCCCTTCCACCTCATAACCCAAGTGCATAGTGTTCCTACATCACTAATTCTTCAATATTATGTTCATCTTAGGCACACCCCATATCACCTTGAACATTATCAGGTCAAGGCATGGCTATGCACATACAAACATACCAAAACTACATTACCAAACAATTCAAGAAGCCCACACTAGGTGAGTAATAGCCAAGTGACATTTAAATCCATAAATTCTTAGTCTAAAAAAATAAATTTAAGAAGTCTCAAATTAAAGGATAAACAGATGATTAAGTGGCCATAATTATTCCAATAAAATATCACAACATGAAGAAAATAATTAAATAATTAAATAGTAGAGAGCCTATAAAATTTTATAAAATAATAGGGGAAAGGAAAATGATTAGAAGTGTTGGTTCAAACTATAGTCAAACATACAAATAAAGTAGAAAAGGAGCATCCACATTATGAACACTATGTTGCCTCACATGGATACCTAAGGGGTACTTTCTTCAGGTGCATGTAACCCAACATTGATTCCAACCCAAAAATAAAACAATAATCATAATACATTCACCAAAACACTTCCGTAATCATCATTCCTAGTCTTACAAAAGGTTTGACATAGTCCATATCCACACAATAAAATTATTGTAGGTTGTCATTTGTTGAGACTTAGGTGTGCGCACCACAATATACATTACACTTGATAAAATGGCATGTATATAAAAAAAAAAGTAATGTTTTAGTCTATGCATAGCTCTACTTCATATCTCGTACTCGAATCAAGTGACATGGGAAATTGTTCACTTTTACCTCATCCCACACTTAGAAATTGATAATATTTATAGGGATCTACGATGTAGAGTAACACAACATGAAACCAAACTACATTACTGAAACAAAAATTCACTACATAACATTATACACACAAATATTACATAAGAGAGTGATACAACATCAAATATGTTCATGATTAGTAAGACATTTTTTCATCACATAACACATCGATAGACAAGGAAAATAATATAACAAGGGAATATAACATCACATTACATCCACAACTCAAAAAGAACACATTTTCCTTGAAAAATATTGATGTCATAGTTAAAATATGTCCACAATTCCCAATGGAACACGTTCATCACATAACATATTGATAACATAGGTACGATATAACGCAAGTGATGTAACTCATTAGTCCAAATCTATAGCACCCCTAAATGACCTTCAGATCTTCAGTTCAGAATTGGGTCATTTAGTGTGATTGCACAACATTGAATTTTCTCCAAGGTGTGGGACCTTGTAGATGAGAAAATTCTCTAGAGAAATTTGGTTCTTACCCCTCTTTTTAGGTGTATGCATGAATTTTGCAGAGGTTCAATACTAGATCCTACTCTAAATTCCAAGGAGACAGAGATAAAGGATGCAAAAAAAGAAACAAAACTAAGTAAAAATGGTGATACACCAAAGGAGTGATGAACATCTATTTCTGCAAATTGACACAGATTATAGGAATGCAACATAAAACATGCACAAGTTGCCAAAAATGTAATGAAGGATCAAAATGAAGAAACAAACACAAGAAAGGATTGAAAACTCATTCACAAAGCTTGCATTGTCATTTCCAATTTTAATACGATGCATTGCAATAGAAATAAGGAAAAAAAAGTGTTGCGTCTTTCAAAAAGGTCTAAAATTCAATAAATTCACTTACCATGGTGAAGGAGGGAGCCTACGAACATAAAAACGTCCAACCCTTTGCAAAAGAGCTAAATCGCTTTTAACAATGAAAACCAAGTCCGGAAGGAGAAACATGGGAATATTGAAATAAATTATTCAACCACTAACCAGATCCATCAAAATAGCATGAGTACCCTTAAAAGTTAATTCCCAAGATTTTTGATCATGTTGGAGAAGAGTGGAAGCCATACTTGCATTAAAAATGGTGGTTAAATGTTAGTTCTACTCTTTTCCCATGCCAAAAGTGTTTTCATTTTTATCTCACCAAACTCCACCAAAAAACAAAATTGAATATTGCATCATATAGAGGACTTCAATATCTTTCCAATGACACAAAAATCAAGAAACAAAAATCTCTAGTTCAAAAGATATGGCCCTTTGAAGATTTAGGGCAAAATTGGCAAAATTAGGGCAAAATGGGTTTGCATAGGCCGAAATTTGAAAATTTTCCCCCTTTTTTGAATTTGGTAAAATTTTCCCAAAAAGCTCCACCACCCTAACCTCCACCGCCATGTGTTGCTTCCTCATTAGCCATGGGCATGTGGGCAAAAATTTCCCCCTTGCGCCCTTTTACAAAAAAACCAAAACTTCACCGCCCTTCAACTTCCACCTCGACTAGACACGTGTCGGCTCCTCCTTCATCCGCGGCCCATGGAAAAAAAAATTCCCTTTTCGCCCTCTGCCAACTCTTTGGAAAAATTTATAACTTCACTCCACCACTCCAACTCCCGCCGAAAATAGGACACGTGTCATCCTCCTATTGGTCCGCGGGCCTTCAGGCCTCTTTTTTCCTTTCACCCTCTACCAACCCTTTGGTGAAATTTCTAACTTGCCTCGGTTGCTCCAACCTCTACTACTGCGTGAAACATTTCTATTGGCCACGGCCTTCTCAAGGAAAATTTCCCCCACAAACTCTGTCGAGCCATAACTTGAGAAATACTTAGAGTTAGGAGGAAAATTTTACCTTTCTGGAAAGGTGAGAAAATTATCTATCTGATGAAGCCATTTCTAGATAATTTTGAGTTCCTAAAAATTGAAAAAATTTGACTGAGGCATAAGGAAGGAAGGAATGAAGGAAAGTTAGCCAAAACAAGCAGGGGCTTATTTTGGATAACAATTTTGGTGACTCAAAGGGGTCATCTACCTACTAGATGAAGTGACTAGCTACCTGAAGCAATCCATTGGGTAATGGAGTCATCAACTTAACTACTTGTTACTCTCAACTCATTAGAAAATCTCTAGAAAGAAGATTGTGAGAGTAGAACATTACTTTGATCTAGAACATGGCCTACAAAAGATGCATCCTTGGGACAACAAAACTTGTACCAAAGCACTTAGGGAAATGTAAAACTAAGCTACAACAAAAAAATGTGCACAAGAACTTGGAGGAATGAAAATCTAAGCTAATATGTACAAGGTGAGGAGTTTCCCTTCTAGTAGCAATGCTTTAGATGGATTCCATTAATTAGAATCTGCAGTTCTTCACCATCCAAAGTAGACAAATGGAAGGCATTGCTATTTTTTACATTTTGTGACCATGTAGGGGCCACTCCAAATGGCATCAAACTTTGAATGCCTTCCTGGCTTTGCTTAGTCTGCATCCCATTTCAACACTAAATCTCCAACTTGGAAGGTTCTAGCCTTAGCTTTCCTATCAAAGGTTCTCTTGATCAAGGCTTGGTCCTTCTCCATTGTTTGGGCTGCATGCTCTCTAATTTCTTGGATTTCCATCAATTTTTCATATCTAACCTCCATGGGTTCAAACTCCAATAATTCCAATTGCTTTATGAGTTCCAATGTTGGCAACTCAAGTGACATAGGCAAGATTGCCTCTCTCCCATAAATAAGTTTGAATGGAGAGTTACCTATGGATCTCTTGGGAGTTATCATGTCATCCCATAAGGCTAATTTGAGCTTAGTGTGCCAAGTATTCTAATTTTCATCAAGAGTCCTCTTGATGATCCTTAATAGATTCTTGTTGGTAGACTCAGCTTGGCCATTACCCTGAGGGTAATAATTTGATGAAGTGCTCAGATAGATCCCATTTCTAACAGCCCATTCAGTTACCTTTGATCCTATGAATGCCAATGCATTATCTGATATTATAGTGGCAGGTATACCAAATCTAGTTGTTATCCCCTCATAGAAGTCTAGAATGCTAGATTCATTTGCCTCTTTGAGTGCCACCGCCTCAGTCCATTTGGTGAAGTAGTATGTTGCTGTTAGAATCCACTTGTGTCCTTGGCTTGAGTTTGGATTAATGACTCCAATGAAATTCAAACCCCACTGCATGAATGGCTGGTCAACTGAGATTGGGTGCAATGGAAGGGCTGTTAATCTTTCCTTTCCTGTGAAGAATGCACAATTCTTGCACCTCTTGATCCATGCATAACAATCACAAAACACCTTGGGCCAATAATAGCTAGCCTTCATGATCTTGAGGGCTGTCACTCTTTGAGAAAAATGACCCCCAGCTGATCCACCATGGAACTCTTCTAACATTCTCTTAATCTGATTTTTCCTAATGCATCTCGGCAGCACTCCATTGATATCATTTTTGAACAAGACACCATCAACAAGTGCATATGGAATAGCCAGCAATCTGAAGTGTCTTCTCTTGGCTTTGTTCATCTCTGGATGGCATAGGCCTATTTATAAGAAGTGCATTATGTCTTGGGTCCAGCAAGGAGTGAGCATACCACCATTTTCTTCTTGAACATCTTCTTGTTGTTGGTTGTCTTGCAACACCAAAACAACATTCTTCTCTTTGCTTGCTTCCATTGATTTTCTCAAGACCAGCTGCTCACACAATCCCTTTCCTCGGACCAGCTTGGTGAATTTGATCTCAATTTCATACTCCATGACATGAGTAATCCACCCTGCACATTTTTCATTTAGATCTTTGTTGAGGAGGAAGTCCTTAACTCCCACATGAGAAACCAGCAGTTGAACCTTGTTGTTTGAAACTAGATGCTTAAATTTCTTCAAGCTCCTAATCACTACAAGAACATGCTTCTCAATGAAGGAATACCTCACCTCATAGTCCTCCAAGCTTTGGCTAAAGAAGGCAATTGGCTGCTCTGCATTTTCTTTGTTCTGTTGTACTAAAATTGCAAAAATTGTATCATCACCGCCAAATGCATAAAGGATAAAATCTTTAGAGAAATCTAGGTTAATGAGAGTTGGAGCTTGTGAGATAGCCTCTTTGATTGCCTCAAAACTTTCCTTACCTTCAGCTATCCATTTGAAAGCCATACTTTTCTTCAACATCATAGTTATTGGCTTGACAAGGGCTGTAAAGTCTGGAACAAACCTTCGAACAAAATTGATTCTTCCCAAGAAACTTTGAAGGGCCTTCTTATGACTTGGTAATGGTAGTGCTTTTATTGCTTCAACCCTTTTTGGGTCAATTGTTAATAGTTCTTTGGAAACAATGTGGCCTAGGAGCTTTCCTTCATCAGCTAGAAAATGTATTTCTTAGGATTCAAGGATACCCCAAATCTTCTACATCTTTGGAACACTTGTCTCAAATGAAAGAGATGATATGCTGCACTTTTAGAAAATATAGTAATATCATCTAGGTTTATCATCACTATTTTATTGATCAATTCCTTGAATGCCATGTCCATTGCCCTTTGGAAAGTAGCTCCGAGGTTAGACAACCCAAATGGCATTTTTCTATATGCATAGGTTCCCCATTTGGTGGTGAAGGATGTTTTGAACTGATCATCCTCCTTTACCATGATCTGATTATAACCTAAATAACCATCTAGCAATGAAAACCTCTCAGAGATAGTAACAACTTGTAAAATCTACTCCGTAGAAGGAAGTGGGTAGTGATCCTTGAGGGATGCTCTATTCAAATCTCTAAAGTCTACACACAACCTGATTTCTCCACTCTTCTTTCTAACTGGAACCAAATTTTCAACCCAGCTTGAATGCTTGATGGGGAATATGATACTTGCCTCTATTAACTTAATCAATTCCTTCTTCATGATAGGTTCCATGTGTGGATTGACCGGTCTTTGTTTTTACCTGATGGGCTTAGCACTTGAATCCAGTTTAATTGTGTGTTGAGCTAGCTTGGGATTGAAACCCCTCAATTCTTCATAGCTCCAAGAAAATACATCTAGGAACTCTTGGAAAAGTTGCATGAACTCATACCTTTCTTGGTTGGTTGCCACTTTACCAATTTGAAGTGATTTGCCTTCTCCAACTGAGATGGGCTCATAATCTTCTCCCTTGACTTGGATGTTTGCTTTCTCTTTCCTAAATTGATCATTAGGATTAAAAATAGACTCCAAAGTGACAAGTCCTTTTGGCAGTTTGTTGGTTCTCAGCTGTACCACCTGATCACCATACTGTTGTTCTAACTTTTCCTGATTTTTGGCTAAGAACTCAGCTTCTTCTTGCAAGAAATTGATGATTTGTTGGTCACTCTCAAACACTTGCCAACTTACATTATTGTTTAGCACTGATGGCCTCACAATCACATGGATGTTTGGCTACATTTTATCCCTTCTGATACTCTTTACAACATCAAAATTTGCTTCAACTATTACAAGCCTATCAGTAGCCTAGTTTTCGTTCCTAGGGATGGAGTTGATGCCAAAGCCCTCAATATCCATAATGAGGTCCCACACCCTATTCTTATAACTCTTGAGCAGGTCATTCTTGGCAGCATGTTGTCCTTTAACTTGATTAACAATCAGCTCACTATCACCAAAGACTTGTAAGTTCTTGATGCCTCTTTTCCTTGACCAATGCAACCCATGTATCAAGGCTTCATATTCAGCAGTGTTGTTAGAACATGCAAACTGAAATCTAAAGGATGAATAATACTTAATGCCTTGAGGTGAAACAATCATAGCTCCTCCTCCTGCACCTTTTCTACTTCTTGACCCATCAAAGAACAGCTGCCATACTTCATTATCATCTTTATGCTTTGGTTTGGTGATGCTAGGAATAGGCTGATTTTCTTCATGTATGTAATAAACTCCCAGCTCAGATTCCTCTATTTCCCTGTAGGGATAAAAATCATGTATCTTGCTTGCCCATTCATCAAGATTCAAATCTAGTATGCTTACAACTTTAGTATCAGCTTCATGTGTGCTTGGATAATCCTCTTGATCAAATGTTGAACAGTTGGCATTGATTGGGCTTGGGGTATGAGGCTCAATGTGAAATTTTACAATAGGTTCAGACCTGATTGTAGCCTTGGCTCCATATCTTGTCCTGAACAACATGTGTGACAAATCAGTAGATAAGTAGCCTCCAATTTTAGGTGTGGAATCCCTTGACAAACATATGGCAAAGAGTGGTGGTAAATCTATCACCGACACATCTTGCAAAACAGTAACATTGGGGCATACATGCAAGGTGAGTCTCAAATATTTAATTACCCCAACTATTTTTACCGTTGTCCCATATAGTTGTGCCACCCCCTTAGAGATGACTTCATATTGAAGGCCCAGGATGATCGATTATTTGCTTGGGCATCACAAAACTACTTGCCCTAGAATCAATCATACAATTGTGTACTAGTTTATCCCCAATTATCAATGAAACATAGAATGGAGGGGGCTTCAAAATGTATCTTTCTGTCCTCCAAGATTCCCCTCAAGCTAAGTAGCATTTGTGAGTACCTTCTCTTGAATATGAGCTTGTTGATTTGAGGTTGACCAATTTTTCTTGGCAGCTTATAGTAGATCCCTTTGGCCTGGGATGGATAGTGACTCGATGTTTCCCCTTAGTCTACACATTATTTTCTTGTACATGGGCTGCAACAGTTGGCATTTGAGTTGGTCTAGAAGGTGGCTTGGGCTGTCCTTGCACATTTGGAACTGCATTTTGCTTTCCAACACCTTGTGGAGTGATGGAAGGTTGTGGATCACCTGGAGCTAATGACTTCCCTTCACTAATATTCCTTTTCTTTGACCATGTGTTAACTACTACATTCTGAGAAATTGTTTGATTCATACCACAAAAATATTTACCCTGCCAATTCACAAGTGTAGTCTAATTTGGAGTTGTATTTTGCTGAGATGTTCCTTGTTGTTGGTTTGTTTCTTGACTCACCTCACTCTCTACACTAGTTGTTGTCACCATCAAAGCTTGGTTCAAAGCACCATTGAAGCACATAGACTAGTTGTGAGGATCATTACATGGAAAACACCAGCTTATATTCTTGAGCTACATTATTTTGCACCGGAACTAAGGAATTAGAGGTGGATGCAAAGCATTGGGGTTATAGGGCTGAAATGGTCTATTAGTAGGAGGCCTTACTTGATTTTGATTTACAGTTGGATTGGGTGGCCTATTAGGCTAATATGGTTGCCTATTAGGCTGAGTTTGAGACTGATAAGAAGGCCTAAAACTCTGGGGCTTGCTACCTCTTGAGTGTAACCAATTCATTGCCTAAATTTTGTAATTGTTTCATAACTTCTTAGAGCTCATTTGAGGCACTAGAGGATGAAGTAGAAGTTTCTTTTGAACTCTAATTTCTAGGAGTGGGAATAGGAGCTAAAGTAGGTGTTTGAATAGTGCTTGGGCTATCCAAGTCTGAAAATAAGGGCATAGGAGGCTTAGGTGCAAGTTTACTAGCTTGGATCAAATAATTCTCAGCCCTAATGGTGATGCTATAAGCTGCAGGTATATTTGCACCTCCCATGGATTGGATTAACATAGAAATGTCAAAATTTAAAGCTTTGAGATAGTATAAGAAAGCACCTTCAGCTGTTGGCCTTATTGTCACTAGGATTCTATCCCACATCCTTTGAAATCTGAAATTGAAGTCTGTTAGCTACTCATTGGGAGCTCTCTTGATAGTTGTCAGTTGTTCCAATAGAGACTAGTTGTCTCCCTTTTCTCCAAACTGATCATGGAGAGATTTACACAACTGGTTCCAATTTTGGATAGAGCCTGCCCCAAGGCTCCTGAACCATTACAAGGCTTTCCCATTGAATGAAGATGCCAGTAATTTGACAACAATTTACATCTCAAAAATCTCATGGATTGCACAAACATTATCAATGTCTTTGACATGATCACCGGGAGTAGTATGATTCTCCCAAAGAAAGTATGGGATATTCTTCAATGTTGCAATTGGAACTGGTTTTATGCATTGAGAGCAAGTGGGTTGCTTCAGCTTAAGTTGACATAAGGATTGGGTTGTGCCATTCGATTGGCCCGAGAACCCTTGTTGGTGGGTGAAAGGTCTACTAGGTGGAGGAATTGATAGAGTTTTGGTGGAGATGGAGACCTTTTAATTCTTCTTCTCCTCTCTCTTCTTCCTAGGGATAATTGCAGATACTCAAAAAATCCCTCTTCTCTGGCCCTTGACCTTGTTTGGATCCTTCTCATGAATCTTCAGACTTGGATTGTTGAAACCAGTTAATTTTATCCTTTTGGAGTCACCAGATGTGCACATCAGGGCTCTTTTTAAGCAAGAAACTTACAACAAATGCACATCAACTTTTTGTAATGAAGATGAAGACCTCTAAGATCCCACCGGGCATGCCAAAACTGTTAGTGCAAATCTACAGCACCCCTAAATGACCTTCAAATCTTCAGCTTAGAATTGGGTCATTTAGTGTGATTGCACATCATTGAATTTTCTCCAAGGTGTTAGACCTTGTAGATGAGAAAAATCTCCAGAGAAAGCTAGTTTTTACCCCTCTTTTTAGGTGTATACATGAATTTGGTAGAGGTTTAATTCTAGATCCTAGTCTATATTCCAAGGAGACAAAGATAAAGGATGCAAAAAAAAAGAAACAAAACTAAGTAAAAATGGTGATACACCAAAGGAGTGATGAACATCTATTTCTACAAATTAACACAGATTATAGGAATACAACGTAAAACATGCACAAGTTGCCAAAAATGTAATGAAGGATCAGAATGAAGCAAACAAACACAAGAAAGGATTGAAAACTCATTCACAGAGCTTGCATTGTCATTTCCAATTTTAATACGATGCATTACAATAGCAAGAAGGCAAAAAATGTGTTGCAGTCTTCAAAAAGGTCTGAAATTCCACAAATTCACTTTCCAAGGTGAAGGAGGGAGCCTGCAAAACATAAAAACGTCCAACCCTTTACAAAAGAGCCAAATCTGGCTTTTAACAATGAAAACCCAAGTCCAGGAAGGAGAAATGTGGGAAAATTGAAATAAATGATTCAACCACCGACTAGATCCATCAAAATAGCATGAGTACCCTTAAAATTTCATTCCCTAATATTTTTTACCATGTTAGAGAAGAGTGGAAGCCATACTTTGCATTAAAAATGGTGGTTAAATGTCGGTTCTTCTCTTTTCCCATGCCAAAAGCATTTTTCATTTTTATCTCACCAAAATCCACCAAAAAAAAAAATTGAAGATTCGATCGTGTAGATGACTTCAATATCTTTCCATGACACCAAAATCGAGAAAAATAGAGCTCTAGTTCAAAATATATGACCCTCTCGAGGATTTAGGGAAATTTTGGCAAAATTAGGGCAAAATGGGTTCGCAGGCCGAAATTTAAAATTTTTCCCCATTTTTGAATTTGGGAAAATTTTCCCAAAAAGCTCCGCTAGCTTTGACCTCCACCGCCACATGTCACTTCCTCATTAGCCGCAAGACATGCGGGCAAAAGTTTCCCCCTTGCACCCTTTTACAAATTTTGGCAAAAAAACCAAAACTTCACCACCCTCCGACTAGACACGTGTCGGCTCCTCCTTCATCCATGGGCCCGCAGGAAAAATTTTCCCTTTCCACCCTCTGCCAACTCTTTGGTGAAATTTCTAACTTCTCTTCGCTGCTCTAACTCCCGCCAAAAATAGGTCACGTGTCACCCTCCTATTGGTTTGCGGGCCTTCAGGCCTCTTTTTTTCCTTTCACCCTCTACCAACCCTTTGGTGAAATTTCTAACTTTCCTCCACTGCCCCAACCTCCGCCGCCACATGGTGCATTTCTATTGGCCGCGGGCCTTCTCAGGGAAAATTTCCCCCACAAACTCCGCCGAGCCATAACTTGAGAAATACTTGGAGTTAGGAGGAAAATTTTACCTTTCTGGAAAGGTGAGAAAATTATCTATCTGATGAAGCCATTTCCAAATAATTTTGAGTGCCTAAAAAGTGAAAAATATGACTGAGGCACAAGGAAGG